>JAVLUX010000029.1:15560000-16760000 GCA_032164185.1 Moxostoma hubbsi | reverse complement strand
ATGTCATAGCTAAAAAAAATGAATAAAATATTTTCAAAACAACGTTGAAAGCTGGGAATAATATGATCTCTAACAATCTTGCAGAAATCAGACAAGTCGAATAGGGACAAATCTTTTTTCCGCCTGCAGACCTCAAAATGTACAGAATATATCGACATCACAATTAAATCTCTCTACCAGAAAATAATTAGTGGGATAGTACTTATAAATAAGTTTGAAGGAAATTTCTTTGATTTTATTCGATTAGATATTTATGGGGTAATTTCCAAATTTTGCACCATCTCAATCCAGCCACACCCTGCGTCAGACGTGCTTGTGTCTCGGGCGTGCTGCATCATAAACAAAATGTTTAGGTCACTGTGTCAAGATAAATAGTTTAATACTCGATCTTTAAACACATCTTGAGATCCCATAGATCGCATTTGCGCTCCTTCAAGTGTTTAGAACATGCTGCTACTGAAGTGTTTTCTTCACTGTATAATCTGCGCGTTGCTCATCCAGCTGAAATTTCACTTACTGCCCTCTGGAGTAAACAGGTGGTACTACAAGCTTGCATTTCTCAGGAATCTTCCGTCGTCCGGGCAAGTGCGATTAATTGCATAAATATTTGTTATTTTTTGTCATATTAATCGCACTGCATTAACGCGTTAAATCGACAGCCCTAATATATATATATATATATATATATAAAAGTGTAAAGTGTTTATATAATGATAGAATTTGTTGTACTTTAATGTAATAACTTATTTAATTTAAATCAACATTAATTAGAGTTTTTTATTCTAATACAGTAAAAAAAACATTATATTACAGTAACAGGAATCTAATGGGAATTACCATATTAAAGGAATAATGGAAATTCAAAAGTAAAACATCTAGACGCATTATGTATGAGGAGCTTTGTGGAGAATGAAATAATGTCATAATGCAAAATCTTAATGGTGTAAGCTTCATAAATATAAGCTACAAAAACACATTTCTAATAAAAATAAGTAGAATTGACAACCATGACAACATTAATGTATTTCATTTGTTCTGAATGATTGTACATACAAAAGTGACACACAAAATGTGAGGATTTTGAAGTGCCGATTCCTTAATAAATGGTTCCTGATAAAGCATCTTTAATAAAAATGTATGAATGGACTTTTTGAATATAAAGTCAACCACAGATGGACAGTGCTCACTATTATTGCCTCTTTGTGTCCCTTTAAAAGCTGAGGATCGGAATTGTTAAATGGACCTAAGTCACCATGTCTTACCCTGGAAAGTGTGAAAAAATGAGAGAATCGTTTCTGGGGTGGTGACTCGCCCCTTATTGCCCTACACCCACTGAGTGACTGTGTGAATGAGGGAGAAAACGGGACAGTGCAGGATGAGTTGCCATAGAAACAGAAACAAAACAGCCATTAATAAACATCCTAAAAGAGCCACAGTAAGCAGAAAAACACTGGGCCTGGTTATAAATTAAATGTACAAAGGCTCACTTTATGGGAGAAGACACTGATGGATGAAAAATATTCTACACTGATGCATCTGCAAGAGATTTTGTGGTACCAAACATGCTTTTTTTTGGATATGTATATGCAGGCCATATGTGATTTATGATCATATACATATTGTTCTTCAAATAGAACAATGGCCCAGATTAAGTTTAAACCAAACTGACAGAGGCGTTTAAAACAAAGGCCTGCTTGTCAATTCCGTTTCAGTTTAATTCATGTGTGTGAAATGGGGATTAAGGAATTACAATAATGCTTTCGGCTGAAACGGCCCATGCCATTCATTTTATTGCATGCTGCAGTTCACAATCCAGACAAGTGCATCTGCAAGAGGAGATAAACACAAATTGCATGACAGCGTCCTGCAGTGGACTAAGCTCTCCATGCAAATTGAGTTATGCATTTGAAGGGGAGACTGATCACCATGCTGTCTTACAGTGTGCAGTCTAAAACTGAAGTACAGGTGGCCCCAAAAATGATTTTAAAGTTTGAGACGCAATCAAAAATTTATGACTGCTATTGCATTAAATAACTAAATATTACACCACATGGCATTTCTTTGAAAAGACAGCAGAAGCACACTTTTCAAGCAAAGCATTGAACAGAAAAGGGTTAGGGTATACAACGCCGTTCAGAAGATATACTGGTTTCAAACTTAGTGGAACATGTCCATAGTTCATTGAATTGACCAGTATATACTCTAATAGGACACCTCTGTAAACTTGAGGAGGACTGACTTCTGACACCCTCTAAAAATGACTTTGGGACCTGAAGGTTAAAAGTACCAACAGAAATGGCAAAGAAAAGTGAATTTAGTTCTGAGAAAGCATAATTTGCATAGTTTAATTGTAATAACTTGCATAATAAACCAGCACGATTTGTTTGCAGATGCTTTTTGGTTTATATTTTGTATCTTGTATTCATTCATTTTAAAAGTCTGACTTAAGTGTCCAAAAATAGGGTGAATACAGGTAAAGTGGGACACCTGAGTATGTTTTTAATGTCGTTTTTGTTTTAAATATGATGATGTATAGCGTGAATATGTGGAATTTAAAAGAATTACTTTCTATAAAATTGTTTAACAGTGGTGTGCAGTCCTCTGTGAAATTCATTTGAGATGAAAGACATTATATATTGCCAAACTTTCATTATAAAATGATTTACTAGAGCTTTTAAAGGGATAGTTCACCCCCCAAAAAATTTAAATTCTCTGATCATTTACTCACCCTCATGCCATCCCAGTTGTGTATGACTTTCTTCTGCTGAACACAAACAAAGATTTTTTAGGAGAATATTTCAGCTCTGTAGGTCCATACAATGCAAGTGAATGGTGACCAGAACTTTTAAGGTCCAAAAAACATGTAAAGACAGCATGAAAGTAATCCATTAGACTCCAGTGTTTTAATACATGTCTTCAGAAAAAATATGATAGTTGTATAGATATTTTAGTCATTTTTTTATTTAAATCTCCATTTTCACTTTCACATTCTTTGTGCACATCACCTACTGGGGAAGGAGGATAATTTATATTAAAAAAGGACTTAAATATTGATCTGTTTCTCATCCACACTTATCATAACACTTCTGAATATATAGATTTGACCACTGGAGATTTAGGGATTACTTTTAAGCTGCCTTTATGTGCTTTTTGGACCTTCAAAGTTCTGGCCACCATTTGTTTGCATTGCATGGACCTACAGAGCGGAGATATTCTTCTAAAAATCTTAATTTGTGTTCAGTAGAAGAAAGTAAGTCATACACATCTGGGATGGCACGTAAAGGTGAGAAAATGATGAGAGAATATACATTTTTGGTTGAACTATCCCTTCATTTTTTACAAGATCATTTTTTGCTTACTTGCTAATCTTTAACAATGTGACATATATAACATTTAAATATCCTTTATAAATGCACAGCAAATTGACAAATAGTTCTGAACCATAAAATCTACAAACACGCAATAAAAATCCCTTTTGCTCTGTATTCAAAAATAACTTTAATGAATTTTGGATTAAACCATGGAGTCGAGTTTGAAGCAGGGCTATTTATTTGTCATTTTATTCTTAGGTGATCCATAGCCAGACATTGCTGAAAGTATTCCAACAAATATTACAGTGGACCACACTAGAGTAGATGCCCCTTCTTGGTGATTCTTCATCAGGCCTGAACTGTAGCAATGCTCGTTCTGTTTTATTCTAAAGACTTTAACTACTCCTGTTTCAGTATATGAACTATAGGACAACCTGACAAATACATAATAAAAGAATAGAACAGAAGATGCAATAAAAGATGCTTTTAATGACACAATCCTAAAATTAGTGAAATGCTGAATCATCTTGACTGGGTGGCTCAAGGGGGCTCTTGATAGGAGGAGTGTTGCCTCCATCTGGTGGTTACATTGTAGAGGTAATGTAAAAAAAGGAAAACTTTTTTGTTATCTTGATAAAGCTTTACACTGACATGTAATGTTTATTGTTGTTTGTGTTTTTGTTGTTGTTATTAAATTACTGAAGGTAATGTGCAATGAATACAATTTTTAAATCATAAAAAGGAACTATGAAAAACTAGTATTTGAAATGTTACTATGATAATAAATGTGCCGGTGTGGTGTTTGGTTAATAGAAGGAATTAATCGAAGGCTTAACTATTAGCCTGACTGACTAATCAGACAATTTTTGGCCATTTTATATTATCGGCTTTGACCGATTAACAAAAGATATCGTTCCCCTTGTGTCAGTTCCAAAATCTCCCAGCAGTCTTGTCAAAGGAAAATAGTTAGCTTTGAAAAAGGTTTTTGGTAAATTTTGAGTAAATGCTGTGTAAAATGTGTTTATACACCTTGTTATAGACTATCTAGAAATCAGTATCTACCACAGTCGGAAGAACGACTTAAAGGGATAGTTCACCCAAAAATAAACATTTCCTCATTTCCTCACCCATATGCCATTCCAGATGTGTATGACCTTCCTCAGCAGAACACAAAGCAGAAACATTTTTAGAAGAAAATCTCTCATATAGGTCTGTACAATTAAACTCTGTACTCCTTGCTGATCAAGATTTCAAGCTCAAGACTGCACTGGCAAGATTTATAGTGAAAAATGTGTTATATTTTGGTTTGTTCTCACCAAAAATCAATTTGATCACTTAGACATGGATTAAACCACTGCAGTCTTATTGATTACTTGTATGCTGCCTTTATATGCTTTTTTTGAGCTTCAAAGTTTTGCTCAACATTCACTTGCATTATATGGACCTACAGAGTGGAGACATTTTTCTAAAATCTTTGTGTTCTGCAGAAGATGAAAGTCATTCATCTGGGATGGCATTTGAGAATTTACATTTTTGGGTGAACTATTCCTTTAAGAATACCAGCCACTAAATATAGAGGATATAAGCCAGTATTTCTGTTACACTGTAATAACTGTGGTCACAATTACTTTTTCCATTGTGTGTGGTAAACTGTGATTTGTGTAGCAGCCCTGTGTAATGTGTAATCATATAAGTGCTGACATTATTATACAATCAATATACTGAACAGGACAGTTTCCTGTAGATGTGATGAGCCAGGGCTGTTTGCCAGACAGTGATGTTATAAATGGGAGGAAATGTGAGCACAACCTCCATGGTTTAAATCAGATTTGAGTCCGTTTCATCTATTTACAGCTCTTGAACAGGAAATCTGGTTCACCACCTCCAGATGACCTCTGGTTTATTCACTTAGAGAGATGTAGCCTTTTATTTTATTTTTTCTATGTCTATAATCTTGTAGTGGCAATAAGAATCAAGAAGCAACAAAAGGGTAGGCTGTCTTAAATAGCTTTAATGTTCCGAAAAGCCTCAGAAATAGTCCTGGCCAATTAAAATAAAATTACAAGATTGTCAAATGCAGATCATTTTACTAGAACAATGAAATATTCTATTCCAGATAAAAAAAAATTATACTGAAAAATGTTACAAAGTATAGAAGTAGAAATGTGAAAATAAACCTTGTAGTTAAGAAATTCCTAGTGATTCTCTTAATCCAAATATGAATGAAGTGCCTTATGCAAGCCATTTTGGTTGTTGTACATCTCAATTATATAATCTTGTTGTAAACACTGAACATTTAGTTTACTGTGTTAAATCAGCATTAAATATCATACACACCCATATAGTGAAATCAAGTCACAATTTCTCAAGTTTACACCACATATGTGAAGTTGAGATCCTTTAGGCACTCTAAATGCTGTTTAATCATTCAAGTTTCATACACTTTATATACAGCTGCACTTAATGTATAGTTTGCATCTTTAGCTTTAAACTAAATCACACTAAGCCCATCAATAAAGTAGAGATAAAGTGCAGCCGTAATTTCAGAAAAGGCACTTAAGTTAAACCGAGATGATAAAATGCATTGCGGTATATTAGCTCACAGGATTAATCACACAATAAAGTACATTAACTGGGATGTAAATTCTAGGCTTCCATATGTATGAATCATTGCAACAGACCTGGCTATTTCTGCTGCGCTACATTTCCTGAAATCAAGTCTCAAACAGTACCAACTAAAAGTAAGTTGTTATCTCATATTCAAAAGCTTTATTATTAGATAGGAGAAATTTCACATCTCTAATAAGTAGCTCTTATGATAAGTCGCTATGTGTTATCTATACTTCTATTCACTGCTATTAAATGATAAATCATGTAACATGATCACATACAGTAATGCACTTTTAGTAAGGGATTTGTTTCTGAAGTGCCAGCACTGGTCAATAGATACTGGAACAGTCAACACACAATTCTAAATTTCCCTTTTATGTAATTTGCGATTCTACAATACATTTTGCGAAAACAGTCTAGCAATGTCCGGGTCAAATTTAATACAAGTTAAGCTCAATCGAAATAAATTTAACGTGATTCTTTCAAAGCAAAAATCAAGGTTACAGTGAGGCACTTACAATGGAAGTAAACTCATGTTAACCCCAATACTGTTTACATCTTGTGGCTAAACTTTTGAAATGGAGAATATTTGAACAATTACAGATTGGCACCATTCACTCACATTGTGCCTAACTGAACACAGATTTGTGATATTTTAGAAGGAGGGACGAGTCAAAATAAATGTTTGTGGTTATCAGCTTTATGTCACAAATGCTGTCGATTGAGCTTAACTTGTATTTAACCTGGGATATTCCTCTAAGGAACATTTCGTCAATACACTTTGACGCATTTATGAAATCAAGCCCATTCCCATCCCCGGTCCTCAGTAGCCTAATGTAATGCAAAAAAATAAATCTAATTGTCATTACTGTAATGGGAAAAAGGGATCTATTATTTCAAATGTAAAGTACAACTATGAGTATGCAAAATGATATAATTACTATGGTATAAAGAATATGTATCCTGTCCAGGCAGGATCATTTTCATTACTACTTTACAGCAACGAGAATTACATTGTTTTTGCATTACAGTAATGCAAATTTGTATGGAAAATGTGCTTAATTGTAATGAAATCATAAAATAGGCTTAATTTTCTTAAGCAATTATATTTATATATTTCAATGACAAAATACGACATTTCTTCGTGAGACTCCGCTTAATGCTCTGAAGAGCCTGAGTGTTTATCTATACAACTGCATAAGGTTTCATCTTCCCACTAGCCTGCAACTACACTGCTTAAAGGGATATTTCACCCAAAAATGAATCTCATCATTTTCTCCCCCTCATGTCATCCCAGATGTGTGTGACTTTCTTCTGTTGAACACAAACAAAGATTTTTAGAAGAATATTTCAGCTCTGTGTGTTCATACAATGCAATGCAGACAGTGAGCGGGATCCAACATTTTAAAGCTCCAAAAAGCAGATAAAGGCAGTATAAAAGTAATCCAAATGACTCCAATGGTTTAATCCATGTCTTCTGAAGCGATCCAATCGGTTTTAGGTGAGAAAAGGCAAAACCTTAACTAAAATTACACAATAAATATTAACATCAGCAGTCTCCTTGGCGATCATGATATCAAGCTCGATTACACTTCCTAGTGCCATCTAGCATTCTGCGTCAAGCACTAGGAAGTGTAATCAAGATTAAAATCATGATCCTACCTAGAGACTGCAATGGTAGATGGCAAAAAAAATAAATTTTACTTTCGGTTTGTTCTCACCCAAAATCGATTAGATCGCTTCAGAAGACTTGGATTAAACCACTGCAGTCATATAGATTACATTTATGCTGCCTAAATTTTCTTTTTAAAGATTATACTTCTAGTTATACTTCTAAAAATCTTTCTTCGTGTTCTGCAGAAGAAAGAATGTCATTCACATCTGGGATGGCATGAGGGTAAGTAAATGACAAGATAGTTTTCATTTTTGGGTGAACAATCCATTTAAGGCCTGGAAACTATCTACAAACTGGTTCTGAACCAGGCAATACTGTTTATATAAAAGAACAGATATGTAAATAATGGGCTAACCATGCAGCACGTGATTGGAGCGGCACTGCAGAGGCACATCAAGGTCTCCAGTATGTAAAAGAGTCAAAGAGAATCCCTCCGGTTGGCACAGCTGTCACACACTCGCACTGGATGGTCCCAGCCGCGGGAGGGCACGGGCCTGGTCTTAGTTGAGCATTTCCCGCAGACTCCCTTCCCACAAGCCCGGCAGTGATGCTTGGACATGCTGGGGGTGAAGGGCTTATTACAACAGTGACACTGGGTGATCTCATGATCTGGGACCCAATAGTCTGGTCTCACAACTCTCTTCACAAAACCTGTATAGAGAACAAAAAAAGTCGAAAATGAAATGCCTAGTTAAGTGACTAAAGCGATGTCATATTGTAAGAGGAAGTTGGATGTCTGTCACCTCACCTCCTTTCTGAATCAGTGAGTGTGACATTCCTCAGACTGAACTGCGCAATAATTAAATCAAAACAGGCAGCAGTTGCGACAGTTGTTTAGAGTTAGCTAGTGGGACGCTGGTAAATGAGCTATATTCTACCCAGCAATACTGTGTTTTTACAGTTTAGCAAAGTCACTGGGCATAAATGAGAATATTAAAATATGGGAGCAGTTTTCCTTGTGTAAATTTAGACACTTGGTGTTCAATGTTTGCTTCCACTGTTTGTTTTAGTTACACTCACAGAGGGGGTAGTCCACTGCGGTGGAGACCATATCAAGAGTGGACTGAGCTACTTCCGTCACTCTCCGGGCGACTAGTGTTCGAGGTTCTGTCTGGGCAACTGCAGGGGAGAGAATGTATTGTCTCAGCTCAGCAAGCCAGTCAACATCCTACATTGGGACCATTAAAAAACTTATGGAAAATACAATTCTCAGCCAACTGAAGAGTGAACTCTACAACCCTGGGAGAATATTAAAAACTCTTCTGACATGGGAAATATTATTTGAAGAATGTACAATCTATTGGAATGGCACAAACTGACAAGCAGTTATATAATATACTCACACTCACACTTGGAATAAGTGTACAGATTTTTCTCTTATGGAAATAAATTGGTACTTTTATTCACCAAAGTGGCATTCAACTGATCACAAAGTATAGTCAGGACATTACTGATGTAAAAAAACAGCACCATCACTATTTGAAAAAAAGTAATTCTCAAATCTAGACGGGCCCCATTTCCAGCAGCCATCACTCCAACACCTTATCCTTGAGTAATCAAGCTTAATTGCTAATTTGGTTCTAGAAAATCACTTGCCATTATAATCAAACACAATTGAAAGCTATTTGGTTTGTTAAATGAAGCTTAACATTGTCTTTGTCTTTTGGTTTTTGAGTTGCCACAGTATGCAATAGACTGACATGTCTTAATGTCAATATTGGGTCAAAAATGGCAAAAAACAAACAGCTTTCTTTAGAAACGTGTCAGTCAATCATTGTTTTGAGGAATGAAGGCTATACGATGCTTGAAATTGGCAAAACACTGAAGATTTCATACAAAGGTGTATGTGACAGGGCGGGCCGGGTCGTGATTCTACACACCTGGTCCCTTATCAGGCTAATCAAGCCTCAGAGTTATAAAGGCCGACTGCGGAAGGTGGTGCAGGGGAGAGAGAGATCGTTTACGGTCAGCTGACCAGCATGTTTGTGTCTGTGTCTTTAGTTTAAGTTGATCATTCAAATATTAATTTTATAGCCAAGCCGGTTCTTGCCTCCTCCTTGCCCATCTAAATCCGTTTACACTGGTGCTGAAGACCCGGGAGGGAGGAGGGATACGGAGTACTCTACCATCCATCCCAATGGAGCCTGGAAGCGGAGGAACGGCCGCCGCCTGCGAAAGGAGAAGGTCCTGCCTGGAGCGGTCAGGGCCGCTGGCAGGAGTGGAGTCCCCCCCTACCAGTCGCTGAAACGCGGCGGGGTCTGAGACTGCCAAACGTGAATGGGGAAGGGCTCGTTGCCGACCGCCTGGAGCAGACCCCTTCCCGAGAACACGGCGGGGGCGTTCCGTCCACCAGGGGCTGGAGGACTGCCTCTGATCCGCTCGGGGAGACATGGCTGTCGTCCGTTAGAGGGTGGAGGAGTGGCCGAGGACCAAGCTACGGCGTATTGGAGAACTGGCGAGTAAGTGTTTTTTTTTTTTTTTCCCATCTCTCTCTCCTCTCTCTCACTGCCATTCCGCATTGGCCTTTTCCTCTCTTTTAAATTTGACAGTGTTTTTTTGGGGGGTACTACACGGTTACAGGAAGTCCCCCCTCCTATTTTAATGATTTCTGTTTCCCTCCCCTTGTCCCCTCCCTCATCCAGGTAGACGGGGATGACCTGCCGGCGGGGGGGGTCATCATTCATACAAAATGACATGAGTGAAAATCCCTTCAAAGCTTTTTGAACAGCACCATCTTCTCACCCTGTCCAGTGTGTTGTGTTCCTCCTTGCCGGTAACAGGCATCACACACTCGTACAGGGGTGCCACCCCAGCCCTTCTCAGGTACGGGCATGCTTTGGGTGGAGCAGGCCTGACAGAAACCCTCTCCACACGCCCGACAGTGGTGTTTCCTTTCTGCTTCCTCAAACGCTCGCTTACAGCCTTGACATTCCTGAACAGACCAAGTGTTAAAAAATTAGTTTTTTCCCCACATTCAACCATTTGTAATTTATTCTTTAAATATAGATTACACATATGCATGTTATATTCATGGTGGCTCCACTAACTAAATTCTCTCATCATTTATTCAGCCCAATGCTGTCACAGATGTGTATGACTTACTTACTTTCTTCAGCTGAACACAAAGTTTTTTAGAAGAATATTTCAGCTCTGAAGGTCCATACAATGCAAGTGAATGGTGGCCGAAGGTCTAAAAAGCACATTAAGGCAGCATATAAGAAATCCCCATGACTCCAGTGGTTAAATCCATGTCTTCATAAGCGTTATGATAAGTGTTGGTAAGAAACAGATCAATATTTAAGTCCTTTTTTCTATAAATTTGGTTTTTGGCAGGGAGGAGAATTTAAAGTAAAATAGGACTTAAATATTTATCTGTTTCTGCTTCTGCAGCAATATGAATAGTTTCTGCTTCAGAAGCAATATGAATCATATTGCTTCTGAATATATGGATTTAACCACTGGAGTCATTTGGATTACTTTTATGCTGTCTGTATGTGATTTTTGGAGCTTCAAAGTTCTGGCTACCATTCACTTACATCGTGAGGACCTACAGACCTTCTTTGTTCAGCAGCAGAAAAAAAAGTCATACACATCTGAGAGTAGCATGAGGGTGAGTAAATGTTGAGAGAATGTTCATTTTTGGGTTAACATCCCTTTAAGACACATTTAAAAATGTAGTAATTATAATCCATTAGGTAACAACATATTAAAACGTGGTATTTATTTGAAAGAAAACAAGCACATTTTCAAGCAAAACATTTAACAAAAATAAGTTTATAAGCTTTTAAATGATAAAACAATGGATATACTGTTCAAAGCGCAGACAAATATTATTAGACAAAAAAATATTAGTGGAACATGTCTATAGTCAATGTGATGAACTACACCTGCGGTTACTCTGCAAGGACATCTGTGGAAACTTTAAGTAACTGTCTTCATAACATCCACTAAAAATGGACATGTTCTCAAGTCAGTTAAAAGTAATTTCATACATGGCTAAGAAATGTGAAGTTAACTCTGAGAAAAAGTTCAAGTTTGAATGTCACTTTTTGATATTTTCTTTCAAATGCAATGAAATTCATACTTCTTTTATGTGGCTTATGCATCCAAACACATTGTGGGGACCTTATATGTGTTTTTTGACATTCTTTAATACATCTTTCTATAAGCCATATCAACTCACAAGGATTTCAGCGTTGGGTTTCCAGTAGGGTGGCGCCACCTGGTCTGTGAGCCAGGTAGTGACAGCTTTGGTAGGGCCTGAGCTGTATTCCGTCACTGATTGAATTATATAAGTCACGCCATCCAAAACCCGCTGAGCGGCATTCTGATGGTCTGTCTGGAAGGTATCAGTCTAGGAGCATAAAAAGATCATTAGCATCAAAGGAACGAGCACATTTAAACCAGAGGAAGAGGACAAAAAAACAGCTCACCCCCTGCCAGACGTGCTTGACCTCGGGCCGTACCACACTAGTCTCTGGATCCTGGTTCCCCATCCAGTACTGTCTACTCCGGTAGATAATGCCACAGCTGGCACACTCTAAAACATAGCTGCATAGAAAGGCCAGGTTTGAGTGTATGGAGTACTAGCTTAAGAACATAAGTTTAAGAAAACAACTTGCTCACCCGGACCATGCAAACTTTGCCAGTCCAAGCCATGAATTATCTGCAGAGGCAGATGTTTTGGGAACGACAATCACTTCCCTTCCACTCTTATAGCACCTCTGCAAAGAAACAGAAATGGTTAATAAGGGTTATACTTTGTCTTTAGTTTTTAATTGAGAAATCAAATCTACATTGGGCAGCTTTTGCAGACAGATTGATTTAAAACCTCAATTAACGAAGACAATCAGAGGTGATTCCCCTTAAAAAGAATTACGTCTAGGGACTAGGTAAATCAATCTCAATTTATTTCCAATTTAGTGTGATTTATTGGCAATGAAAAAAAAGGCACATTTGTATTGCCAAAGCGTTTGCAGCATAGCTGAGAAATTGTGCAACGTAGCGATAATCCAAATGGAGTAAACAAGCAATAAAAATGAAATAATACCAATAGAACAAAACAAAAGAAAAAGCAAAAGAAAAACAGACAAGGCAAAAACAAAAAGTTAAACAAATAGATTAAACAAGCAATACAAATAAAACCAAAGAAACAAAACAAAAAAACAGACTAGGCAAAAACAAGTTAAGAAACAAAACAAAAATCAAAAGAAATGGTGTACACAAGTAGTACAAATGAGGTTGACTTGAAAAAACAGGTTAGGATGGATGGGCAGACAGTGTTATGGACAGGCTGCCGACTCGAGTCAAAAGAACCCACTTCAACATCTCTACGAAATTCTGCTTGTTGCTAGGCAGGTAGTTGTGAGGGTGTTATGGACAGAATGCCGACCCGTGTCAAACAAATCCACATCTCTATGATTTTCTGCTGCCGAGATATAACGGTTGCTGGATGGTTGCAGGGGTGTTCCATTTGGTTGCTAATGCATGGCTAGGCAGTTGGTAGTTGGAGTCAAAAGAACCCGCTTCTACATCTCTACACCACTGTGCTGCTGAGATGTGACTGTTGCTATACGGTTGCTAGGGTGTTCCATCTGGTTGATAGGATGTGGCTAGGCAATTGGTAGTGTGTTACGGAAAGGCTGCCATACGGAGACAAAAGAACCCACTTTCACATCTCTATGATATTCTGCTGCTGATATATGACTCTTACTGCAGTTGCTAGGGTATTTATCAAGCTGCTAACACTCATACTCAGATTTCCCCACTTGAAAGTGATTAACACATCAAGGAGATTTCAAACTGGATTTCACTCTTCTTTTATTCCAATAAAAGGTGACAAATGTGAAAAACCTTGAACAGAAATAAAGGTATGCTCTTGTAAATAAAATGCTTTTCAAACAGAATTACTGTTTTCAATACAGCTCTTCACATTAGATGCAGATCATTCAGGCTTAGCACAATGCTGACACAGATTTAGGCTTAATACAAGGCAATCTATGAAATGTGTAAATTAACCTGTAAACTTGAAATGTATAAAATGTTTAACATTCAGGCTTTATGGGCTAGCCCCTTGTGCACTAATAAATTCAACAATGGTCATTTTGCTATGTTGATAACCAATAAACATTTTTAAAATGCGAATTCTATGAAAAGTCAGCACTTGAAACTATAGGCTATTAAATAGTTAACGTGTCAAACTTAAACGGTTACGCTATGTCTATGAAAATTAGGTCACGCTCTGAAACTAACTCGGCAACCGTCGTCATTCCAATATCAGTACGCAGCCCAAGTCTTCACCGGCTGCCACTCCAGAATCTGATGATGCTTTAAGTCTAGCACACTTGGTCCGTGATGGATGTCAAAGTTTTAATGGAGAGGTTTGTGTCAGATCTGCCAGACACACTGCTCTGATGATTTTATTTTATTTTCATTTTAAAGACGCTGTTCCGCGGAGCACGCTGATTGGTCGAGAAACCAGCTTTTTGTATTCGTTTTTAATAGTTCCTCATTGCTTGACCATGGCTTTTTAATATTGATAAACTATTATACTTTATATTTGAATGAACTCATTGATCAGAACTGTTCAGTTTGACTTCACAGTATTCCATCTGGTTGCCAGGGTATGGCTTGGCACTTGGTAGTGCGTAACGGAAAGGCTGTCGGCCCGAGTCGAAGGAACCCACATTCACATCTGTACGATATTCTACTGCAGAGATACAAGTGTCGCTATATGGTTGCTAAGGTGTTCCATCTGGTTGCTAGGGTGTGGCTAGGGGATTCATAGGGTGTTACAGAATGGCTGACAGGGTGTTACAGGGTGTTACAGAATGGCCGTCCTGAGTCAAAAAACCCACTTCCATGTCTCTACGATATTCTGATGCTGAGATATGAGTGTTAGGTTGCTAGGGTGTTCTGTCTGGTTGCTAGGGTGTATGAAGTCGCTAGGGTGTTAAAGTGATGGAGTGAAAGAAAGATAGAAAAGAAAGTGATAGAGTGATAGATAGAAAAGTATGAGTGGTGGAGTGACAGGATGTAGCTTGAATCCTCTAAAGCAGTTATTACAGGAAAAAGTTTCCACACCTTTGAATGGAACTGAATCCAGTTCGGAAGTCCGCTAAGGGAATTCTGTAATTCTGATAATTTAGAAAAGATACAGCTACCCGAGTCAGACCAGCATGAAGGTACGTTCCGAGTTTGGAGTGTGCAGTTTGAAAGTTCTAGGAGGAGTTTTTCTTAGTTTGGTTTCAGAATAATAATACGTTTATATTGTAGAACAGTATAAAACCAATAGAACAAAAACCACATGGCAAGGAGGAAATCAAAAACTATTTTGAAACTATGCCATGTCAGTGAGTAGTTGTTACCTGGCAGATGAGAACTTTATTGTTGTAATGGTGGGCATACTGGCATAGTCCATCAGCCATGTGAGGGGCCCCGTCTTTCTGGTGGTTCATGCCGTTCTTACATCGAACACTAAAATCAGAATTTTTTGGAGAAATTAGCTATGATTTTACCCTACTCTATTCCAGAAGCATTCTTTAACTGCACTATTTTAAGTCACAAACAAGCAAACATAGAAACAACATGATATCTAATCATACTCAAGTGAATCAAGAACTTCTGTGTGACTCATTTCCACATATTAGTTTTACATGCTGAATAGACATCAGTTATTTAAATGTGTGAATCATCAAATTATGAAATAGCTCATTGTTGATGAAACTAGAGCCTGATGTGATACTGCAGCAAATTCATTCCTTATTCAACACGCTGCATCAGTGTGGAGAGTTAAACACAATCAGCAAAAAAAAAAAAACACCTGTTCAATTTCTCTGAGCATAATGGCGATGTGAACTTACTTGCAGCTGAGACAGACTGAGGGGCAAGTGAAATATTCATCAGGAAAGAAGGAGCATATGCTGATTTTGTCATCTGAGATCTCTCCACAGAACCTGTTGCTCAAGGCCTGAGAGAGGACAGAAAAGTCCAACCAGTGAAGCATAAATGCCATATACATGCTCAGTGGAAAATAGTGGACGGACACACACATGCACATACACTGGCCCCAAACATTATTTTTTTGGATACTTAAGACACACCTAATTATAAATTCAAATGAGGCCATTTGAGGAATAATTTGAAAAGCAAAAAAAATGGCCTTGATTTGCTTAATTGTAAAGAAAATAAATAAATACAATGAAAATAATTATTAAAAAATTATTTAAAAAGATAACGCAAAATATTGAACAATTGACAGATTTTTTTTTGTTTTTCTAGGTGTGAGAGCAATGGAATACATATGTTATTTCAACCCATAATCAGAAATTGCAAGCAATTGTATGGCATGCAAATTATTTCGTAAATACTCGAATGGCGCTTAATGGGAACAAGGTTCCCCACCCCACGATGTAATGTAAACAAACCCCAAAACAACTATAAAAATGACGACTTAAACAACTTTACAGCTCAAACAATACAGAAGTTTTAACAGAATAATTAATGTAATATTTGCATAAAATTATAAGCTTCACATTTCTGCCTTTAAACCCTCAAAAAATTGTCCCCTTTCAATCCATTGCAATGCATCACAGTAACTTCAATTTTTGCTTTTTATTTTAAGAAAAGGAGGGACAGGGGCCTGGGTAGCTCAGCAAGTAAAGACACTGACTATCATATCTGAAATCGCAAGTTTGAATACAGGGTGTGCTGAATGACTCCAGTCAGGCTTCCTAAGCAGCCAATTGGCCCGGTTGCTAGCTTGGGTAGAGTCACATGGGGTAACCTCCTCGTGGTTGCTATAATGAGGTTCTCGCTCTCGGCTGGGCGTGTGGCGAGTTGTGTGTGGATGCCGCGGAGAATAATGTGACACGTCTCACACGTACTAGGTCTCCACGGTAACACGCTCAACAAGCCACGTTATAAGATGCACGGATTGCCTTTCTCAGACGTGGAGGCAACTGAGATTCGTTCTAAAGCACCCGGATTGAGGCGAGTCATTACACCATCACGAAGAATTAGTCCAGAAATCTCCCCCATCTTTTTTGACTGTATAAAACAGATATTTCCGTCCTAAACTCACTCAATTGTTCGAGTCAATGTAGCTATGTCGGGCTGCTCAAACAAACAGAGGAATGTTTTGATAGCGGCACATATCTGCATTTTGCATTTACACTTTTAGGTCAAATCAAACAACAAATGATTTACTTATAGTTGACTCTGAATTAAGGATATGCCCGAAGCGTATACCTTATTCGGAAATGCACCAATAACGACTTCAAAACAAATAAAGGATTCATAAATAAAAAATATTTTATGACTGATTGTCCAAAATTACAATGAATGTATGACTATGTGCAGCCAATATTTCTAAAGTGTAAAACTTATGAATGAAAATGCGCATGGTGTGATTTCAGATCGGATGGCTGCGGTTTCGACTCCGTTTGCGGTCTCTGTTAATTGAGCATGTCTGGAGCAAGTCAAGTGTAATATTAATATATGAAATCATATACACTTTCCACTGTTTTTTCTCTCCCCTTTTCCTCCCCAATTCCCAATGTGCTCCAAGTCCTCGTGGTGGCATAGTGACTCGCCTCAATCCGGGTGGCGGAGGACAAATTTCAGTTGCTTCCGCGTCTGAGATGGTCAATCCGCACATCTTATCATGTGGCTTGTTGAGCGCGGATACCTAGCGAATGCAGAGGCCTCAAGCCATCCACCGCGGTATCCACACACAACTCACAATGTGCCCCACAAAAAGAGAACCACATTATAGCAATCACGAGGAGGTTACCCCATGTGACTCTACCCTCCCTAGCAACCGGACCAGTTAGGTTGCTTAGGAGACCTGGCTGGAGTCACTCAGCACACCCTGGATTCAAACTCGCGAACTCCATGTGTGGTAGTCAGCGTCAATACTCGCTGCGCTACCCAGGCCCCCTACACTTCCCACTTCTTGAAATATCTGTTAATGTATCACACGACTCACGTGTGATGTATTCATTTATAGCCTAAACCTGAGAACGATGTTAAATTCCTGACCAGAAGTGATTTCACGTCGGAGCCCATCTATCCGTCTCTTAAAGTTGACCACATTTATATCCACATCAGCGTTAAGATTATTATCTTGGTTAAGACTTATTCAGAAACAAGTTCAAATGCTCCATAAAGGTTTAAATACTCCATAGAGTTAGGAATACTTCTCCTTAAATAAAACAAAACTTTTTTTCTTCTTGAAAATGTGCTAAAATTGAGAATGTTAACTCTGGTAAGTCGCTATATAAATGTAACATTATTATTATTTAATTAAATAATGTTGTCCTATCTAAAATTTCCTGATAGACTTATAGGACTTTCACCTGTTTGTAGGCTAATTTGGTTTGATTTTAATGTTTGAATTTGTATTTATTATTCACTGCAAAATGTGTGCTTGACATTTCAAATGTTGCTTGACACTTCCTGCCATCAGAATATTGTTGTTATACATGAACAGTTTCAAGCAGATATTAATATCTGAAATACCAGGAGAAACCACAACAGTCAATGTAGCCTACAAATTCTGCTTTATCTGGTAAGAAATAAATATAAGATAACACTTAAAAATGGCTGTTTGATTAGACGCTCTTCCTGTTTAAGCCCAGCCCAAGCCCGATTCTATCCGAATATAGAGACAGATAATTTTGCCATATGAACAGTTACAAATACAGATAATGGCTTCACTGCACACCCCTATGTTAAAGAAGCAATAAAGTAGAAAAGTGTGAATACCTGTGAAAAACTCATCTGTCAACTGACTATTTAGTATAGCCAGTAAAAGGTGCCACTTGGTTTGATATTTTGTCTTATATAAATAATTAAGTGTGGCTTATGTATACACACATATACACACACACACACACACACACACACACACACACGCACGCAATCAATCAATACATGAGGAGATACCTGCAATGCACTGAACACAATAGCAGGCTGGCGTGGGGCTCGTGTGGCTGTGTTGTTCACTTGCTGTCTGACTATCTGCAGTAGCTGGGAGTAGTTTGTGGGGGGAGTGATGGTCTGTGTGCCCACGTAATGAACTGAGTTGAAGGCGTCTGTGCACTGACCCAAGTCATGAAAACGCTTCTGCAGCATGGCGTCTGCATACCCCGGGACATCGGCATCTGTAAAAGAAAACTGAAACAATAATTTCAATTCAGCTATTTGAACAGAATTGTTCTCAATTCAAAACACATTTTTAAAAACAGACATACAGGAATGTGTGCAATTTGTCATTTAGTGGGCTCCTTATATCCATAATGATGTACAGTATTCAGGGTCAGATGAGCAACATGGGATTAAGCTCTGCCTATATGTCTATATAAAATAATATTATTAATAATAAAATATAAAAAAATGATGTATGAGATATTTACAGCTAGTAACTGTAAAATGTATATTGTTACAGTAATATACCTCCGCTACAATTACAGTAATCAGTAAATTACTGTACACAAAAATTGCAGTAGCTTATCGTTATCAGGTTTTTGGCAACTATTTGGCAACAGTGTTGCCAGTATGTTACTTTAGAAAAGGGTTCCCCAATTAGTTCACCAAGGGCCAAATTCTGTCAACAATACAAATTCAAACTCCACCGCTCGATGTTATGACAAAGTGTTTGTGCTGCTGCTATTATTATTTTTAATATTGTTGTTTTTATTATTAAAAGAGTCGTGCAAAAATATTCCGATTTTTTTCATAGTTCTTTTTCTCCGTATTAGTAGCCTGTTTTATTTATTCAAACAATTATGAACATTGTGTTTACACACAGATACACGATACTACACCGCTTTGCCTGCTGAAGAAAAAAAAAAAACCCTATGATGAACAATCATGCAACAATCCATGTCCTCCATGCGAGTCAACCGTTCCTGCTCATCTCCAAACAGGATCTCCTGCACTTTCCTAATTGCAGATTTAATTATTAGACCTATTAGCATTAATATTGTTACTCTTCTTAAGGATAATATAACCAAAGTAGTTCAATTAGGATGTGAGCCAATGTTTTCTTATATATATTTTTTTTTAAATTAGGCTACGCATAATTTTTTTTTCTTAATGTGCACCATTCCACGTGTATTTGTTTCACGGTACATTACGTTATATTCTCCAGGCATTAATCTAGACGTTATTAAAAGAGTAGTTGACTTCAGGAGTCCATTTGGAATAAACAAAATACTTGTGTAAATATAAATGGGTAAATACCAATACCAAGGTAAATAAATGCTTTTACAGTGTTCAATATATTATTCTCTAGCTCTGACAGCAAAATCATCATGGAGTTGGTGTGAACAGGCCTTTAGCGCGGGCCAAACATTTGTCTCTCATGAGCCGCCTATTGAGGAACCCTGCTGTAGAAAAATCACTGTAAGGTCTAATAGTGTAACCGCATGAACCTCAGGAAATCCGATCACTTCTCTCCATGTTTGACAGCGGCAGAACAAACACTCCAGTAAAGTTTACCAATAATTCAAGACATTTTAGTAGTCATATTTTAGGAAAACATTGCTGTAGTTTCAAAGTTCTCTAAATGTGAATGCCTTTATTTTCTCCTATTTAAAAATAACCTACATATCACAATTTAGATCGGCCAAATTTTATTACTCCAGTAGATAGACACTATATATCTAACAATCACCAAGTACTGATATTTAGATTAATAGACCAGTATTTTATTAGGATAAATATGTATTTGTCATTCAAATGTGGATTGGGCTGTCGACCATCTCCCCAACATCACTGTCTTTACAACAAATAATATTTTCTTGCTTACTGCATATTCAGTTATAATGCACTGGATTTGAATTTCTAAAGTCATTTACACAACTTACACAGGAATACTATGGTTATTCAAAAGCAAAACAACACAAAAGCCACAAATGGTATCGCAATTAGGACTGCAACTAACGATTATTTTAACAATTATTCGACTGTTTGACGATTAATCATTAGCTCTTAACCGATTATTCAGCTTGTGACTTAAAAGGTTGTATTAAACGTGTTTACTATCAATAAAAAGGAACAAAAAGCATCTTTTAAAAATATCTCTAAATGACATTCACTGAATTAAAGGGAATTTTTTTTTTTTATTATTAAAGTTTAATTGAGTAAAGAAATTCACTGCAAAAAACCCTATTGTTATCAAGTGTTTTTGTCTTGTCCATTTAAAATGGTCTAAAAATCCTTAAAACGAGATAAATTTACTTGAGGAGCAACATATAAGATATTTCAACTTTAAATAGAAGTGTATTTTTGCACTTGGTTCTTCTGCGAGTGCAGTAAAGACAAAATAAACTTGTATTCAAGGTCTATTCTCTAAAAGCAAGTCTAAATATCTTATGTGCAGCTTCTCAGATGAATGCATCTTATTTAAGGATTTTTAGATATTTTAAAATATGAGTGTTTTTAATATTATATTCAACATTCTCAGAATGTTTTTTTTATTCTGCAGTATAGCTGTTAAAGAAAATGTTGTTTTAATGGAGTTTTAGATATTTATATTGGAAAACAAGCCAAAACAAATCAGAAATGTATTTTGTTGCCGTGTATAATGGGGTGAAAACTTCCTCTCTCACCTTTCTGTTCACTTCAATTCATCTTTAACTCACAAAAAACAAACTCTCTTATTAATAAAGCTGCATATTGCCAATTTTCTCCATGATAAGAAATGCACAGTGATGTATATTATGATTCAGTAAGTTGCGAGTCATCATGTTATAATCTAGCTGCATTAAGTGTGCGCGCTCGAGGGATGAGCGTCCCCGTGACAGAGTGTGCATCAGCCGGGTTCAGTTTCAATCACTCCCCCTTAGATCGGGACAACTCATAGAAGAGGTGCTGACCACACACAGCAATGCCATTTTTGGAGTTTGTAGTTAATTACATGATCTGCTTCTGTATTATTTGAACTTTAATAAAACTATAACACATTAAATATAACTGCATTAAAGATGTAATGCTAGTGTGTTTCCTTTAAAGATGTTCGATGTGCAAGTTTTGCTTCAGCAGAGCGTCCGCTCCAGCTCCACTTATTCCACAACAAGGGTGCTTCTGTATTTACTTACTTCGCAAATTTTGAGAAAAGCCAAATTACTGTACCTGGATATAATGCTAATTAATGCAAACTATTATTGCTGAATGTTAAGTTCTGTTCATTTGTAAAGTAAATATTTGTGGTTATTTAATCCACAAGACTGGTTGTGATTCACAGTATTGATTTACTGTTGCCATCAAATGGATCAATTCAATTAAGAATTCAAAGATCACAAACAGCTTTAAGTACATTACTTGGATCAACATATTTCTATTCCTTAATTAACCCTTGTGTTTTCCAAATTATGATTAAGAAGACCTTCTACTTATACATCTACTCGATCACTCCATATCGTGATTTGTTTTTAACTCATCATTTGCCATGTTGAAATTTTTCTGTTTTCTGTGTGCTATGTATATTACTGACTCAAATAAACAAAAATCTAAAGATTTGTTCCTTTGATTTCATATTGAAATTTGGGTTGAATATTGAATTTCTACATTTTTAAGTGTAGAAAAATAAGAGCAAGAATGATAAACAACAGCTTGAAATGCTGCCTTTGGTTTCATTGACAACTTGCATGAGCAAGTTTCCCTGCGAGACTCTTCACCAGCACTAAAACTCAAACATTTTTCAAAGTCTCCCTGGCTATATGTATGGGCCCCATGAGAGTCTGCAAAGCCATGTTTAAGAAATATGCATTTTTCCTTAGGCCAGTCAAACAACAGTGCTGCCTTTATATTACTCTGAAAACAGTGTCTGTATCAACTGTGTTCACTCACCCTGGCACAGCAGCTGAGTACGCAAGGTCTCCTGGAAAACTATAACAGCAGGTCCAAGGCTGGAGAGAGGCACGTCCAGACCACAGCGGCTGGAGAGTGCCCGTAGCTCAGGGGTGAAGTGCTTCAGGTAAGCAGCTGACGCACTGCCAAGGAATTGAAACATATTGTTGTGCAGCCTCTCTGCCCGCGTGTGGTACACAGCCACATCTGATACAGCCAGAACTTTCAGCAGCAACCGCATGCGGCGGTTCTGCTGACTGGTAGCACCAAGCAGACCTTCCGTATCCAGCACTATCAGCTTCAGGTGCGGGTCGTAAGCAGCCCATACGCCCACTGTGCAGGATGTCGGAGAATGAGATGTGGCAAAAACCTCCTCGCCATTAAACAGCACGTGGTTGAGAGTGTGGGATTTGCCATCACCCGTATTGCCAAAAATCGAAAGCACTTTGACTCCTTGCGCAGCGCTGCATCCTAACTTTTGCCAAAAATGGGCCTCTTTCTCAACCTGGGAGAGAGAAAGAGTATGAGAGGATAAGGTTCAACAATATGGTTGGCGTCAGTAAGAGAGTTTCGGGCCTCATAGAACTGTCACTACATCTGAAAGGAATATTCCGGGTTCAACACAAGTTAAGCTCAATCGAGAGCATTTATGGCATAATTATGATTATCACAAAACAAAATGTATTTGGAATTGCTCCTCCTTTTCTAAAAAAAAAAAACACAAAAAGAGATGAAAGCAAACATCCGGGTTCCAGTGAGGCACTTACAATGGAAGTGAATGGGGCCCAATCTGTAAACATTAAAATACTCACTTTTTACAATTATAGCCACAAGACATAAACAATACGCATGTTAACATGATTTTAGTGTGAGAAAATCACTTACTAACCTTTTCTTTGTAAAGTTATAGCAAATTTTACAACTTTGTTGCCATGACGATGTAATGTGTACAAAACCTAAAATGCCAATAAACAACTTTACAGCTCAAATAAAACAAGTTTTAACAGAAGTATTAATGTAAGTGCTTTTATCAAATTATAAGCTTCACATTTATCTCTTTAAACCCTCCAAAAATTGGCCCCATTCACTTCCATTCTAAGTGTAACCTTGATTTTTGCTTTTTAAGAAAAAGACGGACAAGTTGAAATTATTTTGAGTGGTAATCAACATGATGCCAAAAATGCCATTTATTGATCTGAATTTGTATTGAACCCAGAATATTCCTTTAAGTTTGTTGATCATGAAGGCCCTACATCATTTTTTTATGCCTTGAATTGTAAGCAACATTGTTGTTTACTTGACTAATTTAAACATGGCTTAAGGTAGGAATCTCAAAAATACAGGTACTTCAATACCAAGTCGATACTAAAATAAAAAAAGATCTCACTATACCAGTTTTTGCACCAACAGAATTCGATACCTGCACAATTAATCAAATTAAAATCTTTGTCCTAGTGTGATTATTTAACTGCAAAAAACTGCAATATTACTCTGCACGAGATGCATGCTTTAAAGTATATATGGTTAAAGATAATTAATGAAGAATTGAGAATAACATTTGTGAATCAGAATAGGCAACACTGTGTTGACAGATAGTGTCACATGGCTGTACTGACACACACGCGCGCGCGCGCAAAACAAACGCCTGTGAGGACATATCTCATGGACTTTCATTGATTTTATAGCAGGCTAAATATATATTATATCCCCTAAACCTAACCATCATAGAAACATGTGCCCTTCATTAGATTTAAATTAAACATCATTTAGGTGAATGATGAGCCTTTTTTTTTCTTCTTTTTTCTACAAGTGAGGACCAGCTAAAATGTACTCGCAAATGGGTTCTCTAGCACTTTTGTGAGGACATTTTAACATATATGCCACTCACAAGTATAGCAAAACCCGTACACTTAATCTCACACTCGCTCACATTTACACACATATTCACCCACACACTCTCACAATTACACACACATTATGATAAGTGACAAAAAGACCAGCTGAGATCAAGTGGATTACTAGACTAAAAATCGATGAGTAAAAGTCAGAGGTGAGATGACTTATTATTTATATTACGCATTTTACACATTTTATTAGCAGCCACGGGGATTGACAAGTACGCATTCTTACTAAACGAACACAACAAAGTTCATAAAACAACAAAACATGAACTGTTTACCTCATAACGTGATAGCTAACACACAAGCTAACAAACAAACCTGCAAGCTTTCGTTTTCGTCCACCAGCAGAAGACTTCGTCTGTTTCCCTCCTCCTCGTCCATTTTAATCGGCCCGCGAGAAATGTTCTCCATCTCTTCAGCTGCATATAAGAAACTGTGAAAGATTTAAAACCATCACAACTATCTGGATAGCTGGTTGGATGACTTTTTGTCCCATGTGTACTGCTGCTGCTGCTGGAACTAGTTGATTTTCGGAATGAACACAAGATGGGGCTGTTGCTGCTCTATCAGCAGTCTGGGTTCCGGAAGTATTTTTCCAATTCATTTGCGCCATAGACAATACTTCACAGAAGACTTCGAAGTCATAAACCAAACCAACAAGCTCCAGTGTGAATCATAACATTACAAAATTTGATTTGTACCAAAAAAGTATTTGAAAATTGGTCAAAAAGACAAAGGTACAAGACTGTGTACTTATGTGTCTTTTATGAGGGCACGAACTACAATCCCATGAAGCATTGCGAATGACGTAATTGACGAAAAACAATGGAAATATATAAAACTATTGATTATAGGTTGTTTATTTAGTGTACAGAAACAATATAATTTAAGTTTACTGCAAAATATTCTGATATAAACAAATATATAAGTAGTTTAAGTGTGTAGGGAGTCCGACTGGATTGTGGAAGTGGGCAGTCGCTACTGGAATTGTTTGGTGGGCTTTGTTGGCCGCAGTTCTCTGATTGGTGGATCCGTCTTTGCTGGATCGTGGGTAGTGTAGTTATTCACAAGGAATTCTGCTATTAGACACAATTTTTAAACAATGATGTTGAAACAACACGGACTGGTGTCTTCAACAAAGGCATATACCATTGACGAACAACCATGGAGTTCATGGTAGGTCTGTTTTTTAAGGTTTATAATTGTAGGAGTAATTTATGTGGGGGATGGGTGGGACATGACCCTACCACTTTTTGCCTTTGCAAATTTTGTCCCCACAACTTTTTGAAATAAACTTTCATCAAGTGTCTAATGCAGCATAAAAAATATCCAGTTCATGACCAGAAGTTACCATTTCTATGTGTGTTTTATAATAAGTGCCAATCCAGTACTGGAGTTTGTTATAATGAGTTGTTGCATTGAGTTGCATTTCAGCATACAGAGAGGAGGTGCAGCGGCTAACGGACTGGTGTAGAGCCAACAACCTGTCTCTGAATATCGTCAAAACAAAAGAGATGGTTGACTTTAGGAGAGCACAGAGTGACCACTCTCCGCTGAACATCAACGGCTCCTCTGTGGAGATTGTCAAGAGCACCAAATTCCTTGGTGTTCACCTGTCGGAGAACCTCACCTGGTCCCTCAACACCAGCTCTATCACCAAGAAAGCCCAGCAGTGTCTCTACTTTCTTCGAAGGCTGAGGAAAGCACATCTCCCACCCCCCATCCTCACTACATTCTATAGAGGGACTATTGAGAGCATCCTGAGCAGCTGCATCACTGTCTGGTTTGGGACTTGCACTGTTTCGGACCGCAAAGCCCTGCAGAGGATAGTAAGGACAGCTGAGAAGATCATCGGGGTCTCTCCACACCATCAAAGACATTTACAAAAACACTGCATCCGCAAAGCTAACAGCATTGTGGGCGACCCCACACACCCCTCACACAAACTCTTCACCCTCCTGGAAAGTTGTACAGTTAGTACAGTACAGAGTGAAACGAGACAACTTTCCTCCAGGACCATGGTGCAACATAAAACAACATAGGACAAACACAGAACCACAAGGAACGTTGTCTCGTTTCATTGTGTACTGTACTAACTGTATATGGTTGAAACGACAATAAAAAACACTTGACTTGACTTGACTTGAGTGACAGCAGGCGGCGATGTTCTCTTGGGCGCCTAGACGCGCACATATTAATTTTACCTTTTTTTACAGACTTTTAATTTTGCGCTACATAGCGCATTGTTAAGGCACCAGGTTATTTCATAACACAAGTTACACATAGCTAACAATTTGTTCAAGTTCAGCTGTGCTGATTAATCTATGAAAAAAACGAATGTGATTTTTACTTCCTGAATCAATTTGACGCCCTCTTATGGCCGTTCTGATTAACTCTCTTCAAGCATTCTAAGCAGAGTCTTTCAAGTCAAGTCAGTCCACTTGGCAGCCATATTGGGAATGCTCTCAGGTGTACAGCTCCTATCTACTTTTATGGGAAAAGACAGAAATCTCGAAAACGGTTGGTCAAGATGGAATTCAAAGATCATAATTTAAACCATCAGTCAAATCTGACAAAAGCAGTATTATAAATTGTGCTTCCTTAGCTCAGTTAAAGGAAGAATACGCTATTTCCCCAGCTGATCCAGCTTAAGTGCAAGCATGTTCTCAAGTTAACTGACAGACAATGTCTGTATCTTTTACCTGTAAGATGGGATTTCTTTTACTACCTCCACCATATAGGGTGTTTCAATTCCTCCCATTTAAATTATTACAAGTGCTTTGTCTTGGGGCTAAACAGTCTCTGTTCTGAGCGTGCAAAATACAGAAGTTTAGTTTGACAAAAATGCAAATTGTCAATTGTCATCTCACCCCTCATGTTGTTATAAAACTGTACGATGATCTTTCTTCCGTGGAGCACAAAAGATGTTGTTAGGCGGAATGTTAGCCTCAGTCACTATTCGCGTTCATTGTATGAAAAAAAATTATGAAAGTGAATAGTGACTGAGACTAGCATCTTGCCTAACATCTCCTTTTGTGTTCCACAGAAGAAAGAGCATCATACAGGTTTGGAACAATATGAGGGTGTGTACATGATGACAGAATTTATATTTTTGGGTGAACTACCCCTTTAACACTCTAGCAATCAGGCCAATAAATAGCCAGTCTCCATAAAATCAGCTTTCACATGAGCTTATTTTAATTATTATTAATGTTTTTTTTATTTATCCCATTTTCTCCCCAATTTGGAATGCCCAATTCCCAATGCGCTCTAAGTCCTCATGGTGGTATAGTGACTTGCCTCAATCCGGGTTGCGGAGGACGAATCTCAGTTGCCTCCGCATCTGAGACGTCAATCCGCGCATTTTATCACGTGGCTTGTTGAGCGCATTACCGAGGAGACATAGCACATGTGGAGGCTCACGCTATTCTCGCATCCACGCACAACTCGCCACATGCCCTGCAGAGAGCGAGAACCACATTATAGCGACCACGAGGAGGTTACCCCATGTGACTCTACCCTCCCTAGCAATTTGGTTGCTTAGGAGATCTGGCTGGAGTCACTCAGCACACCTTGGATTCGAACTCGTGACTCCAGGAGTGGTAGTCAGCGTCTTTACATGCTGAGCTTCCAGACCCCATTCACATGAGCTTATTATTTTACAATTAGGAAATAATTATATTATTGTAACAAACTTCACAAGTGTGCTTCTTTACCTGTTTGTAGGTGCAAGCTTGCATTTTAATAATAATAATAATAATAATAATAATAATATATATATATATATATATATATATATATATATATATATATATAATTTTTTTGAAAAATGCACATATTTCCTGTACTGTAGAAATCCCATATAAATCAACTGGACATTTACTCATCAGAGGCATTCCATAGAGCCTGCTAAGGTTCATTAAATATTTGTTAGCAGCGATCTATAAATATCACATGTCACTGAATGGCTTCAAAGTGGTGCCATTGCAGTTAACTGGACTAACTTTAAACTTTAGAGGTCAGTCTGGCCTCTTGTCACAGGATTTAAATGACTTCTCACTGTATAAGAAGAATATTAACAAAAGAGACTTACTTTGATCTTATTGTCCATAAGTAGGCTACATCATACTCCTATTATAATGGCCTTTGCCTCTGTACTATCATGTTTTAAGGGCAGATTGTATGTTTTTCACCTGTGAAAGCTCTATATTAAAGCTCAGCTGTCTTCTCATCACATTCAGGTGGTGCCACAGAATCCAGCTACTCATAATGTGTGTATGTATGTGTGGGAGTGTAAAGCTGCTTTGTATATGTAGCAATGCCTATATTTGTTAAGATTATCTGATATTTAATGAAGGCATTAGCTAGAAGAATAACAGATATGACAGAGCATGTCTTATTAGAGAGCTTTTGCCCTCATGTTTCCATTTCTCTACGAGTCAAAGGAGCTACCAACATGAGAGCAAAAATACTGACTGACAGTCCAGCAATCCAACCTTGAATTTACAGTAGATGTTTTGGCTTATCCATACAAATTCAGGGCGGGACTAGTATACAGTTAACAGCAATGCATTGTGGTAGTTGTAGTACAAGCACTACCGTCTCTTGAAGACATCATCGCATTAAAAACTACATTTCCCAAAACTTACCACCCGAAAGTCTCGCTCCTATTGGCTGGCTGCGCCAGCCGCAGCCCCAGAGAATGAATGAAATTGAAATTGCTGGTATATTACATGTACAATACCGGGGATCTGCAGTCTTACATTGTATCAGTCTATATCAAAATGGCCACAGCGGTCCAAAATCCTCTGAAATCGTAAGTAAAAAAAATGTTTTTTATATTTGAATGCTTATCGGGATAAATGTCATGCAACAACGAGCGCTCGTTTCAATTCACACATTTCCAAACATCTTTAAAAGTATAAATTACCGGCGAAGTTTAAAATACGAAAAGCATGTTGCATTTTAATAAATCATAATGCACGTGATGACATTTTGGCATCTGCAGAAATATGGCATGTTATAAAGTGCAGACTCCCAGGCATCATTTCTGCTTATGCACAGTGATATGGAGGAATGTTGAAAGAGAATTGACGTGACCCGGAATCCCTGGTCAATATCGATAACTGGGAACTTAGAGTTGCTGGTATTGAAAACGGAAGATTCACTAGTTACTGAAATAAACGATGATACTTGAACACATTGGCTTATGATTGACGTGTGCTTTAAATGATGTCAAAACACAATTACGCTTTCTGAAATACTGCCCGAACTGGAAAATAAAACGTTTCAATTAATCAAATTGAACATGCTTTCAATGTTTCCATTCCACGCGCCAACCGTAATTTGTTTCCCTAAAGTATATATTAATCGTCAATTGGAATTATTGTGCTTTTCTGTGCCAAATTCACATGTTTAAACATGGCATTTTCAGTGTCAAGAGAGTAGAAATGTAACATTTTGATATTTCTCATGTGCCGTTTCTATGAAGTTTCCATTGGATTCCTTTGTGCAGACTGGCACAATTTTTCGGCGTGCGGCGCGCAGACGTCGCGCGGGATCATTGCCAAACGAACTGCTTTACATTTGTCTGATTTGGAGACGCTAGACCTTCCGCAGGGCAGACGCATGTTTGTATTTCCCATGGATATGACTGTACGTTTTATATCTGTTAAAATGTACAGGTTTTAACCTGAGAGGTTGCATCTCCCCCGTAACTGCTCCGAAAGCCTACCTGGGCAGCAATAGCAATGCTTGAATGTAGCCTCTGTTGTCAGCATGTAGGTTTTTCCTAAAGAGAACGGCGACATTTCATGAAATTCTCGGAATGAATAGCCTACGCACCTGTCCAAGTACGTGCTTGGCATGGTCCCTCCAAATGCACGATGGAAGCCATTTGTGCAACTAATACTGGGAGAGTTACTACTTTGCACAGGCATTAAATATCACTTTAGTGTCCTTAACTTATCTATTAAGCTACAGCTCATGAAGCAATGTGACAAGTTGAGTGAATACTCAGCTAAAGTGGTTTACCGGTATTACCTTGTTTTTGGGCATGCATAATGGGAACACCATTGTATTCTTCGTAGTAACTTAAGAGTTCAATTGTACATGAACATGGTAACTCTTTAGGACTATGGTGGTACATGATCCAGACATCTACACTCACTGAGCACTTTATTATTGGAACACTACAGTCTTAGTAAAGTGCCCAACGTTGTCTTCTGATGTTGTAGCCCATCCACCTCAAGGTTTGACATGTTGTGCATTCTGAGATGCTATTCTGCTCACCGCAATTGTACAGAGCGGTTATCTGAGTTACCGTAGCCTTTCTGTAAGCTCGAACCAGTCTGGCCATTCTCTGTTGACCTCCCTCATCAACAAGACGTTTTCATCCGCAGAACTGCTGTTTTTTTGTTTTTGGAGTAAATTCTAGATACTGTTGTGTGTGAAAATCTCAGGCGATCAGCAGTTACAGAAATACTCAAACCAGCTCCAACAATCATGCCATGGTCCAAATCACTGAGATCACATTTTTTCCCCATTCTGATGGTTGATGTGAACATTAACTGAAGCTCATGACCCGTATCTGCATGATTTTATGTACACGATTGGCTGAATAGATAATCGCATGAATAATTAGGTGTACATGGCTTCCTAATAAAGTGCTCAGTGAGTGTATTTGATGTGTGTGTTTGCATCTGGAAGATGTATTTTTAGGTTGTTTGCTCATCTGCAATACATATATAAGACGTTTCCTCTCGGATGTCAGCAGATGCTTTTGAGACATTTATGATAAAGAATGTTTGCAATTCAGATCTTCTTGAAGATGTTGACGAGATGTTAATTAGAATTCGATGCTTTCCAGAAGAAACACTCTTAAACAAACATCTCAGAGATGTACATGTGCTATCTTGGATGGTGTTACCACCTGATACCTTCACTATACACAGTACTTTTTTGTAAAGAAATGAAACACATATTTTATGTAAGTGCATTAAGTTGTAGCACATGAAGAATGAGTCATCTACATTAATAAGCTAAGTCCACCACAAACGAGAGACCTGCACCTTGCTCACCAAAGCTGAGGGTAAACTTAGCTAAAGTGGTTCATTCTTAAGGAGCCAAAGAGACTTCAGTTTTGGCAATGGACAACAGTAACAAAAAGTACCAAAAGATGGTACTACCATTGTATTTTGTACATGGTACCATGGTAAAACCATGGTTTATGGTCATATATTGAGGTGGCATTTTTTTGAAGTACCATGGATTATCTAATTTAGTACTTACAGAGTAATCATTCAGTACCATATTACCATCTGATTAAATTATTGCACCATGATACTACCACATTAAATTTTTGTAATGGATCAAAACTGATGGAATGTCAGTTACTCATTCTTAGACATGACATTCCTGGAGTATCTCTACTTGGTTCTCTACTTAATCTTTGGTTCAATCAATGTCCTTGAGCTGTGGACTTGAAGATACTTTAAGACATATGTGAGGTCAGGTGTGCGTCTTAGTTCTTTTGGAATATTTGCATGAGAAACATGAATGAACAGAAAGAGGAGATGCAATCAGCATCTGAATTACTCTAATGTTACACTCTTCAATAAGCCTCTTCAAAGATCCTAGTTAAAGTGCAGTACTTCAGGAGCTATGAGGAGATATCGGTTGAGGAGCCAATGTAATTCCCATTGCTGGCTTTTATAAATCACTCATTTTTGAGAGATGGTGATTAAATTATGCCTGCCTTGATTGCTGATTATCTGCTAAATGGCATGCCTTCTCCAAAATGATGGCATTTCATTGGAAATATTTGAGCCATTCAAGGGCATAGCATTGGCAAGGGACGTGGGGGACATGTCCCTCCCACTTTTAAAAAGGTGATTACTGTATGTCCCCTGCAGTGTTTTTGGAACTCCCCCATCCCCAGTTGCAATCTACATCCATACCTGAAAGAGATTTTTACACGGATTGCTAGAAACATTATAGTTGCTCCTCGCTGTGCACAAACTTGTCATTTGCATCGTTTCCATGGCAACCAACTCGCTCACACCCAAGCTGGAACTGGTCATCATTACAGTTCAAAGAGGCAATGATTTATCCTTTGTTACATCAAGTGATGTAAGTTGCCATGTATCTTAATTGGGTTTCTGTGATATTTAAATCATTATTAATAATTTAAAAGGCCTTCTTAATTTATTTTGAACTTTTATATCTTTGTATCATTTGGCGATTACATTAAGACAAGAACAAGCTTAGATTGTTAGACAGTTTCTTTTTCATAATGTTATACAAATATGCTATACAATTTTTTTTTTTTGATGATGTTAAGATTTTCAACATCTGTCTGGAATATTCTATAATGTCTGTCTGTTAAAGTAGAGTAGCTTAAAGGCTTTTTCCCATTAAGATATACATATTATTTTGTCATAAAAATGTAAGAATATTTTTGTAAAACTATAGTTATTTTGGAAATATGTGCCAGGTGATTCTCACCAAACCTGTCATGAAATTGTCTTGGTCCAATTTTACTCCAATATATTGGAGTAAATATTTTTTTTTGCATATGGAAAAGATGTTTTACATTGTGACATTATTTTCATGACAGTAACACACATTCTCATTACTGCAATGCGATTTAAGATGGTCATGATGATATGTTTTATCATAATATCATTTTGTAAAGTATTTATACTTTCATTAGTACTCCCTTGTTATTGTCTTCCATTTTTGCTATTTGTAATTTAAGAACATTGTACAACAGCATATTTTTTCTGTAATACAGTTTAAAAAAACAAAAACAGAATGTGTTGCAGTTATGAGAATCATCATTGAAAACAATAGGAATAGTAAATGTAAAACGTCCCAATGCGTTGCGGTAATGAGAATTGAGGGGTAAAATGTTTGTAATAAAACAGAATTGTATTTATTTTTTATTATTTTTTTTTATTATTATTTAATAAGCAAGAAATAATTGATGATGGACCGTTTAATTATTGAAAAATAATTATTCTCGAGGTGGTTATGCGCTGCAGCCAAGACACAAATTGGAGTTATACCTCGGGTGTGCATTATTTTTCAATAATTCAGCAGACCAGAGCCAATTATTCAGCTTATACCGGTTACCACACCTCATCTTTCAGGGCTTTATCTCAAGACATTTCCAGAATTTCTTCCCTAAAATACTCTTGTGAATAGAACAAATTTCTTACGCCATGGATTCGGCGTCTTGGTTTGATACAGCTTAGTTAAACTAAAATGCAAACGCTTGTACCATTTGCTTAATATTGTAAAATTATTAGTTTAACTACACTTCTCAGCAGCAAGGTTGTGGCATCGCCATTCTTGTATGGTGCTCTTCAGTTGCTAAACTGTTTTATTAAGTTGCGGGAGTGCGTTGACATCGAGGCTCGGTGTTCCCTTAAGTGTCATCATATGTATGTATGAAGGTAAATCAGTAGCACAACTCAAGAGCTTATAGATTTGATTTTGAGGACTTGTAAAGTAAATATTTGTATTCATAAATTGAAATTTGAAATGAAAACTGGTAAAATAAAAATCTGAAGTTGAATGTTGCAATCTGCACTCAATGACAATATACAAAAACCTGCTTTTTTGTAAAGTTGCAGACAAATATTCACAAACGTGTAAAATGACAGACATAAAACATATTTACGTTTGTACTTTAATTCACTTTCGCAGTGCAACCAAAAATTGCCACTTACAACCTCTCAAATCTGCCACTGCAACTTCAGCTCTTCACTCCTTGACTTTTGCAGCTACTTTAGTGGAAAAACAGAAGCAAAACTCACTTGTGCACTTGTTCACTAGTGTTTCTCTTACAGTAATTACAGTAGCTTTACAATTCACTTATCTAAGCAAGTATGGCTTCTTTAGATTTAACCTTTGCTTTCCAAATTGCAACAATATCAGTTTCAGCATCAAAGTACTGAAATATTTTATGTATTTATATATTATACACTCACCTAAAGGATTATTAGGAACACCATACTAATACTGTGTTTGACCCCCTTTCGCCTTCAGAACTGCCTTAATTCTACGTGGCATTGAGTTAACAAGGTGCTGAAAGCATTCTTTAGAAATGTTGGCCCATATTGATAGGCTAGCATCTTGCAGTTGATGGAGATTTGTGGGATGCACATCCGGGTCACGAAGCTCCCGTTCCACCACATCCCAAAGATGCTCTATTGGGTTGAGATCTGGTGACTGTGGGGGCCATTTTAGTACAGTGAACTCATTGTCATGTTCAAGAAACCAATTTGAAATGATTCGAGCTTTGTGACATGGTCCATTATCCTGCTGGAAGTAGCCATCAGAGAATGGGTACATGGTGGCCATAAAGGGATGGACATGGTCAGAAACAATGCTCAGGTAGGCCGTGGCATTTAAACGATGCCCAATTGGCACTAAGGGGCCTAAAGTGTGCCAAGAAAACATCCCCACCATTACACCACCACCACCAGCCTGCACAGTGGTAACAAGGCATGATGGATCCATGTTCTCATTCTGTTTACGCCAAATTCTGACTCTACCATCTGAATGTCTCAACAGAAATCGAGACTCATCAGACCAGGCAACATTTTTCCAGTCTTCAACTGTCCAATTTTGGTGAGCTCTTGCAAATTGTAGCCTCTTTTTCCTATTTGTAGTGGAGATGAGTGGTACCGGGTGGGGTTTTCTGCTGTTGTAGCCCATCCGCCTCAAGGTTGTGCATGTTGTGGCTTCACAAATGCTTTGCTGCATACCTCGGTTGTAACAAGTGGTTATTTCAGTCAAAGTTGCTCTTCTATCAGCTTGAATCAGTCGGCCCATTTTCCTCTGACCTCTAGCATCAACAAGGCATTTTCGCCCACAGGACTGCTGCATACTGGATGTTTTTCTTTTTCACACCATTCTTTGTAACCCTAGAAATGGTTGTGCGTGAAAATCCCAGTAACTGAGCAGATTGTGAAATACTCAGACTGGCCCGTCTGGCACCAACAACCATGCCACGCTCAAAATTGCTTAAATCACCTTTCTTTCCCATTCTGACATTCAGTTTGGAGTTCAGGAGATTGTCTTGACCAGGACCACACCCCTTAATGCATTGAAGCATCTGCCATGTGATTGGTTGATTAGATAATTGCATTAATGAGAAATTGAACAGGTGTTCCTAATAATCCTTTAGGTGAGTGTATAATGTAATGTTATATAATAGATTTTTTTTTTTAAAGGATAACACTCAAGTCTGTGTTTTACACTATATAGTATAAATATTACAGAAGATAAAAAAATGTCAGAAATATACATCTTAATGCTGTACTCTTGACAAGTTAAGGATTTGCCAGAAATCATGTCTCTGGTGTTATCAATAATTCATATTATTTTGTCTGTTGGAACAGTTCTGTGGTGATAATTGTAGATTTTCTTACTTCACTCTGATAACTATTGTTACCTAACCTCTATTTAATATTTTCATGGAAATATGGAACCAATGGCATATGACAGCTGGCTGGATTGATTCATCCCATGTAGTGTTACTGAATGCAAACATGCTGCAGAAACATTTATTCTCTCATTGCCATCCTTAGACATAACGTGCAGTCTGTCGACACCGACTTCTGCTTTAATACGTGTGATAAAATCAAACCCTTTGATTTGTTACATGATAAATTCACTATTAATAATATCATTGTCACGTTATTTGACTTATTATTTCATCCTGCCACTGCATCAGCCAATGCTTAAACTTGTTTTGCTTAAAAAGAATGGCACCGTTGCTTGAAGTCATTGCATTCTAAGCTGATCTGTTTTGATTGGTCCTGCCTCAGTTGTTCCAGCTCTTGTGATTGGTCATGATTTTATTACTGGCCCGCCCAACAGTGACAGCCTGCTCTCTCACATCTAGATTTACAAGTGCACAAGTGAGTTTTGCTTCTGTTTTTCCACTAAAGTAGTTGCAAAAGTCAAGGAGTGAAGAGTTGATGTTGCAGTTGCGGATTTGAGAGGTTGTAAGTGGTAATTTGTGGTTGCACTTCGAAAGGTAATTCAAGTACAAAAGTAAATATGGTTTGTGTCTGTCATTTGTCATTTTACACATTTGTGACTCTGTCTGCAACTTTGAATTTAAAACACAGATTTTTGAATATTGTCTATGAGTGTAGATTGCAACATTCAACGACAGATTTTTATTTGACAAGTTTTCACTTCGGGGCTGCGAGTGTAAATTTCAACTTAAAAATACAAATATTTATTGTACAAGTTCTCAAAATCAACTCTACAAGCTCTGATTTACCTTCAGTGTGTGTGTGTGTGTGTGTGTGTGTGTGTGTGTGATTGGATGAGAGAGAGAGAGAGAGAGAGAGAGAGAGGTGCAGGGGTGCTTTCCACATATCTGAAATACATTTTAGATATTATAGAGATAGCTTGGACCGAACCCAAGTTTGTTTCCTCCCCCTGTCGCCGCTGGCTCTGTTCACATTATATTATTTGGGTCTGAATCACGGTCTGATTTTGTCATCAATGTGAGTACAAACAGCAGTTGTTTACAACGGTAACCACGTTCAACTCAAGAAGAATTCAGCTTCACCATGTTATTGAAGTATTCATCTCTTTGGATTGTTTTCTTTGTTTTTTTTGCAGTGGTAGCCTGTACGACTCTTTGAAATGACTGTTATGCGGTCAAGACCTGGAACGACTTAGTCATGTGTTTACTAAAAAATCATTGCAAACTTTTGGATGACCGTCAACCAGTTAGAATGCAGAGTTCAACAGCCATGTGGTATAATATGTTTTAACGTGTCCTTATCACTTTTCAAATCGTTCCTGGGCCCCTGACTAGATTGGTTTCACACCGTCCTCTGCCCTTATGACCATTTCTCTTGCTCCATTGGTCCTAGCCATTCCTTACATCTCTCTGGTAATTACTCAGGCTCACTTACTGTCTCCATTTTTCCACAATCTTCCAACATCTCCCTCTCCCTCTGTCTTCTAAAGTGATGGTGTCTTGCCTCTCCATATCATTTCGCAGGATGCAGAATACAGACATCTTAGAGATATTCTGCTTTGCCTCACTGATCTGAGAAATCGTGTTGGGTTAGAGTCCACCTTAGTCGAGTCAGAGTCTTTAAACAAACAAGTACGAGTTGAGTCAGAGTCAAAAAGGGGCCGAGTCAGACTCAAGACTGAGTCCGACTCGAGACCGAATGAATCGGCTCATGAATCTGAATTAAAATTGTATCTGTAAACTCAACATCAATATTTTAAGCTTATTTTAAACTTCACCACTAAGAAAAACATTTTGTCAGTATAAATGTAACAAAAACACCTCTGTTGCAATTCATATATATGTTTTATGATTAGTGTCCTGCTAAACAGACTTCAAAGTGGTTTCAGAATGAAAGCATATGCTTTAGGTGTACGAAGACAAAACTGTCCTTCAGCACAATTCTTATTGTGTTCTGTTGACATTTATTTATTGATTTTTTCCCCCCCCTCAACTCAAACATACACCAAAGAAAGTGAAAGCTGCGTTAGTCATTACAACCAGAATTATTATTATTATTTAGAATTTTAATTTAGTTTTTATTTGTTCTTCATTTTCAATTTGTCCTTTTAGTTTCATTTATTGATCCCTATCTAAAGAAACAATAGTCTATACTGACATATCTTTCTGAATCTTTTTTCTCAGTACATACAAATTAATAACACAGTAGTAATTGGCTCTCGCTGAGAAGTTACGCCTCACGATTTGACTGCAAATGCTACATCCAAAAACACTGGAAAAGCCCACTGCTAATATTAGGGCCATGATTTTCTAGTTAATTTGAGCTAAACCGCACAATGCAGGGCAGTTCTGTGTGCTGCTCGTGTACCTAAATCCCTGATGCATCCGTGTGCGTCTCGCAGCAGCTGCTGCAGAAGATAAAAAAAAAATAATAAATGATATTTGCTTGTGCGGCAGCCGCGTTGGTCTGCAATCAGTCTAAAATCTTTAAATACCAACCAAAGAAAATTGCATTGAGCTCTTCTTTAACCGATAAACATGGAGCATAATAATTCTGAGAATTGTCCTTCAAAAGTGTCAGAGATGTAGGCTAAAAAAAAGACTTAAAAACACACAAGTTACCTGGTGGTTTAAAATAAACTTTTTAAATAAAAACGTCATAACCGACTAAATTCATCATCGAATAATATACATTTATTTTATAGTCTATAATTAAATTATAAACAAAACATTTCACTGCCCAAAATATCCTAATATTTTATTTTGCATGGTTGAATGTTGTGAATGGTGGACAAATGCTGTAAAAGAATGTATTTTAAGCAGCTCGCCAATGCTTTGAAAATAATCAATAATAAAAAGGTGCTGTTTATCTGTTTAGAGTTGCTGTCTGCTTTAGCAATAATGCTGTCCCCCCCCCCCCCCCCAAACACACACTATTTAAAATTAATTTTAATTCAATATATTAATTTATTTCAATATGCTGTTTTTAGTAAATTGTGAGAGACATGATGTGGGTGACTTGACTCAATGAAGTTCTTGATTTTTAAATTTTTATCCATGATGAAACCGCAATACGAGCATTATCTTGGCTGCACAAATGCCACACGCAATTTTACCAGTTGTCAGCTCCCGTGTCATGTGAAAATGCCTTGTTTCTATTACATTGGATACATACCCGTCTTTATGTTTTCGTAATGCCAGCCACCTCGGTAGTCGATATTATACTGTCTGTGTAGTAATATTCAAGCATATTGGTTGACTGATGAGTGTGCGTGTGTGTGTGTGTGTGTGTGTGATTGCTTAAACACAGTGAAGCAACTCTGGTTACATCTATGACTTCAGGGGCTAATACAGCAGTGTTCATTAACAGAGTTGGGAGGGTTACTTCTGAAATGTATTTCACTACAGATTACAGATTACATGCTGTAAAATGTAATTTGTTACGTATTTCATTAGATTACTCAAGATCAGTAACGTATTCTAAATTCTTTGAATTTTCTTGATAAAAATATGATCGTGTCTGGTAACGTGCATGTAAAATGGCAAGAAAAGGCATTTTATCTTAGCGTAAAGCTGACAATTTACACAAGGTATATTTCTATTTCTTCTGCTCCAAACTTACTTCAAACATACTTCTCTGTCTGCTCGTATGAATGTAACGCATCATAATAAAGTGTTTCACCGCTGTTCAAATGCACTTTGGATCACATCATTTATATTTATAAATGTTTTCCATCTGAAAGGACTAAATGCAAAGTAATCTCTTCAGTAATCAAAATACTTTTTGAATGTAACTGTAGTGGAATACAGTTACTTATATTTTGTATTTAAATATGTACTCCAGTTACATGTAATCCATTACTCTCTATCCCTGTTCATTAATTTCTGTTTTGTTATTTCTTTCTTTCTTTCATGACATCAGAAATGTCATGGACATCGGAAAAAAATCCAGAGTCCCAAAGGCTCGAGTCCGAGTCAAGTCCGAGTAAAAAAGCATCCGAGTCCTTGACAAGTCCAAGTCCATTAAAATTGGACTCGTGACTTGAACTCAAGTCCCAACTCGAGTACCCCAAATCTACTGAGAAAAAAGAATTTGATATAATTCTTCACACTGTCGCTCTTTAACCTGAAGACCCTGTCTAGATCATTCCTTCCCATCATTATACTCTGTCTCTTTTAATGTTTGATTGCATATGTGGCTGCAATTCTATAAGGACATTTATCTTCCGAGACTGGTGGGCTGTTCTCCTCATTTCACTCACTCACTTTATTTTCCAGAGGGACTCTCTTTGTCTTCATGAGGAGAGAGAGACACACAGATAGGTATTTTTAGCTCTATGACCTATTTCTCCAAAGCTACCTAACTAAGTGTCAGCCATCGCACTGTTGCTCAGGCATTGTAAAGTGTGCAACTGGCATCTATAGACTATATGTGGGTACGTATAAATGTTTTGTATACTGTGGAGTTGCACTTGAACTTAGTGATCGTTTAGATGGATAGAGAAGCATGGTGTGTAAACTTTCACTCTGCTTCAGGGAGGTGAGACACCTTGTGGGAAGATCATCAGATGGTGGACTGAGGAGAGAGCGAGAGCAGCACAGAGGGAGGGTGTCACTTCCTGGTGATTCAGGCTTGTCAGTGTGAACATCTGAGTTAAGTAGTTTGAAATGAGTCCTGGCCATGCAAAACTGGCTAAACGTAAAAAAATATATTTAAAAAAAAAACACGAGTGGTTCTTGACCATGTGAGACAAGTTGCAGTTGCTAAGGTGTTCTTTAGCACATTGCAATTTTGTTTCTTGAGTGATCTGGGTGGTTTTAAGTTCCTAGATGTGGCATGGTCTCCTTCGACATAATTCAATGGGATTTTTTTTTTTTTCCTCTTTTATCATCTGCCTGGTGAAAATTGTAGCCTAAGTCTGAAGTAATATCACACCCCTCCTTAAACTGGATGACGTGAGGTATAATTTTGTTGATCAAATGATGTGGGATGCCTCATGCACAGAGGCTTAATGCTTAGGGTTGGGGTTTTGAGCTGGTGGCCTGATTGGTTTACTGCATAACACAATCAGATACTGGCCTGAACTGCAATTGCCTATAGGCCTTTAGAAAAAATAGTTGTGCCTCATACTGCCTCAAACAGATTACAATGTTATAGTACTATATAGCCTAACAAGAAATGTCCATTGCTCCCTTATTTATATATATTACATATACATATACATATGTATTGCAGTGATTATTCCCTGGGTGTGGGAATGTTTGCATGCTGTCGATCCATGGAATTCTTTATATATGTTGGTGAAAATCTTTAAAAGGGATAGTTCAACACATTTTTTTATTTCAGTCATTTTGTTACTAACGCTCATGTTGTTCCAAACCCGTATGACTTTCTTTCGTCCTTCTTTCCATGGAACACAAAAGGAGATGTTAGCCTCAGTCACCATTCACTTGTTAGTGTGTGTGTGAGTGTGTGTGTGTGTGTGTGTGTGTGTGTGTGTCTGTGTAAAAAAGGCCATACATTTAGAGTCGGAACTGCATGGCGTGGTCCATTGCTAAATGTGGGTACATCAAATGAGATTTATAGCTCTCCCTCTTTCACTGTTATTAGGTGGATAGATCCTCTCCCAACATCTCAGATATTATTAAAGTGCAAAGGGGAAGAAAAATTCATCTCTCTCCCAGACAAACTGTCCCACTAGCCATTTTTATTGGAGATCCATAAGAATACTCGTTTTGAGGAATCCACTATGGTCCAAGAGGGAAAAATAAAGGCTTAAATATGATGTGAAAGGAATCACACAAGAGAAGACAAGGTGTAGGGTAAGTTATGAAGTGAGTAGGTGCTCAAAAATCAGTTCATGAGTTCCAAATCAGATTGATTGCACTGTGAATTTGGTAACTGTATGTCAGAAGATTTGTTCCTGAAATCAGTCTGTTAACCAAATTTGAATTACTGCCTCCCAGTGGCCGAAGCAGGAAGTGTTGTTGAAAGTATGGGCACGTGCAAGCTCCTGCTTCCAGTGAAATGTCCACAGAGTGGCGCCAATCTCTTTTTTGTTCAATTTAGTTGTAAGATATCAGCTCACTTTTCATTCACAGTTATTTTTTTGGAACCCATTCAACTTATTATCATTTGTAATAATAATAAATTATAATAGTAATATATCTCAATCGTGCACCTTTAACGTTTAAACCCTCACGCTTTTATTTTGACATTCTGATCACTCCAGGAATTCCTGTATGAGTCTGTTTTTAGGCAAGTTAGGATCCAGGTATCGGATCGGTGCATCCTTAACCCCAACCCTAAACCTAACTGTCAGTGTAGTCAAAATTACATTTTAGAGAGAAATGCAACTGCAGAATAACACTCACCATTGCTTATTTGAACGCGATTACTTCCATGATCCATGGGACCAGAACCTGCGATTGGAAGCAACATGTTGATTTCCTTTGTGATGATTATGTTGCCCAAATATATATTTTATAGAAACGGTATTGAAGGAGGAGATAAGCCACTTACACAAAATTAACCCTAATCCTCAATATGGTGTCCGCAGGAATGGAAGTACCCCCTATCAATCTTTTTTGATACATATGCATTAAATGGACCAGCCTGAAAAATACAGTTTTTAGTACTTACATGTTATTGAAACTTAAAAATGCACTCAATCATTTTTTGCTAGTGGATAAACATTTAAACTTAAAGACACAGTAGTATAGCTAGTATTTTTGAAAAATATGTTTAAAATGATTTACACTCGTATGAGATGACGACTCTAGTCACATCAAAAGCTGCTTTATTCTACCTATGGTGCTGAGTGCACATTCATGAGTGCCGCCACGTTGAGATCATATGACCTGCATAATATTGCAAATTTTATCTCAATAACCCCCTGAATTGGACGCTTTCATTAGCAGAATTAATTCATCACGCCTGACTGCGAATTGCGCATTTTTACATTGACATCAGTAACTTCTGTTTTTGCGGTAATCAAAACCACTAGGTGTCACCGCAACATATACAAGAATATAATTAAGTGCAAAATTAATTTTGACAAACAGTTTTGGAGATTTCAGTCGTTCCCCATTCAAGTAGGTAGGAGCTGTTCTTGAATTCGAAATTAGCTACATAGAAAATAGCTGCACGGGGGCTTTACCAAGATGTGAATTGCCTTACTGGGATTTTCTACATTGTAATGGTAATTAACAAAATACTGAGAATAAAGTCTTGGGACAATAAGTAGTAAGATTTACCATAGTAAAAGAACAGTCCAAGTGCAGGTGAAAGCTTTTGTTTTGGACAAAGGCTAGATAGCGTCCCTGTCTGCCCTGCATTCATTTCAAGCCGTGGAACATGCGGCAGGACATCAGGTCCATGTTACACCACAGGCAACGATTTATGTGAACACACAGCCTGTGCCAGCAAACACAGCAGGGCAATTCAATATAGTCGACAAATGCCTCTGAGGATAGATGGTTCACTCCTACAGCTAGAGATCCTGTGTATTCCATACGAATGTGAATGTTTGTGATTGCGGTCCATGGTGAACGCAGGTTTTTTAAGAAGATAATCTCTAAAAATCCATCGTGCATCTTCAACATTAACACTTTTGGAGAATACGTTTCAAAAAGCTCATTTGACTCCGCATACAAATAAGATGTTTTGACACTTTTTGAAACCTAAACTCCTTTTCCAAGGTGATGCTGATGAATATTGAACTAATTTCACACTGATTGACCTTGGCTTTGTGCTTGGTGAACCAGGGTAAAATGTTCTCTTATAGAGGTTGAGGGTAAAATCTAAGACTCTCAAGTTAACTGTTCTAATATAAGTCTTAATTCAAATGAGCCAGTATCTCTAATCAACTAATCTAATAATGAAAATGTACAGCATTTTGTGAAATTTAAAGGAATAGTTCACCCGAAAATGAAAATACTCACCCGCATGCCATCCCAGTTGTGTTTGGCATTCATTCTTCAGCAAAACACAAACAAAGATTTTGTTTCTCAGCTCTGTAGGTCCATATGAATGGTGAACAAAATTTTGAAGCTCTGAAATGCACATAAAGGCAGCATAAAATTAATCCATAAAAATCCAGCAGTTTAATCCAAGTCTTCAGAAGTGATCCAGTCGGTTCTGGGTGAGAACAGAGCAAAATATAACACTTTTTTAATAATTTTTTTTTTATATAAAACTTGACATCGGCATTATCTTGGGCGATCATGATTTCAAGCTCGTTTGCACTTCTTATAGCGCCATCTAGTGCTCTGCCCATGCGTCAAGCACAAGAAAGTGTAATCGAGCTTGAAATCATGATCGTGCTTAGAGACTGCAATGGCAAGATGTACAGTGAAAAAATACGTTATTTTTGGTCTGTCCTCAACCAAAAGTGATTGGATCGCTTTTGAAAATATGGATTAATCCACTGGAGTCTTATGGACTACTGTATGCTGACTTTATTTGCTTTTTGGAGCTTCAAAGTTTTGGTCACCGTTCACTTTCGTTGTATGGGCCTACAGAGCTGAAATATTCTTCTAAAAATCTTTGTTTGTGTTCTGCAGAAGAAAGAAGGACATATACATCTGGGATGACACGAGGGTGAGTAAATGATGAGAGAATTACAATTTTTGGTTGAACTATCTCTTTAATGAGAAATATAAGAATTTGAAATAGTCCTGTTTTGTCATATACTTTTCTTTCAAATCAAGCATACCTTAATGTAGCATTCTTACTTTTAATGGGCACCTTATAAAATAAAAAAACTCAATTTACATTTTCTGGTTATCCTTAAAGAAAAATATTGAGGTGTAAGGATGATACAGTGATAGTACTTTGATATACACCATGGTACTGAAAGATCATTGTGTTCCTATAATACGGTAATATAGTACCACAAGGTTCTTCGAAGAATACTGTGGTTTTGCTATGGTTCATGCCCAAAGATCCATGGAATTACCACTGTACATGTCCAAAACAATATCACATTGCCTTGGCACCATGTCCAAAAAACATAGTAATAGCATGATGCATTTATGTAAGTGAATATTTTAAACAATTACCCTCATCCTTTCCCCTCAAATTACACAGCTCTTCTCTTATTGGTAGAATCATTGTTTGTATTACTTCTCATTTCACATTATATTGGTACTTTGTAGTTTACTTTAAGCTTTAGTCTCAATATTAATCTGCATACTTATAGCTACCCACTGAATAATCAGGCCGAACACATTAAATGCACTTTGTTTTAAGTCGATAATATAACATCTGCCAAAAACATAAGTGTAAATGTAACATTTGACCTCACTAATGCCGTTTTTACTCCATATATTCTGTAGTTCTTCCAGTCCTCAGTAAGCTAGCTGCCATCAGTGGGCTGCACCAGCACATCTGTAGAGGGAGATGAAGAAAGAAATGAGATAAATCATTTGACTGGGTAGTGTAGTGAAAAAGAGAGGGAGGGGTGGTTGCGCGGAGGATGACGAACAGTGCACAGTGTAATCAGTGTAATCTACAGTGATACTGATGGGGGATGGGCATGCCAATATTCTCTCTGAACAGACCAGAGCAGATGGAAACACTGTGGACCACTTTAACATAGTAGTCCAACAGTGGCACCAACTTCAGCATGTCAGCATGGTTAAAAGTTAATTACATCCAGGTGTGATGCTGACACCAGCAAAAAAGTACCATGGTACTCCATATGTTATTTGGACATGGTACCATTATAGTAAAAAAAAGAAAATTGGGACATTTACCATGCAGATATTCTTTGAATATCTTAGAATACTCAGACAATAGCATGGTGTATGAATAAGGTTATCATTCAGTGCCATGGTATACTTCATAACACCATTGTCTAACCATCTAATACAGTGGTATTGCCACAGTATTTTTTTGAAAGGGAAAATCCACTAACATACATTTATTTTTTATATATTTTTTTTCTTTTTAAATATAAATATAAAATAAATAAATAAATAATTACAATTATTTAAAGCAACAATATTCTGGATCATTTTGCCACAACTTTATTTCATTGCATTCAATCTAGGGATGCCCTGATACAGATACTGCACCACTCATGTACATGTCCCCGTGCTCCTAAAAATGCTTTGATTAAAAAAAAACGATATCATCTGACATAATACATCATAATGTAATCATTCAGCGCACTAATTAAAATCATGTCCTAGTATGATTATTTAACTGCAAAAGCTGCTATTTAATGAAATAATTATATTTCTAGTATGAATATGATGGTGTTCAACTTTCTGCTGTGTGCTGAAGATTCCAAGAGGTTATTATTATTATTATTATTATTATTATTTTTATCCTATCTTTTTGTCAGTAAATAAAAGCTATATTGCAGATCAATGAATAGTTGGAAGGTTAGTTCATTATGTTATTTTATCATTGGTACATTTTACATTATTCAAACTTGTGAGCTCCCTGTCTGTACATTGTTTTTAACTAACTGACACAGTGCAGCCTCTAGAGGGAGCTCTCTGTTTCTTTTAAAAAGGAAAACTGCTAATTGAGACTAATTGGCATGGAATGGGGAGCTGTTTGGTGGTGTAGTGTGCATAATAAGGAAACCACAAATGAGTTTTGAGACAGTTTCGACACCTTCTCCCTCTGTCACCTCGCTGCCTTAAATTAAATAGACTAGAGAAGAAGAGCTAATTTTGGAGGTTGCTCTATTTTTGAGAGTCACAGTCAAGCTTTGCACAGGAGTGACAGTGTGGATGCTTGAAGCTATTTGCTCCTCTCGAATCATTTCTTTTTCTCTAATTTTTTGGTTTGCGGATCAGGCACCATTAACTTGAGTTTTCTTCTTTTCCTTTGTTTAGCAAGAGTGTGCTTGTGTTGGACTGGGTTTTCTTTGTGTGAATTGCGTGTGAGAGTGTTTATTACATGTACACATTCATATTTTAACAAGCGCAGAATACATTATCAATGTTGAACACATTTTATTTTAGGATTTTACATGTTGACGATTCTCTTGAAAGGCTTTAGCGGCAAAGAAAGCACCCTTTAAGTGGGCAGCATCTGCCAGAAATAGCTCTCAGAAAGTAGATTATAATTTGGACGGTCTTCTTTCATTAGCTTTTGCACAAAGCCGCCTTGATATATGCTGCCAAAATAACAACACTTGTGTGTTCTGTGATTTTGAATTACGGGGTGCATCAAACTCAAATGTAATGAAAAACACAAGAGTAATCGCCTCAGATGTGTTTGATTAGATCAGTGCTACATTTTTCAGTGAAGCTGGCCTAAAAGGTGTCTTCCAAACTCTTATTCACAGTAAATATACAATGAAAAAATTGGTTACCTGCAATTATTAGGCTTCCTTAAAGGAACAGTTCACCTAAAAATGAACCTTTAGCCTTACCCTGATGCCATCCCAGATGTTTATGACTGTCTTTCTTCAGCAGAACACAAATTAAGATTTTTAGAAGAAGATGGATATAATGGAACTTTAACGGTCCAAAAGTCACATTTAGGCAGCATAAAAGTAATCCATGTGACTACAGTGGATCAATGAATGTCTTCCGAAGCGAATCGATAGGTTTATGTTAGAAACAAGTCAATAATTACACATTTTTTAACTTTAAATCGTCCTTCCATCCAGGGATCTGATGCTGTTGAAATGGCCGAACTCTCAAGTGACGTTCGTTCTTCTGTTGTAAATAAGCGCTGCTTCTGAATTCTCGCGTGATCTCATGTCAGCTGCTGGCAAGAAGTGCTTTTTAAGCGTTAATAATGTTTGAATTATTGATTTATTTTTACAAAAACGTATTAATGTGCTTCAGAAGACATTCATTGTTCGACTGGAGTCACATGGATTACTTTTATGCTACCTAAAAGTTACTTTTGGACCGTCAAAGAGCTGGCACCTGCGTGCTTCCATCATAAAGAGCTTCTTAAAAAAAAATCTTAATTTGTTTTATGCTGAAGAAAGACACTCATACACGTCTGGGATGGCATCAGGGTATGTGAATAATGAGAGAATTTTCATTTTGGGTGAACTATCCCTTTAAGTATCTATTTCTACTTGATCTAACCCATATAAATGACTTTCGTTTGTGTAACCTAATTGGTCAGGTTAATTAGCAATTCATTTAGATGTAACTACATGAAGCACATTTTTTAGGTTTTTATAGTGCAAGTAATATAGATTGGAACGACATGCGTGAGAGTAAGTGATGAAGAATTGTAATTTTTTAGCGAACCAACCCTTTCTATTGTAAAGAAAACTCTTGATCAAGTGCATTAGAGTTCACTGAATTCATCCTACTTTCCCTTGTCTTACAGCAAGACATGTTTCAGTTTTTTCAAGGCCACCGCCACAGTATAACATAATGAGATTGCATTAAAAAAGGCAAACAAACTGAGAGCGGCCATTTTCTACAGCTGTCAACTTATTACTGAAAGCCAGACTTGTTCCTCTACACACAGAAGTGAGGTGATGGAATGGAGAAGGGGGCTTGACGGCTCTGTGCTCAGACTAGAAAGAGGCAGAGGGGGGAGGGGGCATTTGGATGAACCTCAGGGGCGAGTTGCTTTGCATTTGTGTCTTTTTCACTATCCATTACCTTTTAGACTTTCAAGTCTGTGCCTAAATCCACATCACAGTCAGTTACTTTTATTTTCAATTATTTGAAAAGATTTGTGTGCAATCTCTCTCTCTCTCTCTCTCTCTCTCTCTCTCTCTCTCTGTGTGTGTTTATGCTGTATTAACCAATAAGTATCAGCAGATTCAGCACATTGTGGCTTTGCAAGATAGTAGCTGGTATTGGGGCGATTCAAGGATTTTAATCTTAGACATACCATACACAGTATTATCGTAATTATCATCTGTCTATTTATTGGCAACACTGTTTATTACTGTTTATGTTCCTAATCATTCCTTTTATTGTTCTCCATTTATTAAGTAAGGGATAATGTACCACCAGAGTCTGACTGTACATAATCCCGCTTATTACATGGCTAATAACCAATAATAAATAAACATAAAATCAGATTAGATTAGATATGCATTGAAATTATGTAATTATGTGAGAAGAAATAAATTGCTGAAAAGCTGAAATCCACCTCCGGTTTGCATCGGAGTTCTGTTGGTGTTTATTTTGTAAGTAATGACCGTCTGACTCCTGATTATCCAGACTTTTACAAGACTATTTGCCAAATAAATGAAACATGAAATATTAATTTGAGTTTAAATTATTATATTATCTTACTTGTAGAGATCGCACAGTGATCGCACGGTTGTTACTCAAGAGATATCAGATCACTAGATGGCACCATTGAGCAATCAGAATCGAGGATTCCAGAGTGCCGTGTTATAAAAATTATAGAACAAAAATCAATAATTTTGCAAATTCTAAAGATTAATGTTATATCAAACAATAAATGTCTCATTTACTGGTAGCTTTGTCATTATTTAGCTGAGCGAATCAACTCCAGATCAAGTTTCTCTGTCTGTTATTAGCTCATGACTTCTGAATCTGCTCAAAGATTAGTTCAGATGAGTTAATTTCGGCATGACAACAAATGAATGTCTTTTATGTGCTTTGAGTGAGCTAGTAATTAATAAGCCACTTATAAAGCACAGAGTCGCTCACCACTAAAACAAGTCTAATTAAACATTATTAAAATTAGCATTTCTACAAATCTACTATGAGACTTCAGCAGAGTGTTTAAGCATCATAAGCGTTTTCCCACGATGACAACAAAGCATATCTGTCATTTTGTGAACTGCTGTACATGCCTATCAAGCTAGACAAAAAAGACAGCAATATTATATGTTTTAATTACATCCTGATGTCATTGTAATGTCATCATCTGTCTCTTTTGATTTTAGGTTGTTGATTATAAGTATAGAAACAGTATATTTTAGTTTTTCTGCTAAATATTCTGATATATTCAGACTCAGTTGTGTCATGGAATTTGGTGGTCACTAATGAACTTGTTTGGTGGCTTTGTTGGCCACAGTTCTCTGATTGGTAGATCTTCTCTGCTGGATCATGGGTAGTGTAGTTATTCACCAGAAATTCCACTATTAAACACGATATTTTTATGATTGCTTTAAGGGACAGCTGTGGCTCAGGTTGTAGAGTGGGTTGGCTGCCAATCACAGGGTTGGTGGTTCGATTCCCGGCCCACACGACTCCACATGCCGAAGTGACCTTGGACAAGACACTGAACCCCAAGTTGCTCCCAATGGCAGGCTAGCACCTTGCATGGCAGCTCTGCCGCCATTGGTGTATGAGTGTGAGTGTGAATGGGTGATTGGGACACATTGTAAATTGCTTTGGTAACCTCTAAGGTCAAAAAAAGCGCTATATAAGTGCAGACCATTTAACCAAGGGCATATACCATCGATCACTATAGATCTGTCTTTAAATGTTTATAAGATATTGTTGAAAATCAATTCGTCTATGGAGAAAATTAATGGGATTATTACTTCCAGAACCAGACTGTTGCACTTGATAACAGATTTGTGTGCTTATTGCAATTTCACATATTTTCTGTGGGATCAGATGAAACTTAAAGGGTCTGAAGCCATCCTAAATTGGGTCTAGCAATGACTAAGGCCGATACCCTTAAAAAACGGTTCAATGACTGTACCATGGTACAGTAAAAGATGTTAAATACCATGGTACTTTGATATATATCATGGTACTAAGTGACTGGCATATTCATGTACAATGGTTTTTCAAAAAATGCCATGGTAAATACATGTCCAAATAACCATGGTATACCATGATATCATGTCCAAAAAAAACACTGTTGTCCCATGGTAGTGTATAAAACTGGAATACCTGCTGAAAAACACCCTAAACCATCCTAAGCAGCTTTGTTGGTAACAGCTGGTTTAGCTAGTCTAGCAGATGATTTCGCAGCCTGACCAGCTGACAAGTGCCCAAAACCTCTCTATAACCTGCAAATAGACCAGCCTGACCAGGCAGGGAGACCAGCTAAAACATATTAGGCAACAATCTGAAGGCTATATTTGAATTCTCATATAAAGTTGCATGCATAAACACACATATTTTCTGACCTTTCACTCCCTCTAAGCACACAAATAGGTGCCTTTCCTCATGGCACACTGGCATGCACACTTTCCACCACAGATACCATTCCTGGCCAGATCTCCTCGCACACAAGCCAAACACTGATTGGTTTGCTTCAGGCTTTTGCTTCCTCTTATTGATTTTTCTTATATTACACAACCTTGCCCATTTCTCCACTCTGTCAGCTTTCCTCCAAGATACCTAATATGTTTTTTGAGTTTTTTTGAGCTCTTGTACTGCTTAAATACTAAGACTTGCAGTCTTAATGCATTTCCCTGTAATGTAGTTAAACTCATGTTGATTCAAGGTATATAGATAGTAAATAGTAAATTCAGATATGCTTAAATGGATAGCTTAATGAAAAATTAAAAGGTTTTTATAATTTTCTCACTCCTTAATATCCCTCCAAAGCTGTATGACTTTCTTTCTTATGTGGAACAAAAATATATGTTTAAATGAATATGGAATCTTCCTTCTCAATACAATGGCAGTGGATAGTGCCTTACTCTAAGTTGTCCATGCAAGCTATGCATCATTTCCAAAGATTTTTATTTTAACACCACGAAGGTGTGCAATGGATATCTATATTTTCACTCATTATTTTTTTGAGGTTGTTTCTCACAAAACATCAGAAGACTTAGAATATGATACACAAGCTGCATCATAGAATTTCGGCACCATGACTGTTTGGTCGACTAAAAGAAGTCTTTGTGTCATTTCCTAAACCCACCAAAGCCATTTACCAATTATTTAGTAATTATGATTATTTTGTTAATTTAATTTTAGCATTTTCTCATTTGCAATCATTAAATTGTATTATGCAGATACTATATGGACATAGTATTTGTCATAGGCCATCCTGTTTTGTTTTTTTTTTGTTTTTTTTTAATTGGCATTGGCCAATGAAAACCCCATATTGGTTGACCTCTAAAGTTAGCCTAATGTGATTTTTCTGTCAATTTATCTTAATCTTATCTTAATTTTAGGATCCCTGTTATAGGGGTCATAATTTTGTCCATAACCTAATAGATTGCCTGAATACTAGCCTGGACTTATATTTTTTTCATTCACTTATGTCTTTCTTTGTCTCTTTCATTTATTCCTAGGCAATCAAGTGGAACCGTCATAAAGAACAGGTATGCTTACTCTTCCTCATTGCTGCATAGTCATAGCATAGATCACTTAGTGTGATCACTTACCCTCCTGCCTGGTATTTTGAGGCAGCATACACTTGAGATACAGTTAAGTGCAGAAACACACTCTAAACTTGGCCAGCTAGATATTAACATTTCCACAGTTTAAATATCTCGCTTAGCAAGATTCTCTCCAAACTGTTTCTTTGCCATTACAGTAACTGACCTGAAAGAGAAAACTGACCGTAGAAGAAGACCAATGTCTGTTTTAGCACCCCTTGAGGCATTGCTATGTACAGTATGCAATGTGCACTAGCATTGTGTTATGAATTACATTCTGAATGACATGACACATGAAATCAAGCTTGGGTAGCTAGAAGCATTTGCATTCAGGTACTTGCATAGAGTATGTTTTGGGGCTAAAGTTTGCTTTTTCATTGTGCTCATTGGATATTTAGTGAAGCTGTCAAAATTAACACGTTAACACATACGATTCATTTAAAATGTTTAAAGGTGCTGTAAGCGACTTTTAACCATTATGGAATTTCCACAAGCTGAGCCATTGGATTAGCTATGCCCCCTCTTTCCAAAACTCTGCATTCCAAAGATACCAAATGAGCTTGATTGACACCAGCGTCGTGCAAAAACCGTTGTCAAAAACAGCAACAGCAAAATAGCGCCCTCAACTGACAAAGGTTATGAACAACATGGAATAAAATGGCATTAAGCCTTAATAATTCATGGAAACTACAGTACCATGAGAATGCAAATGATTGACAGGCAGAAAGCATCAGATACATTTTTGTTTGCTATTTACAGAGTGTATTGCTGTCACAGAGACAATTGAGATATCTTACAACACTGGTTTCATTAATATCTTTCAGGCAGTAAAACTCATTAGTTAAACGGCTGGGTTCTAGAGTATATTAGCGTTCTCTATTGATTAAATAAACACAATCATGTAGGGATTTTCTGTATCTAAATCTTTCATCATTGACAATGTTCATCCTCATGTCAATGTATAGTTTGATTACATAATCAAGAGTTCTAAATTGAAGCAAGTAAATGCGGCTATATGTAAATGTGCCCCATCAGCAAATATATTGTCTCCTAATTCATATCTTGTTAATAATAAACCATATACCTCATCTGGTGTGTGTATATATATATATATATATATATATATATATATATATATATATATATACACTCACCTAAAGGATTATTAGGAACACCATACTAATACTGTGTTTGACCCCCTTTCGCCTTCAGAACTGCCTTAATTCTACGTGGCATTGATTCAACAAGGTGCTGAAAGCATTCTTTAGAAATGTTGGCCCATATTGATAGGATAGCATCTTGCAGTTGATGGAGATTTGTGGGATGCACATCCAGGGCACGAAGCTCCCGTTCCACCACATCCCAAAGATGCTCTATTGGGTTGAGATCTGGTGACTGTGGGGGCCATTTTAGTACAGTAAACTCATTGTCATGTTCAAGAAACCAATTTGAAATGATTCGAGCTTTGTGACATGGTGCATTATCCTGCTGGAAGTAGCCATCAGAGGATGGGTACATGGTGGCCATAAAGGGATGGACATGGTCAGAAACAATGCTCAGGTAGGCCGTGGCATTTAAACGATGCCCAATTGGCACTAAGGGGCCTAAAGTGTGCCAAGAAAACATCCCCCACACCATTACACCACCACCACCAGCCTGCACAGTGGTAACAAGGCATGATGGATCCATGTTCTCATTCTGTTTACGCCAAATTCTGACTCTACCATCTGAATGTCTCAACAGAAATCGAGACTCATCAGACCAGGCAACATTTTTCCAGTCTTCAACTGTCCAATTTTGGTGAGCTCTTGCAAACTGTAGCCTCTTTTTCCTATTTGTAGTGGAGATGAGTGGTACCCGGTGGGGTCTTCTGCTGTTGTAGCCCATCCGCCTCAAGGTTGTGCATGTTGTGGCTTCACAAATGCTTTGCTGCATACCTCGGTTGTAACGAGTGGTTAGTTCAGTCAAAGTTGCTCTTCTATCAGCTTGAATCAGTCGGCCCATTCTCCTCTGACCTCTAGCATCAACAAGGCATTTTCGCCCACAGGACTGCCGCATACTGGATGTTTTTCCCTTTTCACACCATTCTTTGTAAACCCTAGAAATGGTTGTGTGTGAAAATCCCAGTAACTGAGCAGATTGTGAAATACTCAGACCGGCCCGTCTGGCACCAACAACCATGCCTCGCTCAAAATTGCTTAAATCACCTTTCTTTCACATTCTGACATTCAGTTTGGAGTTCAGGAGATTGTCTTGACCAGAACCACACCCCTAAATGCATTGAAGCAACTGCCATGTGACTGGTTGATTAGATAATTGCATTAATGAGAAATTGAACAGGTGTTCCTAATAATCCTTTAGGTGAGTGTATATATATATATATATATATATATATATATATATATATATACACACACACACACACACACACGCAAAACCCTTCATCTGATGAATGTATAGGCTATAAAAGGCTTACTTTGGTAAATACTTAAATATGGAGCATTGTAACGGATCCAAATCTACGTAATTTCAAAAAAAGGCTCCCCGCTGTGTTTTACAGATGTTTATAGTTAAAAATCAACAGTTTTTTCTGGTTATTATTGGGATTTGGGGTGAACCATAGACTGCATCTGGTATTTTGTAGACTCTATTTCTGTGCACGTCAATGTAAGGAAAGACTATGATTTAAAAACAAAAAACAAACATATTGTTATCAACCTTTTCCACCACCTTAGTTATTGGAATCGGCAAAATCCACTATCGGTCGACCTCTAATTATTATTCTGACACACACACACACACACACATAGCAAACAAACACACAGCGATAACAAATCAGTGATCAAGTGATGGGGAAAGGACCTCTTAATGCTAAATTGTACAAAAAAATCTGTAGCCTCTGTAGGGTGCAATTTAATTACCACAGAAACGCGACAAGTCTTAACAATCACCAAAACGCCAATTCGGATGAAGTATCATTATGTGGACAGTGTCAGCACAACAGCAGAACAAGTTCAAAGTGGTGCTTAATGATGGCATTGATGCTCTGATGTGAATCATGAATGCGGCTTCAAGATTGCCATATCTAAGTGGATAGCCACAGTCTGCCGGCTGATTAATATTGAGGAGGATGAGAGTTTAAGAGATTTAATGTGTGTTGTAATGAATACACAACCTATGGGGACTAGTTCTTTCAATTAGTAAAATTACCACTTTGACATTCGGAAAGGTTTCATGTTACTTAAATTTGTGCTGTTTTAGTGCATTTCTGTCTTTATACTGTGGAAGGCTTTGTTTGGAAAATGCTAATAAAGCATTATTGTTACATAATGTTTTTCTTTTCCTTTCTAAGTATGAAATACATGCATTTTGACAGGAAAGAAGTATATAGAGTCAACTCTCTTGAACTTTTATTGAACAAGTTGTTTGATCCCAAGCACATTGTTCAATGAAGACAGGACCATTAAAAAGTATTCTCTTTAAAACAAATCCAATTAGAAAGCCTCTCAGATAACAGAGACCTGAAAACCAAGATGTCTTCAAACACCATGAGAAAAGTCTTTCAAGTACGATTTCCCATGTAATCACAGAGAATCCAAACTTTGTTGTTTCTCGCACACTGACCTTTAAATATTGCTGGTTCATTGTGTAGGACAGACTGCAAGCTGAGTATATCTGCTGAGTGTAGAGGAGTTTTAATGGAGCCTGCAGCACTTTACCACAGGACCCAATATTTACCCTCAGGTGCACCTGAGCAGATGACATTCCATGCTCTGTAATTTACTCCCCCTTCACACTTAGTGGTTTTTCAACCCACATATTGAGGATAAATTTCAACCAGCACTGAATTACCAGGATGTAAAGCCACATTGTAGGTTGCATTTCCTTGTTTTATTTAAATATGGACGAAATTAGACAAAGAAAATGATGTGTTTTAAACATATTTGTGACAGAATTGTTATTTGGTCTGGTTTTGGTTTGGTCGACACCATTTTCTTTGGAGAAATGAGGATTGTTTATGTCAGACAGCCCGAGTTATTTGTCCTAAGGCACATGACTCTTCTTCATTGCCCGGCAGGGGAAATGGATGAGTTCACCAATCACAATGGTTTTACAGTTACATCATCAACATCACCTCAAGTCTCTGTCCATTTGTTACATGGGCTTGTTTCAAGGATGCAGTCATTGTTGCATAATGCAATTTTGCCCGATCCCTCGCTCTTGTTTACAGACCCAGTTCTTTTGATTACAGTGAAATAAACGATTGATGCATCAGCAGAAACCAATATTGCCTATGTTCCAAAGCTCTCTTCTGTTTCCCTGGTCTTCTTTTCCCTTAGTGAGATCACCAATAGTTAGATTACGGCTACGTCCTACAATTCTCTCCTCTCCTCTGAAACTATCAAAATGAAATCGAAATCATAGTGCATAAAAGAATCACAGTCATTTATTTAGCCTGTTGCACAAATAAAGAAAAAAAGAAAAAGCAATTGAGGGAAAGCAAGGTTGATGAAATTTTTGTCAGGACTCTTTAAGCATCTTACAATTTCTGTACTTTTGATCTCTTTGTATTAACAATGGGAAAAAAGCTATGTGTGAAGCTCAAAGCTGAATAAAATATAGCTGAATCAGAAGAATATCTACACTAAATTTGTTAACAATTTATTTAGTTAGTTAGTTAGTCGGTTACTGTTGGTTACCATTTATTTACAAATACTGTATTTACATATGCACACGCACGCACACGTGTGTGTGTGTGTGTGTGTGTGTGTGTGTGTATATATATATATATATATATCTCACACATACAGTATACTGATTAGCCAAAACATTATGACTAATATGCTATTGGTCCTCCGTGCGCCGTTTAAACAGCACCGACCCGCTGAAGCATGAACTCTACAAGACCCCTGAAGGTGTCCTGTGGTATCTGGCACCAAGACATTAGTAGCAGATCCTTTAAGTCCTGTAAGTTACGAGGTAGAGCCACAGTGGATTGGACTTGTTGGTCCAACACATCCCACAGTTGCTCAACCAGATTGAGATCTGGGGAATTTGGAGGCCAGGGCAACACCTTGAACTCGTCATTATGTACCTCAAACCAATCCCGAACAATGTGTGCAGTGTGACAGGGTGCATTATCCTGCTGAAAGAGGCCACTGCCATCAGAGAATACCATTGCCATGAAAGGGTGTACCTGGTCTGCAACAATGTTTAGGTAGGTGCACTTGTTAAATTGACGTCCACATGAATGGCCGGACCCAGTGTATACCAGCAGAACATTGCCCAGAGCATCACACTCCCTCCACCGGCTTGTTGTCTTCACACAGTGCATCCTGGTGCCATCACTTCCCCAGGTAAACAGCACAAGCCGTCCACATGATGTAAAAAAAATGCTACTCATCGGACCAGGAGACCTTCTTCCAATGCTCCATGGTCCAGTTCCAATGCTCGTGTGCCTATTGTAGGCACTAGTGTTGTCAAAAGTACCAAATCGGTACTAAAATAAAAAAGATGTAACGATACCAGGGATTCTACTGTATGGTAGTACAGTGGAAAGACTTAATTCAGTACCCGCACACTGTCTGACACATGACTGCTTTCAAATGCTCACATGCTTATTTGAACATGTGGTCTGATAATCTTTTACACTGAAATGCACATCTAATCAAATTAAAATCGTGATATGTCCTAGTGTGTTAAATAAACCGCAAAATGCTGCAATCTTAGTCTGTATGAGCTGCATGAGCTTTATATGAATGTATGTAGATGACCGCTCATACTCTAGAAAGTCCACAGACTATGATAATCATTTGCGTTGTATGAGAGATGGCAGAGCAGAGCACTAATCCACTCTGAAGTGTTATTTTTGTTATATAATTTCTATAATTAAATCACAGCATTTGCATTTTAATGATCACACTGGACCATGTAGCGAACTGTTTATCCGGAGAAGTTAAACTTCTGACAAAAATACACCTCAAAATAAAAGCACGATTCATAATAAAAGCTAAACGCCTATTATTGAAGAAATGACAACAGAAATATATGATAACTGTATAGTACAATGGAATCCTGACTGTAGAAATCACAACAATAATAATTATTATTATTATAATAATAATAAATAATAATGAATGAATAATGATTGTGATAATAATAATAATTATGCAATATATCACAAGAAAGAGTGCATTTGTACTGAAAAGTTTGTTAAAAATGCAACGTTATGGTGATAAGTAATTGTTCTATTTTTTACTTGTTAAAATGTTTTAAATGTTAGAGGGAAAATGTTTGATTAGACACCATTTTGATAATGAAATTAAATTAAACTTAAAAAATCATGAATAAATAATAAAGGATTTGGGGAAAAATAAAACAGATTTCAGTAGGGCTCTGCTTAAAAACACTTTAAGGAAACATGCATATCTTTTAATTTATTATTTACACTGAAATGTAATTTTAGGCTAAAGGAGTGTGTTCAATAGCACATTATCATATTAGCAACATTTTTCTGTGGCATCGAAAACCGGGAATTTTCACTGGTAACGGTACTGACTACTGAAATTCTGGTACCGTGACAACACTATTAGGCACTTTCGATGGTGGACAGGGGTTATCATGGGCACTCTGACCGGTCTGTGGTTACACAGCCTTGTACACAGCAGAGTGTGAAGCACTGTGTGTTGTGACACATTCCTCACGTAACACTCATTAAAATGTTCTGTGACTTGTTTCACAGAAGACCTTCTGTCAGTTCAGACCAGATGGGATAGCCTTCGTTGCCCTCATGCATCGATGAGCCTTGTGCGCCCAATATATACATAACATATAGTTTATGACATGTGGCTATACTTTTGAAATAGTGAGTATTGTAACATTTAAGGATTGGCTGCATTCACTTCCATTATAGTTGCCTCACTGGAACCAAACTTTTTGCTTCTTTTAAAAGAAAACGAGGGTGGGTAGCTCAGCGAGTAAAAACTTTTTTTTTTCTTTTTTTTTTCTTCTTCTACATATATTTTTATTTACATGTTTGATTATTTTGTTTTGTACATGCTGTAGCGCTTTGAGTCTGAGAAAGGCGCATTACAAATAAAATGTATTATTATTATTATTATTATTACCACACCTGGAGTCTCGAGTTGAATCCAGGGCATGCTGAGTGACTAGCCAGGTCCCCTAAGCAACTAAATTAGTTGCTAGGGAGGGTAGAGTCACATCACATGGGGTTGCTATAATGTGGTTCTCGCTTTCAGTGGGGCGCGTGATGAGTTGTGCGTGGATGCCGCGGAGAATAGTGTGGGTCTCCACGCTTGCTACGTCTCTGTGGTAACCCGCTCAACAAGCCAAGTGATAAGTGTGTGGATTGACGGTCTCAGATGCTGAGGCAACTGAGATTCGTACTCCGCCACCCGGATTGAGGCGTGTCACTACGCCACCACGAGGACTTATAGCACATTGGGAAATAGGCATTCCAAATTGGGGAGAAAAAGAAAACAAGGGATGAATCGAAATTAATGTTTGTGGTAATCGACATAATGCCACATAATAATGCCATGCTGTTGATTGAGCTTAACTTGTATCGAACCCAGAATATCTCTTTAAATGATCAAATGTGGACTAACTAGATAATTAGTTAATACATCCACATAGCTTGAATTCTCAATGAACTTTTATTCATTTATTCATATTTAAATCATCTACTGATCTGTAAAGCATTATAAAACATTCGTTATTGACTTAATAATGAGTTATGTAAAGTGTCATCCGAATCTTAAAAGAGTTTTCTGAGCAGGTACCACACTGCCGTCTCAGCCATAAAATCACTGCTCGGTACTTTTGTCCTGCCAGTTTTAAGCATGCAATGGTTGACTATGCTTTTTTCACATGAACAATGAATGCTCACCAATGTTCTCACTGTGCAGTGTTTTTAAACATCACTTTCTGAAAGTAGAGTTTTAAATTGTAAAACATTTATTAAAATAAACTGTAGTAAATTGTTACATTAATGAGATATTTCTATCTGATCTGACCATTAAAAATGACTTTTATTGGTGTAACCTAATGAACTTAGGTTGTCAATCATCAGTCATATTAAAAAATATTATTAAACTTGAATTAAACCAATTCATTTAATGTATAATTCCACATGAAGCACATTTTTAGGGTACTTGACAAAATATTTTCTTACTGTGTAGGCCTGATTATCCAAATGTCAAATGAGAATTTAATTCATCTTCGTATCATCCTGTTTCCTGCAAACTGACTTCTCATGTATATTATTCTGTCATGAATTTCTAATAAACTTATTATCCACACAATTTAGAGCTTTGAACTTTATTGGAAATATGACTTTTTCCTCCCATTTAGATGCCAGCCAAGAATCCAATTCCCTCTTCATTTACTTACCGCACTGTAATTATAATTCACTTCAATTTGAGAACAGATTTCTCTGCTTACTGCACCAAAATCCTGACATTGAATTTTTGAGCAGCAAAATCAAACCAATGTTTATTCATTCTTGTTTGTGAATATAGCATGTTCTCGTCTTTTGTATTGTTTTCAGCCTAGGTGAGGAGTTCTACCGCGAGGCCATAGAGCACTGCCGCAGTTATAATGCTCGACTTTGCGCTGAACGCTCCATGCGTCTGCCATTCCTTGACTCCCAAACAGGCGTAGCACAGAGTAACTGTTATATATGGATGGAGAAGACCCACCGTGGGCCAGGTGTGTGTGTGTGTGTGCGTGTTTATGGTACTGCACATGTGATTTTGGATGTAAGTTGTTGGTATTAGCTTAAGCTAGAGTCAATATTCATGCTCTGTTACATATCTGCCTCTGGTTCTATTTGACACCTGAAGCATCATTTTCTGTAAAGCTGCTTTGAAATGATTTATTTTGTGAAAAAACAACATTTTTAAATTGCGCTATACACATAAAAATGACTTGACTTCACTTGACCCAGGTGTGGCTCCAGGGCAGCTTTATACCTATCCTGCACGTTGTTGGAGAAAGAAGAGACGGTTAAACATCTTAGAGGATCCACGTCTTGGACCAATCGAGTTTAAGATTGGTGAGAGCCCATAAAAATATATTGATGAATGAAAAATGTAAATTCTGTCATAATTTACTCACCCACATGTAGTTTCAAACCAGTATGACTTTCTTTTTTAAGCGAAACACAAAAAGATGTTTTAATCGAAATCACTGCCCATTTTTTCCCATACAATGGCTTGGGATTGTGCCTCACTTTCAAGCTTAAAAAAAGGACACAAAAGGATCATAAAAGTAGTGCATGTGACCTGTGCGTCCTATTCAAAGACTTCTGAAGGCATACGATAAGTTAACACAGAAACAACAACTAATCAAAGTAATTAATATTAAAGGAAAAGCACATCCACAAATTTAAATTCTGTCATAAAACAGGTTTTGATGAGAAACAACCTGAAATTTAAAGAAATAGTTCACCAAAAAATGTAAATCATCTCATTATTTCCTCACACTCATGACATCCAATGACTTTGTTTCTTCTTCAGAACACAAACAAAGGTATATAGAAGAAAATATCAGCTCTGTAGGTCCATACAATGCAAGTGAATGATTGCCAGAACTTTGAAGGTTCAACAAGCACATAAAGGCAGCATAAAAGTAATCTATATGACTCCATTGGCTAAATCTGTCTTCTGAAGTGATCCAATCGGTTTTGGGTGAGAACAGACCAAAACATAACTCCTTTTACACTTTAAATCTTCATCAGCAGTCTCCGTGGCGATCGTGATTTCAAGCTTGATTACATTTCCTAGTGCTATCTTGTGCTTTGCGTTTACGTCAAACACTAGGAACTGTAATCAAGCTTGAAATCATCACACCCATCTAAATGCAAGATGTAAAGTGAAAAAGGAGTTACATTTTGGTCTTTTATCACCCAAAATCGATTAGATCACTTATAAAGACATGGATTAAACCACTGGAGTCATATGGATTACTTTTATGCTGCCTTTATGTGCTTTTTCTGAGCTTCAAAGTTTTGGTAACCATTCACTGAAATGGAGTTGAAATATTCTTCTAAAAATCTTTGTTTGTGTTCAGCAGAAGAAACAAAGTCATTCTCATTTGGGATGGTATGAGGGTGAACTATTCCTTTAACTCTGTTTCTGTTCATTTAATCTACTTGTTTCATTATTTAGAAAAGTGTTGAGGCCTAAGTGGCTGTGTATGGTGTGTTTGTGTGTGTGTTCAGACTATGAGGCAGCCCTAAAGAAGGAAGGGGGTGTTCCTGAGGGTCCCGTGTTGGAGTCTCTTCTCAGTGGAGAACTGCTTGATAAGAAGGTTGAGACAAAGGAAGAGGAACCCATGAGCGAATGCCAGGTAAAATGTGTCCTAAACTTCTTACCAAACTCTAACCTGAAGTACACACTCAGACACAAATGCTCTTGCCACAACTCCATTTTGTGTTTCTGTCTACTTCCAACAAGAGTCTTTTTGTCTTTTACTCTTTTTCCCTGCCTCATTCTCACTCTCCTCTTCATTTGCGATTTTCTCTGTTGTATTTGTATCTTTTTTTTGGCAGTGACACAAATCCCTGCAGGGCTGACACGCCCCTTCTGGCAGAGTTTCTTGTTAAACTTGTCTTCTTGTGTGTTTGAGTGAATGTGTGTAACTACGTATGTGTCTGTGTGAGAATGTGAGTAGTCCTACGTTTGACAAAGCTGTAGTATTGATTTTGAGTAGAGGTTGCACATTTGTAATTTCTTGGGGTTTACATTTATGTATGTTTGACCTTGTGTTGGCGTGTGAATGCACATAGACCCTAATGAACCAGTCCATCAGCAGATAGAGCTGTCACTGGTCTCTACACTCTCTCTGTTTTGCACATAATATGACAGCCATCCCAGGGGTGGACAGTTCACCAATTAGCACTTTAATTAATAGTGACTCTTTAGAGAGCTTCGTCCCCTGGGAGGGGACCTGTGATCCTGCTGCTTGCATCGCCTCGGGCCCCTGCAGGAGCAGGGAAATCCTCTTTAGAAAACCTCTGTTCTACACAAGTACAGTTGTATTGTTTTTCTAGCTAAGGCAAGCATTACTATTCTAATTGCTCATACTTAGATTTGAACAAATCCCCCTAATCCCACATTATTTGCTTTAGCGCTTAGGCGCATAATTCACCTCCCACCATTTGTGCTACAGACATTAATTATGCTTAAAATCATGTGACTTGTTGGGGAAAAGTTCGCTATTCCTTTTCTATATGATCAGACTTGTGATTTTTGACTAGTGGACAATAAAACGGGCACAAATATTCCATAGACTTACATTGAAAGAATGAACCCAAACCTTTATTAGGAACCAGAATATCATAGAGCCTTGGTATTGGCTCTTTTGACATGAGCCAGTAAGGAACCTAATGAAAAAGTCGTAATATTTAGTACAAGAAGTTGACTTGTTAAAAAACATATATCTTTTTTGCCCATAAAGTACATTTAGATATAGAAGTTTAACCCCTTACCCAAACCTAATCATGATTTTAAATGGAAAAATCACTGTTGCGTACCACGGAAGAGAAACATCAAGGATTTAATTAAGCGTTCTTACAATTTTTCCTAAGTTAAACTCCTAACCCAAACCCCAAACCTAACCATAAAGTCTAACCCCTTACCCAAACCCTCAACCAAACATTGATTTTAAAGTGGTCATGACATGAACAATCAAATTTTCCTTGATCTTTTGACATATAAGAGGTCACAGTACTATAAAACACTGTAAGTTTCAGAACTCAAAACTTTCTCCTCACTGCAAAAAGAGCATTTGTTGAAACCAATCTGCCGAAATGTCTCGTTCTCTACTTCCTCCACAGTGTGATGTAACACCGTGGTAGACATTTGCATCAGACTACCTCCACAACAACACATCAACGCCTACTTTACCTTCAGTCACTTCCATAGCCTGCCCAGTAGTGGTGAGCAATGAGATGACAAGTAGGGAGAGCAGGTCAGTCAAGAGCAGAGAGCCAATCAGAACTAAGGGGCATTTACTGTAAATTCTTAAAGGAGAAGCAGCACAAAAAGTCAGAATCAGGGTGAAAAATCATCATGTTTTGCCAATATATGGCTTTACTTTACTATTACTATAAGTGAACCACACTGAAAATATTCAAATAATAATAGAAAAAGTGATGTCATGATCCCTTTAATAGGAAAATAACTTGAAGGAAACATCAGTGTTTGGAACGAGACAAGGGAAGCATATTACATGTTACTGACATACATCGGTCGTATTGCCTAAATGAATAAGGCATGAGGAACAAAATTTGTTCACAGACATTTCCTTTCTTAAAATAAAGCTAGGATAGGAGGCTAGCTAAAATCTGATGCCTGTTAATTTGTATGCCTGTCTCTATGGGAAAAGTCGCACCTTTTCGTACAAGTCGAACAATAGCTTTCGATTTCGCCATCTTGTACAAATTAAAACGAGTTGTCATAAGACTACGTTGGCAGCACCCTGGCAAGCTCCCACAACAGTGCAGTTGAGTTTTGCACGGGTTAGCACTAGGGCTGGGAATTGCCACAGACCTTCCTATTCGATATTACAAAGATATTCGATTGCGATTTTTAAAGTATTGTGATTCTGTAAGTATTGAAATTTGATATCAATTTAAAACTACTAGTCGACTAGTCATGCATTGTCTGAACTACAGTACTAGTTGACTAGTTGATATTAAGGAATGTATTATTAGGCTGCACTACGTCTGTGTTACCCAATCAGATGCATTTCCTGGGGATAAATGATGCTAAACACAGCTCTTTAACAGGGTATCTAACTGATATTCAACCAATAAATAGGATAAATAACTTTAACCTCTTATCCCACAAAACTATTAAAGAAAGAAAAGGAAGACACATGAAAAGTGTCAATACAGAGCGGCACAAATCCGTTTATGTGCATCCCGGATGCAAAATGACATACTAACCGGAGCACCGGAGCATGTACTAATGACATGTAACCGGAGCACTTGAGGTCAAATGGTTATCCTTGCTCTGCATTCAGAAGTGCACAGCTGTTAGATTATAAATATTGTGGGGGCGCAACATGTAGTTCACGGCATCCAACAGTTTGACGAGCCTTTTTACTGCTAAACTATTCATTAAGGAAGTGTAAGGCATCTGCAGAATACTCTCCACAACACCTCACAAATAAACCTGTGGATTATGCATAATAACAGGAACATTAGAAAATTAGAAGAGGATTTGATGTCCGACAGTGAATGAAGTGATGCATTAGAGGACTAAACATAAAGAATTAAAGAGACTAAACTTCTCAGAGAGAAAACCTGTTTGTGTAGAACTCGGCACAAATATAGCTTTCTATTTTTGTTTATCAATCATTGTATTAGCATTAAGCTAAATGTAATTTTTTGGATTAAAATCAAAATAATTACAATTAAAATAATTTGTCTCAAGAATTGTTTCCCCCCACCCCTAGTAAGCACAAATACAATTTTAGCTTATAATATATGGTCAGAAATTCACACTATGCAATATTGTGCACCCATAGTACAACAAAGTATTTTTATTTCACACATGCACCAACTGTACAATAGCATTTTATAAAGTTTTCCTCCTTAAAGCTCTGGTCATTTCATGGTTAAACTACTGTAACACACTCCTTACCTACCTACCTGTTTTTTCCACACATCCCCTTGAGTGCACCAAAATCCTGCCACTAGACCAGTATTTTACAAGTCCTCTGCAAATTCTCTCATGTTCCGCCTTTGCTCGGATTGGCTACGCCTCTGCTCCAACACTAACTGCTAGAATTAAACTCAAAACACTGCCAGTGGCGTGGCGCCTCGCTGCCTTCAGTCCTCCACAAATTTGTACACCCATTCCTTTTGGACAAGCTACCATGATAATAATACCATGTTTTTTGGACATGTACCATGGTAGTACCTCTTTCACGTACATTGGAGTTAAATTGAAATAAGATGGTATATGAAATGGATAATCATTCAGTACCATGGTGTAAATATTTTTTTTTTATTACCATCTGATACTACCATAGTACCATGTTACCACCATAATCAGGGACGTCTCTATGATTTCGACATCGTGTAGGTGCAGAAACCTGAAATGTTTTGGCAAAATCAGCACCAATTCTGGTGACACTGAGAGAAGCATTTTTACACATTTGAGAATGGCTAAACCATTTCTAAAACATGGTAGATTTTTTTTTTTTTAGAAAGCAGCTGACCTCGAGGGAACATTTTCCTATCTATTTTTATATATTTTACATGATTTCTACAAACTGTAAAATGTCAAATAAATGCAGTTTTAGAAAAAAAAATTGCCATTATTAGGGTTAACGAGAAAAGAAATGTAAAAAAACGTGACACCCCTGCTGAAAACACTGCGATATACAGCGCAACAGCCAAAGAAGTCTTGTCTAGCAAATGTTTACATAGGAAAACAATTTAAAAACAATGCTGACGGACATGAAAAAGCATTACGAAGCCACTTATGAGAACACAATAGTTTGTGTTCTCACAATAAGTTTTGCATTCCCTCGCAATAGTTTGTGTTCCCTCACAATAGTTTGTGTTCCCTCACAATAGTTTGTGTTCCCTCAAAATAAGTTTGTGTTCCCTCACAATCAGTTGGTGTTCCCTCACAATAAGTTGGCGTTCCCTCGCAATAAGTTGGCGTTCCCTCGCAATAAGTTTGGCGTTCCCTCGCAATAGTTTGTGTTCCCTCGCAATAAGTTTGGCGTTCCCTCGCAATAAGTTTGGCGTTCCCTCGCAACAGTTTGTGTTCCCTTGCATTAAGTTTGGCGTTCCCTCACAAATGTTTGTGTTCCCTCGCAATAGTTGGCGTTCCCTCACAATAGTTTGTGTTCCCTCACAATAAGTTTTGCATTCCCTCGCAATAGTTTGTGTTCCCTCGCAATAGTTTGTGTTCCCTCACAATAAGTTTGGCGTTCCCTCGCAATAGTTTGTGTTCCCTCGCAATAAGTTTGCGTTCCCTCGCAATAAGTTTGTGTTCCCTGGCAATAAGTTTGGCGTTCCCTCGCAACAGTTTGTGTTCCCTCGCAATAAGTTTGTGTTCCCTCACAATAAGTTTGGCGTTCCCTCACAATAGTTCGTGTTCCCTCACATTAAGTTTTGTGTTCCCTCGCAATAAGTTTGGCGTTCCCTCGCAATAGTTTGTGTTCCCTCGCAATAAGTTTGCGTTCCCTCGCAATAAGTTTGTGTTCCCTGGCAATAAGTTTGGCGTTCCCTCGCAACAGTTTGTGTTCCCTCGCAATAAGTTTGTGTTCCCTCACAATAAGTTTGGCGTTCCCTCACAATAGTTCGTGTTCCCTCACATTAAGTTTTGTGTTCCCTCGCAATAAGTTTTGTGTTCCCTCGCAATAAGTTTTGCGTTCCCTCGCAATAGTTTGTGTTCCCTTGCAATAGTTTGTGTTCCCTCACATTAAGTTTTACATTCCCTCGCAATAGTTTGTGTTCCCTCAGAATAAGTTTTGCATTCCCTCGCAATAGTTTGTGTTCCCTCGCAATAGTTTGATTTCCCTCGCAATAAGTTTGGCGTTCCCTAGCAATAGTTTTGTGTTCTCTTGCAATATGTTTTGTGTGCCTTTGCAATAGTTTGTTTTCCCTCACAATAAGTTTAGCGATCCCTCGCAATAGTTTGTGTTCCCTCACATTAAGTTTAGCGATCCCTCGCAATAGTTGGTGTTCCCTCGCAATAGTTTGTTCCCTCAAAATAATTTGCGTTTCCTCACAATAAGTTTTGCATCCCTCTCAATTGTTTGCATTCCCTTGCAAGTTTTGCATTCCCTCATGATATTTTGCGTTTCCTCACAATAAGTTTGTGTTTCCTCACAATAGTTTGTGTTCTCTTGCAATATGTTTTGTGTGCCTTCGCAACAGTTTGTTTTCCCTCTCAATAAGTTTAGCGATCCCTCGCAATAGTTTGTTTTCCCTCTCATTAAGTTTAGCGATCCCTTGCAGTAGTTGGTGTTCCCTCAAAATAATTTGCCTTTCCTCACAATAAGTTTTACATCCCTCTCAATTGTTTGCATTCCCTTGCAAGTTTTGCATTCCCTCATGATATTTTGCGTTTCCTCACAATAAGTTTTGCATCCCTCACAATAGTCTGTGTTCCCTCACAATAAATTTGGCGATCCCTCGCAATAGTCTGTATTCCCTCACAATAAGTTTTGTGTTCTCTTGCAATAAGCTTTCCGTGCCTTTGCAATAGTTTGTGTTCCCTCACATTAAGTTTGGCGATCCCTCGCAATAGTTTGTGTTCCCTCACAATAAGTTTTGCGTTCCCTCGCAATAGTTTGTGTTCCCTCACATTAAGTTTGGCGTTCCCTCACCATAGTTTGTGTTCCCTCACAATAAGTTTTGCGTTCCCTCGCAATAGTTTGTTCCCTTGCAATAGTTTGTGTTCCCTCACAATAAGTTTTGCGTTCCCTCACAATAGTTTGTGTTCCCTCACAGTAAGTTTTGCGTTCCCTCGCAATAGTTTGTGTTCCCTTGCAATAGTTTGTGTTCCCTCACATTAAGTTTTGCGTTTCCTCGCAATAGTTTGTTCCCTCACATTAAGTTTTGCGTTCCCTCGCAATAGTTTGTGCTCCCTCACAATAAGTTTTGCGTTCCCTCTCAATAGTTTGTGTTCCCTCACAATAAGTTTTACGTTCCCTCGCAATAGTTTGTGCTCCCTAACAATAAGTTTTGCGTTCCCTCGCAATAGTTTGTGTTCCCTCACAATAAGTTTTGCATTCCCTTGCAATAGTTTGTGTTCCCTCACAATAAGTTTGTGTTCTCTTGCAATATGTTTTGCATTCCCTTGCAATAGTTTGGCGTTCCCTCGCAATAAGTTTGGCGTTCCCTCACAATAATTTGCGTTTCCTCGCAATAGTTTGTGTTCCCTTACAATAAGTTTAGCGATCCCTCGCAATAGTTGGTGTTCCCTCAAAATTATTTGGGTTTCCTCACAATAAGTTTTGCATCCCTCTAAATTGTTTGCATTCCCTTGCAAGTTTCGCATTCCCTCACAATTTTTTGCACTCCCTCACAATAGTTTGTATTTCCTCACAATAGTTTGTGTTCTCTTGCAATATGTTTTGTGTGCCTTCGCAATAGTTTGTTTTCTCTCTCAATAAGTTTAGCGATCCCTCGCAATAGTTTGTGTTCCCTCTCAATAAGTTTAGGGATCCCTCGCAATAGTTTGTGTTCCCTCTCAATAAGTTTAGGGATCCCTCACAATAGTTTGTGTTCCCTCTCAATAAGTTTAGCGTTCCCTCGCAATAGTTTGTGTTCCCTCGCAATAAGTTTTGCGTTCCCTCACAATAGTTTGCGTTCCCTCACATTAAGTTTGGCGATCACTCGCAATAGTTTGTGTTCCTTTGCAATAGTTTGTGTTCCCTCACAATAGTTTGTGTTCCTTCACATTAAGTTTGGCGATCCCTCGCAATAGTTTGCGTTCCCTCACAATAAGTTTTGCATCCCTATTAATAGATTGTGTTCCCTCACAATATTTTTTGCATTCCCTCACAATAGTTTGTGTTCTCTTGCAATATGTTTTGTGTGCCTTCGCAATAGTTTGTTTTCCCTCTCAATTAGTTTAGCGATCCCTCGCAATAGTTTGTTTTCCCTCTCAATTAGTTTAGCGATCCCTCGCAATAGTTTGTTTTCCCTCACAATAAGTTTAGCATCCCTCTTAATAGTTTGTGTTCCCTCGCAATAGTTTGTGTTCCCTTGCAATAGTTTGTGTTCCCTCATAATAGTTTGTGTTCCCTCACAATAAGTTTTGCGTTCCCTTGCAATAGTTTGCGTTCCCTTGCAATAGTTTGCGTTCCCTCACAATAGTTTGTGTTCCCTCACAATAAGTTTTGCGTTCCCTCACAATAGTTTGTGTTCCCTCACAATAAGTTTTGCGTTCCCTCACAATAAGTTTTGCGTTCACTCACAATAGTTTGTGTTCCCTCACAATAAGTTTTGCGTTCCCTCACAATAGTTTGTGTTCCCTCACAATAAGTTTTGCGTTCCCTTGCAATAGTTTGTGTTACCTCGCAATAGTTTGTGTTTCCTTGCAATAGTTTGTGTTTCCTTGCAATAGTTTGTGTTCCCTTGCAATAGTTTGTGTTCCCTCATAATAGTTTGTGTTCCCTCACAATAAGTTTTGCGTTCCCTTGCAATAGTTTGCGTTCCCTTGCAATAGTTTGCGTTCCCTCACAATAGTTTGCGTTCCCTCACAATAAGTTTTGCGTTCCCTCACAATAGTTTGTGTTCCCTCACAATAAGTTTTGCGTTCCCTCACAATAAGTTTTGCGTTCCCTCACAATAGTTTGTGTTCCCTCACAATACGTTTTGTGTTCCCTCACAATAAGTTTTGCGTTCCCTTGCAATAGTTTGTGTTCCCTCGCAATAGTTTGTGTTTCCTCGCAATAGTTTGTGTTCCCTTGCAATAGTTTGTGTTCCCTCATAATAGTTTGTGTTCCCTCACAATAAGTTTTGCGTTCCCTTGCAATAGTTTGTGTTCCCTCACAATAAGTTTTGCGTTCCCTCACAATAGTTTGTGTTCCCTCACAATAAGTTTTGCGTTCCCTCACAATAAGTTTTGCGTTCCCTCACAATAGTTTGTGTTCCCTCACAATACGTTTTGTGTTCCCTCACAATAAGTTTTGCGTTCCCTTGCAATAGTTTGTGTTCCCTCGCAATAGTTTGTGTTTCCTCGCAATAGTTTGTGTTCCCTTGCAATAGTTTGTGTTCCCTCATAATAGTTTGTGTTCCCTCACAATAAGTTTTGCGTTCCCTCACAATAGTTTGTGTTCCCTCACAATAAGTTTTGCGTTCCCTCACAATAGTTTGTGTTCCCTCACAATAAGTTTTGCGTTCCCTCACAATAAGTTTTGCGTTCACTCACAATAGTTTGTGTTCCCTCACAATAAGTTTTGCGTTCCCTCACAATAGTTTGTGTTCCCTCACAATAAGTTTTGCGTTCCCTTGCAATAGTTTGTGTTCCCTCACAATAAGTTTTGCGTTCCCTCACAATAGTTTGTGTTCCCTCACAATAAGTTTTGCGTTCCCTCACAATAAGTTTTGCGTTCACTCACAATAGTTTGTGTTCCCTCACATTAAGTTTGGCGTGCCCTTGCAATAGTTTGTGTTCGCTCACAATAGTTTGTGTTCCCTCATAATAAGTTTTGTGTTCCCTCACAATAAGTTTTGCGTTCCCTAGCAATAGTTTGTGATCCCTCACAATATTTTGCATTTCCTCGCAATAAGTTTTGCATCCCTATTAATAGTTTGCATTCCCTTGCAATAGTTTGCTTTCCCTCGCAATAGTTTGTGTTCCCTGGCAAATAAGTTTTGCGTTCCCTCACAATAGTTTGTGTTCCCTCACATTAAGTTTGGCGATCCCTCGCAATAGTTTGTGTTCCCTTGCAATAGTTTGTGTTCCCTCACAATAAGTTTTGCATTCCCTCACAATAGTTTGTGTTCCCTCACATTAAGTTTGGCGATCCCTCGCAATAGTTTGCGTTCCCTAGCAATAGTTTGTGATCCTTCACAATAATTTGCATTTCCTCACAATAAGTTTTGCATCCCTATTAATAGTTTGTGTTCCCTCACAATAATTTTAGCATTCCCTCGCAATAGTTTGTGTTCCCTCGCAATAAGTTTGGCGTTCCCTCACAGTAGTTTGTGTTCTCTTGCAATATGTTTTGTGTGCCTTCGCAATAGTTTGTTTTCCCTCTCAATTAGTTTAGCGTTCCCTCACAATAATTTGCATTTCCTTACAATACAATAAGTTTTGCATCCCTATTAATAGTTTGTGTTCTCTCGTAATAGTTTGTGTTCCCACACAAGTTTTGCGTTCCCTTGCAATAGTTTGTTCCCTCACAATAAGGTTTGTGTTCCGTCACAATAAGTTTTGCGTTCCCTTGCAATAGTTTGTGTTCCCTCACAATAAGTTTTGCGTTCCCTCACAATAGTTTGTTCCCTCACAATAAGTTTTGCGTTCCCTTGCAATAGTTTGTGTTCCCTCACAATAAGTTTTGCGTTCCCTCACAATAGTTTGTGTTCCCTCACAATAAGTTTTGCGTTCCCTCACATTAAGTTTTGTGTTCTCTTTCAATATGTTTTGTGTGCCTTCGCAATAGTTTGTGTTCCCTCGCAATAAGTTTGCGTTCCCTTGCAATAGTTTGTGTTCCCTCACAATAAATTTGTGTTCCCTCACAATAAATTTGTGTCCCCTCACAATAAGTTTGTGTCCCCTCACAATAAGTTTGGCATTCCCTCGCAATAGTTTGTGTTCCCTCACAATAAGTTTTGCGTTCCCTTGCAATAGTTTGTTCCCTCACAATAAGTTTTGCGTTCCCTTGCAATAGTTTGTGTTCCCTTGCAATAGTTTGTGTTCCCTCACAATAAGTTTTGCGTTCCCTCACAATAGTTTGTGTTCCCTCACAATAAGTTTTGCGTTCCCTTGCAATAGTTTTTGTTCCCTCGCAATAAGTTTTGTGTTCCCTCACAATAAGTTTTGTGTTCCCTTGCAATAGTTTGTGTTCCCTCACAATAAGTTTTGCTTTCCCTCACAATAGTTTGTGTTCCCTCACATTAAGTTTGGTGTGCCCTTGCAATAGTTTGTGTTCGCTCACAATAGTTTGTGTTCCCTCACAATAAGTTTTGGGAACACCAAAAACTTAATTGTGAGGGAACACAAACTATTGTGAGGGAACACAATAGTTTGTGTTCCCTCACAATAAGTTTTGCATTCCCTTGCAATAGTTTGCGTTCCCTCACAATAAGTTTTGCGTTCCCTCACAATAGTTTGTGTTCCCTCATAATAAGTTTTGCGTTCCCTTGCAATAGTTTGTGTTCCCTCACAATAAGTTTTGCGTTCCCTCACAATAGTTTGTGTTCCCTCACAATAAGTTTTGCGTTCCCTTGCAATAGTTTTTGTTCCCTCACAATAAGTTTTGTGTTCCCTTGCAATAGTTTGTGTTCCCTCACAGTAAGTTTTGCGTTCCCTCACAATAGTTTGTGTTCCCTCACATTAAGTTTGGTGTGCCCTTGCAATAGTTTGTGTTCGCTCACAATAGTTTGTGTTCCCTCACAATAAGTTTTGCGTTCCCTCACAATAGTTTGTGTTCCCTCACATTAAGTTTGGTGTGCCCTTGCAATAGTTTGTGTTCGCTCACAATAGTTTGTGTTCCCTCACAATAAGTTTTGCATTCCCTTGCAATAGTTTGCGTTCCCTCACAATAAGTTTTGCGTTCCCTCACAATAGTTTGTGTTCCCTCATAATAAGTTTTGCGTTCCCTTGCAATAGTTTGTGTTCCCTCACAATAAGTTTTGCGTTCCCTAGCAATAGTTTGTGATCCCTCACAATAATTTGCATTTCCTTACAATAAGTTTTGCATCCCTATTAATAGTTTGCGTTCCCTTGCAATACTTTGCTTTCCCTCGCAATAGTTTGTGTTCCCTCGCAAATAAGTTTTGTGTTCCCTCACAATAGTTTGTGTTCTCTTGTAATAAGTTTGTGTTCCCTCACAATAAGTTTGGTGTTCCCTCGCAATAGTTTGTGTTCCCTGGCAATAAGTTTGGCGTTCCCTCGCAATAGTTTTTGTTCCCTCGCAATAAGTTTGGCGTTCCCTCACAATAAGTTTGCCGTAGTTCGTGTAGCAGTATAGCTGAAAGCGCCATGGGCCACAGTGTTATTTGGTAAATAGGCTATTTTTTAATATGACATTTATTCTTACCTTCTGTAGAGTAAAAATAAAAAACATCCACCATGCAAAAATCGTATGTTCGGTCACTTAAACGGATTTGTTAAAACCTAACTTTGTGAGCAATAATAATAGGGATTATGTAAAGTAAGTATATAATAATTCTAAAAAAAAAAAAGGACTAACAATCCTTTGATTGATATCCTGGTTGATTTTGGTTCCCTTCTCTCTCTTAAGATTTGACCGATTGTCTGTTGAGTGTCTTTAACAATGGCTCTTAAAATAGTCTTGTCTTTGCAATTTACTTTATAAATGTGACAAATTGCTGTCTTCTATGTGGTGTTGTCATCTAGGCTCTTAAGTTTCTTAGGCACTGGGTCTCCTGTGTGTTTATTCTAGCAACTCTAATCCGCTGTCCGCTGGGTAAACCTGGCATGCATTGCTTAGTTCTATTACAAGTCTAAGGCGAACAGATATAAAACATGTTTTCCCTCTAATATTGATGGGTTTTTTTCATCCCACTTGTCTTTCTCTCACCAGCTCATTTGACATTCAAGTGTAGTGTAATATTAACTGAGTTTTTTCATATGTGCTGTTCTTTACTTGTGGTCACAGAAGCTGTTGGTAGGTGATTTTCCTCATGAGCTGGATGTGGAGGAGATGGAGGAAGACGTTCCCAAACGCAAGAACCGCACCAAAGGACGGGTAAAATACTTGATCAAACATTTGCTTGGACCCGCAGTCGCTAATTTAATGTGAAACCAATAGTTTTTTAATTTAAATGTTCACTCATATAGGAGTGGTGGGCGGGTGTCCACAAACTTTTGTACAGTTTTGCTTTAGAAATTGTGAGCTGGCTGATATCCAACAAGTGCTCCAGGGAGTGATTAGGCCCACAACCCAAATCTGTGGGATATTTATTATTAGCATTGTGTTTATGTCAGACTTGTAGATCTGCATTCAGCCCCATGGGTCTTTGTTTAATCTAGTATTCCTGTTTCTTCAAGGCTAGAGTCAAAGCAGGCCATTGTATCTCATAAGCCATTGATCTATCATATCTGTTTGGCATGTCTCTTGGTTTGATCATTGCGTATCTTTCATTATTGCATCCCCACTGGCTTTGTGTTGATGTTCAAAGCTGCTCCTTCCCTACAACCATGAAAACTTCCTTTAATTCCACTTTAAAGACATCACCTGATAGCATGATAGCTCAAAGAAAACATGACTAAGCTGATCTTTAATTGTAATCCCACACATATGAAAGTCTCAAATCAAAAGTGACGTGGTTCTGTGCAGAAATGCATGCAAGTTGCAGTAGCCTTGCCAGGAATGATCACAACCTGAAAAAGGACAACTGTTTAAATTGTGGCTTTATAGTTGGTATAAAGGTGTTTAAATGAAATGAGCCTTATTTTTACTCCGGTTATACATTTAAAAATGTTATATTGGGAATTTCTAACCTTAAAGGTTATATAAAGGTGAGCTCCCTTTCAAAATATGAGTTGGAATTGGATTGAATTGTTCACATCTTTTGAATTAGAATGACAAGAAGAGGAATTTACTGAATTGCAATTTAAAAATGTTTTATTAGTCAACATAAATTTTGTGACTAAACATGAGCTGTTAGAATTGACGCATTTAAGCATGCGATTAATTAAAGTTTAATGCATACAATTTTTCTTAATTGTGATTAACGCATTTTCCGTTAATAAAGCATAAACCAGCATAAAATCTTGTTGGAAGTAGGTTGGAACCTTTGTGATGTTTCCACCCAGACCCATTACACTGATGCACACATGTCAAGTGACGCCCTCATGCAAATCGTAAACACGACTTCATGATTGCTGTAACAAAGTGGACAACCACAGTCTGCCGGCCGATTAAAATTTTGGAGGATGAGTGTTTAAGAGATTTAATGCCCATTGCAATGAATGTGCAACCTAGGGGGGGACTTGTTCTTTCAGTTAGTCAAACTCCATCTTAGACTTTGTTGCTTAAATTTGTGCTATTTTAGTGCATTTCTATCTTTATACTGTGGAAGGCTTTGTTTGAAATTTTTTAATAAAGCATTATTGTTATATATTGTTTTGTTTTCTTAGAAGGAAATAAATGCCTTTTGACAGGAAAGGACGTATATATAGAGTCAAATTTCAGTACTTTCAAAATTGGAGATTATAATAGATTGGAGATAATAATAAATACTGACATCAATTTTCATCAAATTAGAAAATTCGGGGAATAGAAGTGTTCCTCCACCATGGTCGAAAAAATATAAGAAAGTTTGTATGTGTATATACATATATATATATATATATATATATATATATATATATATATATATATATATATATATATATATATATACACCGATTAGCCACAACATTAAAGTCACCTGCCTAATATTGTGTAGGTCCCCCTTGTGCCACCAAAACAGGTTGCAGGTTGGCGCTGCTTTGGTGGCAACAGGGGGACCCACACAATATTAGGCTGGTGGTACTAATGTTGTGGTTGATCGGTGTATGTGTGTGTGTGTGTGTGTGTGTGTACATACATACATACATACATACATCACACACACATACATACACACGCGCATACACACACACACATATATGTATGTGTGTGTAAAAAAATTATTGGGTAATTAAGGGTAATTCATACTAAAAAAAATATATTTATGATTTAAATCTATGTTTATTTATATACATTTATTATGTATATAATGTATATTATGTTATTTATATTACAATTCAGATTTGAATTATAATTCAGCATCCCATTTGCTTTCTAACACATGCAAATTGCAGTTGTCTAGTCAAGCAGAAATGCATGGAAGAATAACAAACATAACTTTGCCTGTAGAAGTCTTAGATAACTCTAGTCCCTAAATTCTCCCACCTTCTGTGTTGTTAATTGGGGCACATTACTTAGAAGAGATGCTGTGATAACTGTGTGAGGTGTAATTAATGCTGTGTAAGAGGATTTGTTTGAAGCTTGAAGGAAGTGCGGTGGGGGCACTACAAAGCCAAAATAGCGATGATTCTCTAACCACACCTGTGTACATGAGACAGGTTGCCAACTGCATATTGATCTGTGTGTGTGTTTATTTGTCCTGGTTTGATTTGTCCAGGCATGTGGTGTTGGAGGGATGAGGAAGAGGCAGGAACCAGCATCCCTAGAGGACAGAGACAAGCCATATGTGTGTGACAGTGAGTATCACTGTCTGCATACAGTTTGTGTATAACACATTAGAACTCTATATTCATAATCAAACCCATTGTGAGAGAGAAAATAATATGCAAACATTCAGACATACCGGCATTTATATAGGTAGGGAATGTCTAGACAATAACATGTCTTTTTTCATTATCAAGATTTTAAGTTAAAATGTGTATGAATTTTCACTGATGTGGCAAAAGATTATGACCACCTGCCTAATATGATATTGGTCCACCAAGTGTTGCCACAACAGCGCCGACCTGCCAAGGCATGGACTCTAGAAGATCCCTGAAGGTGTCCTGTGGTATCTGGCACCAAGATATTAGCAGCAAATCCTTCAGGTCCAGTAAGTTTTGAGGTGGAGCTGCCATGGATTGGACTTGTTGGTCCAGAACATCCCACAGTTGCTCAATTGGATTGAGATCTGGGGAATTTGGAGGCCAGGGCAACACTTTGAACTCTTAATCATTTCCTCAAACCACTCCTAGACAATGTGTGCAGTGTGGCAGGGCGCATTATCCTGCTGAAAGAGGCCACTGCCATCAGGGAATACCATTGCCATGAAAGGGTGTACCTTGTCGGCAGCAATGTTTAGGTAGGTGGCAAGTGTCAAATTGACATCCACATGAATGGCCGGACCCAGTGTTTCCCAGCAGAACATTGCCCAGAGCATCACACTCCCTCCACCGGCTTGTTGTCTTCACACAGTGCATCATAGTGCTATCACTTCCCCAGGTAAACGGCGCACACGTACATGTGTTGAAAAAGGAAACTGGACTCATCAGACCAGGCGACCTACTTCCACTGCTCCAAGGTTCAGTTCTGATGCTCGCATGTCCATTGTAGGTGCTTTCGACAGCACTCTGACCGGTCTGTGGCTACGCAGCCTCATACGCAGCAGGATGTGGAGGACTGTGTTGTGACGCATTCCTCACCGAAATCATTATAATTTTCTGTGACTTGTGTCACAGTAGACCTTCTGTTGGTTCAGACCAGACGGGATAATAATAATAATAATAATTCCTTACATTTATATAGCGCTTTTCTAGGCACTCAAAGCGCTTCACGTAGTATATGGGGAATCTCATCAACTGCCACCAGTGTGCAGCATCCACCTGGATGATGTGACGGCAGCCATAGTGCGCCAGAACGCCCACCACACACCACTATTGGTGGAGAGGAGAGAGTAGAGTGATGTAGCCAATTCAGGGATGGAGATTAATACAAGGCCATGATAGATAGGGGCCAATGGGGGGAATTTGGCCAGGACACCAGGGTTATACCCCTACTCTTTACGAGAAGTGATCTGGGATTTTTAATGACCCCAGAGAGTCAGGACCTCGGTTTAACGTCTCATTCGAAAGACGGTGCTTCTTTACAGTATAGTGTCCCCGTCACTATACTGGGGCATTAGGACCCACACAGACCGTAGGATGAGCACCCCCTGCTGGCCTCCCTAATACCAATTCCAGCAGCAACCTTGGTTTTCCCTAGGAGGTCTCCCATCCAGGTACTGGCCAGACTCAACCCTGCTTGGCTTTAGTGGGCAACCAGTCTAGGGCTGCAGGGTGATATGGCTGCCGGTAGGGATAGCCTTCATTGCATTCACGCATCGATGAGCCTTGGGCGCCCAACACTCTGTCGCCCATTTGTGGCGTGTCCCTCCTCGGACCTCTGTCACTCATCACTGCTGACCAAAAGCATCCCACGAGCCTTGCCATTTCAGAGATGCTCTGAACCAGTCATCTGGCCATAACAATTTGGCCCTTGTCACTCAGGTCTTTACTCCTGCACATTTCTCCTGCATTCAACATGTTGACTACGAGAACTGATTGTTCAAGATCATTTCAAGATCTACCCAGATCTTGAAATGTGGCCTTGTTAGGAGTTGACCAACATTATTCGCCTCACTTGTGATTGGTCATAATGTTTTGGCTCATCAGTATCTAAAGGAATGTGTATATCTTTCGTCCTGCAACTGGTCACCATTTCTATTTCCTTTTTTTTTGCCTTCACTAGTTCATTTTAAACGGCCCTTTGGTGCGACAAATACATTTGTAAATTAACATGAGAGCATAAATGCTGCTTACACAATAATTATAAAGGTAGCTAAATGTTGTTTAAAATCGATTTGGTTTTGGCATGTCACACAGCAGGACATGTCAACTTCCCAAAAGTATTCCATATCAACTTCCCATGTGCAACTGTATACACATATGATGTTTTGATATGTAAAGTCACACTTTATTACTTTATTACAGTGGTATTTACTTGTTATTAACATGTAATTAATGTGTTATTATTTCGTGGAGCTCTTTGTAATAAAAAATCAATATTTAATATTTTTATCCAGTGATAATGTCATGTGACTGTCTCTTTGTGTGTCTGTTCATATTTAGTTTGTGGGAAGCGCTACAAGAACCGCCCAGGTTTGAGTTACCACTACACTCACACACACCTGGCAGACGAGGAGGGTGAGGAAGACTCCGAACGGCACACACTGCCCTTTCAGCGCAAGAACAACCACAAACGTGAGCCGAGCATCAGTTGCGTACTATGCACTTATAACACAACCCATAGAGTACCACTATTCTACCATTATTTATCCACTCTCATACCCCTTTTCCACTGACATGGTGCTGATGCCCAATCTGGCACAGTTCCACGCATTTCCACTGTCTTGACCGGAAAATTTGGCTCCACATTGGCACCTTAAACCTGATTGGGGTGGGATAATGTCCTCACAACATAAAGATTTCAAAACACCAACAACTATTTAAAGTGATGTGGCAAAACTAAATTCCTCCCATTATAATCAACAAAGCTGTCCAGACTGGAAGTGCCTGATGCAGCATGTTGCAATCTGACGCACATTCAGGTGACTGGTTTTGTTATGTTTTTTTTTTTCTTTCCTTTTTTTGTTTTGCAACTCTAGCCACTTTATTTTCCACATCTGTCTGAAATAAAATGCTTTTAATTACAAGTATCATATGTGTGATTTGATTGCTTTAAATTATATTGGTTATATATTGAATTAACTGCTGACAGTAACATCAAAGCCAGCTCATCATCGCATTAAGACACTAAATTAAATTACTTTGGATGTTAAAATATGTTTTCAAAAGTGCTGATTTCACATGATGCTGGAATTACCGTAATGACTAGTTTCCAATTTGTTAAAACTGTTCATGTACTTGGTGGGCATCTCAGAATTTTAGGAAAGCTATGACTCCTCTTACTACACTTTTATGATGGCAAGTAAAAAGAACCAAAATGACAGCACCCTCTACAGTTAAAGCAATCAAAATGATCACACAGGGAATCGACATGTTGCTTCCAAAAGTTTATGTACCCTGAAATCAACCCCATTCAGCCGAATTACTGACAAGTGATCACATTTCCCTCTAGGGCTAATGATACCATGTTGCATGAGCATCCTCCGACACAGGGGTTCTGGTCCTGTGAGAATAAGGAAATAATTTGTGCATTTTTACTCCACTGACGGTTAGGTTTTGGGTTGGGCTTTGGGTTCAGGTCTAGACTTAATAAAGTATGCATTCCTATGGACTGTATTACATAATTTACAGCTAAAAATACAACTTGCTTTTGGCGCCACTCTGAGGTCATTTCACCCGCAATCTGCAGCTATTACCTACCCATATGTTCAATAACACGTCCAGCTTCAACCACTGGGGGGCAGTGATTCGAATTTCGGTAATCATATACCGATTTCAGCAGCAACACTTTTGACCTAATATAGCAGAATTTACAGTGTGACCAGCCTTATGGTTTTGGGGTGAATGAACATAGTAATTAAGTATTTTGCTTTCATCAACAGCGAAACTGCTAGGATCTATTTGGCACTATGAAACGATATCTGAGTCCAAAGAAGAATCTCTGATTTGTCATCTTGTTATAATGGTAATTCAGATACAATGAACATAGCAAAAGACTTGTATACAAAGACTGGGATGTCCATATATGTTTGTTACAAATATAGGAATATCCAGTATATATCCAGTATATTTAGGCTGATTCTGAGAGAGGTCCGCACATCACCAGCTCTGGCAACAACATCTGCGCCATTTTGGTGGAAAAGGGGTTTAACTATCTTACACAGTAACATGCTGAAGACATGTGACACAATCAGTTTAAGATCAAACTTTCCTTGTTTATGGCTTTGCAGTGTACAGTCTGCTGCCTTTTGTCTGACAAAGACAAGGTAACAGTGACCTCATTGTCCTTGTGGAATCATGCCCATTTGCCTCCCAGAGTTATCTGGCTGAGTGCTTAGGTGAACTGGCCTGCCCATCGTTCTGTGAACCCTTACAGCCACTGGCTTTTCTTTTGGAAAACAAAAGATAAGAAAAGAGCAGAGCAGAATATTATGGCCGTGTTAAAATGTGGATTTTCAGACAGAGCACAAGCGATAGCGTCTGCAAGATGATTCGTTTTCCCCCTTCCCTCCCAGTTTCTCATTTCACACACACACCCCACAATACCATATTACACCATGAGCAATATTATTAATATGAGGGGTTTTAATGAAACATAGACGCATACATTATTCATGCAATATTTAGACCAAAAGGGAAAGAACTAGACGTTGGCACGATAACTAGAGACTCAAGATAAAGAAGAAAGAATTGGAGCAAGACCAAGTCCAAAATTCCTATCCTCTCGATTTATTTAGGTTTTCTGGTGCGCTACCTCTCTCCTCACTTCTCTCTTTGCTATCATTTTGATAAATGACAGATTATTCTGGCAAGAGATGAGATTTCACCTTACCTATTCTCTCTTCCTCAGCTCTTTCTTTTTCTATTGTTCTAGTCAAGGAAATTTTTTCTTTGCTTTGTCCAGCGTGATCTCATTAGTATTCGTAGGTATTCGTACATAAAGTGTAGATCTAACATACTTTCATTTTCGGACATTTTGATAGCTAAAGCTGCACTATGTTACACTGTGCTCTCAAGTTACATCTGTAGTTGAAAATTGGGCTAACCTTAAAAATGCAAGCAATTTGCGGATGAATACATTACGTCAGTCATGTTTTGGCACTGCTCTTCTGGCGGATTAGTCTCCCAATTTGAGTTTAACTGGACATAGACTGTGTGTGATCATGACTGTTGGTGGAGTCATTATGTGCTGTTTTCATGTTGATATTATGCTATACGTTTAAACATTTGAAATGGAAATATTACTTGCTTCGGTGAAGATAAATACATATTTGAATGAATTTACACTACACTCAAAGCACCTGGAGAACAAAGGTCTCTCCTCAGCCACCACCAGTATACGTATCATGGCAGGTGGTCATATGTATCTTTTAACCTTTTCTCCCCAATTTGGAATGCCTAATTCCCAGTGAGATCTAAGTCCTCGTGGTGGCGTAGTGACTCACCTCAATCCAAATGGTGGAGGATGAATCTCAGTTGCCTTCGCGTCTGAGACCGTCAATCTGCACATCTTATCACGTGGCTTGTTGAGCGTGTTACCGCGGAGACCTAGCGCGTGTGGAGGCTTCACGTTATTCTCCACGGCATCCACGCACAACTTACCATGCGCACCACCGAGAGCGAACCACTTTATAGTGATCACGAGGAGGTTACCACATGTAAATAAATAAATTGATCAATTGTCACACATTATACATACATTTCTGCATATAGACAGTGAAATATTTATTTTTCACATATCCCAGCTAAACTGGGGTCAGAGTGCAGGGTCAGCCATGATTCGGCGCCCCTGGAGCAGATAGGGTCAAGGGCCTTGCTCAAGGGTCACACAGTGGTGTCTTGGCAGTGCTGGGGGTTGAACCACCGACCTTCTGGTCAGTAACCCAGAGCCTTAACTGCTGAGCCACCACTGCCCATAACCCTCCCTAGCAACCGGGACAATTTGGTTGCCCAGAAGACCTGGCTGGAGTCACTCAGTACGCCCTGGATTCGAACTTGTGACTCCAGGTGTGGTAGTCAACGTCTTTACTCGCTGAGCTACCCAGGCCCCTAGTATACATATCTTAATATGATTATTCAAGTGTTTAATCTACTATTAATGTTTGAATTGTAATACAGTTTTCAATATAAGTGGTTAAACTTGTGATATGGCTGATACAAGTTCAATAGAAGACTTTATTATTTTTATACTATATTGCCCAGCCTCAGTTACTACAATAGCATGTGTATGCAATGCACACAATAACACCGTAAACTAAAAACATAAAACGAGGATTCAATAATGATGGGGATAAAATATACTTTATTAAATGTAAACATAATAAGCTTCAATATGCAATAGAACAATTACAAGAAGTCAATTTCTGAAGTCATACATATTAAACATGTCACAGTAACTTCACATCTCGATCAGTTAACACACGAGGATTGTTCGATCATAAAAGCGTGACAAGCAATATTAGCTTCAACAACCGTACCAGAAAACATATCCAAGCATTAGCGCAGGTAAACAACTTTGCCAAACAGATAACAGAGTAACATCCATCTAAACTGCATTGATGTTGTCCTGAACTGTTTGCGTGTTACTGAACTGAGATGAACAGTGTAGTTATTTTCTCCAGCCGGAGCATGAGACAACGGGTACTTCTTTCGGACACGACAGCTCAAAATACAATTAATTTACCGTAGTGAATTGGGGTAAGGTAAGGACATTGTTTTGAACATTGATTGTATATGTACGCAATCAATAATGGCAATTTGTTCATTTTTAACCACAAAATATTACATAGTGCAGCTTTAAACCAATTTTGGCATGTTAAAGTGCTGATTCAGATGTCTGGATTACAGTAGTGGCAGACTGATTTCAAAATGAAATCGGGAACAGTAGGTTGAATTTTTATGTTTATGCATTTATTTTGAAATGACTGTGGCTAGGAGATTGAAAATGCTAGGTTTTGATAACAATTCATAGTAATAAAAAAAAATTACCTACATATATTTTTATTAAAGTTTTTGTATATGTAAAATGCCATGGTGAGACTTCCATGAACAATCATGAGTAATGACCCAAATAAATAGTTAAATTAAAACTAATCAAAAAATCTAATGCCAAATCTAATGCCATTTTTGCTACTGTTAAATCAGACATTCTATTAAAATGTATCTGTCTTACAGTAGTTCTCTTATACTAATAAATCAAAAGCATGAGCACAAAACAAATCTGATGACAGTCTTTAGGAAACTTAATGGGCACATCAAAAGTGCATTAAAATCGTCACAATACTCACAGGGTTGAATTCACTAAACGGTTGCGACAATTTTGCACGTGGTATTTCAGTGCAAAAATCTGCGTCTTACAGTAGTCATTAACCATTCGCAATCTAGTTTAGGCAGGCACTATCAAAGCTGAAATAGCACTGCCTCTGGAGTATTTAAATAATTATATACACTGATGAGCCAAAACATTACCACTCACAGGTGAAGACAAACCACAAACTTGTGACAGGATATTGGGCACCCAAGGCTCACTGATGAGCGAGAGCAATGAAGCCTATCCTGTCTGGTCCGAACCGACAGAAGGTCTATTTGGCACAAGTCACAGAACATTAATGTGTGTCGTTTATCTGGAGAAGTGATGGCACCAGGCTGCACTGTGGGAAGATGACAAGCCGGTGGAGGGAGTGTGACACGGCCATTCATGCGTATGTCAGTTTGACACTTGCCTTCCTAAACATAGTGGCAGACCAGGTACACCCCTTCATGGCAATGGTTTTCCCTGATGGCAGTGGCACACTGCAAACACTGTTCAGGAATTGTTTGAGGTACATGATGAAGAGTTCAATTTGTTGTCCTGGCATCCAAATTCCCCAGATCTCAATCCGATTGAGCATCTGTGGGATGTGCTGGACCAACAAGTCCGATCCATGGTGGCTCCACCTCACAACTTACAGGATTTGAAGGATCTACTGCTAATATCTTGGTGCCAGATACCACAGGACACCTTTGGGGGTCTTGTAGGTTATGCAAATTAGGCTCAATATAGATCATGCTGGGCAAATAGCACTGAGTTTTGTGAATAAAGCACAATTAACATCAAACTATTACTGAAAAACAAGGGGTAAAAACAAGGGGTAAACTTATATTTAAAATGTTACATTTTAGTAAAATTTTATTGTGTACATTTTTTTATTTATCATGACAGTAGTAATTCATCAAATAATAATCAAAAGATGGAGTAGAGCATTATAACCTGGTATGTATGTCCAGATACCTGTTGTAGTGTAGTGGCAGACTGATCTAACAGTGAAATCGGGAACAGTAGGTTGACTTTTCCTTATCCAAAATTGGTCCATGCTTACCAAAATTTGAAACACTGCCCCCAGTGGCCAAAGCATTAAGTGTTTTTAGGTCGTATGGGCACATGTAAGCTCCATTTTCCTGGTGAAATGTCTATAGAGGGGCGCCAAAAGTGAGTTGGAAACTCTACAGGATGTAATACAATGAAGAGGAATGCATATTTTAAAAACTGAACCCCCCAACCCAAATTAGTACTATAATGTTAGGGGGGAAAATACAACCTTGAATCAAGCTCGTCACTGATTATGCAAACGTGATTACTTCCTATTTTCAATGTGGGATGCGAACCCAGGTCTTCCAAGCTGCTGACGCAACGTGCTTTCGGTTGTGCCACAAGGAAAGGTAAGCATGCTTGAAATAATGTAAAAATGTCTGATGGGAGATGTCAGTGATTCGGCATAATGTGGCTGATCTAAGGGTACTAGAACGTTTGCAAACAACATACTGACTTCCAGAGTTGTCATTTGGTAGTGGAGTGATGCTTTACAGTCCAGACAGAATGTGCCATATATCGGTTGTCTGCTGCATTCTCCAGTATATAGTGCTTAGAACCGTTTAGAATTGTGTTGTGCAAATTTAATTCAGCACAGATTTTGTGGGCGTGTTTGCACCGTTGCCTGATCTGCATAAATCCTTTAGTGAATTGGGCACTAAACCAGTTCAGACAGTGCATTCAAATGGATAGTGCTTCATTCTTAGTGAATTCTCCTTACAATGTTTCTTAATTTTATATCGGAAGTAAAGTTATAATGACTATATCATGAATGTTCGATATATCACCCATCCCTAATTGACAGCATCTAAAAGTAAACCTTTTTTGACATACAAACAACTTTAGAGATGCACTTTTTATGTGCTTTTTCACACAGTCATCTCATCCCTTTCTCTGTTGTTCTGTTTTCCATCACCCGTGTCTTTCCATCTCTGTCTTTTACACTCTCTCCTCTTTCTCTTTCCATTTGATTTAAGATTCATCTATCAGTCCTCTGTATTTATTCCATTCTTTATTTATTTCCACTGCAGAAGTCAGCATGCTTTGCAGAGATGAGCGACTGCATTAAAATTCATGCCTGCTCATATTCTTTTTAATATAGTGTTGTGGTGGTGGTGATGCTAGGCGGGTGGAAGTGGGAGGGTATTGGGGGCCATCCAGCGAGATCTGGGGGAGGGGTACTGTCTGTGCACTGGTGTCAGTGTGGAGGGAGAAGGGTAGATGGGGGGGGGGGGGGGGGGGTCGGTCTGTGTTTGCGTTTGAGGTCAACCCTCTAGACGAGCACCTGAAAATTGGATTTTGTGATTCAGGGGTTCTAGTTAAAATTCGCTCCCACATGTATACACACACACACACACACACACACACACACACACACACTGTGCACCCATATCTGGCACTGGAGTGTAGATTGAGATTCAGACTCAGGTTTATGGAGACAGACGGTCAGCAGGCAGACAGTTGGAGGGGTGCTGGTTTTTTTTTTTTTTGTAGTGGTGGTGGAGGTGGGGGTTTGATGTTGTTTATTGTGATGAAGGTCAGATTTCATCTGTCTTTCTAGCTGTTTGTTTGCTCTCAATATTCCATTGTCAATTACTTTAAGACTGCAAAGCTTCCCCTAAAATTTCATAAAAAATATGGCAATGACATGATATGTGTAAAGATAACTTATATATATATTATATATCACTATTGGTGCATTTAAATTTCTTTAGCAAATAAAAGTGTAAAATATCACACAGCACTATCACGCTTGTTCGATCAATTAATGCGATCTGCTTTAAACTACGAGGGCTTTCACGGCCATGGAAATTCTAGGAATATCAGGACATTTTGAAATAGTGACTTTTCCAGGCTTACAAAAGTTATAGAAATGATCAAATCTAAAAAGTAATGGAAACCTCATGGAAATCTCAATAGTTAATATGGGTCATTGACAGCTCAATGAAGAGGTTTTTAAAATAAAACATTTTTTAAAAATCTAGTTTAAAACATGTATTAAGTTTGTTGAAAAATTATATTTGTGACACAGTTGGTTTCATAAATATAAAATAAATAATAATAAAATGTAAAATGACAAGTGGAGTACCATCATGTAAAAGGTATTAAAATACATTTCTATGCACATTAATTTAATCAATAATACAGTTACAAAAATATCAAGCTAAAATGTATGAATATTTGAGTCACAAATATCAGTAAATGTTCTTAGGGTTACTCCATTTGCCCTGAACAAAATTTTCCTTTTCATAAAAATGCCAAAATATCTGATTTCTTTTTTCTTTTTTACACCATCAGAATTATACGAAGGCAGAATGGTGCCATGGGGAAAAAAATAATCGAAGATTTCGAGAATAAAGTCATAATATTTTGAGAATTAAGTCAAAATTATGAGGAAAAAGTCGTATCATTATGAGATTAGAGTTGTAATATTTTGAGAATAAAGTCACAATGACCAGAAACAGTGCGTCATTATCACAATAATAGCCTGCAGCTTCATCAATGCAAGAAATGGATGTGGATGCGTTTGCACAGTCCCGTTTGTGTGGGTGGTGCTTGGGTTGAGTTTCCAGAAGCTCTAAATTCAACATTAGTAGCACTTAAATTGTGCTTACTACAGCACATCTCCCAAAAGCATCGTTATCTAGCATTGTTAAGTAGCATGTAAAAATGTTTGTTAATTAACTAGAGCTATTACCGCTCTTAAACCCAAAATTACTACATGTATTGTTCTTGCATCTTTCACAGTTTATCTGAGACAAAGGGACATTTAATAAATTATATTAATATAATCACATTAAAATCAATAGGCATGTGAAAGGTTTAAATTAGGACAAAAGATAGATCTCAATTGACATGACACTTATTTTCAGAAAAAAATATCACCATATCCGATTACATCGTATGTGTATATATATATATATATATATATATATATATATATATATATATATATATATATATCCACCAACAAATGCTGCAAAAGTGTCAAACTTATCCATATGAGTTTACCTGTCTCTTGTCTACGCTCCACTAGGCCTCAGTTGCTACCTGTCACAGTTGCACTCCTGTCTGCTCCGCAACAAAGCAGGAAGAGCAGTGGTCGTTGCCTAGTGATGGTGTTGCCATGGAGACTGGCCAGCCAGACTCCCTGTATAAAGAATAGGTTGTTATATGTACATCGAGTGCAGGAAAGAGTGGGGAGGAGGCATTGGAGATTGGAGTTTCTCTAGGTTTGAGGATAGAGGGGTGGGGAGGTTCATTAAATCTGAAAGAGAGAGAGAGAGAGAGTGACTTGTGAATTCTCTGTATGATTTTGCATATAATGTATATGAGACAAGACACAGCAGAGAGTTGGTTGAGGGATACTGTGTTCTGCCTCATTTGCTATTCTGTATTAAGAATGGGGCCGAGGGCTGTTTGGCTTCACTGGGTCCTTAAGGTAATTTAGACTGCATCAGGATAACCTCAATACCTCCTCTTTTGCTCTCAATTTTTCTACATTACACACTCATACTGTTTGAAACATGTAGTACCAGAGAATAAAAAACTAAATGAGTGTTTTCTACTGATGCTATAATTTTTGATTTATGAATTACTAAAAACAACTTGCTTATGTTGCATTCACAGCTTTACAGAAAACAAGCTAATATGCAGTTACATATCTCATATACAGTGCATTCAGAAAGTTTTCAGACCCCTTTATTTTTTCACATTTTATGTTGCAGCCTTATGCTAAAATGCTTTAAATAATTTATTCTCGCATCAATCTACTCTCCATACCCCATAATGACAATGCAAAAACAGATTTTTGATAACTTTGCAGATGTATTAAAAAGAATAAACTTTCCTTCAACCCTGACCAGCCCCCAAGTCCCTGCTGCTGAAAAACACCCCACAGCATGAGGGCTGGGATGGTATTGCGCAGGTGATGAGCGGTGCCTGGTTTCCTCCAGACATGACGCTTGGAATTGAGGCCAAACAGTTCAATCTTCGTTCCATCAGACCAGAGAATCTTGTTTCTCACAGTCTGAGAGTCCTTTAGGTGCTTTTTTGTGTCTTGCACTGAGGAGAGGCTTCCGTCTGGCTACTCTGCCATAAAGCCCAACCAGGAGCGCAACCAGAGTGACCATTGGGTTCTTGTTCACCTCTCTTACCATGGCCCTTCTCCCCCGATTGCTCAGTTTGGCTGGGTGGCCAACTCTAAGAAGAGTCCTGGTTGTTCCAAACTTGTTCCATTTAGGATTATGGAGGCTACTGTGCTCTTGGGAAACTTCAATGCAGCAAAACATATTCTAGAGCAAATATTTTTCCTAGAAATTGATGTCCACATATGTGGACAGTGGGGCTTAATTGTAACATCTTAAATAATACAAGCTATATAACGTCAGATTTTTTTCATCAAACATTTTTAATGTTTCCAGGAGTGTTTTTTTATTTGTGTTTTTGAGACATTACAGACATTATATCAGAAATTAGCATAATTCATTCTGATTCAAAGTAATGGCTAGAATCACCCAATCATTGCCAACCATGTTAAAATAAAATGAGACAATTCTGAATCTGTATACTGATTAACATTGTTCCATGTCTGCCAAACATTTTGAGTGGTCCAAACATCATCTTCAGCCTGAAACATTTAGTCAGATTTTTGCAGTGAATGCACTTAGCTGTGTAAAGAGCTATTGGATGCTCCCTTGCTCCCTAGTTAATGAATGACTTAACCTCCAGTGTGCTGTCTGTCTGCACTGGTCTCAGAACAGCTTGAAAACAGTTCCATATAAAGCCTCTGAAACTGAAACTGTTCAGCTTTTTTATGAACCCATTAATTCTCAATATAATAATGGACAGTAAATATTGGAATGCATTTACTAATGTTAATGAATAGAACCGTATTGTGTAGTGATAACAAGATAAAATATAACAACATGTATATTAAAATGAAGCAAAATTACCCACAGATGTGTTAATGTTGAAAGTTATTAAAACATTTTTTTGAGGTAATAATGTCCCAAAATCCACATATATGGACATCATGTATATCAGCATGCTGACGCGCCAAAAATGAATGCATTTTTTACAGCATTATATCAAATGAAACTAGAGACGCTACTCTTTAAAACCCAAACCGGTTTCAATGATAAAACTAGAGGCACTTTTGTTGACTCGCTGCCCATAGAAACACTTCACAGAAATCAACGTCATGTTCTCGTGTCATGTGACTCGGTGCGCCCTTAACTCTAGTTTAACCCTTAAATGACAGTGTTGTGAGCAGTATTCAGTCAGTTAAAATTTAAATTATGTGTTTATGCAAAACTAAAAAACGTTTTCAAACAAGATTCCCCAAAACACTCTCTGTCTTCTATTGGTGATAATGACCCCTCCCATGACACACTGTGAATGATGTAATGGAGTCCCTAGACTCTTAAACTACTTATAAATGTGTAGATATCTGAACATTTTGTAGTTAATGTAAAATGTATTGTTTCGATACTTCAGCCGATTGCAATCAATAGTTTTATATTTTTCCATCCCTTTGTTTACTGAAATCACAATACTTCCTGTGATAGTAGTTCATTAATAAAATACGTTAAGTACACTGTCTTGTACCTCCATTGTGTTGTCCAATTTTCAAATACTATTCTGCTTAAAATCAAAGTTTGTAATGTTGCGATTCACCCCGCAGCTGGTTGGTTTGGTTCATGGCATAGAACTCTTTAATCTTTTCCTGCAGGATCATAGGTAGTGTAGTTCACCACAAATTCAGCTATTGAATGTGTTTTATTTGTTTATTTTTATGAAGTTTAAATAATGCAGACTGATAACTTCAACATGAGCACATCGACTAACAACTTTGGAGGTCATACTAGGTCTGTCTTTAAAGTTTTATAATTCATCTTTTAAAATAAATGCAAAAAATAAATGGATTTTTTTTTTACTTCCAGGACCACAATGTTGCACTCAATGTTGCTATGTTGGGCTGGTCCTGATGCTTAAACAAACAGAGGAATGTTTTGATGCACAGAGACATTTTTTAAATACTTTTCAGGTAAAAAATCAACCTACACAGTTTTGCTAGAATAGGAAAATGTTATTTAAAGGAATATTTTAGGCTCAATACAAGTTAAGATCAATCGACAGCATTTGTAGCATAATGTTGACCACAAAAATTTATTTAGACTTTTCTTTAAAAAACTTTGAAAAGTTCAAAAGTCGAGGTTTCAACAAGGCACTTACAATGGAAGTGAATGGGGCCAATCTGTAAACGTTAAAATACTCACCATTTCAAAAGTATAGGCACAAGACATAAACAATATGTGTGAGGCCTGGGTAGCTCAGCGTGTAAAGACACTGACTACCGCCACTGCAGTCGCAAGTTCGAATCCAGGGCATGCTGGTCTCCTAAGCAACCAAATTGGCCCGGTTGCTAGGGAGGGTAGAGTCACATGGGGTAACCTCCTCGTGGTCACTATAATGTGGTTTCCCACCATGATGACTTAGATAGCGTTGGGAATTGGGCATTCCAAATTGGGGAGGAAAAACAATATGTGTGTTAATATGATTTTAAAGGTAAAGCCAATTTTACAACTTCGTTGCCATGGCGACGTTACACTGTAAACCCTAAATGACTATCAAATGGACGATTTAAACAATTTAACAGCTCAAATAAAACACAAGATTTTACAGAAGATTTAATGTAAGTGCTTTCATAAAATGATAAGCTTCACATTTCTGCCTTTAAACTCTCCAAAAATTGGCCCCATTCATTTCCATTGTAAGTGACGCACTGTAATCCAGATTTTTCTTTTTTTTAAATATTTTTTGTGGTAATCAACACCATGCCACAAATGCTGTCAATTGAGCTAAACTTGTTTTGAACCTGGAATATTCCTTTAATGTCAAACAATTACACACTTTACCTTTAAAGACAGAATACAAATTTCCTTCAGGTATTATAAGTTGTATAAATCACATGAGGTGTTTTTGCATCCATAATCTCAGGGTTCTCCGGTGAGAATATTCATTTAAAATGTATACAGTTTCCATCTTTTCTCTGAAAGCCCACTGGTATGTGGAAAAGCCACACTGTTTGTCAGCTATGGTTTGTGTGCATGTTTGTGTGTTTGTGCAGGTCGGACTGACTGCACTGCAACCATAGATCAGGTTTTATTATGCACCAAAAGCTCGTCCTCTTCTCCCTTTGCAATGTCATTCTGTTATGCAATCCAGCCTGCGAGTTGAGCAACTGAGGCCCATATAATACTGCAAAGCATTTTCTTTCCACATTTGAGTGTTTTACCATTTTGATTATGGGAAGACATTTGGTGATATTTGATGACTGGCGAGTGGTTGACAATACCTGATGTTTTTCTTTAACTAGTGCAGATCTAGAGAACAGGCAAAAACCTGTAGTTTTGTCGGGTACCGTCAGACTCTGATTGGGTTGAAAACCTCTGAACGCATGCAGAATAACCGATTCGTGATTTTGATATTTGAATACTATGCACATCCCTATTAATAACACATGATTTTGGAACGATTCATAATTCAAAAGTAGGCTACATATAATTGGCCATAAGACATTGTTCCAAACATTTCTCTTGTCAATTTGAAAAATCCATCCAAATCTGTCAAGCGTCCTGTAACACAGAAAGGTGAAAGTAGTCATGTCATAGAGGGGCCATGGTGTACCGGCTCATGGGCCTCTCGGTTCTTAATCCATACTTGGATATATCATCTGTCACTAGTAGTTATCTGTTTGTTTGTTTTTCTAAACCAACAGTGTAAATGCTATTTGTTTATGTGTAACCGTACATAGACATGTGTGTATGTGTCTGTGGTTGCATGATTAAGGGGGTTATTAAAAGCAAGAGTTTGCCTCATTTATCATGGTCAAGAACTGGGTTGCAGTATGTGGACAATCTAAAAAAAAATGGCAAATATGTACAGTACCGGTTATAAAGCTGAGCTCTGGGGGCGGTTGTATGTTTGTTCTCTCATGTGTTATTTATTTGCGCAGAATCCATCCATGCACACCGCAGCAAAACTTAAAGAGGTCCCTCACACTGCATCCTATTTTAAAGCGAGTATACTTCAGGGCAGGGGTTTGCCTAGGACCCCCAAATATGATGATAACCTTGCGAGGGACCTCTGAATTTTCCGTGGACCCCCTAGCACCCCCATGCTGCCCCCTGGGGTTCCCAGGATGCCAGTTTGAAAACCCCTGCTTTATGAGACACTGATATGTGAGAATTTCTGTAAAGTAAGTCAGAGTATATGAGCATACTTTAGCAATATTCTGGGTTAAATACTTTTTAAAGTTAAGTTCTTTTGACAGCATCTGTGACATGCTGTCAATTACCAAAGAAAGTAATATTGAATTGTTCCGCTTGTGAAACAAGCAAAAATGTGTGTACAGTGTAATGCACCGACATCAGACGTTTGAGGGGCTATCATACATCGTTTCAAAATTGCCGTAATCCTTAAACAGTATACGTGTTTGCATTGGACTGTTAGTAATAGAACGGCTGTCAAGGTCCTGTCACTCTGTCTTGTGTTTTGTTGTCTGTCTTTGCGTGAGCGCACAGTTTCGGTTGTATTCCCTGCTGTGCGCTCTTCAGTCTGTCTTGTTTCATGTCTGGAGTATGGTGTCTGGATTTTGACTTCCTGTCTGCTTCGGTTGAGATTTCGGGTTTGTGTGTGGCCGAACTCTCGCGCAGGTGTCCATTGCATCACGTTTGCCTCGCAATGCACCCTCAGGTTTCGTTTAGTTTGAGAATGTGTGGCATCTCTTTGTTTGGTGTTGCTACACATTCTCTCGTCTTGTTTGTCGGTTTGCATGAGCGTATATTGCCTTATTGTCTTGGTGATGTGCCACTTGACTCATGCCATTCAGGTGTTTTGTTGTCTTGTGAGAGCATGTGGCATTGTTTTGTTTCGTGTGTCTCACTGTCTTAAGTCATACCCCGTCTCCTTGTTTGCCCATTATTAGTTTATTAGTCACACCTGCCCTGCCTTGTTAACCTGTTGATTTCTCTCCCTATTTAGTCTTCTTGTGTTTGCTGTCCAGTGCGTGTTCGTCTTTTTTCCAGTCTTTGTGTCTTTTCGGTCTGTTTGTTGGTCGGTTCATGATGGTCCTGTTTTTGATGCTCTCCCTCTGCCCCTTCCTGGATTACCTTTTGCCGCTACGGGGTAGTTTATGTTTGTTTTTCCTCCTTGTGGGAGTTTGTGTTGGTTTTTTTCCTTTTGATATTTGTATTAATAAATTCCTGTATTTTTAAACTCTGCACTTGGGTCCTGAGCCTCCAGCCTCAAAATGATGTTATATAAAATTTATATTTTTTGAGATGTAAAGCCTAATCATCCTTTCTGGGTTGATGAACAAACTTCTGATTATATATTACTGATGTATATACACTCACTGAGTACATTATTAGGAGCACTATGGTCCAAATAAAGTGCCCGAAGTGGTCTTTTGCTGTTTTAGCCCATCCATCACAGGAGATCAGCAGTTACAGAAATTCTCAAACCGGCCCATCTGGCACAAACAATCACGCCACAGTCAAAATCACTGAGATCACATTTTTCCCCATTCTGATGGTTGACGTGTACATTAACTGAAGCTCCTGACCCCTATCTGCATGATTTTAAGCATTTCACTGCTGCCACATGATTGGCTGATTTGATAATCGCATGAATATGTAGTTGTTTCTAGTAAAGTGCTCAGTGAGTGTATATATAGTGTATACACACACACACACACACACACACACACACACACTCAAACATATTTTTAAAGAACGATTTTTTTTAAATGTAAGCACAAAGATTCACATTTCTACTTTAAAGCCATTGGAATGCCTTATCCTATAGATTTCCATTGTAAGTTCATTCACGTAAGCAAGTTTTTTGTTTGTTTTCATAAACCGAAGGAAATTATTTTCTGAACATTATTTTCTATGGTAATCGACCACATTTATTGCACTGTGAATTTTGTAAAAGGAGGTCTACTGTTGAAAATGGTAACATTTTATCCTACAAGCTAACTGAAACCCCAACGTTAAACCTAACCGTCATTCGAGTAAAAATTTACATTTTTGGCGAAAATGCAACATCCAAATCGTGCTCGCCATTGTTTGTGCGAACATGATTACTTCCTGGTTTTCACGGGACCAGAATCTTTGTCTTGGAGATGTGTAATGTGCTATCAGTTGCACCAAAGGGAAAGGTAAACACATTTTGAATTCATGCAATAATCAAAGCAGAATTGGGTCGATTTCAGGTGTGAATCGACAGTGTGGCTCAGATGCTGTCGATAGAGCTTTACTTTTTTAACTTGGAATATTCCTTGACTCTCTATTGGTGACTCACTCACAGTTTGACTTCTCCGTTTTACTATTTTAAGTATCTATCTCTACCTCAAGCTTTAATTTAACCCTTATTTCACAGTCACAGTGACACGTCAGACCTGGCATGTGGTGGGTCTCTTATGGTTTTTGAGGTGAATCGTCTTTATTAGTTTTAGGGATGCTGCGAAATACCTTTGCATTATTCTAGTTTGATGGCCTCGTGAAGACTATACACGTTTTACGGCGTGCTGGGTATGGTAACAGGTGCTTATGAGTTCTTCCTGTGGTGGTGTTACTTCTGTGAGGCAGGTGATGCTCTCTCTTCCTACCAATTTTTGTCCTAATTAGAGATGTGTGATCTAGCCGAAACAGAATCTTGTCACTATAGGATCGTTTGGAAGAGGTGCATAGAGAGCGAGAGAAGCATGTTTCTCAGAGAGAGGGCGAGAGAGAGAGATGATAAGGGAAGAGGGGTACTTGAGCATTCCTCATCCTATCTCTGTCTTCAATTCCCATGGGGCTGCAGACACACTTGAAAGCTGTGAAGTGTGCTGTTCTGCCTGTATTCTTCCAGTAATTGGACAAATGCTGCATTGGGAAAGAGGTAGGGAGGTACTGTAGGAAGGCATTTGAAGGAAACTTTTATGTATGTCTCTGGAACTCTCCTATGTTTTTTCTTTTGGCTTGTCTCCAACTTGCTCTTTCCTCCTGTTTTCCATTTTTCTTCCTAGTGAGCTGCATTGCTGCCTACTGCCGACATAGGTTTCTGCTTTTTAAGGCCATGTCCACACTTGTCTGTTTTCAGTTTTGTCATCGTTTTCCAAAGTATACAGTTATGGACAGCGTTTCCAAAAGTCTCTTTCGGTGGAGGAAAACGCTGTTTCTTTATCTAAAGCCCATGAAATATTTAATCATGCGCAAGACATGAATTATAGATATCAACGATTACTTTTTCACTTAAGGTCAATATAATAATATACAATCCAACATCCTGATGAAAATATTTCTTATCAACATTTAAATCATATATATATATATATATATATATATATATATGATAAGGAAATATTCCTTGTCAAAGAATCTGAAACTGAGCATCAGTGATCAAAAGGTCTATCTTCACCACCAAACTTGACATTGTATGTGCTCACTTTTTAAATTATTAAGTTGCTTTGACTTAAATGGCATAAAAGCTGACATTATTAATTATTTTAAGTAATCTTAACTTTTTCTACATTAGATAGTTCAATCAACTTTTAAAATTGGTCTTATCTGACAAAATTGTAGTTGGATTTTTTTACAGTGTAGTTCAAATGCTAATTCTAACACTAGTGAAAGTGCAAACGTTTGATATCAGTAATTATATTTTCACTAGTAAAAAGTATCATACTTGATTTTTAAAATTCCGTCATTACTCGCAAAATTACATCTACCAGAAATTACATTTTTAACTAGTAAAAAATATTATTATTATATTATATTATATTATATGTGAAATTCTACTAGTTACAAATTATACGTAATTTCATATTTAGTAGTAGAATTTCACAATAATATACTCTCTAGTCATTTCAAAACCGATATCTATTGTTAATTTCTCACTAGTTGACATTCCAGTTTCACAAATCAACAAAGTACAAATTACTGGTGAAATTTTTTTTTTAAACCAATAATTACGTTGTTACTGTAGTGCAAAGTGAATTACAACTAGTAAAAATGCTCATTTATTTTTTTTTTTAGGTAATTTGGTTTTAGTGACAATGTATAATATAATAATGTGATTGTAACTACTGTAGTTAGAAAACCTTTTAACCGTTTAAGCTTGGATGTCCGTGCCCACATTAAAAAAAAATATATAATTGGCAAATATTAATAACTACAGTCTTGACCAACACAAAATATGTATCGTTTGAAAGCTTGGAAGCTCTAACAATGCATATAGGCATTATGACCAAAACTGAACAAGTGCTTTGAAAGTCATACTCATCAAGTAGACATTTGCCATATGTTGCTGAAAAGCTCTCAAAGAGTAGAATACAACATGCCTATTTGTTTTACTCAGAGACGTATATCTAGAGAGTAATAGCTAAGTATATGGCTTTGACAATTATGTTGGTAATGCTTATATGCCGCATTATTGCTTATAACTTTATGGAAAATAAACAGAACATAAAATATCATAAACCATTTCCTAGAGGGTTATCTCTGAAAGATAACTGGATGCATAGATAATTTGATAATCCACACAAAGCACAATGTTATATAAGGCCACCAGGAGATGGTGCCATGCAATTGACTCGATGCAGACTCATTGAGTCAAAAGACATTCATTCTGTGAAATCTCATTACTAAAATCATGTCTCCATGCAATGCATACCTTTAGTTATTGTTGTGTTTGCATGTGTAATAAGTTTGTATGTGCAATTATTATGTTGTTTGTGTTTGGAGAGGCTTATAGACACATGGAGAAGTTTTTGGACACTATGATAAATTATAATTGTAACGCTATAACTTTTGATTGCTTTTTCATATCAGCACAACCTTTTTCTCAGATAGAGTTGATATGATTGGGAACAAAACAAAAGCAGTCTTTCTGTGCCACCTTATCCACACCCAAAGATATGTACCTTTACAATAATACCAAACACTTTTTAAAACACTTTTTGTTTTATTTAGATTTGTGTGTGTGTGTGTGTGTGTGTGTGTTTAAAGAGTTGAGATATTTAAAATGTAGCACATTTGAAATTGGAATTTCAACTTGCGTTTGAACAGGAGTGAATGACAGGTCATTGTGAAATTTGTACTAGTGAAAAAGCTGTTTTTTACTAGTTAACATTTTAGAATGGGTATTTCCACAAAAATATAAGACGTCATTTTTGTATAGTATTTTCACTCTCCAGACAGCACACGTACATCTCCTAGTCTGTTTTAGACCTTTTCATCTGGATAGCATCACATTCTAATTAACATCTTGTAAACATCTTAAAAAGATCAGATTTACAAGCACTCTAAATAAAAGTCTCAAAGACATCTGCTGAATGTCTTATTGACACCCGAGAGGAAATGTACTAAAGACGTATTGCAAACAACCAAATAATTACAGTACGTCTTATAGGTGTGAACACAAACACGTAAAATAGACATCTGGAGTATGTACGTGTACTATCAGGATAGTAGTGATTCCATTGCTGATATCAAGAATGATCATTTTAACTAGCGACCGTATTAGTGTGAACATGGCCTAAGTTAGCATGCTAACTTAATTGGAACATTTTAAGTGACTGATTTGGAACATACAGTGCATACATGTACAAAGAACGCTTCGCTTGGGAGACTCGACTCTCAATTAATTTCAGTGAAATTTGACAGCAGCATGTTACTAAGCTAACACTGTGATACTATCCATGTAAAAATACTGTACATACTGTAGCACACTAAAATATAAATTTTAATCACACTCCATGCTAAAAATACATTTGAAACCAGGTTAAGCTGGTTTGCTGCTGTGGGTGCATTTCCCATACAACGACGTAACTCACTGCTTTAACCACCATAGTGCAATGCATCGTTAGAAAAAATGAACTAGCTAGTCATGACTGTTTCCTGAAACCCTAGTAACTATGTTGCACATCCATCATTTTCTGTTCTCCATTGTTTCGCTTTATTTTCACATGTCCCTCTGTTGCTGCTGTGTTTGTTTTCATAGTGACCCATTGCAGCATTGAGCTGCAATAGTGGGGCTTCCTTATTACCTCATTGCCACTTGAGTACATACATATTCACACTTTTCAAAAACCAATAAGTACGCCACTTTTATTCTTGACACAATGAAAGATATAGAATGATATATATATATATATATATATATATATATATATATATGGAGTGAAAGATTCAGACTGGGTCTGGCAAATGGCCCTGGTGAAGCTATGTGGTGCTGCATTGCAACAAACATGTGATTTTCAAGTTGCTTTTCAGTGACAGAGAAGTTAAAACCCTTCACAGTCTGAATTTAAATACAAAATATCCTCCCATTTGATCACCAAAAATACATGTTTTGATTTAGTGCTTTTCTAATACGTTGGAAATTCATCCAGTAGTTTAACATGTAGAAATGAGCACATAATATGTGATACTTGGTCTTCACTGTGCATCACAGTAGCATTGGAATGCCAAATGAAAATGTTGGCAATTAGTGTATGAATCATGTCATGTTATGTAAAGATTTTTCTCAGTATGTGATAGCATGATAATATTAGCCAAACATGACACAAAACACATCCTTTATTTAAACCCTCAGACAACTCTCAACAAATGCCTCACTTCTCATTTGTCACAAGCCACAGCATGAAAACTATGAAAAAACGGCATGAAAGCAGCCTATTTTAAAATCAAAAACCCATTAACAGATGAATACAATAATTTTATAATCAAATTAAGCTGTGCCCTATTACTGTCACAAATCATTGATGAATCCCTCACATTTAGCTAGTTCATGTACATGATTATTATCCACCAAGGCATTTCTATCCATTCTTCATGTGCATCAGTAGCAGGTGTATTAACGATTCTCCTAATAAATACAGCATCTATGTGTGTTTCAAATGCTCAACAATGGCGGCTTTACAAAGAATCCCACAGCTTGAGCATATAAGGTGACGCAGAAGTCAGATAGAGTTTATAAATGCCTACATAATGACAAATTTCTTTCCATTTCACTTTCTATCTGTTGACGACATCATAAGACAATTCCGGGTTCCAAGGACCAAGATCCTTGAATTGCTGCAGGTTGTGAATCCACACCTTCAGAGGGCCACAAGGAGAAACTATGCCTTAAGTCCAGCAGCGCAGTTCTTAGTGCATTGTGAAGTCTTTAAAAGCAATAGGGCATAGGGGTGATAACTCTGAATAGAACACACCCCAGATGCGGCCAATCAATGACGTCAACTCCACAAACTAACAAGAAACTATGCTTCTAACCACAGGTGGAGATCTGTAGTTCCAAATACACAACTTTGCGACGCTGTTTGCGAATGTTCGTTGGAACTACGGTTTCGGAAAATGCCAAATCGTTGAAATATGTTGGTAACGATGAAACTTGCGACCATAGTTCGCTAACGAGGCTTTTGGGAAATGCACCCCTGAATGGCCTCCAGCCTGGCCAAGCCGGAGTTCAGATGGTTTAGGTGGTCGCCCAGCTGACAAGGTACCAAAACCTCTGTAAAACCAGCAAACCAGACCAACCTGACCAGGCTGGGAGACCAGCAAAGACCTGCAAACCTGCTTACTATCCCTGCATAGACAATGCACTACAGAAGGTTTTGGAGTAGAGCATCTGTCTCCCTTTCATTTTCACCTCCCATTTTCCTTTTTGTGTGCACATATTTGTGAGTGTGTATGAGAAGCCAGGATTGATTGCCTGTGACTAACATCAGAACAGTACACCTTAAAAACGACTGCAGGCTTTTAATCATTGATAGGCTTTTTCTTGAGTCAGGCGGGCTGCAGAGCAGTGACATTCACAACCATGTTACAAACTGCTGATTCACTCTCCAGGGTTTTAAGCCTTTTTGTAAACATACATGTTGTGTGTGTGTTGTGTTTGCTTATTTGTATGTGTGCATGTGATACAGAAGGAACTGTTTGAGTGCTTGTGCTTAGAGAATGTTTGTGTGTTCATGTATGAGCATGCCTGTGTGTTGATGCTCCTTGGGGACTAAAGAGCAGTCTGCTTTTGAGAGAACAGATTTTTTGCCTTTTGTTTTCTATATGCAAACTGTTGGAAAATGGACTAGATTAGTCCTTACTATCATTTCTTAATCCATATGTTACTTACTTGCATTTTTCAGTGCCTTAGTGCACTTGCCGCAGTTATATTAAGCATTCAATGATGTATTTAATCAAATGAAAGGTTTAGTGTGTAATTTCTGTTCCACTAGCATCACCAAAAGGAATTACAATAATGATGTTGGTTGGCTGGTCAGACAAAGATATTTCTTCCCCCAAATGCACACTATTGGTTGAGCCAATGTTGCTATGTTCTGCTGGGATGGTCAAACAATTGCTTACTCTTAATCTGACGTTTTACTTGTGATTTGTGTGAAAGGGAATGAAAGTCATTGGTATTGTTGCGCTTCTAGTGTTCATTGGAACAGGAAAGTGATATGATGTGTTCAATAAGCCACATAAAAATCATTTAGGAAAAATGTAGGTGATGTTTTTATGACAGGTTGGTCCCTAAACGTCACAAAAACACATCTCATCCTGACTAAGTGGACTGTTCATGGCCAGAATAAACTGCAAATTACATCAGAATTTGTAGTCAATATAGTCGAGTAAACTTGCAGCTGTGCAGAGTAGACAAATATACTGCAGCATGTTTAAGGACCATGGACAGCATCAGAGCACACTGCCCCTAATGCCTGCTATTGATATGCACTGCTGCAGCTGCATGCAACACGATCCAGCTTCTGATAGACACAGAGTGGCATGATTGTACCACACAGTCTATGTTTTTATGCAGTCCTGAATTAGAAACTACTTCCGTCCAGTTCTTCTGTTCCCCTTTAGAGCCCTAGCGGAGTTATTTTGTCTTCCTCACTCAACCTTCGCATTTGTAATTCTTGCCTATTTATTTTTGCATTGATGCAGGATGCAGGGGTTGGGACAGTGACCACTGGTTCATCTGCACTGGAATTTTTAATTCGTCCGCTTTTCTTGTCCCGATCAGGGGCTTTTCTCTCTCTCTCTCTCTCTCTCTCTCTCTCTCTCTCTCTCTCTCTCTCTCTCTCTCTCCCCCATCAAACTCTCTTTCTTACACACACACACACACACACACACACATACACACACACACCTCCCCCACTCTGGAGGATGGAGTGGATTAATGACCTCGCTGGAGAGGGCCAGAGCTCTCCGAAATCACCCAGTAGAGTTTCATACCCTGCTCCTGATTGTGCACGTGTGTGTGTGTGTGTGTGCACGTGTGTGTGTGTGTGTTGTGTTGTATGGTTGCTTATCCACTTATTTTGACTATTTACTATGCAGTGTGGTCCTGAGACCATTTAGTGGTCAAATGCCTTTATTTGGCATTATTTAGATTTAATACAAAATCTTTTATCACAAATTATTTTAAAGGGATAGTTCACCTGAAAATGAAAATACTCTCCTTATTTACTCACCCTCATGCCATCCCAGATGCATTTGACTTTCTTTCTTCTGCTGAGCATGGAGATTCTTAGAAGAATATTTCACAAATTCGAAGCTTTAAAAAGCATATAAGGGCAACATAAAAGTAATCTTTTGACTCCAGAAGTTAAATCTATGTCTTCAGATGTGATATGATAGGTGTGGGTGAGAAACAGATCAATATTTAAGTCTTCACATTCTTCTTCTTTTGTTTTTGGTAATTCACATTCTTTTTGCATATTGCCACCTACTGGGCAGGAAGGAGAATTTATAGGAAAAAAAGGGTTTTAATATTGATCTGTTTCTCACCCACACCTACCGCGTCACTTCTTAAGACGTGGATTAAACCACTGGAGTATTACAGGTTACTTTTATGCTGCCTTTATTTGGTTTTGGAGCTTCAAAACCATTCAACACCATTCACTTGCATTATATGGACCTACAGACTGAGATATTCTACTAAAAACCTCATGCACATCTAGAATGGCATAGTGGTGAGTAAATGATGAGAGTATTTTCTTTTTTGAGTGAACTGTCCCATTAAGGATAGGAATTTAAATGCATTTCTCGCTATTTGGTATTTTTAGCATTTCTTAGTATGTGGTACGTGTTCATTTTGCTTTAATGACAGAATGTACTTGAGCTGGCATGGACTCCACACAAGTTTGTGCAAAAACAATAGTGATTCATCACCCTGCGCAATTTGAGAATGATCCAAAGAGCATATTGTGTGCTTCAATGGAAGCAAGGAAGTCTATCCGTTTGTACCAGGGAGTTAACATGGTCAAGGTCGTAAATTTGTCTTCCATTTAATTAGGGACCTAGAAATAGCGCAGAATTCTAGCTATTTGTTATTCATTTTACATCTTAACATTTTGATAACAAATAGACAAGAATTTTAAAATGTACTGTTTATTTCCAGATGTAAATCAGATTTTGAATCCCAAAATTTCAACGTGATTCTCAGACTTCTGACCTCCCCCCCCACGTACATTCACTCAAACCATCGTTCTGTGCACTCCAATTCCTCTTCTCTAAATCTCGCCATTCTGTATTTAATTCATCCCTCTGACAGACAGAATAATTCAGCCGTGAATACAGACTGATCTGAGAGCTGTGTTGTAACTGGGCAATCTGGAGACATCCTTGTCTTACTTGTTAATTATATACACCAGTCTCATGCTGCGTATTTGTCTCTCATCGCACAGCAGTTCCCCTCTCTTCCTGTGACAATATTTAACAGACCTTCAGTTCTCCAAGTGGAGAGCACATGTCCCCCACTTCACTCCATGCTACATTCTCAACCTGCATGCTTCAGCAGGCTCATTTTCCACTGTGAAAGGAAACATATGGACAGAAAACCCACTACACAATCCTGCAGGGATCCTATAAGCAGCTCTACTTAGTGATGCTTGCCAAGGCAAGCGTCACTATTACTATTGCTCATACTTATGGTTAGGGGTTTGAACAAACTCCTAAGTACTAAACTAGTATATTTCTTTTTTTTAAGCTTTGCATTTCTTTGTCTTGTTGCAGCCAAAAAAGCAGCTGATGGGTCCGTCATCCCCAACGGCTACTGTGACTTTTGTCTAGGAGGCTCCAAGAAAACCGGTTGCCCGGAAGATCTCATTTCCTGTGCGGATTGTGGCCGATCAGGTGCGACCAAACCCTTTCTTAGCTCTCCTCAGCTTTGGAATGGGTTTTATTAATTTTCTTTTTTTTTTTTTTGCAGGGCATCCGTCGTGCCTGCAGTTCACTGTCAACATGACGGCAGCAGTGCGGACATACCGCTGGCAGTGCATCGAGTGCAAATCGTGCAGTTTGTGTGGTACATCAGAGAATGACGTAAGTATCCCCTTCAAAAAAAACTTTCCTTTCCAATGCATTTCTTTACTGTGTTTCTGAGTTATGTAATCCATACCCCAGATCTGGCATTTGGGGAAATATGCATACAAGGATCAGCTTGCATTATCTTTGCAGGATCAGCTTTTATTTTGTGATGATTGTGACAGAGGGTATCATATGTATTGTCTAAGTCCCCCCATGGCGGAGCCTCCGGAGGGTATGTGCTATTTGTTTTACCTTTATGTGTTGATTTTAATGCACTTTCTTGCCCAGCGATTGATTTTTATTCAAACTAACAGATTTCAACTTGTTTATTTGTGTTATATGAAGGTCACACACTTTAAAACTGACTTAGAAACTTTTTACCAGGCCTTCATCGTTTATTTTTTGTACTATATAAATGTCTTTTATGTATGATGTTAAATACTTTAAATATTAAACTATGAAAATCCACCATAAAAATAAACATAATTATGTTTAAAACTATGATAGTCTAAACAAAGAGTGAAATAAGCATAAACCATTTTAATATTTATTGTCTGAAAATTAATGTACATTAATGCTAAAATAAAAATGCACAGCTGTGTCATCATTTCCTTCACACCAAACAAGTTTTTTCAAAAGTTAGTTTTACTTGTTTACCAAGTCAACAACAGTACCAGTGAAGAGCATGCTTGAAATGAAATATAAGACAGCATATAGAAAACCAAGAAAAATCAAGGTAAATAACAGAGCAGATTATTTCAAGTCAAGCAAAAATTTTGCCAGATAATGCAAAAATTATGAAATTTATTTAATTGTATATATCTAGAATACATAAAATGAAATTAGCCTTAGCAAGACAAACGAGTCTGTCGTTTTTACTCTGCCTTAAAGGGATAATTAACCAAAAAAATACAAATTCTCTGATCATTTACTCGCCATCATGCCATCCCAGATGTGTATGACTTTCTTTCTTCTGCTGATCACAAACAAAGATTTTTAGAAGAATATTTCAGCTCTGTAGGTCCATACAATGCAAGTGAATGGTGACCAGAACTTTGAAGATCCAAAAAGCATGTAAAGAAAGTATGAAAGTAATCCACGTGACTCCAGTGGTTAACTTCATATCTTCAGAAGCGTTATAAGTGTGGGTGAGAAACAGATCAATATTTAAGACCTTTTATTACTATAAATCCTCCTCCCTGCACAGCAGGTGGTGACATGCACAAAGAATGTGAATCGCCAAAAACAACAGAATAATGTGAAAATTGACATTTTTAGTAAAATAGGACATAAATATTGATCTGTTTCTCACCCACACCTATCATATCGCTTTTGAAGATAAAGATTTAACCACTGGAGTCTTATGGATTAGTTTTATACTGCCTTTATGTGCTTTTTGAAGCTTCAAAGTTCTGGCCACAATTCACTTGAAAAAAGTAATACACATCAGGGATGGCATGAGGATAAGTACATTATGAGATACATTTTGGGTGAACTATCCCTTTAAAAATTAATTTTTAAACAATACGGAATTCTATTAAACACAGATACAGATTTTGAGATGTGCTCGAAATGACACTGTGGTCAGAATTTTCATGATTTTCAGAAAACAATGACAAAAATCTCCTCCAATGCATGAATAGCAAATATACTGTTGGACATTGTTAGTAGACAAATTAAACTAAAGTGAGTGTGACATTTTTTTTTAATGAGACTTTACTTTCTATATGTCCACAGTGCTTAAAGTGCCCGAAGTTGAAGGAACACCATTTATACTATTTATTTTGAGTACAAGAACTGCTACTTAAAGGTGAAGTGGGTTATTTCTGTGCCACATGCATCAACAAACAGAATGGCAGAAAATAATAACTGTTTTCAAACAGCTTTTCTGAACACTCCCCCATCTTGTACTGTATTTGTGGACAAACAGACCCCTCCCCCCAAACTCAGTCAATGTTGCTCTGTCAGGCTGTTCAGGATGCTCCGAAAAAAGAGCAATATTTTGATAGCGCCACTTACGAATGACTTTAATTCTGAAAAAATAGGACACTTCATCTTTAAATAGTGTTTTTGACTTTGGCCAAATGTACATTGAACGCCTCGTTCTGCTTTATAACATTTGAGGATTTTTTTTTGCAGGAAGCTGGAGTTGCCATCTGTGTCTGCGCCAGCTAAAGGAAAAAGCGTCCGCCTACATCACGCTAACCTAATCTCTGTGCCCTACTTCACCCTACCAGTCTCATCCTTCTCTATCCCATCATCACAGATCCAAAGAGACTCCCCCAACATCAACCAGAAAATATTTTTTTTTTCATCTGTCCACTGCTGTGGTTCAACTTGGAACCCCTTGTCAGTCCCTCCAAAGAGCTCATTCCAGTATGGACTTGAGGGTATTTCTTCTTGCCTAACTCTTTCATGGGGCGCTTCAGTGGGAGGAGTCTCTATGACATCATTATACTGTATGACGCACCAACTGCAAGTGAGATGATTGCCACATGATCTCACCACAGTTTTTGATTTGTTTAGCTATGATGAGAGAAAGTGGTATCAACGTGCCATTGATTTTTTTGTGATATTCTTCGGGAGCAGACACCAGCATGTAATGTGATCATGTTTAGTCACTGAATTTGCCCTTATTCTTGGCTAATATAATTAGACTAATGTTGAAAGGATGAATTCTTCAATGGTTAAATACACTTAAGGGTATAACTTTTAGTTTCCTCTACAAACATATAGTATTGGGGCAAACTTTATATCAAATTAACCACAGTTTTGCAACCTGGTGTCATTGAATCACGTTATTTTACCTACGTTTTTTTTTTAATTATTATTATTTATTCGTGCCTTGTAAATCTGGCACTTTCCTGGTGAAATGAACACTAGTGGGGCTAAAACAACAATGACTTGTATTTCTTTTAACATAAATCATGAGAAAAACATCCGATTATCTGTTCATCAACAGTTACTTATTGCTCTGTTCCTCACACAATGTTATCTTATGACATCAAAACACTTTTACTATAGGGCATGACATTTTTACATTTGCATTACATAACCAACTACATTTACAAGCTTGTTCAAATGTGATGAAATTGTGCTGTAGCTCAACTATGGTTCCAGTGAGACAGAGCAAGAATGGGCGTTTCCCAATCAATGGGCGTTTTCAAACCAAGATAGGTGTTTTTCAACCGCATTACACGATTTGCCTGTTTCATTGGATCGTTGAGAAATGGCCATCCAACCTTGGAAAGCCCAATGATTACTACATTGAGATTCCATACCTTCATTGGATAGTTGAGAAACGCCCATCCTAGTTTGAAAATGCCCAATGATTACTACACTGAGATTCCCTACTTTCATTGGATAGTTGAGAAACTCCCATCCTAGTTTGAAAATGCCCAATGATTACTACACTGAGATTCCCTACTTTCACTGGATAGTTGAGAAACTCCCATCCTAATTTGGAAACACAAAATGATTACTACACTGAGATTCCATTCTTTCACTGGATAGTTGAGAAACTCCCATCCTAGTTTGGAAACACAAAATGATTACTACATTGAGATTCACATTTATATTGGATAGTTGAGAAACATCCATCCTAGTTTGGAAATGCCCTATGATTACTACACTGTGATTCCCTACTTTCATTGGATAGTTGAGAAACACACATCATATTTTGAAACATCCAATGATTACTACATTGAGATTCTGTACTTTCATTGGATAGTTGAAAAATGGCCATCCCGATTTAAAATCAGCCACAGATTGGGAAATGCCCAGTATTGTTCTGCAGAGACCAATACTTCATTGCACTTGCAATGCAAAGGACCAGGAGTACAAATCCAGAAGAGCATGCAAGTAGACAAGTGAGCCAATAGTGCCATAGAAACACCACAAAATTATGTGATTAGTTCAGCAATTGCGTTTTTCATGTCACATTGGCTTTTTCTGACACTATCAGGTAGGTTTTGTTGATTTAAAACTTGATAGAGCATTACTCTTAAAAGCCTCATCTTTTTTGGAGAAAATTTGACTCCCTTTTAGTGTCACTCAGTGGGCATTTTACCTCGGAACTGCAGCGATACATGTTAGGAACCACGTGAAATCAATTTGCAAATATGTCGCCAAAGATACATAATTTTCATGATATAAGACTGACAATTTTACACGTTTATCTAAATTGAAAGACAAAGACTTTTGACTAAGGGAAGTATTATTGCTGCAACATATTGCTGTTTTTGTGCATAGATATCCCTTTATTAAGAAGGTTTGAGGTGCATGCCATGCCATCATCCAGAGTCAAACTTGCTCCTAAATATAATTGAAAAGATAGAAAAGTAGATTTAAAAAATCTTCTGGTTTCTTCTGTAATTCCAACACGCTCTCCACAACCTCTTCATATTTATTCAGAAAAGCCAACATAAAATTCCCTCTCAGTCAGGGTGCGTTTGTAAGAGTGTATATTTATCGGGCAATGTCTGTCCTTGTTTTAAAAACAGGGCGTTAAATGTTCAATTATTCTCTTTTTTTATGACTTGCTTGCATGTTGTAATAGTATCGTTTTTAAAGAAATAATTTAAGGACAAAAAATCGAAGAAAGCACACTTAATCTGCAATAACATTTTTGTGTCTGTGACCCTCTCTGGGGAAGTTGCGTCTGTATGTACTGTATGTGTGCTTTAAAGCTCTTGTGGATCTTTGAATCTGTAAACAACGGACTGTAGTGGACGGAGTGTTACAAGGGGGAGGAGTTTGTGGAATTTTTCGGATGTTTCTGATGATGCCACTCTAATTCTCAAGTTTTGATTTCCTGGACAAACTGGAGACCAGCTTTGAGACTGCTTTTTCTGGTCTCTTTGGAGGGGCATTTTTCCTTTTTTGGTACAAGAAAATTGTGCGCCTCTTTTGTAGAATGAGCTATCTGTATGTCTGCTTTGTGTTCAGAGACTTGCTACTGAAGCCTGCTTAAAAGAAGAAAAAATGTCAAACTAAATCCAGAGAAGTGTTTTGGGGACGGCAGCATGTGTCTTTGAGAGATTGTGCTGAGGTGACTGTTTTGAACTCAAAGTTCCCTCTTATCCGTGGCCTAAAGACTGCCTGCCATATTCTCTACTCCGAGTCCTTGAGCTTTAAGTTGCGAGACATTTGCTGTAAATAGATAATTGCGCTGTCTTTTCAGAATCAGTCCATGTTATAGACTCAAGTGAAATGTTCCGTGTGCATTAATGCATCAAAATGTGAAAACAGCCTTTTCTACGCAGTTAAGTGAAATATTAATCCATGTTATTGGGTTATTTCTATTTTTGTATAATTTTCAAATTTATGGTTTTAACGAGCACTACACCATTGTTAACTATTATGCCAGATATGTAAATTAGGCAATATTTTAAATTCTTTTTCAAAGAGTTGTAGAAGTGTTTCGTCTTCAGTAGAAATAGTCTTGATTTCACATTTTGATTTATTGGTTTTTCTCTTAAGCCAACTAGAGTTTTTTTTCCACAGATCTCTTTCATGTATTCACGACTATTTTGCACAGTTTGTGTGATTGTTTGGATGAGGGCACTCTTAGAGCATTTTGATAATGAAATATAAGCAATTACATCAGAGATGAAATTGTAGACACATTTTGCATGTGCTGATGTCGACACAATAATTATACATGGAATGTGTTGATTCTGTTCCTCTCGGCTAAACCACAAACAGAGAACGTTAAAATGTGTATTTTTTATGTTAAAATACATCCCCCTATTCCCATTTATTGTGCAGAAAGAACTACAAGAAAGCCATTTGTATGTTGACTTTTCTGGTGAAATGAACACTAGAGGCGCTACAACAATAATGACTTTTATTCCCTTTCACAAGAACAATGGAAGAAAATAATTTCACAGCCCTTTTTAAGAGGGGATATGTCTGCCTTGGTGAGATTTTTGGTTAGAAACTAACCTTCACATTCTGTAGTATTTTCTAGAACTTCATATGATTGTCATGCCGTTTTCCATGCCGAGGGGCTGTGATTGGTGTGTATGAAAAGAAGTGTTATAGTCCACTGGCCTTTATTGACAAGGGGTGGAGTCATAAATGATGTGATTGTATTCTTAGTAATGTGAGAATATGAATGATGTTATGGGTAAAGAGGAAGCATGGGTACACAAACATGTAGTGTCAGAAATTTCACATTCATGGAATTTTGAAATGGTAATCCTCTATATTTCCATTTCAACTAGGACCACTTTAGAGTCCCTCTTCCAGCCTTAGTTGAGATCTGTGCTCTCTTTGTCCTTCTATCGGTCTCTCTCTGTCTCACTAATTTCGCAGGGTCTTCTCTACCTTTATATTGTTGTGCTGTGATTTGTGCTTGCAGTTTTTTTCCTTTTTTATTTTTCCCACTAACACACAAAAAGATACTCTAGTGTGAGAGGATGCGTGATTGTTTTCCTTTCTTGTAACTGTCCACTGAAAAATAAAACCGATTTATGGAGAAAAGAAGAGTGTTCTGACTCAGGACTGAGTTGTACAGTTGTTTTCTTTGAACTTGAAATGGGTGCTTTTACATGGAACTGAGCGGCTGTGAGGGCTGCTGCTCAGTGATCCATTTTAAAGAATGTCCTTTGTTTTATTTCTGTCCATTTTGACAAGCAGGAAATAAAAAAAAAGTACCATTATCAGATTTAGTCTTCTGTGATGTTTTCTGTAAAGCAGCCCCAAAATACCTTGGTGAATCTCACAAAAAGGATGTAAAATTAGGAATATGGGACATATTTCACCCCTGAATGAAAATAAAAAATTACACCCAACACAGAAAATAACATATATGCATATAAAATATAAGTAAATAATTAGATTTGTCACATGAGTTGATTTGTAAAGTACCATTCTAAGTAAACATCATGGTGGTATGTCTTGTACTTCATTTTATTTATGCTGATTTTAATAAAATTCAAACCATATATACTGTATACACCAATGAGGCAAAACATTATGACCACAAATAATTTTGATCATCTATCAAGGCCACATTTCAAGGTCTAGGTAGATTAGATGATAAGCAAACAATCAGTTATCATAGTCAACGTGTTGAATGCAGGAGAAAAGGGCAGGAGTAAAGACCTGAGCGACTTTCACAAGGGTCAAATTGTTATGGCCAGATGACTGTGTCAGAGCATCTCTAAAAACAGCAAGGCTTGTGGGGAGCTTGATCAGCAGTGTTGAGTACCTACTGACAGTGGTCCACGGAGGGACAAACAACAAACCGGCGACAGGGTGTCGGGCGCCCAAGGTTCATTGATGCGCAAGGGCAACGAAGGCAATTCTGTCTGGTCCGAACTGGCTGAAGGTCTACTGTGGCACAAGTCACAGAAAATTGCATTGATAGTTATGGTGGGTTAGTGTCACAACACAGTGCATTTCACCCTGATGCGTATGGGACTGCAAAGCCACAGACCGGTCAGAGTGCCCATGATGACCCCTGTCCACTGTCGAAAGCGCCTACAATGGGCACGCGAGCATTGGAACTGGACCTTGGAGCAGTGGAATAAGGTTGCCTGGTCCAACGAGTCCCATTTTCTTTTCAGCATGTGGATGGCTGTGTACATGTGCACTGTTTACCTGGGGGAGGTTTGGCACCAGGATGCACTGTGGCAAGACGACAAGCCAGTGGAGGGAGTGCGATGCTCTGGGCAATGTTCTGCTGGGATACACTGGGATCGGCCATTCATGTGGATGTTGATTTGACACTTGCCACCTTCCTAAACATCGTAGCATACCAGATACACCCCTTCATGGCAATGGTATTCCCTTATGTCAGTGGCCTCTTTCAGCAGGATAATGCACCCTGCCACACTGCACACATTGTTCAGGAATGGTTTGAGGATCATGATGAAGAGTTCAAAGTGTTGCCCTGGCCTCCAAATTCCCAAATGGTATGTGCTGGAACAACAAGTCAGATCAATGGCGGCTCCACCTCGCAACTTACTGGACTTGAAGGATATGCTACTACTGTCTTGATGCCGCATACCACAGGACACCTTCAAGGGTCTTATAGAGTCCATCCCTTGGTGGGTCGGCGCTGTTTTGGTGGCACGTGGAATACCAACAGCAAATTAGACTGGGTCCTAATGTTTTGGCTAATCGGTGTATATATGACCCACACATTTCTGAGATTTACCAACCCCAGCTACACTCAAGCAGTATACAGTGTTTCACTGTTTTTCAGTTTAGTTATGATAATGTAAGATACATTTTTTTGGTCTCTGTTTGATGTTGACTAATGAATTGGTCAACAGATGTTTTCTGCTTGGATGCTAGAATGATAGATTTACTGGATCTCTGTTTTAAAACCATGCCATACTGTTTGTAAGATAAAATAAGTCACTATAGCATTAGTTATTGATATTTGACATGCAATCTAGAGTACACATTGTCCTGTAAAGCTGTGTTTTTAATTGGAAGGATGAATTGTAAGAAATATATTTGCATCTTCTGCCTGCCTGTTGTGAAGAAACGCAATTAAATAACCAGTAAATATTCTATTTATGCTGCGCTATTTTTTCTAGTTCTAACAAACCTTTTTCTAGTTTTCCTAGTTTGTTTATTTATTCATTTTATCACTGCATAGGCTTAATACATCGATATTATTCAAATATCAACATTGTTTATAATTATGTAATTGTCCCATTTCTGTTTGTGTGTGCATGAATGCTCATTTTCCTTCTGTTAAAGAGATATGTCACCCTCATTTCGTTCCAAATCTTGTGACTTTCTTTGTTCTGAATGCTGGATGTTAAACTCAGCCACCCTTCACTTTCATTGTATGGTAAAAAGTTGCAATGAAAGTGAATGGTGACTGAGGCTAACATTCCACCTCCTTTTGTGTTTTATGGAAGAAAAATTTGGTTTGGAACAACACGAGGGTGAATATATAATAACATAATTAACATTTTTGGGCATGTTCCTTTAACACAAATTGAAACCTGAATTTCACAATTTTTGAGCAAACCAACCACAATAAATCAGCCCTTTCAATACCAGCTTTGCATTTACCAAAGCACTAAAATCAAAACCCTTTTGCAAGCAACAAAATCACAATATTGGCTATAACATTGAATTATTAACATAAATATATGTGTTTTGAGCATTCATTTCTTGTGTCAAATTATTATTTGTGTGTCGGTGTGATTTCGCGCATATGTGTTTGAGTTTGTGTGTGTTTTTTGGAAGGTGGAATGTAGGAGGGGGTGATTGGAGACTCCAAGCCAATTACCACATCCACCAGACAGCCTCAGACTGCCTGAGCCTTCTTTCCAATAAGAACACGGCTGCAAAGAGCTGAGGCCTGAGGTGGTTGCCATGGCAACTCATGGGCTGCTTGCATGGCGGATGATGCTGGGGTGATGGATTACAGTAATGGGATGGGGTGTGCAGGGAGGGGGTAGTGGAGAGAACTCATGCATAAATATATTGGAAATGTATGAATAAATCTGAAATGCACAGACTTAAAGAACATAGTGGGGGAGAGTGGCAAGAGGATCTTCGAATTTGGCCTGTTCCTCACTTTTGCACTGCCACAGTGAAGATGTTAACGAGGATAACGAACTGTGAAAATCACAGTTGTATAGCTTTTAGAGAGCACAGATTTCCCTATGAGACTCTATGAACCAACTTGCGTGATGTAGGTACTATTTTTTCACTGTTCAAATAAGCTCAGAACATCTATGTGAGCAATACTTAGTGCTTTACTGAAACATATTTTAAGCTTAAATGTTTATATGGGAATTACAGATTTGCACATAGCTTTACTGCAAGTAAAGAACTGAGCCCGTTTCATCATTGCACTCAGATAGCAATCTTTTTTTTCTAGATTTCAGCAAAAAAAAAAAAATTATATATATATATATATATATAGATAGATAGATATAGATATATATAGATATATATATAGATATAGATATATAGACACATTTGAGACTTGTCAGTTTTTAGTTTCATTTCACCACTAGTTTAAGAACAATAAGTCAACATTATTTTAATAACATGGTTCTTCCAATATTTCTAGCTTGTATATATATATATATATATATATATATAGATATAGATATAGATATATATATATAGATATATATATAGATATAGATATATAGACACATTTGAGACTTGTCAGTTTTTAGTTTCATTTCACCACTAGTTTAAGAACAATAGGTCAACATTATTTGAATAACATGGTTCTTCCAATATTTCTAGCTTTTTAGATATTTTAAGTGAATCTGAGGAAAAAACGGTGAGCATTCCTGTTGCCTATCAAAGGTGTAATGCCAATTGAATTCTGTCACTATTCTGCCATCTAGTGTATGCTATGTGTTATCAGTCTGACAAAAGATAATGAAGGCACAATACGCATACCAAGATCATCCAAGCACCTGATTTGTTCCCTTACTGTAGATTAAGAGATCAAATCTTGCTTTTGCGAGTATTAATACAATTTCACATGCTTTAATGATAATCTCAGTCTTGTACTCTCATGATGACATTACGAGAACTTAAAGGGAACGTTCACCCAAAAATGAAAATAGTCTCATCATTTACTTAATTTCAAACCATCAAACAAAGATGAACACAAACAAAGATCATTAGAAGAATATCTCAGATCTGTAGGTCCGTACAATGCAAGTGAATGGTGGCTAAAACTTTGAAGCTCCAAAAATCACTTAAAGGCAGCATAAAAGTAATCCACATGACTCCAGTAGTTAAATCCATGTCTTCAGAAGCGAGATGATTTGTGTGGGTGAGAAACAGATCAATATTTAAGTTCTTTTATCTAAAAAAAGATTTATAGTAAAAAGTATTTTTACTGATCTGTTTCTCACCCACACCTATCATATCACTTCTAAGACATGGATTTAGCCACTGGATTACTTTTATGCTGTATCTGTATCAAATTATCTGTTCTGAATGTGCATCTGTATTTGGATGTGGGCCATATATAAATATATTTCATATAGCAAATATGCCTTGTATAATTAATAAAATTATGTTTTTATTTAGTATGATTGTTATTTATTCTTTTATTTGTTTATTTTTTAAATCCAGTAGAGCATGTCGTTCACTCTGAAGTGCACATAGACCATGTATCTAGGCTATTAAATTCATTTTAATCACAGCCTTTTGTGGTTTAATAATCACATATATGACTACATCATGATATCGATGTTATTTTGATTAATTGTGCAGCCCTGAAGGATTGTGAAAGTAGTCTTATGATGTGCACTTTAGGAATTCAAGTTGCCAAATAAAAATCACAATTAAACTCATCGCAGAATTGGTGAATTGCTTTCAATTTGTTTTAGAAAGAAATCACTTCACGCCTCCCTCACCTCACACACTGCATGCTCGCCTGCTTTAGGAGCAAATGAGACACAGATGCTTGTTCTTGTATATGTCATTCAAAAGGTTTTAAACGTTAACAGAGACATTTAAAAAAGTGGAAAATGTGTATAATACTGCAATGCAGCAATCTGATTTAAACTTGAGAACACACCTTGCATATTTGAATTCCTAAAATGTAGTTATATTGGCTTAACAGACTCAACATTGCATTGTAATTTTAGATACGGTATGTTTATTTTAAATTGCTCTACCCCTGTGCTTGTTGATGGATAATCAGTCTAACGTGTTTTTTTTCCTATTATTTAATTGGTAAAATTAATTATTCGCTTTGAAGTAATTTTTATTTGGCTTGGGCACATCCCTAATGGCTTTGCAGGTCCACTTGGTACAGTAGATAGGCACTAACCAGAATAAACCAGAAATGCATGCTAGTTTAAGTTTGTTGTTTAAGCAGGCTTAATGTTTTATTTTATTTTTGCATTATGAATAAATGATCACCTGTTTATTAGCAGGTTTACCAGAAATTAGGACTGGGAGTTGATTCCAAACATAATTGATTCTTTGATTTCGAGGTGTTGAGAATCAAAAGTCAACTGGTTCGGCTCAGGGCAGTGACATGATCTTTTGTTATTCATACCATCATATTGCAGTGTTTATTGTAAGATTTCACTTTGCTTCATGATTTTTCTTAAGAATTGAAAAAATTAATCTGGGATCGACTCTTGAAAATCTGGATAGATTACAAGAATGTGGAATCGAACTGCCCTACCAGAAAGGTATGTTTGAATTGTTTCATGTTTGAACATACAGCAGTGACATTTAAAATGAATGCCAATTAAAAAAAAATTGACTATAAGAAATCATGTTCCCATACTGGGGGCCACAGATATACAACATAAAAGAGAGTAATATCTAACATATTATTATGTAAAAGTTGTATTTTTATGTATTTTGCTAGATATTAAACATGCTAAGCAAATAAGTTAATTATTTGAAATTGATCTAGAGGGCACCAGTTTTAAGGCTTATTTTTCAAAGAAAATTTACGTTGATCAAAGCCTTGGTGTTCTAAGGTTACGGCAAGGTCAGACACCTGGGTTGTTCCCATTGGGTGTGTTTTGTTTCATGAAAAACAATCATTATGTGACACAAACAAAACATTTGCTGCATTGAAAAGAAAGTTTGCCAGTATTATAGCAACAGACTAGATGCATTAAAGCTAATGTGCAACTTTAAACAAGTTCACAAATGGTTTAATTATGACATTATCAACTATTATCACCTCTCCGGGAACCAGCACCTTATCGTGGTGGAGAGGTTTGTGTGCCCTTATGATCCTGAGGGCTGTGTTGTCTGGAGCCAGGTGCTCCTGGTAGGGTCTCCCAAGGCAAAGTGGTCTCAGGTGAGGGGCCAGACTAAGAATTGTCCACAAAGACTCCATGAATAAAACAGCAAGAGGAGGAGTTACCCTGCCCGGGGCCCCCATCTGGAGCCAGGCCCAGATGGAGGGCTCGTCGGCGAGCCCCTGGTGGCTGGGCTTGTCACGGAGCCCGGCCGGGCACAACCTGAAGAAGCGACGTGACACCCCCCTCTACATCCCTTGGGCCCACCACCCATTGGAGAAACCGCAGGAGTCGGGTGCGCTGCCATATGGATGGCAGTGAAGGCCGTGGGTCTCAACGGACAGACCCGGGCAGCAAAGAGTAGCTCTAGGGACGTGGAACGTCACCTCACTGGGGGGGAAAGAGCCGGAACTGGTGAAGGAGGTGGAGCTTTACCAGTTGGATATTGTGGGGCTTACTTCGACGCACAGTTTTGGCTCTGGATCCGTACTCCTGGATAGGGGATGGACTCTATTCTTCTCTGGAGTTTTCCAGGGTATGAAGCAATGGGCGGGTGTGGGGATACTCACGAGTCTCCAGCTGAGCATCACTACGTTGGAGTTTACCCCGGTGGACGAGACGGTCGCCTCCCTACACCTACGGGTTGTGGGGGGGGGGGAACTCTGACTGTTATCTCTGCATATGGACCGAACAGCAGTTCAGAGTATTCGGCCTTCTTGGAGACCCTGAATGGAGTCGTGAATAGGGCCCCAGTAGGGGACTCCATAGTGATGCTGGGTGACTTCAACGCACACGTGGGAAATGACAGGGACACCTGAAAAGGCATGATTGGGAGGAACGGCCTCCCCGATCTGAACCCGAGTGGATGTTTGTTATTAGACTTCTGTGCTAGTTATGGATTATCTATAACAAACACCATGTTCGAACATTAGGATGCTCTTAAGTGTACGTGGTACCAGAGCACCCTAGGCCGAAGGTCGATGATTGATTTTGTAATCGTGTCGTCGGATCTGAGGCCATATGTTTTGGACACTCGGGTGAAGAGAGGGGCAGAGCTGTCAACCGATCACCATCAGGTGGTGAGTTGGGTCAGGGGGTGGGGAAAGACTCTGGACAGACCTGGGAAGCCCAAGCGAGTAGTGCGGGTGAACTGGGAACGTTTTTCAGGCATCCCTGCGGAGGTTGGGGACACTGAACCGGAGTGCGCAATGTTCAAAGCTTCTATTGCCGAAGCCGCGGTGGAGAGTTGCGGCCTCAAGGTTTTAGGTGCCGCAAGGGGTGGTAACCCTCGAACACCGTGGTGGACACTGGTGGTCAGGGAAGACTGAAGAAAGAGGCCTTCCGGTATTTGTTGTCCCGGAGGACTCCAGAGGCAGTTGCAAGGTACCAACAGGCCCGAAGGGCTGCAGCCTCGGCCGTGAGGGAGGCAAAGCAGTGGGTGTGGGAAAAGTTCAGAGAAGCCATGGAGAAGGACTTTTGGTCCACACCAAAGTGCTTCTGGAAAACCATCCGCCACCTTAGGAGGGGGAAACGGGGAACCATCCAAGCTGTATACAGCAAAGATGGGACGCTGTTGACCTCAACCGAGGAGGTTATTGGGCGGTGGAAGAACCACTTTGAAGAACTCCTAAATCCCAACATGCCCTCTATGCTAGAGGCAGAGCCAGAGGCTGATGGGGGATCAGATTCTATTTTCCTGGGGGAGGTCACTTAGGTAGCCAAATAACTCTGCAGTGGCAAAGCCCCAGGGATAGATGAGATCCGACCAGAAATGCTGAAAGCTTTGGATTTGGAGGGGGTGTCATGGATGACACACCTCTTCAACATTGCAGTCTGGGACAAAAAAGTGATGTCACTTTGTACAGGCCCTGCCCATGACTGTTGAAGGACACTACTGATGGACATGTTTGTTTGTGTGTGTTGTTTTGTTATAGCGCATACTGAACGTTGTAACAGCATTTGTGTGTGTGTGTGTGTGTGTGTGTGTGTGTGTTGCTCATCCATCTGCTGAAAAAACTACAACGAATAAATAAATGTATCAAATAACCATTCGGAAACTTCCTGGTTCATTTTAAAAGTTGTTACTTCTGACGGAGTCTATCCCTCCAGTTCAAACATATAGGGCTGAACATCACTATTTTCACTGTCAGTCATATTGCTTACAATGTCTAGTTATGAAGCTGAGATAGCAAAACTATGCCCTATTCTGGATAAAAGCTCATTTGCATTTAAAGACACACACACACACACACACACACACACACACAAAAACGGCTCGTTTTTATTCCCATCCAAACGTTGTCATTTTTAACATGGTATAATAATACCAATATAATATTGCAATATTTTGTTTACATTAGCTATAGTTTAATCGCAGTATTGCCTTAATCGCATTATTGTTGCATGTAAATGTAGCCAATGTCTGTGTCAAATATGATCTTACCTTAATTTCAGAAAATGCTCTTACCTCTCTGTTTACACTGTTGACTTGGTCACTGATCTATTTATAGATATGCATCTGTATAGAATAGAAACATCACCATTACTATTCATCTAAATTCAATTTAATAGCCAAACAAAACACATGGAAAAGTAAAACAAACAAACAAACAATTGTTGTTTAGATGTATACTTTGACATTAGATTATTGCTGTCTATGGAATAAAAAATCCAGAATGTCTGTCCCCTTCAGTTTTTTGGCTGGATGTTGTATGTTAGACATTGGTTATTCAGTGTTTCAGTGAAAAAGATTAACAATAAAGAGGTCAGAGATTTAAAACCCATGAAAAGTTACCGAAATGTAAAATGTTTTTATCTGTTTAACAACATTAACTTACAATAGTCAAAGATTACTTCTTTGTTTCTCACGTCATGTCTCAGGTAGATTGCCTGGCTGGCTTTTAGGATCATTATTTTTAATTACGTTGTCTGTGTTCACTCAGACTGATCTGCAGAATCAAAACGCTGATTGTGACGTGATCTTTAACCAATGGGATTAGAGCTTTTGAGTTAGTTCTAACCACTGCAGCAACCAGCAACAGTGGTTAACAATAAAGGGTTTCCCAACAGGCTACACATTTTTTATATAATTATTTTCAGTCTATGCTATTTTATAATGAAATTTTTAGTTATAGAAAAATATGCATCCCTAAAAATTTTATTTAGAATTAAAAATTTCCAAACAAAGAATCATTTTCTGCCTGTGTGTCAAAAATTTTAAGTTTTAGCCTACATTTTTTTTTTATTTCCTCTGAAATCTCCAAAATCTGGAGTTAAAAAATCCATGCCGACTTTACAAAACATTACAAAACAAAACAAACAAAAAAGTGAATGATTTATTTACTGCCGAGTAGCCTGTTCTGTAATCACAGGTGGGCTGGGACATGAAAAGTGATACATAGCCTAAGATTATTTGTATCAAAACATCTCACTAAAATCACAGAAGACGTCATTTTCATGACATATGCTAACTATCTCGTTATTACGAGAAAATATGCCATTTTTGTGCCATAATATCTCATTATTTGGCTACGAGAAAAGATACTGTTTTAATGACATAATACATTTTTTTGCACTGAAATACCATGTGCAACAGTGGTGCAACTGAATTTGCCCCACAGTGTTTACAGTTTTCAAGGAAATCAACCTATGACTGGCTTACTTATAATTTTCTCTGCATATTACATTGGGATAGGAAAAAGTATTTTAACATAGAAAACATTACACACTTCAGCTTTAATATATGCAAACATTTGCGTGTACAATTCTAGGAACAGAAATGTGCCTATATATATATATATATTTATTATTTATATATTTATATTTATAAATATTAAAGAATTGTAGCTACATCAGTTTGTAATTCTAAAAATGCTTGTTTTGAAGTATAGAAGTGGTTTTGGCCCCAAACTATTATAATACTAAATCTAAAAAATACAAAAAAAAAAAAAATGCAAAAAAACCTTAAGTAAATAAATCTGTAAGGTATGTGATAGAACATAACACAAGAAAGCACTCGGGATGATATTTGAGGCTGCTCAACTCTTTACTGAACTTGTGTGATGAAAATCACATCATACTATTACATGTACAGCCACAAGGGGACAGACTTGTCTTTCACCAGAGAAAACAGCTTGTTAACCAAATGTACATATGGTACATTATTATTCCTCCCCTCTTAGAAAAACTATACTAGAGAAAATGTAAATGCACATGAACAGTATGTATTCACACGTTTTATCACAACATGAATAAGAATTTGTCAAGAAGTTGTGCAGCAGTGAAATGTCGTTAAGTCAGTACAAATCTTTCTCCCAAGCCATTGGTGGCAGGATAGTATGGAGCAGAAGTAATGAGTCTGATGCCGTTCTGTTTCATGAAATTTTGAAACTCATCTGTTGCGAACTGGCATCTGTTGTCAGTGCAGATTTGTTCTGGCAAACCTTTCCTGGAAAATATTGTCCTCAATACAGAAGCATTCTTTTCTGAAGTTGATGTATTCATTGAAAAAAAAAAAAAAAAATAGAGAAAATTAGGAAAATAGAGTCTTTAAACGTCCAGAAAAATTAACACGCACTCTTTTCCATGGTGTTGACGGCCACTCCTGTGGGTGAACGGGAGCTAATGATGGTGAGTTCTGAACCTTCTGACATCCCAGGCAAGCCTTTGTTAGATCCTCAATCTGTTTGTCGATTCCTGGCCACCACATGTAACTACGGGGAGGCTCTTAGTACTCTAACTGTCCTTCGTGTAGCGAGTCTACCACCCTCCTGCACAGTTTGGGGGGAATGACAATTCTAAATAAAATATATAAATAAATATGCTGTATATATTAGTAAAAAAAATAAATAAAAAAAATAATAAAGTTGGTAGGTTTAACTTAATTGGTTTGATTAAGGCTATTTTTTATAACAATTAAAATGGGTAATACTTAATAATTGTAATGATTAAAACACATAATACGTTATAAATTGTTAAGCATTATATAGCTAATATACACTCACCTAAAGGATTATTAGGAACACCTGTTCAATTTCTCATTAATGCAATTATCTAATCAACCAATCACATGGCAGTTGCTTCAATGCATTTAGGGGTGTGTTCCTGGTCAAGACAATCTCCTGAACTCCAAACTGAATGTCAGAATGGGAAAGAAAGGTGATTTAAGCAATTCTGAGCGTGGCATGGTTGTTGGTGCCAGACGGGCCGGTCTGAGTATTTCACAATCTGCTCAGTTACTGGGATTTTCACGCACAACCATTTCTAGGGTTTACAAAGAATGGTGTGAAAAGGGAAAAACATCCAGTATGCGGCAGTCCTGTGGGCGAAAATGCCTTGTTGATGCTAGAGGTCAGAGGAGAATGGGCCGACTGATTCAAGCTGATAGAAGAGCAACTTTGACTGAAATAACCACTCGTTACAACCGAGGTATGCAGCAAAGCATTTGTGAAGCCACAACACGCACAACCTTGAGGCGGATGGGCTACAACAGCAGAAGACCCCACCGGGTACCACTCATCTCCACTACAAATAGGAAAAAGAGGCTACAATTTGCAAGAGCTCACCAAAATTGGACAGTTGAAGACTGGAAAAATGTTGCCTGGTCTGATGAGTCTCGATTTCTGTTGAGACATTCAGATGGTAGAGTCAGAATTTGGCGTAAACAGAATGAGAACATGGATCCATCATGCCTTGTTACCACTGTGCAGGCTGGTGGTGGTGGTGTAATGGTGTGGGGGATGTTTTCTTGGCACACTTTAGGCCCCTTAGTGCCAATTGGGCATCGTTTAAATGCCACGGCCTACCTGAGCATTGTTTCTGACCATGTCCATCCCTTTATGGCCACCATGTACCCATCCTCTGATGGCTACTTCCAGCAGGATAATGGACCATGTCACAAAGCTCGAATCATTTCAAATTGGTTTCTTGAACATGACAATGAGTTCACTGTACTAAAATGGCCCCCACAGTCACCAGATCTCAACCCAATAGAGCATCTTTGGGATGTGGTGGAACGGGAGTTTCGTGCCCTGGATGTGCATCCCACAAATCTCCATCAACTGCAAGATGCTATCCTATCAATATGGGCCAACATTCCTAAAGAATGCTTTCAGCACCTTGTTGAATCAATGCCACATAGAATTAAGGCAGTTCTGAAGGCGAAAGGGGGTCAAACACAGTATTAGTATGGTGTTCCTAATAATCCTTAGGTGAGTGTGTGTATATATATATATATATATATATATATATATATATATATATATATATCTATATATCAGATTGGATGAGTCGGATCAACCAAGCTCTGGACGAGGGGCACTAAGGGGAGGATCGCATCCAACGTTCCTGAGGGTGGGGCCTCGTGGCTGTGGGAAGCAAGGGAAGCCGCGTCGGGGAGCAGGGCTGCGACTTAAGCGGGAGTGCTGAGGGGGACCTCCATGCACTTACCTTGCTCTGTGTGTCCGGCGTTAGGCAGGTCGGTGACCGAGGAGGAAGGCCTCTTGGGGTGTCCTCGAGACTCATCACCAGTAGCCGGCCGGAGACATGGATGTAGTGCAGCCAGTCATGAGAAGGCGGAGGGCCATGTTCGTAATGCTGGAGATGTAAACGCCCGCCGTTTGGTGGCCGCGGGGGTGGTGACAGGCAACGTCGGCTATCTAACCTTGTTCCACTCAAGCCCAACACTCGCGGCGGCCCGGGAAAGCATGGCAGTGAGTTCAGCGTCCGCCTCAGTCTGGGCTGCCAAACCCGAAGGGGGCAGTCTGGTCATGTCTTCCGCATCCGACACCGCCAGGTCAAGCTCCTGGTGTCAAGCTCCGAGAGAGACATTAGGCTGGCACTGAGGCGAGCTGCCTGTTTCATCCCAGAGGTGGACAGAAGCCAGCAAGCATGCTATGGGGTGGGCTGCCCGCATGGAATTACCTGGCGAGTCCATACCCAGTGAAGACCGTGTAACGTCCTGAGCGTCAACCACATCAGTGCCATACCCGTAGGAAGCGGGGCCGGGAAGGGGGACACTTGAGGAGGCTCTCCATCGGAAGAAGGAGAGCCGCGCTTGGAGAGTGGCAATGGTCATGCTCTCGCAGTGAGGGCATGAACCATCCACAAATGCTTCCTCAATTTGACATTGCCCAAGACAGAGGCCATCCGAGGTGGAGACGTAATGGCCACATCCAGTTATTACCACAGTGGTACTTACTTCTCTTTTACCATTTCTACTGATTGACAAACACTTAACCTCTGTCACCATTTCACTCATTATTTGTGTTTTTAGCACATTATCTGATAATGACAGCGGCACCCCCATGATAACTCCTTTAATGTTATTAGAATCTGCCGGTATGTGACATTTTATAGCTACACCACCATTTTTTTTATCCACACAAAAAATGAGGATCCAATTGTTTGATATACCTTGTTGATTTAATGTTGCACAATTGTTAATAACCTGCCAATCCGCCTTCAAGGGAAAAACCTGCCATGAAAATGGTCTTAAAGGGAAATCCATTTAAAATTCCCTCACAAACTTCACTCTGTCACATGTACTCGGATGTACGTCATTGCTTACATTGCGTGAGTGTCCACTACTGGCGGAAGACTTGCAATGGTTTTAACTGGAACTCTTGATTTTGATCAGAATCATAGTAATGGTATTAGATGTAATACCGTAGCACTTTGAAAAGTACTATGGTATTTAATAACAATCACCATCAAATACCACAGAATTTTCAAGGTACACGCATATCATCCATCTATCCATCTATCTATCGGTCTGTCTGTCTATTGAAAATGTAAATTGTGGTTTATGCCAAGGTTCGCACTCATTGATATTAACTGTATATATCAGTGTTCGCACTACACCTTTAAAAACCATTTGTGCACTCAAGACAGATTACGCATGCACAGTTGCCCGCGCGAAGACAACGGTTGTTCAGTCTAAATGGCGCTTCAATCAAAAATCACTTCAACAGGTATGAATAAAGGCCAATCATCTACTATGAGATTTCCTCTGATGTTGTGGATATTCAGCTCTAACATGTCAAAATTTTGAAATACAGTATCCTCAGAATAGATGGAATCATACCCTGCTACCAGATTAACCAGCACAGTTTAATCTTGTAGCAGGGTTATGTGCTGGTTAGTGTTATCTCTCTGGAAACAACTGGATAATTAAAACAATGTCAGAAGAGTGGACATACCAGAGTACATCTGGAATGCCTACGGCTGCATGGATCAAAATGGCCGCCCAATCCTAAGTGGTGCCGCAACTGCGCTCAATACAGAGCTCAATGTTGGGAGGTAAAGTGTTATTTTCACATAGTTCTACTCATTCTAGTGGAAATATAATTTTACTTAATCATAATTGTAATAATCTTGAATCACACTTCTCTTCAGAGGGAAGATGGATAATAGCCGTTTTTCAGTCTGTGGAGTCTTTTGTTATTTTATGTAATATTTTTGGTTTCAAAAACTCTAATTTGAACCGTATTCTCCACCAAAATTTGTCTAGAAACTTTCTGCTTTAAATCAGAAATTTCCTTCAGATGCATTTATTGTGGGTGGGGGGATTTTAACGAGGTCTGATTTTCATTTTGATAGATTTCCCCAATATTCAGTGTTAACAGTCTTAACATAGATATAAATTATATTTGTAGCAGCATTTCTTTGCTGGATGCCTACAGACATCCATGGAAGCAATGCCTCCTCATTTACAGTGCATGTTCAAAGCAGATATGTCACAAAAATCTAGAATATACCTTTGGCTTATATCTGACTGGCTAGTTTCATTTATTAGTTCCTGTACTATTTCTCCTGCCCCTCCAACCGACCATCAACCTTGAAATATCTGAGGGTTAAAGTGGTTCAGAGACAGCCTGGATACTGGAAACTAAATACTTATCTATTTCAAAAATCTTCTGATTGTTTAGGTATTATGAAATTATCGAAGTTTTTAAAATCAAATCCAATTCTGCAATCACCAAATGGGAACTGTTTAAATATGAAAAAAGTTTTGTGTTTTCTCATTTCTGCAATTGGGTCCTCCTTCCTGCAAATGTCGTGACAAAAATGTGAGAATATTGTACAGACCCTGTATAAAAACATCACTAGTAACGTTTCATTGTCCAATGGGACTTCACCATGTTTTGTCATAGGGAGAGGCATTAAACTAGTATGTCCTATTTCACCTTATTTTTGTTGGTTGCAGAGATTTTTAACTTCTATACTGTTTTAATATCAAGGGGATTCAAAAAGCAGACCATACTATTTTAATCAGTCAACTTGCAGATAACACCTGAATATTCTTGAAAGATAAATGGCAGGTCTCAATTATCAATAATGTTCTCAGATGCCTCTGGTCAATCTGTTAATCAGAGTAAGACTGAGTTTATGGCAGTTCATAATTCAGACATTTCGGATGTATATGGAATTAAGGTGAAACAAACAGTTAGATATCATGCTATTTTAATTAGTAAGTGTCCACCTGAAAGAGTTTAAACTAATGTCACGAAGAGTTTACATAAAGCAAAGAATGTTTTTAACTGTTGGTCCCAGAGGGTGTCTACTGCTTTCAATGGCTGAAGGCATTTCAAGACTGGTGCATCCTGCAATTTTTGTCAGTTCTAGAAAGTGCTCAGCTGTTGACAGGGATTTATTTAAGTTTATTTGGCAGAAGACTGAATATGAGAAAAGAAAAACAGTCATAAGAAGTCTCTCAGAGATTAGATTCAATGCTCTTGATTTCAGTACTATTAATATAATTGCTTGGCTCAGGAGAACACTGGTTTTATATCCCCAATCTGGCTTTTGAAAAGTGTGCTGGGTTAAAATGTTTGCTTTGTGTGATTTCATACGAGGAAAACTTCCCATTCAACTAGCAAATGTTTATAAGAAAGCCCTGGACGCATGGAAAATTTAAAACGCAATTTCTCCCCGCACTCATGTATATTTCAGAATAATCAACATGCGTTATCTATGAACAAGACTGGCTTAAAAAGCAAATTATTTTTGTTTCAGGTTTATACTAATAAGCAATTGATCTTTTTCAGGGATTTTGTCTTCATTTAGAGAATATTTAGAGAATAAATTGTTTCATCTTGTGAAAGCACAATTCAGGTACAGTTGTGTGGTTCTGCAGGTTATAACACTTTGTATTGGTGGTATTAACATCTTGGATAAGAAATGTAGTAATTTTCATATCACACAAGATTTGAGATGTCCCCAAAAGCACTTGTAAAATGGAAACAAAAATGTCCTATGCTTTCCACAGATAAGATTTGGTCTGAGATAATACATTTTTACCGTCCAATAAGGTAAAGTAAATTCCTTTTAAAGTGTTGCATAGATACTATCCCTGCAATGCTTTCCTTAATACATTTAAGGTAGACATCTCACCACAGTGTTCTTTTTGTAATCTTGAATTGGAAACTTTTATACATTTATTTCACACCTGTAACCACTCTAAAAGCTTCTGGATCCAGGTATCTATGCTAATATTTTATGCATTTCATAAACAAATTGCAATTGAGGACACTATGATCCTGTTCTTTGTCTGTAACACTGGCTCTCTCATAATTGATGACACTCTAAAATTAATAACACTTCTTGGGAAATTGTATTTGCATAAAGCTAAAGTAATGTCTATTAAAATGTTTTATGACACGTAATTTACAAGTAATAAGAAATCAACTAAAACATCTCTACAATTTAAAAAAGTTTTTTTTATTACATTTCTTGACACTGTATATCAAAGAAAAAGTGTAAATTGCAAAAGAAAAAATATTTTTGTCAAAATAATAATTGTATACATAATGTGAAGATCTGTTTTAGCATGCAAGTCTTTTGTCTTAATTCTGAATATTTTAAATTAAAGTCACATTTTATTCCTCTCTTTGATACAAATCAATTACCATCTATATGTTTAACAAATTAAAAGAGAAACACTTAATACATTTATTTTATTTAACCCTCCAAGCATCAACTTTTATAGTTAGCCTTACACATCAATTACATCAAAATTCACACTGTAATTTTTTGTAAGTTTTCTCAGATGTTCTTATGCATACTGGCCCATAGGATGGTCACTCCACTCCGGGAGATGAGAGATCTTCTCTTCAGTGCTGGGCTGGATGGGCCAACCCCAGGCTTTGAAGAAGCAGGACAGATTCATCTTGACCACTTTGGAGAAGGTCTCAGCATATAGATTCATCTTGCCTGCATTGTCATTTGGAACTCCACTCATTTCATGGTAGGCTGAAAAAACTTTCTTGAAAGCATCCCAGCCAAATTTGTCTTGAAGCTTAGGGTGTATAAAAATAATAGGGTAAGACACAGAAATAGAGTATATATTATTAACATTTCACAATAACTTAATCAAAATTATTTAATTTCCCTCCATAATTTAACAACTTTGAAGAAAGTTTATTAGTGGAGCAATGGAGCATTATTGCTATGAACATTGTCTTAAAATTATACTGTTACATTATCAAAATGTAAAAATTAAAACATTTAAATGTTGAAAAACATGTTTAACTTTAATTAAAAAAATCATTATAAGGAATCTGTTTATACCTGCAAATAAGTCTCCAGTGATGTCCACACACTCCAGTTTTTTAAATCTTTGCCACCTTTAGCATAATCTCGAACACGACCCTGTCGTTTTTTTAGGGTCATGTCTGGATGTGCATTAGCCCTGTTCAAACCCAGCACTTCCTCATGTATGTACACTGACCACAGGTTGCAGGTGCACTCAGTTGTATGTGGAGGGAACTCCCAAACTTCACACTGCTGGTTATGACCCAACTCATGAATAAATCCCCAGAGACCCCTTTTATGGGCTGCCTCTACATTAATTAGTTCTGGGGCAGAACTGGAGTGCATCATGATGGGATATCCAGAATGCATAAAGCCTGAAAGGGAAAAGGGGAGTTTGGTGTTTATTATGGCGAGGTGTGACCTGCCACCAGCGGTGATGTGCAGCTAAAAGCATCAACTTATAAGAACTTTCAAAAACCTGAAATAAATAAAATAATAGCATATTATAAGTATAGTAAAGAATTAGTTACAGTGTTTTCAATTCTTCATGCTAGAGACGTATTTGGTGGCCACTTTTCAATTTGAAATCTACTGTCATACTGTCAGCAGCAGTTTGAAGAAAGTTAGATCTTAGAAACTAGTTAATTGCTAGCTACTACACATCCAGTTTAATAGCACTGTCATTTAAAGGTAATTCTATTAAGTACTAAGTAAAACTGTGAACCCCCTTGAGTACCAAGATCTGTTACCACCACAGTACAGCAAGAACAGATGTGAAGTATGCACAACAGAACCACACGTCTTGCAATAAATTGGCCAAGCACTCGCATCTGTATAGTTGTACAGTCTGTTTCTGGCCTTACCGTTATAATCATGTTGGTGGCTCTTTACCCTAACAAAGACACTGTAAGTATTCAATAGTACTGCATACCACAAGAGATCTGAACATCTGCAACAAATCGCTCCTTGCGGGGGAACTTGGCAGGCTTTGCCGCCAGGTCAGCTACACCTCTCATTATGGAATCCCAAAGTGAAGCCACCTCATCGGGGCGGTCCAGATTCCTTATCACTGCTGATTCCAACGTGATGATGATGTTCTCAAACTCAAGCTCTGCCCAGGGCGCTGGTGCCTGACGGATCCCACCCACCCAGTTAGCAACACTGGTCTCTCCTAAAGGACGAGCAAGTTCAGATTCCAAATTTTACCACACACACCTTCATGACTTTTGATGCAACAATGTTTAAATTAAGCATATATATATATATACACATATTATAAATATAAATCATAAAATGTAAAACCGATTCATGTCAAGGTCATTCAAATGGTGCTCACTGAATATTTATTAAACTTTCTAACCAGATTTGAAGTATGGGGCTTGAACTGCAGTCTGCACGACAATTTCTACCCGCTCCACTTTGCAATTGGGAGGTGCTATTAGGTAGATGAGACCTCCCCACAGATTACAGAGCTGGACCTTTTCTGTGTTCAAGGGGAATCGCTCACAAACCACAGGTGCCCGTTTCAGAACATTTGCATCACCAATGTCATCTGTCTGGCAACCAATCTGCACCTGCATGGAGTGATACTTCATTTAATCACACGCGCTCTCAGACCTTTTCATGTGCAATGAGATTGTAGAATGAGTATATCTATACAAGAGATACGTCGTTTGATTTCTGATGGAAACATGTTTGAATTAATGCACTATAGCGTATAAACTTTTCTGATCACCTTCCATTTTTTCCCAATGATCTCTGGAGGTAGTGCAATGTATGTCTTCATACCAGGAGAAAGATACAGGCCTGTGCTTATCCATTCTTCACAACCTGAAACAAGTAATTTAACATTTAAGATACAATTAACAACTTGCATAAAACAAATTAATGGTTGTTAAACTAAACTGGGCTTTTTAGTCTTCAGATTGTTAACCCAGGGTCATTCTAAACCCTGGGTAAACATAATCCTAAATTATCTTGTTCCGTTTTGTTTCCATACTTTACCATAGGTTAGTAATTAGTTTTTTATCCTTGGTTAGTGTTTTATTTGCATATTACTATTCAGTTTCTGATTAGTTGTCTTTTGCTAAACAGCTAGCTGTTAAGGGGCTTTTACATGATTTGCGTCAGGAGTCAACGCACTGCTCAACACCAGTGTCAAGTGCCACTTTGATCTCCACGTGAAAAGCGCTGCAGAAAACATAATTTTTTAATTTTAGCACCCACATTTTGATTAGTTATTGAAAATGTCTAGATTTGAGGCTTCAGCCAATAATTACATCTTCCTAAAATTATGTCCTAAGTAATTTTTTGATTGTTTGTTTTTTTTGCCTAAATCATCTCCTCATGATATGAAGTTTTGAAGTTTTTTGTGTTTTCTGAAAAACCTAAAAAAATTACTTAGGACATTAATTTAGGAAGGGGACAAATGTATAACAATGCTTGACAACCGTTTTTGGGTGTAACCCCATATTGTGGTGCCAAAGGTTTATAGAGGTATGCTCTGAAGTAGGGTTTCATTAGCCAGGGTTAAAAGAGGTGCTATCCCTCTTTAACCTGTGTTAAAACATTATGCTAACCCAGGATTTAGCTCATTGAGAAAAACCCTAACACTTGCTACTTTAAAAAGGAATAACCATTCCCCCTTAATTTTGCAGGAAAACTTTCATACCTGCAGTGTCGGCATTGATGCAAACTCTTGCACTGGACACAGTGGGTAGGTTGAGTCTGTCCTTGATGATGTAGGGCAGGAGGGCATCAGGGTCAGGTGAGACTTTGTAGACTTCGTTCCCAACTTGGAGCATCAGATAGTCCTTGGCACTTTTAACAGGACAGTTACTACACACCTGCGGAACGCCTACCTTTTCCACCATTTCAGAAAGAAGTGCTACCAATGAGGTATAGGCAGCACAGTCATGAGCCTGCATGCGGAGGTAACTCGCACAGTCTCTGCCAAGTTGCTTCAAGCAGCTCTGCTCTTGAGCAGTCAGTTCCTGCCCCTGGGTTACATGTTTGGCAAAACGTTGCAGCATGTTGCGAAAGTGGTACCCCTCTCTACAGCTAAGCTCTACCTCTGGTGCTTTGTATAGTCCTCCACTCAAGGTGTTGGGCAAGATACACAACCCCATCTTATTAAGAATGTGATTTCCAGGGTATTCGGTCATCACATTGGAGTCACAGTGGGTCTGGGCCCAATACCAGGCATGACCCCCAATGAGAAGACCACCACCTTCAGCAACAAAATCTTGGATCTGTTCACACTTTTTATCACAGTAGGAAGTGCAGACATAGACGCTAAGATCTTCTCTGAAGCCAGTCAACTTACAATCTAGACCGGATTTGCTCAGTACATTCTTGGCTGCTGTAAGGCTGGGTAGGACCCCGATAACACCCTTACGACCTTTATCAAGCCACTGGATAGCATTGACCATGAAAGTGGACAGAGCTTCACGGCCCAGGTAGCCTTCATGGGTTGCCACAATTACTCGCCCTTGCCCATAGTAGGCCCCAGCAATGAATGCTTTTCCAGCTTGGGTTACTCCAATAGGAAATGCTAATGGTCCATGCACCATCACTTCAGATGGCAAAGCCTCACCTTGGATGTCAAACTCAGGCACACCTTTTAGCAGGAATTCTAGGTCACACTTAAAATCCTTCCCCATTCTGAAAAATTACAATAAACCACCATTAGAGAAACATTTTAAAACATTTGTATGTTTAGAAAAATAATGGGTAAAAGACTAAAATGTATGCAGAACTTACGATACAGCTAGCCAACATGAAGGGATATTTCTAGGCACAGGAAATGTGCCAAGTTCCCCGGGGTGTTCTGAGAAGTAAATCCCTGCAACACTGCACACCTTGTTTCCAGGAAAGTTTAGCAAAGTGTTATCTTGTGGATGTGCACAAGCCCAACTCCAGGCTTGGCCTGCAATTAGCAAACCGCCCCCAGCTTTTAGGAAAGCAATCAAATCCTTTGCACAGGTCTCAACACTGTACGCATCAGAGACATATACAGCTAACCCATTCCGAAAGTCTCCAATCTTTGTCTTGATATGGGAGTAGACCAAGTTGTTAGCTACTGAATGGAATTTCTCCTGAATCCCTACAGTGTGGTCTTCACTCTTACATGGCATGAGCCACTTTATGGCATTTTCTACCAGTTCAGGAAAGCGTGTTAGGTATTCCTCATGTCCCAACACCACCACACGTCCCTGACCATAACGAGATGCAGCCATCAAGACCTGACCTCTTGGATTCATGGCAAGTGGAAAGGCATGGTCACCGATTAGCACTAGATTACTGGGCACTGCTTTCCCTTCAAAATCAAGCTCCTCCAGTCCAGAAATTAGAGAGTAGTAGTCCTCTTCGCGTGCCATGGTGCTTTAGTTATGCTTAGTTAATCAGTATAAATTACTCAAGTATCAGTATAAATCACTCAAATTACAGTAACTTTTACTGGGTATCACAGTTGGGTTTGTTCCACCTGAGCTTATGCATGCAGTAGTGACACTGATTAGGTATCAGCCCTACACAAAGACAGAAAAAGTTACATTGTGTATTTAGAAACTACTAAAATATAGCATAACAGTAGTGTTCATTAGCTCTTTCATTGCTTAAAGCCTACATTTGTAAAGGTCATTATCCTCCTGAGGCCCAGCAATTCATTCGTTTTTCTGAGCCCATATATGCTAGTGATAAATCTTTGGGTATTATCAGAGGACTCCCTGATATCAAATTATACCAAAGATATACATTTAAAAAAAGATATACAAATATATTTCAGAGATACCAAATGTTTAAGAGTTTGGCTATGACAACTTCCTCTCCTTTGTCTATAAATATGGATTGAAATGTCTTAGTTCATTTCAGCACATCAAATAAAATATGAATAAACTTTTCTTTTTCAATAAACAATTTCTATCATATGTATTTTATGCACCAAACTCTATTGACATTTTAAAAAGGGAAATTGTAATACTTTTAGCAAAATGCTGGGTCAATGGGTCATCAATACATCATTGTTTTCAAGTAGAAGAGTTATAGGTGACTCTGGAGCATGGAGTGAGCAGTCAAACAAAGGAAGTAGTAAAGTTTCAGCTGAAATTTTGCCAGAGGAAATTGAACTGTGCCATTATGAAGGGGGATCCGTTCATTCAAATAATTCATTTCATTTATCTGTTTGTCTATTTAGGTGATTTAGGATTTACTGTACTATATTAATTAGGATTCAGTTTGTAAGTTGATGGAAATATGATTGTTATTTTTTAGGGTTATTTGAGTAATTATTTGAGTTATTTTAGGGTTATTTGAGTATCAAATATTATTTGATATTTCCTTTATTTTGTGTTTGGTAGAGACCAAGTTAAATTGAATAACCTTAAGTGCCAGAGAAACTAGCGCACAGCCATCTTGAAAATTTTGTCTAGCTTTTTCTATATAGATTTCTATGTGTTGATATCAACATGTAATTAGTTAGAGAAGTGTATTTACAGATGATAGAGTTATCAAAAGTTATCACGAGTATTTTAAAGTGTTCAGTGGATGTCAGAGGAGAAAGATTTTAAAACAGACACTGTGGATGGACTGATTTGCCTCTTTGCTCACAAAACTTCAAGAGATAACACAAAGTCATTAAACATATCTCTGCACAACACCACTGACCATCTTCTCATGTAATTTACCCATTGCATTATTGTTCAGGTGAGCGACAAGGAAAAGCTGCCACTATATTTATACACACACACAAACACACACACATTGTTGAAAATCAACTTTTTCGAACTTGTCGCCTAAATGTAATTCACAGAATTTTGATAAACCATACCGTTTTCGTTTTGAGTGATTGGAATAAAACTTGGTACGTGTCATCACTATTAGGCCCTGAGATGACTGCAGCATTTTGGCTCACTGCCCTCTACTGGTCAGGAGATAGCTAAAACTGATTTTTTTTGGCTTATAACTCTTGAACACTTTTGTCTCTTTAGATCAAGTGCTACATACTGAGTTGAACGATACATTTTCCTATATCAGCCATTTTTGATGTCGGCCATTTTAAATTTAGTCATAAAATTCTGTATTTTACGAAGACTTGGTGTATCGTTACGAAACTCTTTGGCACCATGCTCTGAAGGGACTCAAAAAGTTTTGGGACAGCACCACCTTGTGGTCAAAAATTATAATGCTATTTCTAAAAAAACTAATAGCTATTGACTCCTTTCGCCTGCTGTCATGAGACTGGTCTTGATAGATTCTGTGGTTCATACTGAGAGCAATGATACCAATTATGTCATGATCGAGCAAAGTTCCTGTCTGCCATTTTAAAATGTTTTGAAAACCTACTTTTTCAAACTGCTCTTAGACCGTTTGTTCGATTTACATGAAAATTGGCCTACATCATCAAAAAGTTATTCACAGGATTTTGATAAACCATTGGGACTGGGATGAAATTTATAGGCTGCGGCCCAATTCGCCTACTTATACTACGACTTAAAAGTATGTACTCTTTTTTTGAAGAAAATGTACATACTTTTGAGTGTGTAGCAAAAGAGTATGCACGTTCTGGGACATACTACGAAGACGTCATGCAATGGAAGAGAACGTGGTTGCCTAGTTACGCACACCGCGACAGTTAACCAAACATTCTACATTCCATTCATTCTTATATGCCCAATGCAATGCAGTGCAATGCACCAGTTAATGAGGCGCACAGTGTCTTCATCAGACCCTACAAGATAAACACGGTACTTTTTTTGCACAACACAAACCCATTAATATTATGAGACAATAAAATATAACTTTAATTAGCGCTAAACGTTTAAGTTCTTACACTTAAAAACTGAGGGTGCATCTCCGCAGCCGCATCCGGCCGCCATGTTTGCAACATCTCAAAGCTCCTCCCTCCCACACGCAATGGGTTGTGGGCAATATTAGCCGTTAGAGTGTGCATCGATCTGCACTTCGGATTCTGACCGGAAATAGTAGACCATCCGGGTATCTTTGGAACACGATTTGGGACGTACTAATTCTATTTTCGAATACTATTTAGGATGGATAGTATGCGAATTGGGACGCAGCATACGTGTCATCACCATTAGACCCTGAGATTACCTGCAGTTTTTTTGGCACACTGCCCCCTACTGGTCAGGAGATAGAAAAATTTATATTTTGGCTTGTAATTCTTGAACGCTTTCCTGCATGATAGCAATCATGTATAGATACTACCTGACCAGCTTCAGAACAGTGCTACATACAGGACAAAAATTCTAAGAAGTAGCTATTTTTTTTATTTTTAAAATTAAAGTTTTTTTTATGATTAATAGTTTACTTTTTCTATCTCCTCATACACTGTTGATCGGACTCTAATCAAAAACCTATCACAAAGTTCTTTTGCTGCTCATGGAGCCAAAAATTGGCTTGACCCTGGTATCGCTGCTTGCAGCTATATATATATATATATATATATATATATATATATATATATATATATATATATATGTGTGTGTGGCAGCGGGGTGTGGTCAAGCGCCCGTCCGAAGGGAGAAAGCGGTAAGGGCGCTTGCACCTGAGCTAAATTATGTCTAACACCTGTCTCTAATTTCAGTGAGTATGGGGAGAGCGGCATAAAAGAGCACCAGTACCTCCAGATAGAGAGAGAGAGCTGCCAGTCCAGTGTTGGCCATAGAGAGTCTGAAGCTGTTAGTCTAGTTCACAAAGTTTATGTATAGCACGTTTTGCACTACCCCTGTCTGTTTACTACCCGTAATTAAAGAGCCCTTACCTTTGTGTTGAACCCTGTTCCCGTGTCCTCCTTCCCGAGAAGTCCTTACACTGGTGCCGAAACCCGGGAAAAAGAAAATTGGATCTTCGACATCCAACCATGGAGAAAGCTCGCCCCGTAGAGTCCTCCCAGCTGGCCGAAGTCCTCCAGTCCCTCGCTGCTCTACATCAAAGCCACCAACAGTCCCTGCTTGAGCTCAGACAGGAGCAAGATCGGCGGTTCTGTGAGATCGTACGGGCTCAAGCAGACGATCGACAGGCCATCCGGAGCCTCCTCAGCCAGGAGGCTGCCACAGACGCGACCCCGGACACGCGTGCCATGCTGCCCCCGCCCACGTTACAGAAGATGGGGGCAGCTGACGACGTTGAAGCGTTCTTGGATTTATTTGAACGAACTGCTGAAATCTGGGGCTGGCCGCAGAGTCAGTGGGCAGCCCACCTTGTTCCTCTTCTGTCCGGGGAAGCCCAACTCGCGGCTCAACAACTGCCGGCAACAAACCTCCTGGCTTACGCTGATTTGAGGAAAGCCATCTTGCAACGGGTTGGTCGGAGCCACGAAGAAAACCGCCAACTCTTCCGGGATATGAAACTGGAAAAGTCCGACCGCCCGTTCGCCTTTGCCCAGCGGCTCCGTGATGCCTGCCGTAGGTGGCTGCTAGCGGGGGACCGCGACGTCGAGGGACTCATCGATCAGGTGGTGCTGGAGCAGTTCGTCCAACGCTTGCCCAGGAAAACGGCAGAGTGGGCCCAGTGCCACCGCCAAGCGTCGCTGGAGGCGGCCGTCCAGCTTGCAGAGGACCACATGGCGGCGATTCCAAGGGCGGATGAGCCCTCTCTCTCTCTCTCTCTCCCCCCTCCCCCTGTGTTTTCTTCTGCTCTCTCCCATCCCCTCCAACCCTCTCCCTCTGTCCTCTCTCCAGGGCCCGTTCCTGCCCCCCGCAGGCGAGGAGCCTGGTCAAGACCAACACAGTCATCTGCCACATCACCTCCTTCCCCCACAACCTACAACCGCTCTCCCCCTCAGGTGGGGGCGTCCGCCGAAGCAGGTACGGGTGTAACGCGTGGGCCAGCCTGTCGGAGGTCCGGGGACCCGAGCCTCTTCCGCGATCGGTGTTCGTTGATGAAGGTGGGGGCGGTGGTTCGGGTCTCCGATCTCCCACATGCTGCCCCCGATCGGGCTGGAGCGTACCGGATTCCGGTAAGAATCCAGGGGGTACACACCAAGCTTTGCTGGATACCGGTTGTAATCAGACCACCATCCATCAACGCTTGGTTCAACCCGGGGCTTTGAGCACGGCTAAGCGGGTTAGGGTGAGGTGTGTGCATGGGGATGTTCACAATTATCCGATGGTGACCTTACTAATTAAATTCCGAGGGAGAAAACATAGAGTGGAGGCAGCGGTTAGCTCCCGCCTCACCCATCCTCTAATCTTGGGGACCGATTGGCCTGTATTTAGAGATATTTTAGGGGGAATTTGCACGGATGGGTCCTGCACTAAAATAGGGAGATGTGCGATGTGCGATGCTTTGGCAGGGGAGGCGGAGCCGGGGCCATCCTCGACTGTTCCAAATCAGGATGACGAGGGAAGGGGCAGGCCCACCGCCCCTCCCCTTCATAGGGAATTCCCTGACGTAGATTTCCCTTTGGAGCAGTCGCGGGATGAAACCCTTAAGCACGCCTTCGATCAGGTGAAGACGATTGATGGTCAGCGTCTTCAGCCGGACATCGCTCTCGCATACCCCTATTTTGCGATTATAAATGAGCGATTGTACAGAGTGACGCAGGAGACGCATGCAAAAGAAAATGTTACACAATTATTGATTCCACGGAGCTGCCGTGAAATGTTATTCCAGGCGGCTCATTATAATCTCATGGCGGGTCACCTAGGAGAAAGGAAAACACTTCTCCGTCTAATAGCCCGTTTTTATTGGCCGGGCATTACCGGCGACGTCCGCAGATGGTGCGCGGCGTGCCGTGAATGCCAGCTGGTAAACCCACCGGCCACCCCAAAAGCGCCATTGCGCCCTCTTCCGTTGATCGAGGTCCCCTTCGAGAGAATTGGAATGGACCTCTTCGGGCCATTAGAGCGGACAGCACGCGGACATCGCTTTGTGTTAGTCCTAGTGGATTACGCAACACGATATCCGGAAGCAGTGCCTCTAAGCAATATATCAGCACGTAGTGTTGCTGGGGCGCTCTTCAAAATAATCTTCCGGGTGGGGATTCCAAAGGAAATCCTCACCGATCAAGGCACAACATTTATGTCACGCACACTTCGCGAACTTTACGATCTATTGGGCATTAAATCGATTCACACTAGCGTGTACCATCCGCAGACAGATGGCCTAGTGGAACGTTTTAACAGAACGCTCAAGAACATGATTTGTAAGTTCGTACACGAGGATGCTAAAAACTGGGACAGATGGCTCGATCCCCTGTTATTTGCAGTGCGAGAGGTCCCGCAAGCCTCAACCGGCTTCTCTCCATTTGAGCTACTGTATGGGCGACGCCCACGCGGTGTCTTAGATGTTATACGAGAAAGCTGGGAGGAGGGATCTTCGAATAGCAAAAACGAAATTCAATACGTCCTTGACCTCAGAGCAAAACTCCACACTTTGGGGAAACTAACAAAGGAGAATTATCTCCGGGCCCAAGAACGTCAATGCCGACTGTATGACAGGGGAACACAGCTAAGGGAGTTTGCACCGGGAGATAAAGTTCTTGTATTGCTCCCCACATCGAGCTCCAAATTACTCGCCAAGTGGCAAGGGCCCTTTGAGGTCACACGACGAGTGGGGGATCTCGATTATGAGGTAAAACGAACCGATAGGGGGGGCGCGCGTCAAATTTACCACCTCAACCTCCTTAAATTATGGAGGGAGGCTGTCCCTGTGTCATTGGCTACAGTAGTTCCAGAGAGGGCGGAGCTCGGACCGGAGGTAAATTCAAAAACCGATCTCAATGCCCCGGTCATTTGTGGAGACCACCTCTCCCCGTGCCAACGTTCAGAGGTTGCCAGGTTGCAAGGAGTTTGCAGACGTGTTTTCTCCCCTACCGGGTCGCACAAACGTCATCGAGCACCATATCGAGACCGAGCCGGGGGTGGTCGTTCGTAGCCGCCCTTATCGCCTCCCCGAGCATAAAAAGAAAATTGTTCGGGACGAATTGGATGCCATGCTTGATATGGGGGTAATAGAAGAGTCCCACAGCGATTGGTCCAGCCCGGTCGTTCTCGTTCCCAAGAGTGACGGGTCTGTGTGGTTCTGTGTGGACTACAGAAAAGTCAATGCGGTGTCTAAATTTGATGCGTACCCAATGCCCCGGGTTGATGAACTGCTCGATCGGTTAGGTACCGCTCGCTTTTATTCGACATTGGATTTGACAAAGGGTTATTGGCAGATCCCCTTGACACCAATTTCCCGTGAGAAAACAGCCTTCACCACGCCGTTTGGATTACACCAATTTGTGACACTTCCGTTCGGTTTGTTCGGGGCCCCAGCCACGTTCCAGTGTCTGATGGACCGTATCCTCCGCCCGCACTCCGCTTACGCCGCTGCCTATCTAGATGACATCATTATCTATAGTAATGATTGGCAGCGGCATATACAACATCTGAGGGCGGTCTTGAAGTCGCTGCGGCGGGCGGGGCTCACAGCAAACCCCAAGAAGTACGTGATTGGGTGTGTGGAGGTGCGGTATCTGGGGTTCCACTTGGGCCATGGCCAGGTGCGTCCCCAAATTGATAAGACCGCGGCGATTGCGACTTGCCCTAGGCCCAAGACCAAAAAGGGGGTGAGGCAGTTCCTGGGGCTGGCTGGCTTTTATAGAAGATTTGTGCCTAATTATTCGGATGTCACCAGCCCGCTGACTGACCTCACTAAAAAGGGGGCTCCAGATCCGGTCCAATGGTCGGAGCAGTGCCAACAGGCATTTACACGAGTTAAAGCCGCACTCTGTGGAGGGCCGCTCTTGTATTCACCTAACTTCTCTCTCCCTTTCTTATTGCAGACGGACGCTTCAGACAGAGGGCTGGGGGCCGTACTCTCGCAGGTGGTGGAGGGGGAGGAGCGCCCGGTGCTGTACATCAGTCGGAAGCTCTCCTTAAGGGAAACGAAGTACAGCACTGTAGAGAAGGAGTGTCTGGCCATCAAGTGGGTGGTCCTCACACTCCGATACTACCTGCTGGGGCGGGCCTTCACTCTCTGCTCGGATCATGCCCCACTGCAGTGGCTCCACCGCATGAAGGATACTAACGCCCGGATCACCCGTTGGTATCTGGCTCTCCAGCCTTTTAAGTTCGAGGTGGTCCACAGACCGGGGGTGCAGATGGCTGTCGCCGACTTCCTCTCCAGAAATGGGGGGGGAGTGGTAGGCAGGCCGGATGACGCCCCGGCCTGAGTCGGGCGGTGGGGGTATGTGGCAGCGGGGGCGTGGTCAAGCGCCCGTCCGAAGGGAGAAAGCGGTAAGGGCGCTTGCACCTGAGCTAAATTATGTCTAACACCTGTCTCTAATTTCAGTGAGTATGGGGAGAGCGGCATAAAAGAGCACCAGTACCTCCAGATAGAGAGAGAGAGCTGCCAGTCCAGTGTTGGCCATAGAGAGTCTGAAGCTGTTAGTCTAGTTCACAAAGTTTATGTATAGCACGTTTTGCACTACCCCTGTCTGTTTACTACCCGTAATTAAAGAGCCCTTACCTTTGTGTTGAACCCTGTTCCCGTGTCCTCCTTCCTGAGAAGTCCTTACACTGGTGCCGAAACCCGGGAAAAAGAAAATTGGATCTTCGACATCCAACCATGGAGAAAGCTCGCCCCGTAGAGTCCTCCCAGCTGGCCGAAGTCCTCCAGTCCCTCGCTGCTCTACATCAAAGCCACCAACAGTCCCTGCTTGAGCTCAGACAGGAGCAAGATCGGCGGTTCTGTGAGATCGTACGGGCTCAAGCAGATGATCGACAGGCCATCCGGAGCCTCCTCAGCCAGGAGGCTGCCACAGACGCGACCCCGGAAACGCGTGCCATGCTGCCCCCGCCCACGTTACAGAAGATGGGGGCAGCTGACGACGTTGAAGCGTTCTTGGATTTATTTGAACGAACTGCTAAAATCTGGGGCTGGCCGCAGAGTCAGTGGGCAGCCCGCCTTGTTCCTCTTCTGTCCGGGGAAGCCCAACTCGCGGCTCAACAACTGCCGGCAACAAACCTCCTGGCTTACGCTGATTTGAGGAAAGCCATCTTGCAACGGGTTGGTCGGAGCCACGAAGAAAACCGCCAACTCTTCCGGGATATGAAACTGGAAAAGTCCGACCGCCCGTTCGCCTTTGCCCAGCGGCTCCGTGATGCCTGCCGTAGGTGGCTGCTAGCGGGGGACCGCGACGTCGAGGGACTCATCGATCAGGTGGTGCTGGAGCAGTTCGTCCTACGCTTGCCCAGGAAAACGGCGGAGTGGGCCCAGTGCCACCGCCCAGCGTCGCTGGAGGCGGCCGTCCAGCTTGCAGAGGACCACATGGCGGCGATTCCAAGGGCGGATGAGCCCTCTCTCTCTCTCTCTCCCTCTCTTCCCCCTCCCCCTGTGTTTTCTTCTGCTCTCTCCCATCCCCTCCAACCCTCTCCCTCTGTCCTCTCTCCAGGGCCCGTTCCTGCCCCCCGCAGGCGAGGAGCCTGGTCAAGACCAACACAGTCATCTGCCACATCACCTCCTTCCCCCACAACCTACAACCGCTCTCCCCCTCAGGTGGGGGCGTCCGCCGAAGCAGGTACGGGTGTAACGCGTGGGCCAGCCTGTCGGAGGTCCGGGGACCCGAGCCTCTTCCGCGATCGGTGTTCGTTGATGAAGGTGGGGGTGGTGGTTCGGGTCTCCGATCTCCCACATGCTGCCCCCGATCGGGCTGGAGCGTACCGGATTCCGGTAAGAATCCAGGGGGGGTACACACCAAGCTTTGCTGGATACCGGTTGTAATCAGACCACCATCCATCAACGCTTGGTTCAACCCGGGGCTTTGAGCACGGCTAAGCGGGTTAGGGTGAGGTGTGTGCATGGGGATGTTCACAATTATCCGATGGTGACCTTACTAATTAAATTCCGAGGGAGAAAACATAGAGTGGAGGCAGCGGTTAGCTCCCACCTCACCCATCCTCTAATCTTGGGGACCGATTGGCCTGTTCCCGTGTCCTCCTTCCTATATATATATACACACACTTTATAAATATATACTAGGGGTGTAACGGTTCTTGGTAAAATAAACAAACTGTACTGTTCGGTACCATTGTGCAAAATGTTTTTTATATTTTTGGTTAAGGACCCTGACAAAAATTAACCATGGTTTTACTATAGTAATATTGTAGTAAACATGACTGCTGTCATCATGGTTTTCCAAGAAGAAATCGTGGTTTTGATACAATTAACCATGGTTTTATAACATTAATACTGTAGTTTCTATATAGTAACAAAATGATTTAACTATATATTGTAACCATGAAAGTAACCAGGTTTCTATTGTGGTTACTATGCTTTTACGACAAATTCCATGATTAAACTATGATTACTGTTGTAAAACAATGACTGGTATTTAAGGGCAAACCTGTTGAAGTGTTTATCAAATAGATTATTCTTTGGATTTGGCAGTAATATTATAATGTTTTTAACAAAGCAAATATTGAACCATACCAAAAACGTGACCCTTAAACAATGATACAAACTGAACTTTGATAAATTTGAACCGTTACACCCCTAATACACACACACACACCTGTTTTCCTTAGGGAACAATAGCACAATGTTAATTGGGCCGGGCAATTAGTGCATAGATTTCTGAATAAAACACATTTATATAACAAGCATAATTTCCATAGAAAAGGCATGTTTGAACAGAAAAGAATAACAAGAATATTTTAAATACTACAGACGCAGCGCTTCAGTGCTGATTTATCATGCTTAAATTAGATTGCGGATGATTAGTGAATAAGCAGCAGTTTTTTTTTGTGCTGAAATAACACGGCCAGCAGTGGCACAGCTGAATTTGCCCCACAGTCTTTAAAGATTATAAGGAAATCAACCTATGACTGGCTTACTTATAGATTTATATGCATATTAAGTTGGGATAGGTGAAAGTATTTTAACATCGAAAAAAGTTAAACACTTCAGCTTTAATATATGCAAACATTTGAGTGTACATAATTAAATAATTATAAAATGCCAATATAATATTAAATCCATCAATTGTATATTAAGTGTTCCGCAGATTAAATCAAATTACTGCATTCATCCCTCAAGCACAGACTTACCTACAGCAGAATGTGCAAATAAAAACAGATGGTATTTCCTTTATCTTGGTGTAACAACTGTGAGAATGTTTGTAGATATTATGCCTCACCCTTAAATACACCACAAGACTTCCACTTCTGCTGCAGCAGTGGAAAATTTCATACAGACTCTTTGAGGTAAACATGTTTCTTCATGTATGTGTAAAGCCCACCCTCAGGGCACCCAAAAACGTGGCAGTTCCACGAGTATACCAGGTAAGTTGTATAAGGGTGGTCTGGACCAGTGCCTAGGTTCGTAGGGAGCCATAGTGAGAAATGGAATGAACAGACAGACAATAAAGATGCGTTTGAACCATTCATTGGTTTATGTTGAAAATTATTGTAATTATTGTTTTCTTTTCAGAAAAAATAAAACAATGACAAAATTGACAAAATCAATGACAGTAATGTCAATGTAAACAATGAGCAAAAATAAAAATGTTAAATAAAAATAACATTTGTTTCTATGCTTAGTCTTTTAGTTTTTTTTCTTCTAAAGAATTATGAACTCTTATTTAATTATCAAATCTTATTTACTCTCTTTTGAACTAATTTGTATGATTCAGCTTACTAATTTAACTCTTTTAAACCTATTTTTAGGTTTTACTAATTAACTCTTTTTTTATTACTTAATTATTTAAACTATTTTTTTTCTAGTGAAAATCTATTTTTATTTTCTAATAAAACTTATTTAAGTCAAATTATTGCTCTTATATCTCTATTTAGTCAAATTATTGCTCTTATATTCCCAGAAATGTGTTTAAATTTGATATTCAAATCAAACCACTTACATTTCGTTTCAATTCACAGATAAAATCTTACATTTACAATACAGAGCAATTAACAACAGAAACAAAATCAGAAAATAGAGAAAACAATTCACATTTAGTCAATCAGTCTTTTGGTTGAACAAATCAGTCTCTAGTATGACAAATAAGTCTGTATTTTAAATAATGCAGTCTCTAAAAGCACAATCAGCTTTCAGTTTGGAAAAAAAAAAAACTATTTTTCATGTCCTTGTGTTGCTTTAGAAGGCATTATTCAGTCTTACCATCGTGTAACAAATCAACAGATGAAAAACCGATTGTTGATTAAATGAACTCAGCTTCAACTCACTCCATCATCTTGGTGGATTTCCTGCCTCTGTCCAGAGGAAAGATAATGCAAGGAATACTACGGAAAATCAGCAATGCACAAGATTCGGTGGGTGGCTTGCCATTTTGATTCCATGTAGTCTTCATGCGGTGATATGCAGTTCGTTGCGTCACCGTTTTCACAGTTGCAAAACTCAACAAAAACAACTCAAACTTCTGTATCACAAATAACTTTCAAAACCAACTTAATCACTCTGTTTCTAGATGTGTTGTCTAGTTTAGATCACAATTTCACTTGCTTTATAATCAATACTTATATATCAATACTTAATATCAATGCTCCTGTCTCTTCTTCACCACCATCTTCATCTGCTCCATCATCCCTCCTCATTGGTCAACCATAAAACTTTTCGCGCATTTCTCTTAAAGGGATACATACACTTAAACTACATACATTAGTTTCATACTGCAACATGAGAACATATACATTTTTAAACATCACATGAACTTAATTTCACAAACCTTGAATTTAATTATTTTATTTTTAGCAATTCTTTTTAGATGACTGTTTATTATTAGCTTTTAGTAATCACTCTGGTTACACCCTCCCCCGTTAACTCTATGCATGTCCCTGTGCATGCAACTGACAGGTTGTTTAATTACAGGCGCAAGTTATTTTCAGCAATAGAATCAGTCACAGCTGTACTCAGACTCTGAAAAAGAGACTGGACTATCGAAACCAAAGGATTACCCAACTCAGGGTAAGTGAACATACGTGGCTTCTGTCTAAGTCTGGAAGACTTCCTGATGGAATTGCCATTTTCATTTTGTTCATTTGCAATTTCATGCTCACAGATTCTTTCAGTTTCCTCTGCAGGTTCACTCTGAGCAACAAACGCGTCAGATGACTCGGCAGGTAAGTTTTCATTTGCGTCTGGCTGTACAACCTCCAGACCATCAACAGGTAAGTCACCCAAGGTAGGTATACTTTCAATTTCAGGTTGCTCTGATCGAAGCAAACATTTTGAAGGAGTATCTGCTGAAATTTTGTCAGGTAAGTTGTCAGTTGTCAGTCCTGAGGTAAAGGAACTGAAGGGATATAATTCTGTGACCCATTCTCAGTCTCATACACCTCTGTAAATCTGGTGGTTGACAAAACAGAGGGATCATGGCACAGCACCTCTACATAGCTGTCATCATCCAAGTCAAAATCTGGCTGCTCTTGTACCTCATCACTCAGATTTTTACGAGTTGGAGGACGCTTCCGAGTTTTGGTTAAGTCAACCTCTTCAACTGGTAACTGCAACCGACCACAAGGCAGCAAAAGATCTCTGTGCAGTGTTCTCAAAGGACCATCTTTACCTTCTGGCTTTACTGTGTAAACAGGAAGATCACCTGCTCTGCTCACAACAACATAAACAAGTGATTCCCATTTATCAGCCAGTTTGTGTTTACCTCTTATGCGTACATTTCGGACCAGAACCCTATCCCCAATGTCCAGGGTGGATTCAACAACATGCTTATCAAACCGAGATTTATTCCTCTCTCCTAATTTAACAGCATTTTTTGTGGCTAATTCATAAGTTCCTTGAAGCCAAGATTTTAAGTTATGCACATATTGCGAATGCGTCTTGAGCTGCTCTCTGTTCAGAGGAACATCGAAAACCAGATCTATAGGCAACCGCGGCTGCCTCCCAAACATTAATTCATATGGGGTAAACCCGGTAGAATCATGTTTGGTGCAGTTATACGCGTGTACAAGAGGCTTTACAAAATCATGCCAATGAGATTTGTCACGCTCCTTCAATGTACCCAGCATACTCAGAAGAGTGTTATTGAATCGCTCAACAGGATTTCCCCTGGGGTGGTAAGGTGTTGTCCTGATCTTACGGATTCCAATCAACTCACAAAGCTCTTTGATAGTTTTTGACTCGAAGTCAGCACCCTGATCGCTGTGCAACTTCTCAGGAATCCCGTAATGGACTATAAAATTCTCCCACAGGGCTTTGGCTACTGTACGCGATTTCTGGTTGGGAGTAGGAACTGCCACTGCATAATTTGTAAAAAAAAATCAGTGATCACCATTACATCCTTGATGTTGCTTGAGTCTGGTTCAATGGACAAAAAGTCCATGCAGACCAGCTCAAGAGGTCGGGTAGCTCTGATATTAACTAAGGGAGCTGCCTTTTCAGGTAATGATTTGTGACACATGCATCTAGGGCATGTTTTATCCTTATTATCTACATCTGCAACCATTCTAGGCCAATAGAATCTTGATCTGACTAGATCAAGTGTACGCTCTATACCTAAATGTCCCATCTCGCCATGTAGGTAGGTTAAACCCATTCTACGCAAAGACTCGGGAAGAACCAACTGATATTGAGTATGTTCTCCCTCTTGCCTTTTCCGATAGAGAATTCCATTCTGCAACTCCAACTTTCTCAATTCTCTCATTAGCAAGGGGAGCATAGGAATTTCTCTCCTTACAGGAGGAGGAATTGTCTCTCCTGATTCCAACTGCAAAATTACTTCTCGAATTACAGGATCGGATCTTTTCTTTTCTTTTAGATCATCCTCACCAAAAGTTGGAATTACAGGGAAACCATCAAAACCCTCGTTTTGATTGAGACTGCATGGGACTGCGTCAACATGCATGGCTAGCGATTCAACCAGAGCAAAGAGTCACCACCAACATCTGAATCATGGTGAACAATGTGTTTATCACATATGGCTTGGAAAACATTGCTAGGAACAGTACAAGCATCATCATCAAGCAGATGATTCAAGGTGAACTGACGAATTCTCTCTTGCTCCTTTTGAGATGTGACATCATCTCTCAGACCACCATGAGGACGTCTGGACAGACCGTCAGCATCCAGATTCTGCTTCCCAGCTCTGTACTGCAATTTGAAAGTGAAAGTTGAAAGAGCTGAAAGCCATCTGTAACTAGTTGAATCCAACTTGGCCGAGGTCAATATGTACGTTAACGGATTACTGTCAGTAACAACAATGAATTGATTACCGTACAAGTAATCGCTGAACTTCTCTGGGACAGCCCACTTAAGAGCTAAGAACTCCAGCTTGTGTGCTGGATAATGAGCTTCACTATGAGAAAGACCTCTACTGGCATAGGCAATTACCTTCATTTGCCCATCCTGCTCCTGATACAAGGCTGCTCCCAGACCCACCGTGCTTGCGTCAGTATGCAAAACATACGGAAGTTTTGGATCAGCAAAGCCAAGGATCGGAGCGGTGGTAAGCGCCTCAATGACAGCTTCAAACGCTTGCTGACAACTCACAGACCAGCGACTCCCAAAAGGCTCTTTGGGATTGTAGTAGTCTTTCCTATCTTTGAATTTACAGCCTTTACAGAGTGGTGGGTATCCGGATGTTAAATTATTCAAGGGTTTCACAATTGTGCCATAATCTTGGATAAACCGACGATAGTATCCCGAGAACCCCAAGAATGAGCGCAGCTCTTTAAGATTCTTGGGAATTGGCCAACTTTTCAGCACCTTAATTTTGTCAGGGTCTGTCTCTACACCATTTCTTGATACAATGTGCCCAAGATACTTTACAGAGGTTTGGAAAAATTTGCATTTTTCCGGAGAGAGTTTCAACCCATACTCCTTTAGCCGATGCAACACACTCATCAACCTACATTCATGTTCCTCCAATGTGTCTGAAAACACTATCAGATCATCGAGGAAAACAATGACCTCCTTTAGATGAATGTCACTCATGCACCTCTCCATTAACCTCTGAAAAGTACCAGGAGCATTTGTGACTCCCTGCGGCATCCTGTTGAACTCCCAAAAGCCTAGAGGGCAGACAAAAGCAGTCTTATGCTTGTCTGACTCCTCCACCTCGATCTGGTAATACCCAGACTTAAGATCAAGCACTGAAAACCAGCAAGAACCAGTGAGAGCAGAAAAAGTTTCCTCCAAGTTCGGTAGAGCATACGCATCTTTTATCGTTTGCAGGTTAAGCTTACGATAGTCAATGCAGAGCCGAACATCACCATTCTTTTTCCGAACAACAACAATGGGTGAGGAAAAAGAGGACTCTGACTCTCGAATGACACCAGCATCCAACAGCTCTTGCAGATGCTTACGAACAGCATCAAAATCTTGCGGGTGTATAGGGCGAGCCCTATGCTTGAATGGAGTTTCATCATGTAACTTTATATGATGGGTCACCTTGTTAGTCCTGCCAAAATCAAGATCATGCAAGGCAAATACCTCTGGCATGGAACGTAATTTTTGGGAAATCCTGCCTTTCCACTCGGCAGGTATTGGGGAGTCATCAAAATCAATCAAAAATGTTTTGGAATCAGTAGTGAATTCTTTGGTAATTACACTCTGTAATGAATGTAATTCTGCAACCATACACTTTACAGGAATTACAATGTCATGTTCAGTCTCATTTTTTAGGATTACTGGGATTTTCCGTGACGACTTAGAAGGAAGTGTGACTAGACAAGATGTACACAAGAGACCACTTGGCAAGAATGACTCAGAAGGAGGCTCCATCAAAACCCATTTGTCTGTGAACTGCTCTTGTGTGCTGACTGAGCCTTCAAGAACAAGACTCTTTCCGGCAGGAACCACTTCAGGCTTTGCACCTGACAGCTGCACTGATCCAACACTGCTATTGGCTTTCTGCTTGAACCTGTGCCCAAGAACATTGAGAATGGCTTGGAACCCATAAGGTAAGGCTTGATGAGATTTTGTCATCTCTGGATCAGAGCAGCTCTCATAAGCTAAATCAAGAGTGTTTGTGCCTATTAGTACAGAAGGCTGAGTACTACTCTTACTATCTGGAGTGACCAAGGCAAGGGTGGAAAGTTTTATTTCAGTTCCAAGGAATGCCTTGGGGAACACTAAATCTACCTCGATGTACCAGAGATACGGAACAAGCTGACCATTTGCTGCTTCTACCTCAAGAAGGTTTTCAAGAGGCTTGATTTTCAAATGTGACATATTCTGCTCATAGTATGTCTGAGAAACAGTGGTCACTTGTGAACCTGTATCTAGAAGACAATTGCATCTACTGCCTGCAATAAGAACTTCAGCAGTACATTTTGCACCAACCAAACCCTTTGGCAGAACAAAAGGTTTGTACTTTGTGTTAATGTGCCAATTACAACTTCTACTCTTGTACTTTTTGGGACCTCTAGTACTTTTTCCAGCCCCCGTTTGTCCCACAACCGGCGCTGACTCTAGTTTAAATGAAACGAATGGGATGACTCAACCTGAGCCCCCCAGGCAGATTGTTTTTCCTTTAGAAGCTTTCTTTTGGAAGCTACCAAAGCAGGATTTGCAACATTATCACATGTAGAAGCAATATGGCCATCCTCACCACATCGAAAACAGTACCAGGGCTTAGGTTTACTCAGTGTCTTAGAAAAACTGTGGGAAACGTCACCCAAGTTTGTTTGCACAGACTGTGATTTACTAACTTTTACAGCAGGTTTTGTGGTTGCTGGCTTTATTGACCTAACCGCAACTATTTGACTCTGTAACTCTGCTACTTGGTTGTTCAAGTCACAAACCGTACTTTCATTAGATCCTTTGGTTTGCTCTTTGGCTTTTTTTAGTTTTTCCACCTGACCTTGAAGCTCTGCAACTTGCTCCTTCAAGTCAAAAACAGTAGCTTGAGTCGTCACTTTGTCTTGTGAGGCACACAAAGAGTAAGAAGAAGTGCGCGGCTTAGATGCCCCAAGATGCTTTTTCATACGAAACTCTTTTGTACTCTGCTTGTCTTCTGTCGTACGCAACAACAGTAAAAACTCAGAGAAAGGAAGGGGATCATTTTTCTTTTGAAACTCGGAAATGAGGGTATTGTCCCAGCATCCCCTACAAAACTGCCTCAGCAAATGTCGATCAGCCTCACTGGAGGAAACACCACCTCTCTTAATGGCCATCATCAAAGCCACTTGCAGCCGCTGCAAGAACTGGGACGGTTTTTCACCAGCGTCCTGCAGAGTATTCAAGAATTTGGCAAACAGCTCATCACCATCCTCCACGGTGCCAAAAGCAGAGTCTAAAAGATCAAGATAAGCTCTGGGTGAAGCATGTGAACCCAACGTTCTGACAATATCTGCAGCTGGAGGTAAAAGGCTGTCAAGTATTTTTCTGGATCGGGTTAAATCAGAAATGGAAGGATCTTGTAGCATGAGTTCAATACTATTATGCCACATATCATAGTCTACCTCATTCCCCGGGCGAGGGGACCTTCCAGAAAAGAACCTTAGCTTGAGGAGGGCGTGTGTGTGCGAAGCAGCATCCTCGCTTTTCACAATATGCTCAACCACAACACGTTGTACTTCTGGAGGATTTACATTAGGCGCAGAGATTCTAGTTAATGGAATAAAGGGAGTTTCGCTCGAGACACCAACTGATGCTTCTTGGTTCCCCTGAGCTAAGCTGATCTGAGAAAAATCTGACTGTATCTCAGGTATAGTATTTGCGAGTGACTGAGTTTCGGGAGCACTCACTTTGTTCATTTGGCCATTTTTGTTTTGAGATACAGGTTCTTGGCACTTTGAAAGCTCCTCATTTAAGAGGTCTTCAAACAATTTGCCACTAAGCTTGGCAATGCGTTTTAGTTCTTGCATATAGCATGCTGTGGCACTGCTAGCAACTGTTGGGACATAGACACTGGACAATGCCTTAACCTCATATTTGAGGTTGGGCTGATGTGGGCTTTCAAAAATGAATGGTAGCTGAGGCTCCAAATTTTTAAGCGCAACCCCACTCTCATACTCAATTATCACATTTTTGTGATATGGGGACACGGGGCTCTCCAGGAGTAAAATCCTACCAATTCGCCCATATCTGCTGAGATGTTCAGTCAGATCATTATCTCTCTCTGTATTTGTCACTCCACTCACAATGAGTGAGTTTGGAACTTTTACATTTTCGTGTTCAACGACTTCCATTGTCACTGTGTACTATCTTTTTATAGTTGTCTGTTCTTTGTTGCTAGGGTATTTCTCTACTTACGGCTCCTGGCTGGCTCGCCAAAACTGTAACGCCCACCCTCAGGGCACCCAAAACTGTGGCAGTTCCACGAGTATACCAGGTAAGTTGTATAAGGGTGGTGTGGACTAGTGCCTAGGTTCGTAGGGAGCCGTAGTGAGAAATGGAATGAACAGACAGACAACAAAGATGCGTTTGAACCATTCATTGGTTTATGTTGAAAATTATTGTAATTATTGTTTTCTTTTCAGAAAAAATAAAACAATGACAAAATTGACAAAATCAATGACAGTAATGTCAATGTAAACAATGAGCAAAAATAAAAATGTTAAATAAAAATTTGTTTCTATGCTTAGTCTTTTAGTTTTTTTTTTTCTTCTAAAGAATTATGAACTCTTATTTAATTATCAAATCTTATTTACTCTCTTTTGAACTAATTTGTATGATTCAGCTTACTAATTTAACTCTTTTAAACCTATTTTTAGGTTTTACTAATTAACTCTTTTTTTATTACTTAATTATTTAAACTATTTTTTTTCTAGTGAAAATCTATTTCATTTTCTAATAAAACTTATTTAAGTCAAATTATTGCTCTTATATCTCTATTTAGTCAAATTATTGCTCTTATATTCCCAGAAATGTGTTTAAATTTGATATTCAAATCAAACCACTTACATTTCGTTTCAATTCACAGATAAAATCTTACATTTACAATACAGAGCAATTAACAACAGAAACAAAATCAGAAAATAGAGAAAACAATTCACATTTAGTCAATCAGTCTTTTGGTTGAACAAATCAGTCTCTAGTATGACAAATAAGTCTGTATTTTAAATAATGCAGTCTCTAAAAGCACAATCAGCTTTCAGTTTGGAAAAAAAAAAAACTATTTTTCACGTCCTTGTGTTGCTTTAGAAGGCATTATTCAGTCTTACCATCGTGTAACAAATCAAATGATGAAAAACCGATTGTTGATTAAATGAACTCCATCATCTTGGTGGATTTCCTGCCTCTGTCCAGAGGAAAGATAATGCAAGGAATACTACGGAAAATCAGCAATACACAAGATTCGGTGGGTGGCTCGCCATCTTGAATCCATGTAGTCTTCATGCAGTGATATGCAGTTCGTTGCGTCACCGTTTTCACAGTTGCAAAACTCAACAAAATCAACTCAAACTTCTGTATCACAAATAACTTTCAAAACCAACTTAATCACTCTGTTTCTAGATGTGTTGTTTAGATCACAATTTCACTTGCTTTATAATCAATACTTTCTCCGCCGATCTTTCCGTGCTCCTGTCTCTTCTTCACCACCATCTTTATCTGCTCCATCATTCCTCCTCATTGGTCAACCGTAAAACTTTTCGCGCATTTCTCTTAAAGGGATACATACACTTAAAGGGTTACTTCAGGATTTAGCATTAAGCTTTGTATCAGTAGAAAACCAGTAGTATTTTCTAATTACCGAGCTCCCCCCCCTCATATCCCCCTGAGACGAGAGATTTATTTATTTTTAGTCTGGAAAATATCCTCCGATGACGCAAAAATCGTCATTTTGCGTCATCGGAGGATTTTTGGGCCAGAACCTTAAAACTACAGCCAGTATTCTGCGTGTTTTCAGCACGCCCATATGGGGCGGGATCTCACTCACAGAATGTGAAGATGGTGTCAGCCATCTTTCTGTAGAAGCTAAGAAAACAGGCTCTTGCTCTGTGTAGAAAGTTTGTATACAAGTAGGTTAATCACGATGGCTGAAGGTAGTTTTGAAGTTGAAATGGCAGAAGGGGATTACGAAGATCTGTTGCGAGAATCTGATGCTCGCGCTACCCGTACGTGCCGCAATACAGCGATGAACAGAGGCCGGAGCAGCTGATGTAGCAGGGGAGCAAAACTTGCTTGGCAGGCAGGAAGAGTGTGTTAAATTATATTCAGACTCGAGTTGGGGCGGACTGGTGGTGTCAGTGCTGTCGCTGTGCGCCTATGGAAACAGATAGAGTCCTATTGCTGTCGCGAATTTCAGCGATACTGGACGAGATCGCTGAATCCGCTGATGAAACTGCACCGATAACTTGAGCATAACTGACCACCCAAGTTTTGTATCACACATGGACAGGGGAGTCCTGGAAACTTATTTTAGGATCCCGAAGATAAATTGGAAACGCCAGCCGAAGCAGGGACAAACGGACGGCTTAGTGTAAAGTGAGTATTTTATTTGTTTTTCTTTTTTGTTAATAAGACGTCATGTACAGAGTTTGGACACCCGGAATTATAATGTTCTTCCCGTGTAGTCAGTCAATTTATCAACTAACTCACGATTTATAGAGTCACGATGTAGCATAGTTGTATCATATGCATTGCGTTCATATTCTGGGCTCATCTTATTTTTTTATACATAGTATGGTTTATTAATATGATGTGTACTGAGTTTGGTCTTTTAATATCACTGTCTTAGTACAATAAGCCACGTTAAGCGTTTTCTTATAACGATTTTCTATGGGAAGAAAATGCTTAACGTGTAATTAAACGCGTTGCGTTCATATTTTGGACTCATCTTATTTTTTTATACAAAATGCTTAACGTGTAATTAAACGCGTTGCATTCATATTTTGGACTCATCTTATTTTTTTATACATAGTATGGTTTATAAATATGATGTGTACTGAGTTTGGTCTTTTAATATCACTGTCTTAGTACAATAAGCCACGTTAAGCGTTTTCTTATAACGGCTTTCTATGGGAAGAAAATGCTTAACGTGTAAAAACGCGTTGCGTTCATATTTTGGACTCATCTTATTTTTTTATACATAGTATGGTTTACTAATATGATGTGTACTGAGTTTGGTCTTTTAATATCACTGTCTTAGTACAGTAAGCCACGTTAAGCGTTTTTCACGTTAAGCGTTTTAGAATGTCCTAATCATATTTTCAGATACTACCGCCTGTAACCGGTAGGCGTGGTTTGGGAGTGGCCTCGTAAGGGCAGCAAAGCAAGTGCATTCTGGGAGTTGTTGTCTTTCAGCCACATGTGTAAAAAATACATTTTCTGCCTTTTCTCTGTCTAGAATGCTTCAAATTCAAAAATAATTTCACATTTATACTATATAAATGACCAATTTTAAATACACATTCATCTTCCCAGAGGTGAAGTATCCGTTTAAACTACATACATTAGTTTCATACTGCAACATGAGAACATATACATTTTTAAACATCACATGAAGTTTTAATTTCACAAACCTTGAATTTAATTATTTTATTTTTATTATTTTTAGCAATTCTTTTTAGATGACTGTTTATTATTAGCTTTTAGTAATCACTCTGGTTACATATGCTTGCTTGCATGGTTGTTGACTCATGTTATCCATAAAATTAAAGGAAATATATATATATATATATATATATAAAACAACAGTGGACTGACTTCCTAGAGAGACTTTGATACTGTATAAATCATATCATTCAAACAAGTACACAAAAAAGGCCTATTTTTAAGATACACATTTCAGTTTCATAACAAATTTCCATCAAAATAAATAGCTACATTTTTACCAAAATTAAATAAAACTAAATGCGTTTGATTCTCCTCCTTGCATAGTGTATATAAACAAAGGCTCGTGTATATGCAGGGCTGGGGAGTAATGGAATACATGTAACAGGATTATATATTTAAAATACTAAATATAAGTAACTATTCCACTACATTTACAATTTAATTAATTGGTAATTAGAATACAGTTACATTCAAAAAGTATTTTGATCACTGAAGAGGTTACTTTGCATTTTATTGTCATTTGCTTCAGTTAATATTTAGTCATTTCAGATGGAAAACATATATTCATATAAATATTGCGATCCAAAGTGGATTTGAACAGTGAAACACTTTCTAATGATGTGTTACATTCATACGAGCAGACAGAGAAGTATGTTTGAAGTAAGTATGCAGTTGAAGAAATATAAATAAACCTTGTGTATATTGCTAAGCTTTATGCTAAGCTAAAATGCTATTTCAAGCCATTTTACATGCGCATGTTACCAGGCACAAATTCTGAAACCACACTCAACCACTTCTGCTGCAGCAGTGGCAAATGTATATGCCTTTTCACACAGACTGTTTGAGGTAAACATGTTTGTTCCAGCATGCTTGTTGAATAATGTCATTCATATGTATGTATGTATATATATATATATATATATATATATATATATATATATATATATATATATATATATATATATATATATATATATATCTTACATGACATTAGTTTTGAGACAAAACCAAATTACAAATTTTAATGGTGGGAACAGCATTATGCAGAGTCAACTGTGCAATAATTATCATACGTATCATGTCACACAATTAGCAGGATATCCTGTTACTTTTTAATACTTACTTAAACAAAGGTTTGTCATTTAACAGGCGTAAACACTGCAGGGAACACATTCTGATTTTCAGTTTCTGTACAAACAAAGCATTCCAAACAAGCACCACAGTACAGTGATGATATCAGAAATAAAAGTTCATAGTAAGTACATAGTAGTACCCTAAGGAATACCAAAGACGGTGGTGGCGTAGTGGTCTAAAGCACATAACTGTTAATCAGAAGGTTGCTGGTTCGATCCCCACAGCCACCACCATTGTGTCCTTGAGCAAGGCACTTAACTTCAGGTTGCTGCAGGGGGATTGTCCCTGTAATAAGTGCAATGTAAGTTGCTTTGGATAAAAGTGCCAAATGCATAAATGTTTATTTACCATTGTTTCTAAAAAAAAAAAAAGCCATGGTACTGTGGTAGAAACATGTTACAGTAATGGTATCAGATGGTAATAAATACCATGGTATTTATTACATTGTGTCAAGTGAAGCGACACTAGGGGTCTTTCTTAAAGGCCTCGTCTACCTCTGAACTGGAGAAAAGGCCAATGAGAAATTGGCAGACAGAATTTTGCATGCCCCTCTCCCAGACATACGGGCATAAAGGAAGGAGGGCGTGCATCTGTTCATTCTGATTTTTTCTTCAGAGCCGAGCGGTTGTGCAATAAGCTGATTCCATTCACCTCTTCAGAACAGATTGCATATTTATGTTGCATTTCAGCGGCTTTCTCTTTTCACTGCACACCAGTATAGGCTTGCCCCTGGGCGATTCGACAGCGCTCTCTAAAAGAGTATTATTTTCACTCACAAAAGAGTTTCAGTTCTCTAAAAGTAAATACACAGCTGGCATTGAACGTCCTATTCAGGATGCATCTTTTAAAAGATGCCTTTCCGCTACTGTGTAGTTCCTGGATGCGGTCGATATATCTCCACCTCTGACGGTTATAGACGCTGCCTCATGTGTCTGGGCCTGGGCTTTCAGCATGTGTCATGTGTAATCACTGCGAGAACCATACCATGGCCACATTGCGGTCGCGGCTTACCTTCCTTAAAGGAAACGCTACTACTGCTGCCCCCTGTGTCGCTCCCTCTTCCCACAGGATGGAGGACAACAAGCTAGCGATGGAGGCGATTTGGGCAGCGGGCTCGGTTACACCGGGTAATTCCCCGCGGACCACCCGTACACCAGCATGCTCGTTGGCTTCCGTACCGGCTCGAGGTACAGGGAAGCTCACCTCACGGCCAGCCTAGTTTCTTTCCTCACGCCCTCTGTGCTGGATGATGACTTCGCCACTGCATTGGTAGAGCATTCCGGCTCCTTACACGGAAGACTCGACTGTGCGGTACCCACATTTTTAACAAAAGAGTGATTACCTCATTCCCTGTATCATCTGGCTCGCAAACTTTCTACACTTCTCACGGCAACCTGCTACCAAAATGCAGTTTTCACGGCAATCTGCTGCCAAGCACCTATGGTTCCGGCACCCCAGATGTGGATCCATTGCCTCCGGACCCACGACCACGAACCCCGGCCGGCTGGTTCTGACGAGTCCAGAGGATGCCTACATGGGGCCTCCCCCTCAGTCACTAACCCGCCCCCTGCTGGGTGTGTGGAGCAAGGTAAGTGCTTCGAGTCTTGTCACCGCACCAAAGCCTCGGGACGCGTCTATGCCTCCCGACGCAACACTACATGCTCTCCCTCTCGCTGCGAAGCCCCGCCAGGTACGTCGAAAATGGTCATCCCCCTAGTGTCCCTCGGAGTTTGGACCGCGTGGCTTTCACTTCCCAACCCGTCGCGCTGGTTGGTCAAGACCATCAGACTCGGCTATGCGATACAATTCGCCAGGCACCCGCCCCCTTTCAACGGCATCCGCTTGACTTTGGTGTACGGCGAGGAGGCCAGCACCCTGGAGATCACGACCCTCCTACTCAAGGACATGATAGAGCCTGCCCTGCTGAAGAAGGTTTTCTACAGCCCTTACTTCATCATACCCAAAAAAGGTGGTGGGCTACGACCAATCTTGGACTTACAAGCTCTCAACCGGTCCTTACACAAACTCCCGTTCAAGATGCTTACACAAAAACACATTTTAACATACGTTCGACATCAAGATTGGTTCACAGCGAACTTCCACGTCTCCATCTTGCCTTGACACGAACCTTCCTACGGTTTCCATTCGACGGCCAGGCGTATCAGTACAAGGTCCTCCCCTTCAGCCTGTCCCTGTCCCCTCGCGTCTTCACGAAGGTTGCAGAGGCAACCTTGCCCTTGCGCATCTCACGAACGAGCACGAACAGTCGGTGCTGAAATGCCTCACGTTGTTCAAACTAGGCACAGCGGTTCTGCTCAAACAATTCCAGAGGCTCCTGGGGCATATTGCATCCTCCGTGGAGGTCGCGCCACTGGGGTTGATGAATATTAGACCGCTTCAGCAGTGGCTTTAGACTTGAGTCCTGAGATGGGCATGGCGCCATGGCACATACCGTGTGTTCATCACCCCCTCTAGTCGCCAGACTGTCAACCCCTGGCAGACCTCTGTTTTCTGCGGACAGGAGTCCCTTAAATGCAGGTGTATCGGCGCATCGTAGTTACCACAGATGCCTCCGAACTGGGTTGGGGTGCCGTGTGCAACGGGCATGCAGCCGCCGGCTCCTGGACGGGGTCCGCTTGGGTTGGCACATCAACTGCCTAGCATTGTTGGCTATATTCCATGCCCTGCGGACGCTTCTCCCGCAACTCCAGGGCAAGCGTGTCTTGATTCGTTCAGACAGCACCACTGCAATAGCTTATCACCAAATGATAAGTCACCAATGCGGCGTGCGGTCGTATGTCACAACTCGCCCGCCATCTCCTCCTTTGGAGCCAGCTGTGACTCAGGTCACTGCATGCCACTCATATCCCCGGCAGCCTCAACACAGCAGCGGATGCACTGTCGCGACAAGGCACGCCCAGCGGAGAGTAGAGGCTCCACCCCCAGGTGGTCCAACGGATTTGTGAATGGTATGGCAAAGCACAGGTAGATCTGTTCGCTTGCCAGGAAACTTCCCACTGCCCGCTCTGGTACTCCCTAGCGGAGGCTCCTATCAGGACAGGTGCTCTGGCACACAGCTGGCCCCGGGGGCTGCGCAAGTACGCATTTCCCCAAGTGAGCCTACTATCACAAGTGCAGTGCAAGGTCTGGTAGGACGAGGAACAAGTCACTCTGGTAGCCCCTTATTGGCCCACCCGGACTTGGTTCTCGGATCTTACGATCCTCGCGACAGCACCTCCCTGGCAGATCCACCTGAGGAAGGATCTTCTTTCTCAGGAACGGGGTACCCTCTGGCATGCCTGTTCACGCCATGCCTGTTCCCCTCATTGGATCTGTCCGTGGTCCTTTCAGGCATCCAGAGACCCCCCTTCGAGCCACTAGAATCAGTCGAGCTCTCTCCTTAAAGACGGCCCTCCTGATCACGCTCACTACCATCAAGAGGGTTGGGGACCTGCAAGTGTTCTCTGTCAGTGAAACTTGCCAGGAGTTCGGTCCAGCGGATGCTCACACCATTCTACATGCCCAAAGTTCCTACGACTCCCTTCAGGGACCAGGTAGTGAACCTGCAAGTGCTGCTTCGGGAGGAGGCATTCAGACATTCAGACATTCTGAGCAGCTCTTTGTCTGCTTTGGCGGACACCGGAAAGGGAACGCTGTCTCCAAATAGAGGCTTGCCCACTGGGTCATTGACGCCATCGTTTTGGCCTATAACACCCAGGCCGTGCCCGCCCCCTTGCGGGTTCGATCACACTCAATGAGAAGTTTGGTATCCTCATGGGCACTGGCCAATGGCACCTCCCTAGCAGACATCTGCAGAGCAGCAGGCTGGTCAACACACAATACCTTTGCGAGACTCTACAATCTCAGGATTGAGTCGGTCTCAACCCGTGTTCTCTTAGGGCCGAACAGCTTACCGGGTGTTCCGCTTGCACCTAGCGCCCTTCACCAAAGTGATCCAGTGTGCTCTTTCTCCCAGGTTAGCCACTTAGCTCACGCTCCTTGGATGTTCATCCTCCCTAGCCCTTTGGATCGCAAATTCAGCAGAGGAATTTCCAACTAGACCCACTACGAGTTCTAATGACTCTGTACTTGGAGAGGTATTCCACAGGGGTCAGTTTTAATGTTATTTCCACAGTATGCTCCCCCTCCCTTGGTGGGCCCATGTCTCCCTTGGGCAGTCCCCACTGCCCTTCGGTCGCTATGTTTGTAGTAACTCCTACATCGCTATGTAGGATCTACCACCGCGCCACTTCCAAGTGGCTTGAAAACCCATGTGACGTATTTGCCACATTTCCCTCCCCCCAGCCTGGGCAGGATGTGGTCTCTGCAGGGTCTTTTCCCCCTGAAAAAATAGTAGCTGGAAAAGAACACCCTCACTGATTGCATATTATAGCGTTAAGATGGCCTCAGCCGCTTTTGCACTCTATACGAGTGTTGTTACTATGACAACCAGTTAAAGCAACTACAATCTGAACTGAAAAGCAGTTTGACTAGTTGGGTCTAAAAAAATCAGATGTCATCTCATTGGATGAGAGATGTTCCATGATTACTGATGGTCACACAATATCAGCACTCGGACGCTTCACTGTATCACTCCACTTGTGTTCTTGCCATTTTAAACTAAAGTGTAAGAGCAGTGCACATGTGTTAAGAGCTACTGTATGTGTGTCTCTTTACATGTATTTTTTTTTTAAATACTATTTCTGAAGTGACATGTTTGTATTACTAACGAAGGCTTGGACGCATCATTTGGTTTGAACCAGCAATGGCAGATTCTGATCCGTCGTGTAAAAAAGTAGTTCCATGCACAAATGCGTTTTTTGTGAACATACTCAGTTTTTCCTAATTTTTTTATATGTTCTTGTAGATCAAACTGTTGAATATAAGCAATATAACACTCACAATCGTGCAATATGGCCCTAAATTACCTACGGCACTCGGCCACTGTAGCCGAATCACAGCAGTGTTATATTGCTAAAAAAAAAAAAAAAAAAATACAAAAAAAATAAATAAATATATATATATATATATATATATATATATATATATATATACACACATACAAAAGTTTTGAAACACTTAACTGAAATGTTTCTCATGATCTTAAAAGACTTTTGATCTGAAGGCTTATGCTTAAATGTTTAAAATGAATTTTGCATACAAAAATATAATTGTGCCACCATATTAATTAGTTTTATTATAAAACTTATAAAAAAAGTTTTTGAAATTGTTGACTTGGACCAAATAATATAGAAAAGCAAAAGTGCCCAACATATAGACGGGGACTCCTTCAATACAGTTTAAAAAGAATCCCAGGATGATAACTCATGACATTGTTTGAGAAAATGTAAATAGTACATGTCTGCAAATTCTAGGCAAAGGGTGACAACTTTGAAGATGCTAAAATATATAATTTGTCAATTAATTACATCAGTAAATTTCATTTTGGTGAACTATCCCTATAATCAGAATTAACTAACAAAATATTTGTTTAAGATGCCACTAAGTTTTTCTTTTGTTTTTTACTAATGCAATGACACGCATGTGTTTTTAATGATGATTTCAGTACTATTAATATAATTGCTTGGCTCAGGAGAACACTGGTTTTATATCCCCAATCTGGCTTTTGAAAAGTGTGCTGGGTTAAAATGTTTGCTTTGTGTGATTTCATATGAGGAAAACTTCCCATTAAACTAGCAAATGTTTATAAGAAAGCCCTGGACGCATGGAAAATTTAAAACGCAATTTCTCCCCGCACTCATGTATATTTCAGAATAATCAACATGCGTTATCTATGAACAAGACTGGCTTAAAAAGCAAATTATTTTTGTTTCAGGTTTATACTAATAAGCAATTGATCTTTTTCAGGGATTTTGTCTTCATTTAGAGAATATTTAGAGAATAAATTGCTTCATCTTGTGAAAGCACAATTCAGGTACATTTGTGTGGTTCTGCAGGTTATAACACTTTGTATTGGTGGTATTAACATCTTGGATAAGAAATGTAGTAATTTTCATATCACACAAGATTTGAGATGTTCCCCAAAAGCACTTGTAAAATGGAAACAAAAATGTCCTATGCTTTCCACAGATAAGATTTGGTCTGAGATAATACATTTTTACCATCCAATAAGGTAAAGTAAATTCCTTTTAAAGTGTTGCATAGATACTATCCCTGCAATGCTTTCCTTAATACATTTAAGGTAGACATCTCACCACAATGTTCTTTTTGTAATCTTGAATTGGAAACTTTCATACATTTATTTCGCACCTGTAACCACTCTAAAGACTTCTGGATCCAGGTATCTATGCTAATATTTTATGCATTTCATAAACAAATTGTGATAGAGGACACTATGATCCTGTTCTTTGTCTGTAACACTGGCTCTCTCATAATTAATAACACTTCTTAGGAAAATGACATATTTGTCACTGTGTGACAAAGAAAATGTGTAAATTGCTCAAGAAAAAAATATTTTTGTCAAACTAATATTTGTATGCAAAATGTGAAGATCTGTTTTGATCCCCCAGTATGTCTGTGCATTTTTGTGAAACAGGTAGAAGTTGACAGTCTTTCAATTGCAGCATGTTGTAGTACATGTAGTTTGTAGAGTTTAAGTGTTGTAGACGTGTTCCATCTATAATGATTTTTATTTCTGCTTGATTTTAGCCTGTAACAACACAATTTGTTACAGAAATCCTTACAACTAAAACTGTTTAAGATAATAAATGTTTTTTTAAAGTGTTCCCCAACTGTAAGTTTTTTTTTTTTAGCATGCAAGTCTTTTGTCTTAATCCTGAATATTTAAGTCACATTTTATTCCTCTCTTTGATAAAAATCAATTACCATCTATAAGTTTACTAAATTAAAAGAGAAACGCTTAATACATTTATTTATATATTTTATTTAACCCTCCAAGCATCAACTTTTATAGTTAACCTTACACATCAAAATTCACACTGTATTTTTTTTTGTAAGTTTTCTCAGATGTTCTTATGCATACTGGCCCATAGGATGGTCACTCCACTCCGGGAGATGAGAGATCTTCTCTTCAGTGCTGGGCTGGATGGGCCAACCCCAGGCTTTGAAGAAGCAGGACAGATTCATCTTGACCACTTTGGAGAAGGTCTCAGCATATAGATTCATCTTGCCTGCATTGTCATTTGGCACTCTGCTCATATGATGGTAGGCGGAAAAAACTTTCTTGAAAGCATCCCAGCCAAATTTGTCTTGAAGCTTAGGGTGGATAAAAATATTAGGGTAAGACATAGAAATAACATTAAATAACATTGAGTGGATATCATTAAAATTTCACAATAGCTTAATCAAAATGATTTAATTTCCCTCAATTTTTTAAATTTTTTTTTGAAGAGAGTTAATGTAGCATTATAGATTTTAACTTTGTCTTAAATTATACTGTTATACTATAAAAAAATTTAACATTAAAACATTAACATTGAAAAAAACATGTTTAACTTTTACAACCAACATTATGAGCAATCTGTTTATACCTGCAAATAAGTCTCCAGTGATGTCCACACACTCCAGTTTTTTAAATCTTTGCCACCTTTAGCATAATCTCGAGCACGACCCTGTCGATTTTCTAGGGTCATTGCTGGATGTGCATTAGCCCTGTTCAAACCCAGCACTTCCTCATGTATGTACACTGACCACAGGTTGCAGGTGCACTCAGTTGTATGTGGAGGGAACTCCCAAACTTCACACTGCTGGTTATGACCCAACTCATGAATAAATCCCCAGAGACCACTTTTATGGGCTGCCTCTACATTAATTAGTTCTGGGGCAGAACTGGAGTGCATCATGATGGGATATCCAGAATGCATAAAGCCTGAAAGGGAAAAGGGGAGTTTGGTGTTTAATATGGCTGCTAGGATCACCGTGACAACCACTACACCTAAGTGGTGAACTGCCACCAGCGGTGATGTGCAGCTAAATGCATCAACTTATAAGAGCTTTCAAACACCTGAAATAAATAATAGCATATAGTATAGTAAAGAATTAGGGCCTTTGTTACTGTGTTGTAAATTTTTAGTGCTAGAGACTGTATAATTTATAGTTTTTTAGAGACTTTAGGATTTTGCGCAAGATAGCACATTGTTACGGCACTGGCCTATTCACAACTCAAGTTACGCATAACACACAATTTGTTCAAGTCCAATTATGCCTTCGCATTGTCTGTGCAGACACGTGCAATAGGCTTTATATCGTACGTCACATGACCAAATTGGAAATCTGGTCTCATCACATCCACTTGTCGGAGAAAGCAGTAACAGCAGTTTGAACTGACGGAGATAGCTATGGACTTTAAGGTAATCAGCTAACCTAGCTATTGCTTTTTATTGTTGGTGTTTTATTCTATTTTAATATCTGAATATTAGTAAGAAGAAGAAAATGTTTTTGTCAAGACCAATAAAGTACCAGAAGCGGGATAATCCTAAAAGTGATTTCTGCTGTGAATCTCAATGAAGGCATCTTGAGTAAAATAGCCCTATACTCAACGTAGCACATACAGAGGACCTGAACCGGAAGCAATGTGACCTGTTTTACAGAATACAAAGATTGTTGCGTACAACTCGTATTCAGCAAAAGTTCAGATGTGCATTTGCTTCATTGTCTGTTTAGATGTTAGTGGTGATATTATAATAATGTTGTTGATGTATGTTACGACCCGAGAGTTGTGTTTTGTTTGTATCTTTTCTCCACTTTCACTCTCTCCTGTCAAAACTCTCAGGTCTCGCGAGTGGTTGATTATCACGTCAATCATCATCAGTCAACTTTACGTCACTACACGAAGATCACGTCACCACTGTATAAAGACCCGGAAATGGTGAAAGGAGGGAGTTCAGTGCTCTTTGTTTTTGTTTTTATTGCTAATAACTTGAGATTTACCTCATTCGTGTTCTTTAATGAATGTTAAAACTTTTCTATTGTTCTCTCGCTACGTTTTACTTACATTAATTTTGTTTGTTTGTTACTTTGTACGGTGACATTGTCTCTACGTCCACAAGAACTCACCCTCTGTGGTTTAACAGACCAGCGAGGAGTGCATAGGGTAGTAGGTCACGTGACATACATCGTACAACACGTAGAGTTTGTGATTGTATAGACGCATCAGGTAAGGAGCGAGTGCTGCCACGTGTATTTCTACATTTATGCATTTGGCAGATGCTTTTATCCAAAGTGACTTACAGTGCACTTATTTCAGGGACAATCCCCCCGGAGCAACCTGGAGTTAAGTGTCTTGCTCAAGGACACAAGCGACCTTCTAATTTCCAGTTATGTGCTTTAGCCACCTACGCCACCACCACCATTTCTGTTATATAGCGAGCGTAGCTTAATGTGCCTCGGCACTGAAGATTGTTTATTTGTTTTCTTTGGGTTTATTCATTAGTCAAATTAGTGATTGTGGGAGGACGAGAAATAGCTGATGTTTTGGTTTTGTTCATTTATTTTTTTATTTATAACTTTATAGTTTTGATGCTGTGTTCCCTAATACCACACGACATTCAAAGGGGGATGTAACAATATAGCAGATTAATGTCATATAGGATGTGTTTGAAAAAAAAGTTGATTTAGCTCTCCAAGCGCTTCAGTTTATTATTGTTCAGCTTTTTCATCTCCCGCAGTTCAGATGGTGCAGTCCTCAAAATACCATGATTGGATCATTTGTTTTATTAAAATAAGAATTTTCTACTGCTAACAAATTGATTTATTTCTCATCATATATTCATCAACAATATATCAGAATTATTTAATTCTCCTAATGATGTGTATTTTTCCCTCATTTTTCTTAATGGAATCAAAAAACACCTCAATCCTTTCTGCAGTAATTTCGTTATGCAAAACTTTTTTGGTGGGAAAACCAGACAATGTTTTTTTCCCCTTACTCAAAACATCTGACAATTGAAAATCTTTTCAACCAAGGACTGAACCACCATTTAATTATTATCCATCCATTTACAGATATTTAGTAGTTCTGAATATTTGAGTTTTGCTGCATTGCCAGATTTTGACATTATGGAATTGTTTTTATCCGTTGATGTTTACATGTTACTGTCGTATAAGACATTTTAAAACCAATGCAAAATATTTATTTTTTTTTGTATTTTGTAATATTTTACAAAAGGGTTTAATTTCTATTCCGTTTTCAAGTTTGATCCATTGAAAACACATGATTTGCACGTAATATTCGGTGGCCACTTTTCAATTTGAAAACTACTGTCATTGGCGGAACAGCAGTTTGAAGAAAGTTAGATCTTATAAACTAGTTCATTGCTAGCTACTACACATCCAGTTTAATAGCACTGTCATTTAAAGGTAATTCTATTAAGTACTAAGTAAAACCATGAACCCCCTTGAGTACCAAGATCTGTTACCACCACAGTACAGCAAGAACAGATGTGAAATATGCACAACAGAACCACACGTCTTGCAATAAATTGGCCAAGCACTTGCATCTGTATAGTTGTACAGTCTGTTTCTGGCCTTACCATTATAATCATGTTGGTGGCTCTTTACCCTAACAAAGACACTTAAGTATTCAATAGTACTGCATACCACAAGAGATCTGAACATCTGCAACAAATCGCTCCTTGCGGGGGAACTTGGCAGGCTTTGCCGCCAGGTCAGCTATGCCTCTCATTATGGAATCCCAAAGTGAAGCCACCTCATCGGGGCGGTCCAGATTCCTTATCAATGCTGATTCCAACGTGATGATGATGTTCTCAAACTCAAGCTCTGCCCAGGGCGCTGGTGCCTGACGGATCCCACCCACCCAGTTAGCAACACTGGTCTCTCCTAAGGGACGAGAAAGTTCAGATTCCAAATGTTAACACACACCTTCATGACTTTTGATGCGACAATGTTTAAATTAATCTTATTTATAGACACATTATAAAATAAAAATGTAAATAAATATATATATATATATATATATTTCAAGGTCATTCAAATGTGCTCACTGAATATTCATTCAGCTTTCTTACCAGATTTGAAGTATGGGGCTTGAACTGCGGTCTGCACGACAATTTCTACCCGCTCCACTTTGCAATTGGGAGGTGCTATTAGGTAGATGAGACCTCCCCACAGATTACAGAGCTGGACCATTTCTGTGTTCAAGGGGAATCGCTCACAAACCACAGGTGCCCGTTTCAGAACATTTGCATCACCGATGTTATCTGTCTGACAACCAATCTGCACCTGCATGGAGTGATACTTCATTTAAATGGCATGCGCTCACAGACCTTTTCATGTGCAATGAGGTTGTTGGATGAGTATATCTATACAAGAGATACATTACTTGATTTCTGTTTGAAACATGTTTGAATTAATGCAATATAGTGTATGAATATTTCTGATCACCTTCCAATTTTTCCCAATGAATTCTGGAGGTAGTGCAATGTATGTCTTCATACCAGGAGAAAGATATAAGCCTGTGCTTATCCATTCTTCACAACCTGAAACAAGCAATTTAATGTTTAAGATACAATTAACAACTTGCATAAAACAAATTAATGGTTAAGCTAAACTGGGCCTTTTTAGTCTTCAGATTGTTAATCCAGGGTCATTCCAAACCCTGGGTAAACATAATCCTAGATTATCTTGTTCCATTTTGTTTCTATACTTTATCGTAGGTTAGTAATTTGTATTTATCCTGGGTTAGTGTTTTATTTGCATATTTCTATTCAGTTTCTGATAAGTTGTCTTTTGCTAAACAGCTAGCTGTTAAGGGGCTTTCACATGATTTGTGTCAGGAGTCAACACACCGCTCAACACCAGTGTAAAGAGCCACTTTGATCTCCACATGAAAAGCACTGCAGAAAACTTCTTGTTTTAATTTTAGCATCCACATTGTGATTAGTTATTGAAAATGTCTAGTAATTATTGGCTGAAGCTTCAAATGGACTTTTAGCACTGTGTTACAATGCTTGACAACCGTTTTTGTGTGTAACCCCATATTGTGGTGCCAAGGGTTTATAGCGGTATGCTCCGAATAAGCGTTTCATTATCAGGGTTAAAAGAGGTGCTACCCCGCTTTCAAAATTTCTTTTGTGAAACGCTGCTAAACCCAGGGTTGAAAATGTCTTTAACATTTATGTTTACATTTAAATTTAACATTATGCTAACACTGGGTTTAGCTCAGTGTGAAAAGCCCCAACACTTGCTACTTTAAAAAAAAAGGAATAAACTTTCCCCTTTAATTTGGCAGGAAAACTTTCGTACCTGCAGTGTTGGCACTGATGCGAACTCTTGCATTGGACACAGTGGGTAGGTTGGGTCTGTCCTTGATGATGTAGGGCAGGAGGGCATCAGGGTCAGGTGAGACTTTGTAGACTTCGTTCCCAACTTGGAGCATCAGATGGTCCTTGGCACTTTCAACAGGACAGTTACTACACACCTGCGGAACACCTACCTTTTTCACCATTTCAGAAAGAAGCGCTACCATTGATGTATAGGCAGAACTGTTATGAGCCTCCATGCGGAGGTAACTCGCACAGTCACTACCAAGTTGCTTCAAGCAGCCCTGTTCTTGAGCAGTCAGTTCCTGCCCCTGGGTTACATGTTCAGCAAAACGCTGCAGCATGTTGCGAAATTGGTACACCTCTCTACAGCTAAGCTCTACCGCTGGTGCTTTGTATAGTCCTCCACTCAAGGTGTTTCCCAAGATACACAACCCCATCTTATTAAGAATGTGATTTCCAGGGTATTCAGTCATCACATTGGAGTCACAGTGGGTTTGGGCCCAATACCAGGCATGACCCGCAATGAGAAGACCACCACCTTCAGCAATAAAATCTTGGATCTGTTCACACTGGGCATCACTGTAGGAAGTGCAGACATAGACGCTAAGATCTTCTCTGAAGCCAGTCAACTTACAATCTAGACCGGATTTGCTCAGTACATTCTTGGCTGCTGTAAGGCTGGGTAGGACCCCGATAACACCCTTACGACCTTCATTAAGCCACTGGATTGCATTGACCATGAAAGTGGACAGAGCTTCACAGCCCAGGTAGACTTCATGGGTTGCCACAATTACTCGCCCTTGTCCATAGTAGGCACCAGCAATGAATGCTTTTCCAGCTTGGGTGACTCCAATAGGAAATGCTAATGGTCCATGCACCATCACTTCAGATGGCAAAGTCCCACCTTGGATGTCAAACTCAGGCACACCTTGCAGAAGGAATTCTAGATCACACTTAAAATCCTTCCCCATTCTGGAAAATAACAATAAAACACCATTAGAGAAACATTTTAAAACATTTGTATGTTTAGAAAAGTAATGGGTAAAAGACTAAAATGTATGCAGAACTTACGATACAGCTAGACAACAAGAAGGGATATTTCTAGGCACAGGAAATGTGCCAAGTTCCCCGGGGTGTTCTGAGAAGTAAATTCCTGAAACACTGCACACCTTGTTTCCAGGAAAGTTTAGCAAAGTGTTATCTTGTGGATGTGCCATAGCCCAACTCCAGGCTTGGCCTGCAATTAGCAAACCGCCCCCAGCTTTTAGGAAAGCAATCAAATCCTTTGCACAGGTCTCAACACTGTAAGCATCAGAGACATATACAGCTAACCCATTCCGAAAGTCTCCAATCTCTGTCTTGATTTGGGAGTAGACCAAGTTGTTAGCTACAGAACAGAATTTCTTCTTAATCCCTACAATGCGGTCTTCACTCTTACATGGCATGAGCCATTTTATGGCATTTCCTACCAGTTCAGGAAAGCGTGTTAGGTATTCCTCATGTCCCAACACCACCACACGTCCCTGACCATAACGAGATGCAGCCATCAGGACCTGACCTCTTGGATTCATGGCAAGTGGAAAGGCATGGTCACCGATTAGCACAAGATCACTGGGCACTGCTTTCCCTTCTAAATCAAGCTCCTCCAGTCCAGACATGAGAGCGTAGTAGTCCGCTTCACGTGCCATGGTGCTTTAGTTATGCTTAGTTAATCAGTATAAAAAAAATTCTTTTTAGCTCTCTAACTTTTACTGGGTATCACGGTTGGGTTTGTTCCACATGAGCTTATGCATGCAGTAGCGACACAGACTGGATTTCAACCCTACACAAAGACATAGGGGGGGGGGGGGGGGGGGGGGGGTGGTGTCATTTCATACAAAATGGCTTTTCAAAGTGCTTTACATATAAAATAATATAAAAAAAATAAGATTCATAAAAAACATTTTAATATCAATAAAGAACAAGAATTAAGAATACAAAGTTATAGGATAAAATGTAAAAGAAAAGTACAAATTATTAAAATGAATAAATAAGAATACAGAAATAATGATCCAGTGCGATCAGTAAGTCCAGCACAGTGATCAGTGAATAAATGCACTGACGTGTTTTCACACTAGATTTGAATGTGGCTACTGTTGGAGCACACCGGACATCTTCTGGAAGCTGGTTCCAGCTCAGGTGGCATAACAGTGAAACACAATCTCACCTTGTTTTGAGTGAATCCTTGGTATTTCTAACTGACTTGATTCTAATGATCTGAGAGGTCTGATATGTTCATATTCAACAAGCATATCTGCAATGTATTTAGGATCTAGGCCATTGAGTGATTTATAAATGAGTAATACTACTTTAAAATCAATTCTAAATGTAACTGGAAGCCAGTATAAAGACATCAGGACTGGAGTAATTGAGACATCGAGAAACAGCAAAAGTTTTTAAAAAAAATCTTTAAAAGATATGATGCCACATTGCCATGACAGAAATTGTAAACTTTGGCATGTTCTTTATCATAATCATATGTTGGAGTTGGAAAAAATGTATAGACTTACATACATTTTTTACTTAGATACATTTTGGAATTTGCATCTTCATATAGCCTATATTTATTTCCTTCAATTATAGAATGCATTTAGTCTTAATTCATAGTACAACTCTTTTTGGAGATCAGGAAATCCGTTTTAATATCAAATTAAGTAGTTTATAAATTTTGGTTGATTCGGAGCAAAAACTGTATTTATATACTGGTTAGAACAACTTAATAGAATGGTTAATAATGTTGTTTTTAAAATGACAATCATCTGTGTTAAGGGGTAGGAGGGAGGGTATTAATGCATCATATTGAACAAAAGTTCAGTGAAGACTTGGAAACAATTGAGAAATTTACTTTTTGCCTCCAATAATGTTTTCCTTGTACCTGGATTATCTGTGCAGTATATGCAGTAATTAAATGAAGAACTTTTTAACAACATTGTATAGAGAACGCGACATCCACAACGGGCAATTAGCACTGTTTGCAAACATCGCTCGTGCTGTATACAGGTAATATATGTCAATAATGTGCGTTTTTTAAAAATGCACACACAAGTCCTTCCCGTTTCCTCGTGTGGCTGTAATCTATCACGAGCATCAATAATGTGCTTTGATTAATGGCATTAAGATGCTGTTATAGTAATACATTTTACATGATTAACAAGGACTCCACACACACCCTTCCATTTTTAAGCAGGCACTCCGTGCTAATTCGGACAGACATGAAACAATAACTAAAGCGCTTGGGGTGTTCATGTGGGATTTCCATGTATGTTTAATATATTCAAGCAGCATTATCACAACATCCCTTCTCGTATGCATTCTGATATCAGTTGCCTCCATTTGCTTCTCCACCACCCGGATTGAGGTGAGTAAACGCGCCACCATGAGGACCTACTAAGTAGTGGGAATTCGGCATTCCCCAGCAAGGTTATTCCTTCTATAGTGATGTACAGCTTCCGATTATTGAATATATATAGAGATGAGTATGAAGAGCACTTTATGTTGATGCATGTAGCATATTAGTGCAGGTATTAAGTTCAAATGTTGATTTAGTAATTAGAGAAAATGTTAATTTTTTTTAGTTAAGGACCCTGACAAAATTAACCATGGTTTTACTATAGTAATATTGTAGTAACCATGACTGCTGTCATCATGGTTTTCCGAGCAGAAATCGTGGTTTTGATACAATAACCATGGTTTTATAACATTAATACTGTAGTTTCTATATAGTAACAATGATTTAACTATATATTGTAACCATGAAAGTAACCAGGTTTCTATTGTGGTTATCATGATTTTACTACAAATTCCATGATTAAACTATGATTACTGTTGTAAAACAATGACTGGTATTTAAGGGCAAACCTGTTGAAGTGTTTATCAAACAGATTATTCTTTGGATTTGGCAGTAATTTATTTTATTTTTTTTTTTAAAAAAAGCAAATACCGTGATACAAACCGAACCTTGAGAAATGTGAACCGTTACACCCCTAATACACACACGTACGCAGGCATTTTCATATGACTGCCCTTGGATGTTTTTTTTCCTTTTTGTTATTGCCCTATTTGTTGTCCTGCCTATTTTTTCTGCCACAACCATCACAGCCTGTTTTCCTTAGGGAATAATAGCAAATAGTGCATAGATTTCTGAATAAAACACATTTATATCCATCCATCCATCCATCATCAACCGCTTATCCTGTACAGGGTCGCGGGGGGGCTGGAGCCTACACATTTATATAACGAGCATACTTTCCATAGAAAAGAGGCATGTTTGAACAGAAAAGAATAACAAAGACTTATTTTAAATACTAAAGACGCAGCGCTTCAGTGCTGTGGATGAATAGTGAATAAGAAGCCGTTTTTGTGCTGAAATAACACGGGCAGCAGTGGTGCAGCTGAATTTTCCCCACAGTGTTCACAGTTTTTAAGGAAAATCAACCTATGAATGGCTTTCTTATAGTTTTATCTGCATATTAAATTGGGATAGGAGAAAGTATTTTAACATCAAAAAAAGTTAAACACTTCAGCTTTAAAAAATGCAAACATTTGAGTGTACATTATAATATGTCAATATAATATTAAATCCATCAAATGTATATTAAGTGTTCAGCAGATTAAATCGAATTACTGCATTCATCCCTCAAGCATAGACTTGCCTACAGCAGAACGTGCAAATAAAAACAGATGGCATTTCCTTTAGCTCAGTGTAACTGTGAGAATGTTTGTGGATATTGTGCCTCACCCATAAATACACCTTCTCCATTTTGTTTGTTTATTCTGAACCCACACTCAACCAATCCCACTGCTGCAGTGGAAAATATATAAACTAAAAACACCAATTTGTTCCTTTTCGTACAGACTGTTTGAGGCAAACATGTTTGTTCCAGCATGCTTGTTGACTCAAGTCATTCATAAAATTAAAGGAAATGTAAATTTTAATATAATATATTTTTAACATGTGTATTTTGCCTTAATGTACTAGCTGATTTTTATAGTCAAAACAAGAAAATCTAACAGTACTGAAGAAGTAATCCAAAGTATTTTGTATAAGTTACTGACCTTGAGTAATCTAATGAAATACGTTACAAATTACATTTTACATCATGTATTCTGTAATCTGTAGTGGAATACATTTCAAAAGTAGTCCTCCCAACCCTGTGTATATGTGTAAGAACATATGAGTGAATGCATGTCAATTTTTCCAGGACAGATCAAAAACCCGGACAATCCTAGAAAATCTTGGTAGGGCGGAACTGTATGTGTTGGCTCTCGTATGACAAATTGATTGCTAATTTTCCTCATTAGCACTCCAAGTCACTTTAGATAAAGGAGTCTGCTAAACGATTCAATGTAATGTACAGCATGCACATTGCTAGGTCAAACCAATCAGGGCTCGAGCCCGTGAAGGTGATTGGCTCTTTTAACAGTTTAACTTCCTTTCTAAATTCGTTGATCATTGGGCGCTCAATGCTCCTTGGTTGAGTGTTCCAATTACTCCCATTTATTTTAATAGAAGTGGCTCAACTCTGATAAATAATATCTTGCTGTGTCCCAAATTACACACTATACACTTTTCAAAGTGTAGTATCATCCCAAATGGAACACTTAATGGGTTTTTACTACACGGAAGCATTCGCTGTTTAACAGTTGATGTTTGAAACCCAACCGTTGTGTTAACGCTAGCTTTACTCACCCTCAGTTCAACAGTTATATCTCAATAATATACATATTCACACAGCATGGTATTATAGTAAAGCATTTCACTCACTTTTGTAAGGTGCTGTCTTCACAGAAGTTTTGCTAGTTGTCATAATCTCCATTATTTATTCCGATATTCATTATCCATTGTTTTGTTAAGACTAACCTTACCAAAGTAATAAGGAGTTATCCATGGTCTTACCTATGCTAAAGGCATTGCACTGTACAAGGGAAAGTTAAAGGGATTTAAAGTCTGGACCTCCAACATGTATGGGAATATTTAGGAGAAAGTTTTCCTCCTGTGTAATGTATGTTTTTTTCTTTTTTTTTTCTTTTTTTTTAATGAATGATGTATAATAAATAAAATGGTCTTGTTTTACTATTTAACTTTAAATATTCATACAGATTACTTAAATCATTAAGAGCAAGAAAGGAAATAATATCTGCTATGGAGTAAAAAAAAAAAAAAAAGGATGACTAGCACAGTCCCAATTTAATAAAATGGTCTACCCATGTGTGCAGTCAGAAAATTGTTCCAGTCCCTTAACTTATCTAATATAAATAAGGTGTTACTTAATTTAGTTTAATTTCATATAGCTCCTTAAATTTAAATTAAAAAAATCTGTCAAATTCAAAATGTTACAGATGCTTAGATTATGGAAAATAAGTCAGAGTACTAAAATACTCCAGATACCTTAGAGTATCATTTAAATAACATAGTTTACATCAAAATATCATGGTACTGTCAATGTTTTTTTTTTAAAGGTGATTGTGAGAAACTTCAGCTAGTGAGATGATGTAAATACTTTAAGTCTAGAGATGCATCGTATCCCACGTTTACATTCAAGCTACACAAGAAAATGTAGAAATCCTGCTCCAAACTCATTAAGATCACATGTTTTGGTGCTGTTCTTTTAAAAACAAATTCTCAGGGACCCCTACTAAATATTCATAGGTGATTCATGTATGGCTAGAAGTCTAGAAACGCCCCTCCTATGTGTAAAATAAAATAGACATACATAATTATTTATTTATGTGCATTCACAGCTTATGGTTTGATACTAGCCCTCGATGTTTTCAAATCAAAGAGATGCTCCAGATGTCTACCACATACTATGGTGTATGATACTCAAATGTACTACAAAGAATACCATGGTGCATGACCAAAATCGTGGTATTTCCATGCTACATTTTAGGTAATGTTGTTACTACTAACTGATCCGAAACCTGTTTTAAACAGTGCAGGAAGCCTTCAGAATATGATTGTCATTATTCTTTAATTTTTTGATGAAAATGCTGACTAATACCCGATAAATATGCTATTTTGGCAAAACAATATGGCTACCATAGTAAACTTTTGTAAAAGCTAGACGAGGTATGGGTCCAAATGACGTGGGAACCAAACTATGGATGCCGTTTCGCGGCGGAAATATTTACGTGCAGCACTCGAGAAGCTCGTTCAACTCAAAAGTCTTTTTCAGACTGCTCAGTCACACCAAAGTCTTTTTCAGACTGCTCAGTCACACCAACTTAAAGTAATATTTCACCCAAAACTGAACATTTTCTGATAATTTACTCACCCTCAGGCCATCCCAGATGTATCAGAGTTTTTTTTCTTCATCAAAACGTTATTTAAGACTTTTAGGATTTCAAATGTTCACTTCCGTGCATCTCTGTAACGTGCGTCATGAGAGGGATGATGTAAGCTTGTTGGTAAGGTCACGCGTCAGGTGGAGGAGGAGGCATGTTCAAAGAATCTTTAGCTTACAGGGAATTACTTGCAACTCTTAAACAGGGTCTTATTACAATTATTCCTAAACCTAATAAGGATACATTTTATATTGACAACTGGAGACCAATTACCCCTCTGAATAATGATGCAAAGTGGTTTGCTCTGATTTTTGCAAGAACATTAAAGAAAAGTCTGGAAGAAATTATTGATGAAGATCAATCAGGGTTTATGACTGGGAGACCTTTAAGTAATAATAGATTAATTTTAGATATGATTGTTATGCAATATGATTGATACAGTTGTTACACACCAAATGATTCATTGGTTTTATTTATAGACTTTCACATAGCCTTTGATACCGTGAGTCATGCGTTTATGTTTAGATGTATTGAATACTTTGGTTTTGGAGAATACTTCCAAAAACTATTAAAACTATTTACAATGGATGTAATAGTTCAGTCAAATTAACAACAGGTACAACTAGTAGATTTGAGATTAATCGAGGTTTACAGCAGCAAAGCCCCATTATCTCCATTCTTGTTTTTATTAGTTACTCAAATTATGGCCCTAAACATAAAAAGAGCAGAATCTGAAGGTATTAGCGTATTAGAAGGAGTATTTAAATTGTGCCAATTGGTGGATGATACTACTATTTTTTTTTAAAATGACTTTGAAGTAATAAAGGCGGTTAATTAAAGAGTTTTTTTCAGCATCAGGTCTAAAAATTAATATTTATAAATCTGTGCTATTTTCACATAAAACATGCGATTTAACACAATTAAAATGGTATTCCCAGTAAGCATACAGTTACATATTTAGGAGTTATCATATAAAAAATGAGAATGAATGCAGTGTGCTTAACTTCAGACCTATAATTAACTAAAGTAAAAGGAGATTTAATGTATGGCTTCAAAGAGATGTATCCCTTAATGGAGTCTTACTGTCTAAAGCAGATGTGATATCAAGATCTGTTTATGTATCTTTAGCCTTAGATATACCATCTACTGTATACAAGGAATTAGACAATGTTATTTAATTTTCTATGGAGAAACAGACAACATTATTTTAGTTTTTTCATTTTATGCAAGCAAAAGAGTAAAGGTGGGTTATCTGTGCTTACCTTTGAAACCTTGATTATAATAGGTGAAACGGCTGCTCATAAAATGTAATTGTGTAACAATGTATTTAGAAATATAAACTGGACTAAACCTTGGAATATGTGTGAAAAACATTGTTTATATAATAAAGTAAAAGAGGTTACATTCAAAGTTTTACATGGTACATATCCAGCTAAAGGTGTATTAGAGAGATTTCAGTTTATTCCAGTGAGTTTTGCTCAACAGAAAAAAAATCTATTGTCCATCTTCTTTGTAATTTTGTATACTCTAATTTTAATGTATATTAAAATAGTGTCATGCCGTCTAATTTTTGTATAATACTAATTTTTGGGTGGATATGGAACATTTTATCATAAAGGAAAATCAATATTATATTCAAGCTAAATAATTTTGATATATGTATAAATTATTCCAATGAAAATAATAATAGTATTTTTCTTGTACAAATTATTATTATTTTGGGGAAGTTCCAGATACATAAGAAGAAATGGTCAATTGCTGTGAAAAAAAAAGTCAAATTTCATTCATTTTCTCCAGGATATCAAGAACAACAGCACCTATTTGGAGAATATTGTCAACATAAAAGCAAAAAAGACTTGTAGCATTTTTCGTGGCTACTTTTTTGATTAAGGATTTAAAAGTTCTGTACACTCTGGTATAGTTCTGTACATTTCTGTTTACTGTTGTATATTATGTTCGGTTAATAAAAAAAAAAAAAAGGTGGAGGAGGAGGCAGGAAGCGCGTCATTGTTTACAGGAGAAAAATTGCACAGATAGTTAAAAACCATTTCAAAATGATATAAAATAACAAATAATATATATATATATATATATATATATATATATATATATATATATATATATAACAAATGTAAACAATGACACCCTTCCTAACTCCTCCATGTGACACCTGAACTTACCAACGAGTTTACCTCATCCCTCTCATGAGCTCGTCACAGTGATGTATGGGAGTGAACATTTGTAGTTAAATAGCATACAAGTATTGTTTTGTTTCTCAAAACAATTGTGTTTCATCATTTGCCTTCAGAAGAACTTTATTTGTCGACTGTAGTCGACAAAATATGCATTTTGGACCGTCAAATAATGGAGTATATTCACTTGCATTGTTTAAAGGAGGAGGCCTGAAATTAAATCCTAAAAGATCTTAAATTCTGTTTTGATGAAGAAAGAAACTCAGATACATCTTGGATGGCCTGAGGGTGAACTATTCCTTTAATGTCAAGTTTTCTGGAAATCGGTATGTGATACTTGACTTTTATAGATGCATTAATAAAGTCTTCGTGTCCGTTGCTTTCGGGAATCGTTGTCCTGCAATACACAGTCTTAACGTATCAATCGCCCGACTTAATACTTTTGTTCTGTTGGTTGGTTAAAATATCCCTCATAAGCCCTAGATAGACGCCGCAGATTGGTTATTTAACATTAAATCTTTCCCGGAGTTCATCAGTTCTTACCTGTGAATGGAGATGCAGTGCGCTCTAGTAGGTGTCAATGGAGCTCGGATGGAGCTGTCTGATGGTCGAGCATTTATAGTTGGACGAGGTCCTGATTCCAGAGTTGCAGATAAAAAGTGCTCCAGGCATCAGGGTGAGTTCTTGTATTACACCAATACCACTTATGCAAAATGCCATATGTGCATATTATGTATCTATTCATGGAGTTTAACGAAAGTACTTCTCTTGATTGTTCAGTGAAACTTGTGGCCGACTATGCCAAACAGGAAGTTCTGGTTACACAGGTAATAATGCTCTACATGCTACAGTTGAATAGAATAGGATATTAGATAATCTTTTTTTTATTTATTTATAAGTAAAGCATAAATTATACCAGTTCAAAGCATACTGTTTTTCCACAGCTCGGGCCAAACCAATGTTCAATAGATGGTCAGTCTATGGCAAGCCGTTTTAGCTTTTATTCATTCCAAGGATATACATTTTTGAATTCAACAATTAAATGTTTCTAGTTAAAATGCTAATTCTTCATATAAAAAAATGTAATTTTCACTAGTGTAAATGTCAATTTTTGATATCAAAAATTTAATTTCTACTAGTAAAAATACTCATTTGTGATATCAGAAATTATGCCATCACTCGTTGAAATGAACATTCTTGATATCAAAAATAGAAATTCAACTAGTAAAAAGGATCATTCTTGATATCTGAAATGTCATTTTTAACTAGTAAGAATTGACAATTGACACCTGTTCAAAAACAATTACAGATATTTAAAATAAATTTCTTGTTGAAATTTCAAATACACATTACAACAGTGTACTTCTTACTAGTAAAAGTGCAACATTTACCAAGTTGCCCACAGTGACGGAATGAAAGAAAGTGGAGGAAACTGGATTTGATGATTGGACTTAAGTTTGGAAATAATAATAATTAATAGAGTTCAAACTATTTTTTATTTTATTTTTATAGGTATCCCAGTGAATGACACAGGAGGACACATATTCTCCCAAATTCAGCATAATTGGACTTTAAACAATTAATTTGTCAAAGCTTCCCCCAAGTAAGCCTGAATTTGGTCGACTGTGAACAGTGGAAGTATGACAGAGGGAAAAACCTGTGTAAGGTCCAGGTTGCTTCAGTTAGAGAGCTAAAGCAAGCTCTTGGCAGGAGTAGGCTGTATTTTCTGCCCTTAACAGAGCTGCACCAGGTTTGTAGAAATTAATTGATGTTCATTTTTAAAACAATTATTTTATTTTGTAGAAGTATGTTGTTGTTGATGACCTTCACAATTTCTTAACAGGAATCAGCACCCTTCCTCCAAGTGAGCTTGAAACAAGTGCTACACAGGCAACAGTGCCTGAGGTTATTGACATAACGGATCCTGGAAATCAGGAGCTTGGTGATAGTAACATCTTAAACAGCACTGTGTTAACCAAGAGTACACCTTCATTTTTATACAATATAGAAAGTATTTTCCATACAGATTCTTTAAGGATATATAGAGTGCATTTAGAAAGTATTCAGACTCCTTCACATTTAGTTATATATTTTTCTCATCAATCTACATTCAGCACCCTCTTTTTAGGGGGTGTTTAATTAATTGCAATCACAATATTGCAAAATGAGCAAATACATTTAGCACAAGGCTGCAACTGCCATGCCCTCATCTGACTCAATGACAACAGCCATCCTCTGCTCCAACTCTCCTACATTGAATCATTCACACCTGCCGTCAATTGTCCCTCAATCATGGATGCCATAACCGTCCTTCTTTTCTAGATTATATTGTGTAGTCTCAATCAGGGCTTAACTGACTGCACTTTTCACTGTTGTTTTCTTGCAAAGGTTTTGGTTAGGGTTTTTGGTTGATTACTCGTCTGTCTTGCCTAGCAGCAACAAAATGTGAAAAAGTGAAGGGGTTTGGATGTTTCCTGAATGTGTTGTAGTTGTTCAATAATTTCTGTATGATTTGTTTATACCTTTTCACGAATGGGCCTTCCAGGAATGCCGCGTTTTGAGGCAGCAACAGAATGAGGAATTCAACCAGACATTAATGGCAGTCAGAGAAAAAGTAGGTTAATGTCATGTTAATGTTTTGTCTTTAGTGTTTCCTCTTAAATGTAAGAACTGCATTATGCTTATGACTAATATCATTAATTGAAATTATGGGACTTTGAAATTGACATTTGGGTCTTGTTGGATGTTTTTATTATTAAAGGCTATAAAACAATTGGTTCATGTACCCTCAATTACCTTCAATCTGCAACGTTGTCATACACCAGTCTTGTACAACTCTTAAGACTCAAGAAAAATGTAATAACAGAAAATGGATGTAGAGAGCGGAGCATGATATATGGAATACTGTACAGAACCATTCATATGTTTATTGTAAACAGAAAAATTTTCCATTTTTAAAGAATATGAGAAATTATTTTTTCAATACACAAAAGATTTATTCACTCTAAATACGAATTTAAAGCAAGATAATTCATTGTAACCATATATTGTAGGGCAATGGGTAGTAGATGTTATGAAGTTCCTTTTGACTTGTAAATGCTCCATTTCAGATTTGAAGTGGGTTTCAAAATTCTTGACCTACTCTACGACCTAAAGAATCATCCTAAAGTCTTTGAGGATCTCTTTGTAAATGCTGAGACCACTGGAGGCAAAAGATCTTTCCTCTATCTTCAAGGTCAACTTCTCAACCCCTGGAAGCAACAAAAGGCATTTGGAAGATAAGACCATTTGTTTCTTGAGGGACTGGTTAATGGATGTGGTAAGTGTTTGTTTTCTGTCTTACAATTTCTGCCTTTGTCTCATCCAGATATAATATTGTTTCAGATATAATATACAGCACAAGAAATATAACCACAACAAGGGTAACCAGTAAACACTCTTTGGATTTTAAATGTAATTGTTTTTATTTGAAGTAAAACAGTTGTCCAACACCTAAATTTCCTCCCTAAACTGGTAGTGCCACCTTCAGTTGCAATAAATGCATTGGCTGACAAACGCTAATAACTTGAGATGAAGGTTTTCTACTACTGGGGTGGAATATTGGCCCGGTGTTCTTTGCAGAACTGCTTCATTTCAGCTAAATTGGGAGTGTTCTCAAGCAAGAACTGCTCATTTAAGGTCCTGGCATGCGGGTGTTATCGGCTGCGGTTGGCTTTAACCGATCTGCGAGATTTGTCTCTTGCAGTCGTGGGAAGAGTTGAAAATGAAGCCCTCAATTTGGATGCTTCCTGTTCTGTGTCCACAATGCTGAACCCATGAATGCTGACAATCATGGCCGATCACGCAGTGTTTGCATTGAGATTAAAAGTTTCTTAATGCATTAATATTAAATTCTTTTAATTTTTTTTTTTTTTACTTTTTATAAAATACAGATTTGTATGAATGAGTGGAACAGAAGGTGTCAGAATAAACCTGAAATTTGATAGTTGTCATGTTTTAGTCTGGCCAATCGTGAAATCGCTGTGTCGTCATCAGCATTGGTGTAGCTGCTCTGGAGAAGCTACGCCGACTGAGGCAACCAGCTCCTCTCAAATCGCCCTTGTGGTACTTTTGATGGTATGCGTCATAGCGCCGTCCCAAGTCGTACAAAAATTCTAACCAGCATGCACTGCTTTCAAGTCAGACGCTGATCGATCAGTGCTGCTTTAAGTCAAACTCACCTGTTGCTTTCACTAGGCCACTTCAATTTGTTTATTTTAAGCCATTCAGAGGTGGATGTACTCGTATGCTCTGTATTGTTGTCTTGCTGTCATAACCCAGTTGCATTTGAGCTCCAAATCATGGACTGACCAAATGTCCTCCTCAGGATTTTTGGAACAAAGCTTAAAAAAATAAATAAAAGTTTCCCTCAATTATAGTGTATGCAGGTGACCCAGCAAATTTATTTTCTTCATATAATGTTACTTTATGTAGTTTACTCTGACTTGTTACATTTTGCATTGATATCAAAGTATTAATTTTAATTGTATATGTGTGTGTATATACATTACCTCTACACTTTTTACACACGTTGTTTGCATTGTGTTTATGTCTATGTAATCTGTTTTTAGAAGGTGAGTGCAATCCTTTAACATTAGAAATAGTGTTAGAGTTTGCATCTGGAGTCTCATCTGGACCCCTGCTCAGGGATGGATTACCGACCGGGACAATGGGGCTTTAATGTTTCGCAATCATGTGGGTGGGTTTTTTTTTTCCCCCCTGTTGGAACTTGTCAAGTATGAAAACAATTTTGCAGTTACAGGTTCCATTATATATTGTTTCAGCTTGTCAGGGTACTGGTTTGAAGTGCTGAAGTGATTAATGTTTTCACAAATGTATTGAGCATGTAGTTTTGAAATGTTTGCGTTAACAATCGTAATTCTTATAAATGATTTATACACACAAAATTGTTTTTATTTGGAAACAAGCATACACTGTGTGTTAATCTGTTTACATGGTAAAATAAACTTGTTTTATTTTTGTTCATCTTTGACTTTAGCAATCCTGATGAAGATTGAAAAGCTTTCTACAATCCTTTGGGAATATCCCTTTTGATGAAAACCACTAATGATCAAAGTACATAAACAATTTCTGAAGCAATGAATGTAATAGAAAGATAAACCTGTTAACTGTCAATCCACTTTGATTGTGGCCCTGAAAATGGAATATCCCAACTTAAATGGCTGTAATTCATGAATGCTTTTGAGTATATACCTAATTATGGTCTTGTTTGAAAGAAGACACTTGGCAGATCATTTTGGAAGTGAAACAAAACACACAATATTGTATCATGCCAACTAACATATGACAAACCTCAATCTTGTAATGTGTTGGCAATTTCACTGCAACATGTTTGATATTTAATAGTAATATCTGAGATGGTCTTAGTTGCCTGCATAATGTTATACTGCTGCTGGTGGCGTAGACAGAGTCTGGGTTGCTCCACAGTTACTGCTGGGAAATGGTCGTCATCATCAGTCACAGGAAAGTTGTTAATGCCATGTTGTGCCAAATCGTCTTCCAAGCTCTTTGTGCTGCAAGGATCTTCACCAAACACATTGTTGATGGCTTTGCAGTCAGTTCCTACATTGGACAGCATACCTGCTATCCAGACTTGGACTAGTGTTTGATTGTTCTCTGTTCTTATTTTGTGCTGGATCCATGTGTTTCTAAAGAGATCCAGTCTCTTTTGAATGTCTGGCAAATAGACAATTTGCAGGACCAGTTTGTGGATATCATTTTGGGGATCAAGGAGCTCTGAATCCTTCAGTTTGTAGAATAAGTTGTAGAAGTATTGAAGTCCATGCAGGAAAACATCTCTCCAAATCTACTCTATGCACTGATTATGGACATATTCTCCTGTTATGTGACTTCTCTGTTCCAAACCTTGAACAAGATTCATGGCGATTTGGGATTTTTCACCACCATGGGTTGTCCAGATTCCACCTGTGAAGGAAGGCCATAAAGACCCGTTGCCTTCACAAACTGGGTCAGCACAGTGGAGGCACTGTTATTTGTGTTGCAGTTCAGGTAGGTTAGAAGGCGAGATTTCCCATTGATAGCTCCATTTACATTTATGCATTTGGCAGACGCTTTTATACAAAGCGACTTACAGTGCCCTTATTTCAGGGACAATTTGGAATTGCCTTTGCCTTACACACACACACACACACACCTCACTTCCTGAATTAGGATAGAGTTGCTGCATGAGCTCCTCATCAGTCAGTTGCATTTGTCAGTAACGTATAGGAATTCAAAACAACTTTGTTTTCCTATATGAAAAAGAAGAGGTCCTTATACGCAACAGAAATGTCAGTGCATAATCACAGACAGTTCATCAAAACAATGCGTTAATGGCGTAAAAAAATATGAAAAGAAAATAAATTTAAAATAATGGCTTTAAAATAATATTTTGAGTTAAAATGAATGATTGATTAATTAAAATGTGGGTACGATTTAATGAAACATGGATTCGATTTGACTGAAATGAGGGAACAAATTTATAAAACATTAGTGAAAGAGGGAATTAATTATTGCCACGTGGCAATACATATGTAAAACATATTCTCAGGTGTGTCACGGGCAGGGCTCTGTACCAGATCAATCCATTTGTAAATTAGTATAATCTCAGTAACACAAAGACATCAGTCAGGGGCATTCATTTGTAAATAGGACAAATCCAAACCTAAGATTGGGCCTTTGACTGCTACGGCGTGAGAAAGAGAGAGTTGATGTTAAAACTAGGCCACAGGCTTCTGCCACCGGCTTCTGTATATGGAACAACTTCTCAACAACTTTCGGATCACCATTGCCATCAAGCTTTCAGTGATACCTATTTGAATATTCATAGGGTACATAAGCAGTCCTCATTAGTATACACTTATCCAAAAAGCAATTGTTGATATCAGATATTAACCTTTTTACTAGTAAAAATAAAATTACAACATGTAACATTTCCTTTTTAACATGTAAGAATTCAAGTAGTCTTTTTACTAGTTGAATTTCTATTTTTGATATCAAGAATGTTCATTGCCACGAGTGATGGCATAATTTCTAATATTATTTTTTTTTTATATTTACTAGTAGAAATATGATTTTTAATATCAAGAATTAGCATTTTAACTAGTATAAATGTAATTGTTGATATCAAAAATTCATATCCTGGGAATGAATATAAGCTAAAACGGCTTGCCCGACCAGTCTTTAGGGTGGTCAGTCTGCATGCCTGACTTGTGGATGCACACTCCACCTGATTGATCAGTCACGTCCATTCACAGTGGAATTTTCTGGAATTTCAAATGAAAACTATTCTTCTCCTCAAAAGGAGAAAAGAAAAGCAGCAAATGAAAGCATAGACAGTCAAAGCAGCTCAAAGGATGAGACCCAGAAATCAGCCTCCAAGAGGAACATGAAGGATTACTTTGCTTCATCACCAAAAAAGATAGATCTTCCAGGTGGAAATGAACATTCTTGATATCAAAAATAGAAATTCAACTAGTAAAAAGGATCATTCTTGATATCTGAAATGTCATTTTTAACTAGTAAGAATTGACAATTGACACCTGTTCAAAAACAATTACAGATATTTAAAATAAATTTCTTGTTGAAATTTCAAACACACATTACAACAGTGTACTTCTTACTAGTAAAAGTGCAACATTTACCAAGTTGCCCACAGTGATGGAATGAAAGAAAGTGGAGGAAACTGGATTTGGTGATTGGACTTAAGTTTGGAAATAATAATAATTAATAGAGTTCAAACTATTTATTTTTTATTTTTATAGGTATCCCAGTGAATGACACAGGAGGACACATATTCTCCCAAATTCAGCATAATTGGACTTTAAACAATTAATTTGTCAAAGCTTCCCCCAAGTAAGCCTGAATTTGGTCGACTGTGAACTGTGGAAGTATGACAGAGGGAAAAACCTGTGTAAGGTCCAGGTTGCTTCAGTTAGAGAGCTAAAGCAAGCTCTTGGCAGGAGTAGGCTGTATTTTCTGCCCTTAACAGAGCTGCACCAGGTTTGTAGAAATTAATTGATGTTCATTTTTAAAACAATTATTTTATTTTGTAGAAGTATGTTGTTGTGATGTTGTTGTTGTTGATGACCTTCACAATTTCTTAACAGGAATCAGCACCCTTCCTCCAAGTGAGCTTGAAACAAGTGCTACACAGGCAACAGTGCCTGAGGTTATTGACATAACGGATCCTGGAAATCAGGAGCTTGGTGATAGTAACATCTTAAACAGCACTGTGTTAACCAAGAGTACACCTTCATTTTTATACAATATAGAAAGTATTTTCCATACAGATTCTTTAAGGATATATAGAGTGCATTTAGAAAGTATTCAGACTCCTTCACATTGTGTTATATATTTTTCTCATCAATCTACATTCAGCACCCTCTTTTTAGGGGGTGTTTAATTAATTGCAATCACAATATTGCAAAATGAGCAAATACATTTAGCACAAGGCTGCAACTGCCATGCCCTCATCTGACTCAATGACAACAGCCATCCTCTGCTCCAACTCTCCTACATTGAATCATTCACACCTGCCGTCAATTGTCCCTCAATCATGGATGCCATAACTGTCCTTCTTTTCTAGATTATATTGTGTAGTCTAAATCAGGGCTTAACAGACTGCACTTTTCACTGTTGTTTTCTTGCAAAGGTTTTGGTTAGGGTTTTTGGTTGATTACTCGTCTGTCTTGCCTAGCAGCAACAAAATGTGAAAAAGTGAAGGGGTTTGGATGTTTCCTGAATGCGTTGTAGTTGTTCAATAATTTCTGTATGATTTGTTTATACCTTTTCACGAATGGGCCTTCCAGGAATGCCGCGTTTTGAGGCAGCAACAGAATGAGGAATTCAACCAGACATTAATGGCAGTCAGAGAAAAAGTAGGTTACTGTCATGTTAATGTTTTGTCTTTAGTGTTTCCTCTTAAATGTAAGAACTGCATTATGCTTATGACTAATATCATTAATTGACATTATGGGACTTTGAAATTGACATTTGGGTCTTGTTGGATGTTTTTATTATTAAAGGCTATAAAGCAATTGGTTCATGTACCTTCAATCTGCAACGTTGTCATACACCAGTCTTGTACAACTCTTAAGACTCAAGAAAAATGTAATAACAGAAAATGGATGTAGAGAGCGGAGCATGATATATGGAATACTGTACAGAACCATTCATATGTTTATTGTAAACAGAAAAATTTTCCATTTTTAGAGAATATGAGAAATTATTTTTTCAATACACAAAAGATTTATTCACTCTAAATACGAATTTAAAGCAAGATAATTCATTGTAACCATATATTGTAGGGCAATGGGTAGTAGATGTTATGGAGTTCCTTTTGACTTGTAAATGCTCCATTTCAGATTTGAAGTGGGTTTCAAAATTCTTGACCTACTCTACAACCTAAAGAATCATCCTGAAGTCTTTGAGGATCTCTTTGTAAATGCTGAGACCACTGGAGGCAAAAGATCTTTCCTCTATCTTCAAGGTCAACTTCTCAACCCCTGGAAGCAACAAAAGGCCTTTGGAAGATAAGACCATTTGTTTCTTGAGGGACTGGTTAATGGATGTGGTAAGCGTTTGTTTTCTGTCTTACAATTTCTGCCTTTGTCTCATCCAGAGTTGTTTCAGATATAATATACAGCACAAGAAATATAACCACAACAAGGGTAACCAGTAAACACTCTTTGGATTTTAAACGTAATTGTTTTTATTTGAAGTAAAACAGTTGTCCAACACCTAAATTTCCTCCCTAAACTGGTAGTGCCACCTTCAGTTGCAATAAATGCATTGGTTGACAAACGCTAATAACTTGAGATGAAGGTTTTCTACTACTGGGGTGGAATATTGGCCCGGTGTTCTTTGCAGAACTGCTTCATTTCAGCTAAATTGGGAGTGTTCTCAAGCAAGAACTGCTCATTTAAGGTCCTGGCATGCGGGTGTTATCGGCTGCGGTTGGCTTTAACCGATCTGCGAGATTTGTCTCTTGCAGTCGTGGGAAGAGTTGAAAATGAAGCCCTCAATTTGGATGCTTCCTGTTCTGTGTCCACAATGCTGAACCCATGAATGTTGACAATCATGGCCGATCACGCAGTGTTTGCATTAAGATTAAAAGTTTCTTAATACATTAATATTAAATTCTTTTAATTTTTTTTTTTTTTTTACTTTTTATAAAATACAGATTTGTATGAATGAGTGGAACAGAAGGTGTCAGAATAAACCTGAAATTTGATAGTTGTCATGTTTGAGTCTGGCCAATCGTGAAATCGCTGTGTCGTCATCAGCATTGGTGTAGCCGCTCTGGAGAAGCTACGCCGACTGAGGCAACCAGCTCCTCTCAAATCGCCCTTGTGGTACTTTTGATGGTATGCGTCATAGCGCCGTCCCAAGTCGTACAAAAATTCTAACCAGCATGCACTGCTTTCAAGTCAGACGCTGATCGATCAGTGCTGCTTTAAGTCAAACTCACCTGTTGCTTTCACTAGGCCACTTCAATTTGTTTATTTTAAGCCATTCAGAGGTGGATGTACTCGTATGCTCTGGATTGTTGTCTTGCTGTCATAACCCAGTTGCATTTGAGCTCCAAATCATGGACTGACCAAACGTCCTCCTTCAGGATTTTTGGAACAAAGTTTAAAAAAATAAATAAAAGTTTCCCTCAATTATAGTGTATGCAGGTGACCCAGCAAATTTATTTTCTTCATATAATGTTACTTTATGTAGTTTACTCTGACTTGTTACATTTTGCATTGATATCAAAGTATTAATTTTAATTGTATGTGTGTGTATATACATTACCTCTACACTTTTTACACACGTTGTTTGCATTGTGTTTATGTCTATGTAATCTGTTTTTAGAAGGTGAGTGCAATCCTTTAACATTAGAAATAGTGTTAGAGTTTGCATCTGGAGTCTCATCTGGACCCCTGCTCAGGGATGGATTACCGACCGGGACAATGGGGCTTTAATGTTTCGCAATCATGTGGGTGGGTTTTTTTTTCCCCCCTGTTGGAACTTGTCAAGTATGAAAACAATTTTGCAGTTACAGGTTCCATTATATATTGTTTCAGCTTGTCAGGGTACTGGTTTGAAGTGCTGAAGTGATTAATGTTTTCACAAATGTATTGAGCATGTAGTTTTGAAATGTTTGCGTTAACAATCGTAATTCTTATAAATGATTTATACACACAAAATTGTTTTTATTTGGAAACAAGCATACACTGTGTGTTAATCTGTTTACATGGTAAAATAAACTTGTTTTATTTTTGTTCATCTTTGACATTAGCAATCCTGATGAAGATTGAAAAGCTTTCTACAATCATTTGGGAATATCCCTTTTGATGAAGACCACTAATGATCAAAGTACATAAACAATTTCTGAAGCAATGAATGTAATAGAAAGATAAACCTGTTAACTGTCAATCCACTTTGATTGTGGCCCTGAAAATGGAATATCCCAACTTAAATGGCTGTAATTCATGAATGCTTTTGAGTATATACCTAATTATGGTCTTGTTTGAAAGAAGACACTTGGCAGATCATTTTGGAAGTGAAACAAAACACACAATATTGTATCATGCCAACTAACATATGACAAACCTCAATCTTGTAATGTGTTGGCAATTTCACTGCAACATGTTTGATATTTAATAGTAATATCTGAGATGGTCTTAGTTGCCTGCATAATGTTATACTGCTGCTGGTGGCGTAGACAGAGTCTGGGTTGCTCCACAGTTACTGCTGGGAAATGGTCGTCATCATCAGTTACAGGAAAGTTGTTAATGCCATGTTGTGCCAAATCGTCTTCCAAGCTCTTTGTGCTGCAAGGATCTTCACCAAACACATTGTTGATGGCTTTGCAGTCAGTTCCTACATTGGACAGCATACCTGCTATCCAGACTTGGACTAGTGTTTGATTGTTCTCTGTTCTTATTTTGTGCTGGATCCATGTGTTTCTAAAGAGATCCAGTCTCTTTTGAATGTCTGGCAAATAGACAATTTGCAGGACCAGTTTGTGGATATCATTTTGGGGATCAAGGAGCTCTGAATCCTTCAGTTTGTAGAATAAGTTGTAGAAGTATTGAAGTCCATGCAGGAAAACATCTCTCCAAATCTACTCTATGCACTGATTATGGACATATTCTCCTGTTATGTGACTTCTCTGTTCCAAACCTTGAACAAGATTCATGGCAATTTGGGATTTTTCACCACCATGGGTTGTCCAGATTCCACCTGTGAAGGAAGGCCATAAAGACCCGTTGCCTTCACAAACTGGGTCAGCACAGTGGAGGCACTGTTATTTGTGTTGCAATTCAGGTAGGTTAGAAGGCGAGATTTCCCATTGATAGCTCCATTTACATTTATGCATTTGGCAGACGCTTTTATACAAAGCGACTTACAGTGCCCTTATTTCAGGGACAATTTGGAATTGCCTTTGCCTTACACACACACACACCTCACTTCCTGAATTAGGATAGAGTTGCTGCATGAGCTCCTCATCAGTCAGTTGCATTTGTCAGTAACGTATAGGAATTCAAAACAACTTTGTTTTCCTATATGAAAAAGAAGAGGTCCTTATACGCAACAGAAATGTCAGTGCATAATCACAGACAGTTCATCAAAACAATGCGTTAATGGCGTAAAAAAATATGAAAAGAAAATAAATTTAAAATAATGGCTTTAAAATAATATTTTGAGTTAAAATGAATGATTGATTAATCAAAATGTGGGTACGATTTAATGAAACATGGATTCGATTTGACTGAAATGAGGGAACAAATTTATAAAACATTAGTGAAAGAGGGAATTAATTATTGCCACGTGGCAATACATATGTAAAACATATTCTCAGGTGTGTCACGGGCAGGGCTCTGTACCAGATCAATCCATTTGTAAATTAGTATAATCTCAGTAACACAAAGACATCAGTCAGGGGCATTCATTTGTAAATAGGACAAATCCAAACCTAAGATTGGGCCTTTGACTGCTACGGCGTGAGAAAGAGAGAGTTGATGTTAAAACTAGGCCACAGGCTTCTGCCACAGGCTTCTGTATATGGAACAACTTCTCAACAACTTTCGGATCACCATTGCCATCAAGCTTTCAGTGATACCTATTTGAATATTCATAGGGTACATAAGCAGTCCTCATTAGTATACACTTATCCAAAAAGCAATTGTTGATATCAGATATTAACCTTTTTACTAGTAAAAATAAAATTACATGTAACATTTCCTTTTTAACATGTAAGAATTCAAGTAGTCTTTTTACTAGTTGAATTTCTATTTTTGATATCAAGAATGTTCATTGCCACGAGTGATGGCATAATTTCTAATATTATTTTTTTTTTATATTAACTAGTAGAAATATGATTTTTAATATCAAGAATTAGCATTTTAACTAGTATAAATGTAATTGTTGATATCAAAAATTCATATCCTGGGAATGAATATAAGCTAAAACGGCTTGCCCGACCAGTCTTTAGGGTGGTCAGTCTGCATGCCTGACTTGTGGATGCACACTCCACCTGGTTGATCAGTCACGTCCATTCACAGTGGAATTTTCTGGAATTTCAAATGAAAACTATTCTTCTCCTCAAAAGGAGAAAAGAAAAGCAGCAAATGAAAGCATAGACAGTCAAAGCAGCTCAAAGGATGAGACCCCGAAGTCAGCCTCCAAGAGGAACATGAAGGATTACTTTGCTTCATCACCAAAAAAGATAGATCTTCCAGGTCTGTGTATCTATTTGGGAATATATTATAAAATCTTGATGTTGCAAAGATTAATACACTATTTATTTAAGAAATAGTTTCCCAAAAATGAAAAATCTCATCATTTAGAATTACATGTCATGCCATCCCAGATATTTCTTTCTTCTGCTGAACACAAACAAAGATTTTTAGAAAATGTATCTGCTTTGTAGGTCCGTACAACTTTGAAGCTCCAAAAGCATATAAAGGCAGCATATAAGTAATTCAAAAAACTCCAGTGTTTTAATCCATGTGATATGTGTGGCTGAGAAACAGATCAACATTTAAATCCCTTTTTACTATAAATCTCCACTTAAATAAAGTATAAAGTGCATTTTTCTCCTAAATGATGTTCTTCTATTGATTCGTTTTCTTTGTGCGTAACGCCACCTACTGGGCAAGGAACAATTATAGCTAAAAAGGACTTAGATATTGAACAGCTTCTCACCCACACATATCATGTCGCTCTTGAAAACTACTGGAGTTTTATGGATTACATTTATGCTGTCTTGGTGATTTTTGGAGCTTCAAAGTTCACACACACACACTCAGTATGCGCTGGGCTCTTGATGTGCTCATGAATTTTTTTTTTTGCTCTGTGCGCTAAACACAAACAACATCTCAGATGTAGATGCTCTATAATTAGGTTCACTTATAACATCCATTGATAACGCTCTGGAGGAGCATTTGACCAGATTTTGATTAAAAAAAAACAACAACAACTACTAATTAAACTACCTTGAACTAGCCTACAAACAAACACTCAAAAGTATTTTAGCATTCTGCCAAATTAAAAGCCCGAGGGTTTTAATTTAAGACATTATGATTGAAAAATTTTGTTTTTGTATAAAAATATTAGAATGTTTTGTAATAATAATAAAATAAATATTTATTATTATTAGGATTAGATCTAAATGTGCAAAGAGATCTGTCTTGTTTTCATTGTTCATGGTCAAATGGCAGAATTTTACCATCATTCTTCCCTACACCACAGGTACAATAGTTTTATTGTGTTACTGTTGTTGATGGTAATAAAGACATTAATGCCAAACACTGTACATCAGCATTCAATTTCTTCAAAAAGATTATTTATATCAGCTTCAATCAATTGCAGGTGCATTTTCAGCAATATTTTGATAAAAAGTTTATATTTTATTTTTGAAATGTGGAAATTCTCTGACATGGTTTGCAGCATGTACTGTACAATGACCCAACAGCACAGCAGATTATATGTATAATGTTGATTTCCCATAATTTACAGATGCAGCAGGTCGTCCTGCTAACTGGGCCCCAGGGAAAAAGAAGAACGACTTTTCCTGCAGTGACAGACTGGTAACGGCCTATAAGTCTTCATCACAAACAGCAGATTGAATTAGTTACTGATAGTTAGTTTAAGAGTGACTGAATTTTACTTGGGGACTATTTGGTTTTAATATTTAAACTGTTTCGGCCACAAGGGGGAGCTGTACTGTTATTTTTCCTTTCCCTCCTCTTGTAGAACCAAAAAGGAAAGTTTCAAGCCATGGATCTATTCACAGCAGTTCATCTTAAATTTTTTATGAAATTGACAACAAGGCTATGAGGGATAGACAGTTTCTTTAATTGGTTGTGATGTTGTTTAAAGTTTTTTGGATCATTCAGCTGACGATACATTGAAAACAAATACAAAAAAAATGTTAGTAGACAGAAAACGTGATCTAGGAGCTTTACACAGCTTTACATTGCATGCCATTGAAGAGATGGTATGTCAATCCCTCACAGCCTTGTTTTAATTCACATAAAAAATCAAATATTGCTCAACTGTGAATAAGGTCTATTTGATCGACTTTTAACAAAATACAGCTGCACCATTTTGGATTTTCTCTCTTAAGCCCATAGTTTGCTCTCAATATTGCCGGCTCAGTTCAGCATGCCAACTTTTGACCCTGTAAAGTATTTTTCTGTTTCTATTATGAATTATTCCTATTGTTTTATTTATGAATATATGCTTAAACATGAATCCAGTTTAGTTGTGTTCTGAAGTGACATTTATACTTCCAAAGTGTATGCATGATTATAATTTTCTAGAGAAATTTAGACACTAAAATGCATCTTTACGATCCCCCTGATGCCACCCTCACATCTACCAAACAGGAAGTCGAATCGTTGTGGTGGGATTCCCTTTTTTTTCTGTATCGGTGTTTGTGTTTTTCTTCATGTTTCTTCCAGGTGAAGACTTGATTCAACCCTTTTTCTCCTTTTGCAGCGGGAAAAACTACCTTTTTCCAGACACGCATCATTCCAAAAGGCTATGCATATGTAAACAGGGTGAGCTCAAGCTCTGCTCTAACACAACTTCCTGTACAATAAGCGAGCCAGAGACGGGCAGTAGATTTCTTAGAGCTGGATTGAGCACCACTAGTAGAGAGATTTTATCACAACATTAGTCAAAATGTGGGTGAAAGGTTGATTCCTGAAACTTATGCCACAACTACAATGCATCAATATCATTGCAACAGATCACAAAATATCAAACTTTTTGGCATTTGTTTTAAAAAAAGATGTCACAAAGCACATTTTTCAAGCAATATATTTAACAAAAAAATTTCAATTCTGGTACAATTGACAAACTTAAAAATGATTTCTGTTTGTCAAATGTTAGAGGATCATGTGCATAGTTAATTTGATGAACAACACCATTTTGAAATTTCTAAACTTCATGAAAGACTTCAGACATCCACATAAAATCCAAATTTCACAAGCCCAATCCAAACCTATGGCATCTGGGAAGTTACTTGTAAGTGGGGGGAAAAAGAGAACTTTAAAATCCATGCCCATAATTTTGCAATTTGCACCCTTTGTTTATAAGCCATGCTCACAGATTTGTAAACCATTCCTCGTTTTAACAAATCATATTAACATTTTTATAAAACGTGCCCTAAATTTACTAATATGTAATCTCAAATTTGAAAACCATAACCTAGAATCTGTGGGAACGGAATGCAAAATTGAGGGAATGGTTTACGAATCTGTGGGAATGGATTGAAAAATTGAGAGAATGGTTTACGAATTGGGGGGAAAGGAATGCAAAATTGAGGGAATGGTTTACGAATCTGTGGGAACGGAATGCAAAATTGAGGGAATGGTTTACGAATCTGTGAGAACGGAATGCAAAATTGAGGGAATGGTTTACGAATCTGTGGGAAGGGATTGCAAAATTGAGGGAATGGTTTACGAATCTGTGGGAAGGGATTGCAAAATTGAGGGAATGGTTTACGAATCTGTGGGAAGGGATTGCAAAATTGAGGGAAAGGTTTACGAATCTGTGGGAACGGAATGCAAAATTGAGGGAATGGTTTATGAATCTGTGGGAACGGAATGCAAAATTGAGGGAATTGCTATGAATCTGTGGGAACAGAAAGCAAAATTGAGGGAATGGTTTACGAATCTGTGGGAAGGGATTGAAAAATTGAGGGAATGGTTTATGAATCTGTGGGAACGGAATGCAAAATTGAGGGAATGGTTTACGAATCTGTGGGAACGGATTGCAAAATTGAGGGAATGGTTTACGAATCTGTGGGAACGGATTGCAAAATTGAGGGAATGGTTTACGAATCTGTGGGAACGGAATGCAAAATTGAGGGAATGGTTTACGAATCTGTGGGAACGGAATGCAAAATTGAGGGAATGGTATACAAATCTGTGGGAAGGGATTGCAAAATTGAGGGAATGGGTTACGATCTGTACGAACGGATTGCGAATCTGTGGGAACGGAATGCAAACTTGAGGGAATGGTTTACGAATCTGTGGGAACGGAATTAAATATTGAGGGAATTGTTTACGAATCTGTGAGAACGGAAAGCATAATTGAGGGAATTGTTTACGAATCTGTGGGAACGGATTGCAAAATTGTGGGAATGGTTTACGAATCTGTGGAATGGAATGCAAAATTGAGGGAATGGTTTACGAATCTGTGGGAGCGGAATGCAAAATTGAGGGAATGGTTTACGAATCTGTGGGAACAGAATGCAAAATTGAGGGAATGGTTTACCAATCTGTGGGAACGGATTGCAGAATTCAGGGAATGGTTTATGAATTTGTGGGAACGGAATGCAAAATTGAGGGAATGGTTTACGAATCTGTGGGAACGGATTGCAAAATTGAAGGAATGGTTTACGATCTGTACGAACAGATTGCGAATCTGTGGGAACGGAATGCAAAATTGAGGGAATCGTTTACGAATCTGTGGGAACAGAATTAAAAATTGAGGGAATCGTTTACGAATCTGTGAGAACGGAATGCAAAATTGAAGGAATGGTTTACGACTCTGTGGGAACGGAATGCAAAATTGAGGGAATTGTTTACGAATCTGTGGGAACGGTTATGAATCTGTGAGAACGGAATGCAAAATTGAGGGAATGGTTTACGAGTCTGCGGGAACGGAATGCAAAATTGAGGGAATGGTTTACAAATCTGTGGGAACAGATTGCAAAATTGAGGGAATGGTTTACGATCTGTACGAACGGATTGCGAATCTGTGGGAATGGAATGCAAAATTGAATGAATGGTTTACGAATCTGTGGGAATGGAATGCAAAATTGAGGGAATGATTTACGATCTGTACGAACAGATTGCGAATCTGTGGGAACGGAATGTAAAATTGAGGGAATGGTTTACGAGTCTGCGGGAACGGAATGCAAAATTGAGGGAATGGTTTACGAATCTGTGGGAACGGAATTCAAAATTGAGGGAATTGTTTACGAATCTGTGAGAACGGAATGCAAAATTGAGGGAATGGTTTACGAATCTGTGGGAACTGAATGCAAAATTGAGGGAATGGTTTACGAATCTGTGGGAAGGGATTGAAAAATTGAGGGAATGGTCTACGAATCTGTGGGAACGGAATTAAAAATTGAGGGAATTGTTTACGAATCTGTGAGAACAGAATGCAAAATTGAGGGAATGGTTTACGAATCTGTGGGAAGGGATTGAAAAATTGAGGGAATGGTCTACGAATCTGTGGGAATGGAATGCAAAATTGAGGGAATGGTTTACAAATCTGTGGGAAGGGATTGCAAAATTGAGGGAATGGGTTACGATCTGTACGAACGGATTGCGAATCTGTGGGAATGGAATGCAAACTTGAGGGAATGGTTTACGAATCTGTGGGAACGGAATTAAATATTGAGGGAATTGTTTACGAATCTGTGAGAACGGAAAGCATAATTGAGGGAATTGTTTACGAATCTATGGGAACGGATTGCAAAATTGTGGGAATGGTTTACGAATCTGTGGAATGGAATGCAACATTGAGGGAATGGTATACGAATCTGTGGGAGCGGAATGCAAAATTGAGGGAATGGTTTACGAATCTGTGGGAACGGAATGCAAAATTGAGGGAATGGTTTACGAATCTGTGGGAACGGTTTATGAATCTATGAGAACGGAATGCAAAATTGAATGAATGGTTTATGATCTGTACGAATAGATTGCGAATCTGTGGGAACAGAATGCAAAATTGAGGGAATGGTTTACGAGTCTGCGGGAATGGAATGCAAAATTGAGGGAATGGTTTACGAATCTGTGGGAACAGATTGCAAAATTGAGGGAATGGTTTACGATCTGTACGAACGGATTGCGAATCTGTGGGAATGGAATGCAAAATTGAATGAATGGTTTACGAATCTGTAGGAATGGAATGCAAAATTGAGGGAATGGTTTACGAATTTGTGGGAAGGGATTGAAAAATTGAGGGAATGGTTTACGAATCTGTGGGAACGGAATTAAAAATTGAGGGAATTGTTTACGAATCTGTGAGAACGGAATGCAAAATTGAGGGAATGGTTTACGAATCTGTGGGAACTGAATGCAAAATTGAGGGAATGGTTTACGAATCTGTGGGAAGGGATTGCAAAATTGAGGGAATGGTCTACGAATCTGTGGGAACGGAATTAAAAATTGAGGGAATGGTTTACGAATCTGTGGGAACGGAATGCAAAATTGAGGGAATGGTTTACGAATCTGTGGGAATGGAATGCAAAATTGAGGGAATGGTTTACAAATCTGTGGGAAGGGATTGCAAAATTGAGGGAATGGGTTACGATCTGTACGAACGGATTGCGAATCTGTGGGAATGGAATGCAAACTTGAGGGAATGGTTTACGAATCTGTGGGGACGGAATTAAATATTGAGGGAATTGTTTACGAATCTGTGAGAACGGAAAGCATAATTGAGGGAATTGTTTACGAATCTATGGGAACGGATTGCAAAATTGTGGGAATGGTTTACGAATCTGTGGAATGGAATGCAACATTGAGGGAATGGTTTAGGAATCTGTGGGAGCGGAATGCAAAATTGAGGGAATGGTTTACGAATCTGTGGGAATGGATTGCAAAATTGAGGGAATGGTTTACGCTCTGTATGAACAGATTGTGAATCTGTGGGAACGGAATGCAAAATTGAGGGAATGGTTTACGAATCTGTGGGAACAGAATTAAAAATTGAGGGAAATGTTTACGAATCTGTGGGAACGGAATGCAAAATTGAGGGAATGGTTTACGAATCTGTGGAATGGAATGCAACATTGAGGGAATGGTATACGAATCTGTGGGAGCGGAATGCAAAATTGAGGGAATGGTTTACGAATCTGTGGGAACGGAATGCAAAATTGAGGGAATGGTTTACGAATCTGTGGGAACGGTTTATGAATCTATGAGAACGGAATGCAAAATTGAATGAATGGTTTATGATCTGTACGAATAGATTGCGAATCTGTGGGAACAGAATGCAAAATTGAGGGAATGGTTTACGAGTCTGCGGGAATGGAATGCAAAATTGAGGGAATGGTTTACGAATCTGTGGGAACAGATTGCAAAATTGAGGGAATGGTTTACGATCTGTACGAACGGATTGCGAATCTGTGGGAATGGAATGCAAAATTGAATGAATGGTTTACGAATCTGTAGGAATGGAATGCAAAATTGAGGGAATGGTTTACGAATTTGTGGGAAGGGATTGAAAAATTGAGGGAATGGTTTACGAATCTGTGGGAACGGAATTAAAAATTGAGGGAATTGTTTACGAATCTGTGAGAACGGAATGCAAAATTGAGGGAATGGTTTACGAATCTGTGGGAACTGAATGCAAAATTGAGGGAATGGTTTACGAATCTGTGGGAAGGGATTGCAAAATTGAGGGAATGGTCTACGAATCTGTGGGAACGGAATTAAAAATTGAGGGAATGGTTTACGAATCTGTGGGAACGGAATGCAAAATTGAGGGAATGGTTTACGAATCTGTGGGAATGGAATGCAAAATTGAGGGAATGGTTTACAAATCTGTGGGAAGGGATTGCAAAATTGAGGGAATGGGTTACGATCTGTACGAACGGATTGCGAATCTGTGGGAATGGAATGCAAACTTGAGGGAATGGTTTACGAATCTGTGGGGACGGAATTAAATATTGAGGGAATTGTTTACGAATCTGTGAGAACGGAAAGCATAATTGAGGGAATTGTTTACGAATCTATGGGAACGGATTGCAAAATTGTGGGAATGGTTTACGAATCTGTGGAATGGAATGCAACATTGAGGGAATGGTTTAGGAATCTGTGGGAGCGGAATGCAAAATTGAGGGAATGGTTTACGAATCTGTGGGAATGGATTGCAAAATTGAGGGAATGGTTTACGCTCTGTATGAACAGATTGTGAATCTGTGGGAACGGAATGCAAAATTGAGGGAATGGTTTACGAATCTGTGGGAACAGAATTAAAAATTGAGGGAAATGTTTACAAATCTGTGGGAACGGAATGCAAAATTGAGGGAATGGTTTACGAATCTGTGGGAACGGAATGCAAAATTGAGGGAATGGTTTACGAATCTGTGGGAAGGGATTGCAAAATTGTGGGAATTGTTTATGAATCTGTGGGAACGGATTGCAAAATTGAGGGAATGGTTTACGAATCTGTGGGAACGGAATGCAAAATTGAGGGAATGGTTTTCGAATCTGTGGGAATGGAATGCAAAATTGAGGGAATGGTTTACAAATCTGTGGGAAGGGATTGCAAAATTGAGGGAATGGGTTACGATCTGTACGAACGGATTGCGAATCTGTGGGAATGGAATGCAAAATTGAGGGAATGGTTTACGAATATGTGGGAACGGAGTTAAATATTGAGGGAATTGTTTACGAATCTGTGAGAACGGAATGCAAAATTGAGGGAATGGTTTACGAATCTGTGGGAACGGAATTCAAAATTGAGGAAATGGTTTACGAATCTGTGGGAACGGAATTAAAAATTGAGGGAATTGTTTACGAATCTGTGAGAACGGAATGCAAAATTGAGGGAATGGTTTACGAATCTGTGGGAACTGAATGCAAAATTGAGGGAATGGTTTACGAATCTGTGGAAAGGGATTGAAAAATTGAGGGAATGGTCTACGAATCTGTGGGAACGGAATTAAAAATTGAGGGAATTGTTTACGAATCTGTGAGAACGGAATGCAAAATTGAGGGAATGGTTTACGAATCTGTGGGAAGGGATTGCAAAATTGAGGGAATGGTTTACGAATCTGTGGGAAGGGATTACAAAATTGAGGGAATGGTTTATGAATCTGTGGGAACGGAATGCAAAATTGAGGGAATGGTTTACGAATCTGTGGGAACGGAATGCAAAATTGAGGGAATGGTTTACGAATCTGTGGGAATGGAATGCAAAATTGAGGGAATGGTTTACAAATCTGTGGGAAGGGATTGCAAAATTGAGGGAATGGGTTACGATCTGTATGAACGGATTGCGAATCTGTGGGAATGGAATGCAAACTTGAGGGAATGGTTTACGAATCTGTGGGAACGGAATTAAATATTGAGGGAATTGTTTACGAATCTGTGAGAACGGAAAGCATAATTGAGGGAATTGTTTACGAATCTATGGGAACGGATTGCAAAATTGTGGGAATGGTTTACGAATCTGTGGAATGGAATGCAACATTGAGGGAATGGTATACGAATCTGTGGGAGCGGAATGCAAAATTGAGGGAATGGTTTACGAATCTGTGGGAACGGAATGCAAAATTGAGGGAATGGTTTACGAATCTGTGGGAACGGTTTATGAATCTATGAGAACGGAATGCAAAATTGAATGAATGGTTTATGATCTGTACGAATAGATTGCGAATCTGTGGGAACAGAATGCAAAATTGAGGGAATGGTTTACGAGTCTGCGGGAATGGAATGCAAAATTGAGGGAATGGTTTACGAATCTGTGGGAACAGATTGCAAAATTGAGGGAATGGTTTACGATCTGTACGAACGGATTGCGAATCTGTGGGAATGGAATGCAAAATTGAATGAATGGTTTACGAATCTGTAGGAATGGAATGCAAAATTGAGGGAATGGTTTACGAATTTGTGGGAAGGGATTGAAAAATTGAGGGAATGGTTTACGAATCTGTGGGAACGGAATTAAAAATTGAGGGAATTGTTTACGAATCTGTGAGAACGGAATGCAAAATTGAGGGAATGGTTTACGAATCTGTGGGAACTGAATGCAAAATTGAGGGAATGGTTTACGAATCTGTGGGAAGGGATTGCAAAATTGAGGGAATGGTCTACGAATCTGTGGGAACGGAATTAAAAATTGAGGGAATGGTTTACGAATCTGTGGGAACGGAATGCAAAATTGAGGGAATGGTTTACGAATCTGTGGGAATGGAATGCAAAATTGAGGGAATGGTTTACAAATCTGTGGGAAGGGATTGCAAAATTGAGGGAATGGGTTACGATCTGTACGAACGGATTGCGAATCTGTGGGAATGGAATGCAAACTTGAGGGAATGGTTTACGAATCTGTGGGGACGGAATTAAATATTGAGGGAATTGTTTACGAATCTGTGAGAACGGAAAGCATAATTGAGGGAATTGTTTACGAATCTATGGGAACGGATTGCAAAATTGTGGGAATGGTTTACGAATCTGTGGAATGGAATGCAACATTGAGGGAATGGTTTAGGAATCTGTGGGAGCGGAATGCAAAATTGAGGGAATGGTTTACGAATCTGTGGGAATGGATTGCAAAATTGAGGGAATGGTTTACGCTCTGTATGAACAGATTGTGAATCTGTGGGAACGGAATGCAAAATTGAGGGAATGGTTTACGAATCTGTGGGAACAGAATTAAAAATTGAGGGAAATGTTTACGAATCTGTGGGAACGGAATGCAAAATTGAGGGAATGGTTTACGAATCTGTGGGAACGGAATGCAAAATTGAGGGAATGGTTTACGAATCTGTGGGAAGGGATTGCAAAATTGTGGGAATTGTTTATGAATCTGTGGGAACGGATTGCAAAATTGAGGGAATGGTTTACGAATCTGTGGGAACGGAATGCAAAATTGAGGGAATGGTTTTCGAATCTGTGGGAATGGAATGCAAAATTGAGGGAATGGTTTACAAATCTGTGGGAAGGGATTGCAAAATTGAGGGAATGGGTTACGATCTGTACGAACGGATTGCGAATCTGTGGGAATGGAATGCAAAATTGAGGGAATGGTTTACGAATATGTGGGAACGGAGTTAAATATTGAGGGAATTGTTTACGAATCTGTGAGAACGGAATGCAAAATTGAGGGAATGGTTTACGAATCTGTGGGAACGGAATTCAAAATTGAGGAAATGGTTTACGAATCTGTGGGAACGGAATTAAAAATTGAGGGAATTGTTTACGAATCTGTGAGAACGGAATGCAAAATTGAGGGAATGGTTTACGAATCTGTGGGAACTGAATGCAAAATTGAGGGAATGGTTTACGAATCTGTGGAAAGGGATTGAAAAATTGAGGGAATGGTCTACGAATCTGTGGGAACGGAATTAAAAATTGAGGGAATTGTTTACGAATCTGTGAGAACGGAATGCAAAATTGAGGGAATGGTTTACGAATCTGTGGGAAGGGATTGCAAAATTGAGGGAATGGTTTACGAATCTGTGGGAAGGGATTACAAAATTGAGGGAATGGTTTATGAATCTGTGGGAACGGAATGCAAAATTGAGGGAATGGTTTACGAATCTGTGGGAACGGAATGCAAAATTGAGGGAATGGTTTACGAATCTGTGGGAATGGAATGCAAAATTGAGGGAATGGTTTACAAATCTGTGGGAAGGGATTGCAAAATTGAGGGAATGGGTTACGATCTGTATGAACGGATTGCGAATCTGTGGGAATGGAATGCAAACTTGAGGGAATGGTTTACGAATCTGTGGGAACGGAATTAAATATTGAGGGAATTGTTTACGAATCTGTGAGAACGGAAAGCATAATTGAGGGAATTGTTTACGAATCTATGGGAACAGATTGCAAAATTGTGGGAATGGTTTACGAATCTGTGGAATGGAATGCAACATTGAGGGAATGGTATACGAATCTGTGGGAGCGGAATGCAAAATTGAGGGAATGGTTTACGAATCTGTGGGAACGGAATGCAAAATTGAGGGAATGGTTTACGAATCTGTGGGAACGGTTTATGAATCTATGAGAACGGAATGCAAAATTGAATGAATGGTTTATGATCTGTACGAACAGATTGCGAATCTGTGGGAACAGAATGCAAAATTGAGGGAATGGTTTACGAGTCTGCGGGAACGGAATGCAAAATTGAGGGAATGGTTTACGAATCTGTGGGAACAGATTGCAAAATTGAGGGAATGGTTTACGATCTGTACGAACGGATTGCGAATCTGTGGGAATGGAATGCAAAATTGAATGAATGGTTTACGAATCTGTAGGAATGGAATGCAAAATTGAGGGAATGGTTTACGAATTTGTGGGAAGGGATTGAAAAATTGAGGGAATGGTTTACGAATCTGTGGGAACGGAATTAAAAATTGAGGGAATTGTTTACGAATCTGTGAGAACGGAATGCAAAATTGAGGGAATGGTTTACGAATCTGTGGGAACTGAATGCAAAATTGAGGGAATGGTTTACGAATCTGTGGGAAGGGATTGCAAAATTGAGGGAATGGTCTACGAATCTGTGGGAACGGATTGCAAAATTGAGGGAATGGTTTTCGAATCTGTGGGAATGGAATGCAAAATTGAGGGAATGGTTTACAAATCTGTGGGAAGGGATTGCAAAATTGAGGGAATGGGTTACGATCTGTACGAACGGATTGCGAATCTGTGGGAATGGAATGCAAAATTGAGGGAATGGTTTACGAATATGTGGGAACGGAGTTAAATATTGAGGGAATTGTTTACGAATCTGTGAGAACGGAATGCAAAATTGAGGGAATGGTTTACGAATCTGTGGGAACGGAATTCAAAATTGAGGAAATGGTTTACGAATCTGTGGGAACGGAATTAAAAATTGAGGGAATTGTTTACGAATCTGTGAGAACGGAATGCAAAATTGAGGGAATGGTTTACGAATCTGTGGGAACTGAATGCAAAATTGAGGGAATGGTTTACGAATCTGTGGAAAGGGATTGAAAAATTGAGGGAATGGTCTACGAATCTGTGGGAACGGAATTAAAAATTGAGGGAATTGTTTACGAATCTGTGAGAACGGAATGCAAAATTGAGGGAATGGTTTACGAATCTGTGGGAAGGGATTGCAAAATTGAGGGAATGGTTTACGAATCTGTGGGAAGGGATTACAAAATTGAGGGAATGGTTTATGAATCTGTGGGAACGGAATGCAAAATTGAGGGAATGGTTTACGAATCTGTGGGAACGGAATGCAAAATTGAGGGAATGGTTTACGAATCTGTGGGAATGGAATGCAAAATTGAGGGAATGGTTTACAAATCTGTGGGAAGGGATTGCAAAATTGAGGGAATGGGTTACGATCTGTATGAACGGATTGCGAATCTGTGGGAATGGAATGCAAACTTGAGGGAATGGTTTACGAATCTGTGGGAACGGAATTAAATATTGAGGGAATTGTTTACGAATCTGTGAGAACGGAAAGCATAATTGAGGGAATTGTTTACGAATCTATGGGAACAGATTGCAAAATTGTGGGAATGGTTTACGAATCTGTGGAATGGAATGCAACATTGAGGGAATGGTATACGAATCTGTGGGAGCGGAATGCAAAATTGAGGGAATGGTTTACGAATCTGTGGGAACGGAATGCAAAATTGAGGGAATGGTTTACGAATCTGTGGGAACGGTTTATGAATCTATGAGAACGGAATGCAAAATTGAATGAATGGTTTATGATCTGTACGAACAGATTGCGAATCTGTGGGAACAGAATGCAAAATTGAGGGAATGGTTTACGAGTCTGCGGGAACGGAATGCAAAATTGAGGGAATGGTTTACGAATCTGTGGGAACAGATTGCAAAATTGAGGGAATGGTTTACGATCTGTACGAACGGATTGCGAATCTGTGGGAATGGAATGCAAAATTGAATGAATGGTTTACGAATCTGTAGGAATGGAATGCAAAATTGAGGGAATGGTTTACGAATTTGTGGGAAGGGATTGAAAAATTGAGGGAATGGTTTACGAATCTGTGGGAACGGAATTAAAAATTGAGGGAATTGTTTACGAATCTGTGAGAACGGAATGCAAAATTGAGGGAATGGTTTACGAATCTGTGGGAACTGAATGCAAAATTGAGGGAATGGTTTACGAATCTGTGGGAAGGGATTGCAAAATTGAGGGAATGGTCTACGAATCTGTGGGAACGGAATTAAAAATTGAGGGAATGGTTTACGAATCTGTGGGAACGGAATGCAAAATTGAGGGAATGGTTTACGAATCTGTGGGAATGGAATGCAAAATTGAGGGAATGGTTTACAAATCTGTGGGAAGGGATTGCAAAATTGAGGGAATGGGTTACGATCTGTACGAACGGATTGCGAATCTGTGGGAATGGAATGCAAACTTGAGGGAATGGTTTACGAATCTGTGGGGACGGAATTAAATATTGAGGGAATTGTTTACGAATCTGTGAGAACGGAAAGCATAATTGAGGGAATTGTTTACGAATCTATGGGAACGGATTGCAAAATTGTGGGAATGGTTTACGAATCTGTGGAATGGAATGCAACATTGAGGGAATGGTTTAGGAATCTGTGGGAGCGGAATGCAAAATTGAGGGAATGGTTTACGAATCTGTGGGAATGGATTGCAAAATTGAGGGAATGGTTTACGCTCTGTATGAACAGATTGTGAATCTGTGGGAACGGAATGCAAAATTGAGGGAATGGTTTACGAATCTGTGGGAACAGAATTAAAAATTGAGGGAAATGTTTACGAATCTGTGGGAACGGAATGCAAAATTGAGGGAATGGTTTACGAATCTGTGGGAACGGAATGCAAAATTGAGGGAATGGTTTACGAATCTGTGGGAAGGGATTGCAAAATTGTGGGAATTGTTTATGAATCTGTGGGAACGGATTGCAAAATTGAGGGAATGGTTTACGAATCTGTGGGAACGGAATGCAAAATTGAGGGAATGGTTTTCGAATCTGTGGGAATGGAATGCAAAATTGAGGGAATGGTTTACAAATCTGTGGGAAGGGATTGCAAAATTGAGGGAATGGGTTACGATCTGTACGAACGGATTGCGAATCTGTGGGAATGGAATGCAAAATTGAGGGAATGGTTTACGAATATGTGGGAACGGAGTTAAATATTGAGGGAATTGTTTACGAATCTGTGAGAACGGAATGCAAAATTGAGGGAATGGTTTACGAATCTGTGGGAACGGAATTCAAAATTGAGGAAATGGTTTACGAATCTGTGGGAACGGAATTAAAAATTGAGGGAATTGTTTACGAATCTGTGAGAACGGAATGCAAAATTGAGGGAATGGTTTACGAATCTGTGGGAACTGAATGCAAAATTGAGGGAATGGTTTACGAATCTGTGGAAAGGGATTGAAAAATTGAGGGAATGGTCTACGAATCTGTGGGAACGGAATTAAAAATTGAGGGAATTGTTTACGAATCTGTGAGAACGGAATGCAAAATTGAGGGAATGGTTTACGAATCTGTGGGAAGGGATTGCAAAATTGAGGGAATGGTTTACGAATCTGTGGGAAGGGATTACAAAATTGAGGGAATGGTTTATGAATCTGTGGGAACGGAATGCAAAATTGAGGGAATGGTTTACGAATCTGTGGGAACGGAATGCAAAATTGAGGGAATGGTTTACGAATCTGTGGGAATGGAATGCAAAATTGAGGGAATGGTTTACAAATCTGTGGGAAGGGATTGCAAAATTGAGGGAATGGGTTACGATCTGTATGAACGGATTGCGAATCTGTGGGAATGGAATGCAAACTTGAGGGAATGGTTTACGAATCTGTGGGAACGGAATTAAATATTGAGGGAATTGTTTACGAATCTGTGAGAACGGAAAGCATAATTGAGGGAATTGTTTACGAATCTATGGGAACAGATTGCAAAATTGTGGGAATGGTTTACGAATCTGTGGAATGGAATGCAACATTGAGGGAATGGTATACGAATCTGTGGGAGCGGAATGCAAAATTGAGGGAATGGTTTACGAATCTGTGGGAACGGAATGCAAAATTGAGGGAATGGTTTACGAATCTGTGGGAACGGTTTATGAATCTATGAGAACGGAATGCAAAATTGAATGAATGGTTTATGATCTGTACGAACAGATTGCGAATCTGTGGGAACAGAATGCAAAATTGAGGGAATGGTTTACGAGTCTGCGGGAACGGAATGCAAAATTGAGGGAATGGTTTACGAATCTGTGGGAACAGATTGCAAAATTGAGGGAATGGTTTACGATCTGTACGAACGGATTGCGAATCTGTGGGAATGGAATGCAAAATTGAATGAATGGTTTACGAATCTGTAGGAATGGAATGCAAAATTGAGGGAATGGTTTACGAATCTGTGAGAACGGAATGCAAAATTGAGGGAATGGTTTACGAATCTGTGGGAACTGAATGCAAAATTGAGGGAATGGTTTACGAATCTGTGGGAAGGGATTGCAAAATTGAGGGAATGGTCTACGAATCTGTGGGAACGGAATTAAAAATTGAGGGAATGGTTTACGAATCTGTGGGAACGGAATGCAAAATTGAGGGAATGGTTTACGAATCTGTGGGAATGGAATGCAAAATTGAGGGAATGGTTTACAAATCTGTGGGAAGGGATTGCAAAATTGAGGGAATGGGTTACGATCTGTACGAACGGATTGCGAATCTGTGGGAATGGAATGCAAACTTAAAGGAATGGTTTACGAATCTGTGGGGACGGAATTAAATATTGAGGGAATTGTTTACGAATCTGTGAGAACGGAAAGCATAATTGAGGGAATTGTTTACGAATCTATGGGAACGGATTGCAAAATTGTGGGAATGGTTTACGAATCTGTGGAATGGAATGCAACATTGAGGGAATGGTTTAGGAATCTGTGGGAGCGGAATGCAAAATTGAGGGAATGGTTTACGAATTTGTGGGAACGGATTGCAAAATTGAGGGAATGGTTTACGATCTGTATGAACAGATTGTGAATCTGTGGGAACGGAATGCAAAATTGAGGGAATGGTTTACGAATCTGTGGGAACAGAATTAAAAATTGAGGGAATTGTTTACGAATCTGTGGGAACGGAATGCAAAATTGAGGGAATGGTTTACGAATCTGTGGGAATGGAATGCAAAATTGAGGGAATGGTTTACGAATCTGTGGGAAGGGATTGCAAAATTGTGGGAATTGTTTATGAATCTGTGGGAACGGATTGCAAAATTGAGGGAATGGTTTACGAATCTGTGGGAACGGAATGCAAAATTGAGGGAATGGTTTTCGAATCTGTGGGAATGGAATGCAAAATTGAGGGAATGGTTTACAAATCTGTGGGAAGGGATTGCAAAATTGAGGGAATGGGTTACGATCTGTACGAACGGATTGCGAATCTGTGGGAATGGAATGCAAACTTGAGGGAATGGTTTACGAATATGTGGGAACGGAGTTAAATATTGAGGGAATTGTTTACGAATCTGTGAGAACGGAATGCAAAATTGAGGGAATGGTTTACGAATCTGTGGGAACGGAATGCAAAATTGAGGGAATGGTTTACGAATCTGTGGGAACGGTTTATGAATCTGTGAGAACGGAATGCAAAATTGAGGAAATGGTTTACGAATCTGTGGGAACAGATTGCAAAATTGAGGGAATGGTTTACGATCTGTACGAACGGATTGCGAATCTGTGGGAATGGAATGCAAAATTGAATGAATGGTTTACGAATCTGTGGGAATGGAATGCAAAATTGAGGGAATGGTTTACGATCTGTACGAACAGATTGCGAATCTGTGGGAACGGAATACAAAATTGAGGGAATGGTTTACGAGTCTGCGGGAACGGATTGCAATATTGAGGGAATGGTTTACGAATCTGTGGGAACGGAATGCAAAATTGAGGAAATGGTTTACGAATCTGTGGGAACAGATTGCAAAATTGAGGGAATGGTTTACGATCTGTACGAACGGATTGCGAATCTGTGGGAATGGAATGCAAAATTGAATGAATGGTTTACGAATCTGTAGGAATGGAATGCAAAATTGAGGGAATGGTTTACGAATTTGTGGGAAGGGATTGAAAAATTGAGGGAATGGTTTACGAATCTGTGGGAACGGAATTAAAAATTGAGGGAATTGTTTACGAATCTGTGAGAACGGAATACAAAATTGAGGGAATGGTTTACGAATCTGTGGGAATGGAATGCAAAATTGAGGGAATGGTTTACGAATCTGTAGGAAGGGACTGAAAAATTGAGGGAATGGTTTACGAATCTGTGGGAACGGAATTAAAAATTGAGGGAATTGTTTACGAATCTGTGAGAACGGAATGCAAAATTGAGGGAATGGTTTACGAATCTGTGGGAATGGAATGCAAAATTGAGGGAATGGTTTACGAATCTGTAGGAAGGGATTGAAAAATTGAGGGAATGGTCTACGAATCTGTGGGAACGGAATTAAAAATTGAGGGAATTGTTTACGAATCTGTGAGAACGGAATGCAAAATTGAGGGAATGGTTTACGAATCTGTGGGAAGGGATTGCAAAATTGAGGGAATGGTTTACGAATCTGTGAGAACGGAATACAAAATTGAGGGAATGGTTTACGAATCTGTGGGAATGGAATGCAAAATTGAGGGAATGGTTTACGAATCTGTAGGAAGGGACTGAAAAATTGAGGGAATGGTTTACGAATCTGTGGGAACGGAATTAAAAATTGAGGGAATTGTTTACGAATCTGTGAGAACGGAATGCAAAATTGAGGGAATGGTTTACGAATCTGTGGGAATGGAATGCAAAATTGAGGGAATGGTTTACGAATCTGTAGGAAGGGATTGAAAAATTGAGGGAATGGTCTACGAATCTGTGGGAACGGAATTAAAAATTGAGGGAATTGTTTACGAATCTGTGAGAACGGAATGCAAAATTGAGGGAATGGTTTACGAATCTGTGGGAAGGGATTGCAAAATTGAGGGAATGGTTTACGAATCTGTGGGAAGGGATTACAAAATTGAGGGAATGGTTTATGAATCTGTGGGAACGGAATGCAAAATTGAGGGAATGGTTTACGAATCTGTGGGAACGGAATGCAAAATTGAGAGAATGGTTTACGAATCTGTGGGAAGGGATTGCAAAATTGTGGGAATTGTTTATGAATCTGTGGGAACGGATTGCAAAATTGAGGGAATGGTTTACGAATCTGTGGGAACGGAATGCAAAATTGAGGGAATTGTTTACGAATCTGTGGGAATGGAATGCAAAATTGAGGGAATGGTTTACAAATCTGTGCAAAGGGATTGCAAAATTGAGGGAATGGGTTACGATCTGTACGAACGGATTGCAAATCTGTGGGAATGGTATGCAAACTTGAGGGAATGGTTTACGAATCTGTGGGAACGGAATTAAATATTGAGGGAATTGTTTACGAATGTGTGAGAACGGAAAGCATAATTGAGGGAATTGTTTACGAATCTGTGGGAACGGAATGCAAAATTGAGGGAATGGTTTACGAATCTGTGGGAAGGGATTGAAAAATTGAGGGAATGGTCTACGAATCTGTGGGAACGGAATTAAAAATTGAGGGAATTGTTTACGAATCTGTGGGAAGGGATTGCAAAATTGTGGGAATGGTTTACGAATCTGTGGGAAGGGATTGCAAAATTGAGGGAATGGTTTACAAATCTGTGGGAAGGGATTACAAAATTGAGGGAATGGTTTACGAATCTGTGGGAACGGAATGCAAAATTGAGGAAATGGTTTACGAATCTGTGGGAACGGAATGCAAAATTGAGGGAATGGTTTACGAATCTGTGGGAAGGGATTGCAAAATTGTGGGAATTGTTTATGAATCTGTGGGAACGGATTGCAAAATTGAGGGAATGGTTTACGAATCTGTGGGAACGGAATGCAAAATTGAGGGAATGGTTTACAAATCTGTGGGAAGGGATTGCAATATTGAGGGAATGGGTTACGATCTGTACGAACGGATTGCGAATCTGTGGGAATGGAATGCAAACTTGAGGGAATGGTTTACGAATCTGTGGGAACGGAATTAAATATTGAGGGAATTGTTTACAAATCTGTGAGAACGGAAAGCATAATTGAGGGAATTGTTTACGAATCTGTGGGAACGGATTGCAAAATTGTGGGAATGGTTTACGAATCTGTGGAATGGAATGCAACATTGAGGGAATGGTTTACGAATCTGTGGGAGCGGAATGCAAAATTGAGGGAATGGTTTACCAATCTGTGGGAACAGAATGCAAAATTGAGGGAATGGTTTACCAATCTGTGGGAACGGATTGCAAAATTGAGGGAATGGATTGCAAAATTGAGGGAATGGTTTACGAATCTGTGGGAACGGAATGCAAAATTGAGGGAATGGTATACGAATCTGTGGGAACGGATTGCAGAATTCAGGGAATGGTTTACGATTTTGTGGGAATGGAATGCAAAATTGAGGGAATGGTTTACAAATCTGTGGGAACGGAATGCAAAATTGAGGGAATGGTTTACGAATTTGTAGGAACGGATTGCAAAATTGAGGGAATGGTTTACGAATCTGTGGGAACAGAATAAAAAATGTAGGGAATTGTTTACGAATCTGTGAGAATGGAATGCAAAATTGAGGGAATTGTTTACGAATCTGTGAGAACGGAATGCAAAATTGAGGGAATGGTTTACGATCTGTACGAACAGATTGTGAATCTGTGGGAACGGAATGCAAAATTGAGGGAATGGTTTACGAATCTGTGGGAACAGAATTAAAAATTGAGGGAATTGTTTACGAATCTGTGAGAACGGAATGCAAAATTGAGGGAATGGTTTATGAATCTGTGGGAACGGAATGCAAAATTGAGGGAATGGTTTACGAATTTGTGGGAATGGATTGCAAAATTGAGGGAATGGTTTACGATCTGTACGAACAGATTGCGAATCTGTAGGAATGGAATGCAAAATTGAGGGAATTGTTTACGAATCTGTGGGAACAGAATTAAAAATTGAGGGAATTGTTTACGAATCTGTGAGAACGGAATGCAAAATTGAAGGAATGGTTTACGACTCTGTGGGAACGGAATGCAAAATTGAGGGAATTGTTTATGAATCTGTGAGAACGGAATGCAAAATTGAGGGAATGGTTTGCGAGTCTGCGGGAACGGAATGCAAAATTGAGGGAATGGTTTACGAATCTGTGGGAACGGAATGCAAAATTGAGGAAATGGTTTACGAATCTGTGGGAACAGATTGCAAAATTGAGGGAATGGTTTACGATCTGTACGAACGGATTGCAAATCTGTGGGAATGGAATGCAAAATTGAATGAATGGTTTACGAATCTGTGGGAATGGAATGCAAAATTGAGGGAATGGTTTACGATCTGTATGAACAGATTGCGAATCTGTGGGAACAGAATGCAAAATTGAGGGAATGGTTTACGAATCTGTGGGAACAGAATTAAAAATTGAGGGAATTGTTTACGAATCTGTGAGAACGGAATGCAAAATTGAAGGAATGGTTTACGACTCTGTGGGAACGGAATGCAAAATTGAGGGAATTGTTTACGAATCTGTGGGAATGGAATGCAAAATTGAGGGAATGGTTCATGAATCTGTGAGAATGAAATGCAAAATTGAGGGAATGGTTTACGAGTCTGCGGGAACGGAATGCAAAATTGAGGAAATGGTTTACGAATCTGTGGGAACAGATTGCAAAATTGAGGGAATGGTTTACGATCTGTACGAACGGATTGCGAATCTGTGGGAATGGAATGCAAAATTGAATGAATGGTTTACGAATCTGTGGGAATGGAATGCAAAATTGAGGGAATGGTTTACGATCTGTACGAACAGATTGCAAATCTGTGGGAACGGAATGCAAAATTGAGGGAATGGTTTACGAGTCTGCGGGAATGGAATGCAAAATTGAGGGAATGGTTTACGAATCTGTGGGAACAGAATTAAAAATTGAGGGAATTGTTTACGAATCTGTGAGAACGGAATGCAAAATTGAAGGAATGGTTTACGACTCTGTGGGAACGGAATGCAAAATTGAGGGAATTGTTTACGAATCTGTGGGAATGGAATGCAAAATTGAGGGAATGGTTCATGAATCTGTGAGAATGAAATGCAAAATTGAGGGAATGGTTTACGAGTCTGCGGGAACGGAATGCAAAATTGAGGAAATGGTTTACGAATCTGTGGGAACAGATTGCAAAATTGAGGGAATGGTTTACGATCTGTACGAACGGATTGCGAATCTGTGGGAATGGAATGCAAAATTGAATGAATGGTTTACGAATCTGTGGGAATGGAATGCAAAATTGAGGGAATGGTTTACGATCTGTACGAACAGATTGCAAATCTGTGGGAACGGAATGCAAAATTGAGGGAATGGTTTACGAGTCTGCGGGAATGGAATGCAAAATTGAGGGAATGGTTTACGAATCTGTGGGAACGGAATGCAAAATTGAGGAAATGGTTTACGAATCTGTGGGTACAGATTGCAAAATTGAGGGAATGGTTTACGATCTGTACGAACGGATTGCGAATCTGTGGGAATGGAATGCAAAATTGAATGAATGGTTTACGAATCTGTAGGAATGGAATGCAAAATTGAGGGAATGGTTTACGAATTTGTGGGAAGGGATTGAAAAATTGAGGGAATGGTTTACGAATATGTGGGAACGGAATTAAAAATTGAGGGAATTGTTTACGAATCTGTGAGAACGGAATGCAAAATTGAGGGAATGGTTTACGAATCTGTGGGAACGGAATGCAAAATTGAGGGAATGGTTTACGAATCTGTGGGAAGGGATTGAAAAATTGAGGGAATGGTCTACGAATCTGTGGGAACGGAATTAAAAATTGAGGGAATTGTTTACGAATCTGTGAGAACGGAATGCAAAATTGAGGGAATGGTTTATGAATCTGTGGGAACGGAATGCAAAATTGAGGGAATGGTTTACGAATTTGTGGGAATGGATTGCAAAATTGATGGAATGGTTTACGATCTGTACGAACAGATTGCGAATCTGTGGGAAAGGAATGCAAAATTGAGGGAATTGTTTACGAATCTGTAGGAATGGAATGCAAAATTGAGGGAATGGTTTACGAATTTAATTCCGTTCCCACAGATTCGTAGACCATTCCCTCAATTTTTCTATCCCTTCCCACAGATTCGTAAACCATTCCCTCAATTTTGCATTCCGTTCCCACAGATTCGTAAACCATTGAAAAAATTGAGGGAATGGTTCATGAATCTGTGAGAATGAAATGCAAAATTGAGGGAATGGTTTACTATCTGTACAACGGATTGCGAATCTGTGGGAATGGAATGCAAAATTGAGGGAATGGTTTACGAATCTGTGTGAATGGAATGCAAAATTGAGGGAATGGTTTACGATCTGTACGAACAGATTGCGAATCTGTGGGAACAGAATGCAAAATTGAGGGAATGGTTTACGAGTCTGCGGGAACGGAATGCAAAATTGAATGAATGGTTTACGAATCTGTGGGAATGGAATGCAAAATTGAGGGAATGGTTTACGATCTGTACGAACAGATTGCGAATCTGTGGGAACAGAATGCAAAATTGAGGGAATTGTTTACGAATCTGTGGGAACAGAATTAAAAATTGAGGGAATTGTTTACGAATCTGTGAGAACGGAATGCAAAATTGAAGGAATGGTTTACGACTCTGTGGGAACGGAATGCAAAATTGAGGGAATTGTTTACGAATCTGTGGGAACGGAATGCAAAATTGAGGGAATGGTTCATGAATCTGTGAGAATGAAATGCAAAATTGAGGGAATGGTTTACGAGTCTGCGGGAACGGAATGCAAAATTGAGGAAATGGTTTACGAATCTGTGGGAACAGATTGCAAAATTGAGGGAATGGTTTACTATCTGTACAACGGATTGCGAATCTGTGGGAATGGAATGCAAAATTGAATGAATGGTTTACGAATCTGTGGGAATGGAATGCAAAATTGAGGGAATGGTTTACGATCTGTACGAACAGATTGCGAATCTGTGGGAACGGAATGCAAAATTGAGGGAATGGTTTACGAGTCTGCGGAACGGAATGCAAAATTGAGGGAATGGTTTACGAATCTGTGGGAACAGAATGCAAAATTGAGGAAATGGTTTACGAATCTGTGGGTACAGATTGCAAAATTGAGGGAATGGTTTACGATCTGTACGAACGGATTGCGAATCTGTGGGAATGGAATGCAAAATTGAATGAATGGTTTACGAATCTGTAGGAATGGAATGCAAAATTGAGGGAATGGTTTACGAATTTGTGGGAAGGGATTGAAAAATTGAGGGAATGGTTTACGAATCTATGCGAAGGGATTGCAAAATTGAAGGAATGGGTTACGATCTGTACGAACGGATTGCAAATCTGTGGAAATGGAATGCAAACTTGAGGGAATGGTTTACGAATCTGTGGGAACGGAATTAAATATTGAGGGAATTGTTTACGAATCTGTGAGAACGGAAAGCATAATTGAGAGAATGGTTTACGAATCTGTGGGAACGGAATGCAAAATTGAGGGAATGGTTTACGAATCTGTGGGAAGGGATTGAAAAATTGAGGGAATGGTCTACGAATCTGTGGGAACGGAATTAAAAATTGAGGGAATTGTTTACGAATCTGTGGGAAGGGATTGCAAAATTGTGGGAATGGTTTACGAATCTGTGGGAAGGGATTGCAAAATTGAGGGAATGGTTTACGAATCTGTGGGAAGGGATTACAAAATTGAGGGAATGGTTTATGAATCTGTGGGAATGGAATACAAAATTGAGGGAATGGTTTACGAATCTGTGGGAACGGAATGCAAAATTGAGGGAATGGTTTACGAATCTGTGGGAACGGAATGCAAAATTGAGGGAATGGTTTACGAATCTGTGGGAAGGGATTGCAAAATTGTGGGAATGGTTTATGAATCTGTGGGAACGGAATGCAAAATTGAGGGAATGGTTTACAAATCTGTGGGAATGGAATGCAAACTTGAGGGAATGGTTTACGAATCTGTGGGAACGGTATTAAATATTGAGGGAATTGTTTACAAATCTGTGAGAACGGAAAGAATAATTGAGGGAATTGTTTACGAATCTGTGGGAACGGATTGCAAAATTGTGGGAATGGTTTACGAATCTGTGGGAACGGAATGCAAAATTGAGGGAATGGTTTACGAATCTGTGGGAACGGAATGCAAAATTGAGGGAATGGTTTACGAATCTGTGGGAAGGGATTGCAAAATTGTGGGAATTGTTTATGAATCTGTGGGAACGGATTGCAAAATTGAGGGAATGGTTTACGAATCTGTGGGAACGGAATGCAAAATTGAGGGAATGGTTTACAAATCTGTTGGAAGGGATTGCAAAATTGAGGGAATGGGTTACGATCTGTACGAAAGGATTGCGAATCTGTGGGAATGGAATGCAAACTTGAGGGAATGGTTTACGAATCTGTGGGAAGGAATTAAATATTGAGGGAATTGTTTACGAATCTGTGAGAACGGAAAGCATAATTGAGGGAATTGTTTACGAATCTGTGGGAACGGATTGCAAAATTGTGGGAATGGTTTACAAATCTGTGGAATGGAATGCAACATTGAGGGAATGGGTTACGAATCTGTGGGAGCGGAATGCAAAATTGAGGGAATGGTTTACCAATCTGTGGGAACAGAATGCAAAATTGAGGGAATGGTTTACCAATCTGTGGGAACGGATTGCAAAATTGAGGGAATGGATTGCAAAATTGAGGGAATGGTTTACGAATCTGTGGGAATGGAATGCAAAATTGAGGGAATGGTATACGAATCTGTGGGAACGGATTGCAGAATTCAGGGAATGGTTTACGATTTTGTGGGAATGGAATGCAAAATTGAGGGAATGGTTTACGAATCTGTGGGAACGGAATGCAAAATTGAGGGAATGGTTTACGAATCTGTGAGAATGGAATGCAAAATTGAGGGAATTGTTTACGAATCTGTGAGAACGGAATGCAAAATTGAATGAATGGTTTACGAATCTGTGGGAATGGAATGCAAAATTGAGGGAATGGTTTACGATCTGTACGAACAGATTGCGAATCTGTGGGAACAGAATGCAAAATTGAGGAAATGGTTTACGAATCTGTGGGAACAGAATTAAAAATTGAGGGAATTGTTTACGAATCTGTGAGAACGGAATGCAAAATTGAAGGAATGGTTTACGACTCTGTGGGAACGGAATGCAAAATTGAGGGAATTGTTTACGAATCTGTGGGAACGGAATGCAAAATTGAGGGAATGGTCCATGAATCTGTGAGAATGAAATGCAAAATTGAGGGAATGGTTTACGAGTCTGCGGGAATGGAATGCAAAATTTAGGAAATGGTTTACGAATCTGTGGGAACAGATTGCAAAATTGAGGGAATGGTTTACGATCTGTACGAACGGATTGCGAATCTGTGGGAATGGAATGCAAAATTGAATGAATGGTTTACGAATCTGTGGGAATGGAATGCAAAATTGAGGGAGTGGTTTACGATCTGTACGAACAGATTGCGAATCTGTGGGAACGGAATGCAAAATTGAATGAATGGTTTACGAATCTGTAGGAATGGAATGCAAAATTGAGGGAATGGTTTACGAATTTGTGGGAAGGGATTGAAAAATTGAGGGAATGGTTTATGAATATGTGGGAACGGAATTAAAAATTGAGGGAATTGTTTACGAATCTGTGAGAACGGAATGCAAAATTGAGGGAATGGTTTACGAATCTGTGGGAACGGAATGCAAAATTGAGGGAATGGTTTACGAATCTGTGGGAAGGGATTGAAAAATTGAGGGAATGGTCTACGAATCTGTGGGAACGGAATTAAAAATTGAGGGAATTGTTTACGAATCTGTGAGAACGGAATGCAAAATTGAGGGAATGGTTTACGAATCTGTGGGAAGGGATTGCAAAATTGAGGGAATGGTTTACGAATCTGTGGGAAGGGATTACAAAATTGAGGGAATGGTTTACGAATCTGTGGGAACAGAATTAAAAATTGAGGGAAATGTTTACGAATCTGTGAGAACGGAATGCAAAATTGAGGGAATGGTTTATGAATCTGTGGGAACGGAATGCAAAATTGAGGGAATGGTTTACGAATTTGTGGGAATGGATTGCAAAATTGAGGGAATGGTTTACGATCTGTACGAACAGATTGCGAATCTGTGGGAATGGAATGCAAAATTGAATGAATGGTTTACGAATCTGTAGGAATGGAATGCAAAATTGAGGGAATGGTTTACGAATTTGTGGGAATGGATTGCAAAATTGAGGGAATGGTTTACGATCTGTACGAACGGATTGCGAATCTGTGGGAATGGAATGCAAAATTGAATGAATGGTTTACGAATCTGTAGGAATGGAATGCAAAATTGAGGGAATGGTTTACGAATTTGTGGGAAGGGATTGAAAAATTGAGGGAATGGTTTACGAATATGTGGGAACGGAATTAAAAATTGAGGGAATTGTTTACGAATCTGTGAGAACGGAATGCAAAATTGAGGGAATGGTTTACGAATCTGTGGGAACGGAATGCAAAATTGAGGGAATGGTTTACGAATCTGTGGGAAGGGATTGAAAAATTGAGGGAATGGTCTACGAATCTGTGGGAACGGAATTAAAAATTGAGGGAATTGTTTACGAATCTGTGAGAACGGAATGCAAAATTGAGGGAATGGTTTATGAATCTGTGGGAACGGAATGCAAAATTGAGGGAATGGTTTACGAATTTGTGGGAATGGATTGCAAAATTGATGGAATGGTTTACGATCTGTACGAACAGATTGCGAATCTGTGGGAAAGGAATGCAAAATTGAGGGAATTGTTTACGAATCTGTAGGAATGGAATGCAAAATTGAGGGAATGGTTTACGAATTTAATTCCGTTCCCACAGATTCGTAGACCATTCCCTCAATTTTTCAATCCCTTCCCACAGATTCGTAAACCATTCCCTCAATTTTGCATTCCGTTCCCACAGATTCGTAAACCATTGAAAAAATTGAGGGAATGGTTCATGAATCTGTGAGAATGAAATGCAAAATTGAGGGAATGGTTTACTATCTGTACAACGGATTGCGAATCTGTGGGAATGGAATGCAAAATTGAGGGAATGGTTTACGAATCTGTGTGAATGGAATGCAAAATTGAGGGAATGGTTTACGATCTGTACGAACAGACTGCGAATCTGTGGGAACGGAATGCAAAATTGAGGGAATGGTTTACGAGTCTGCGGGAACGGAATGCAAAATTGAATGAATGGTTTACGAATCTGTGGGAATGGAATGCAAAATTGAGGGAATGGTTTACGATCTGTACGAACAGATTGCGAATCTGTGGGAACAGAATGCAAAATTGAGGGAATTGTTTACGAATCTGTGGGAACAGAATTAAAAATTGAGGGAATTGTTTACGAATCTGTGAGAACGGAATGCAAAATTGAAGGAATGGTTTACGACTCTGTGGGAACGGAATGCAAAATTGAGGGAATTGTTTACGAATCTGTGGGAACGGAATGCAAAATTGAGGGAATGGTTCATGAATCTGTGAGAATGAAATGCAAAATTGAGGGAATGGTTTACGAGTCTGCGGGAACGGAATGCAAAATTGAGGAAATGGTTTACGAATCTGTGGGAACAGATTGCAAAATTGAGGGAATGGTTTACTATCTGTACAACGGATTGCGAATCTGTGGGAATGGAATGCAAAATTGAATGAATGGTTTACGAATCTGTGGGAATGGAATGCAAAATTGAGGGAATGGTTTACGATCTGTACGAACAGATTGCGAATCTGTGGGAACGGAATGCAAAATTGAGGGAATGGTTTACGAGTCTGCGGGAACGGAATGCAAAATTGAGGGAATGGTTTACGAATCTGTGGGAACAGAATGCAAAATTGAGGAAATGGTTTACGAATCTGTGGGTACAGATTGCAAAATTGAGGGAATGGTTTACGATCTGTACGAACGGATTGCGAATCTGTGGGAATGGAATGCAAAATTGAATGAATGGTTTACGAATCTGTAGGAATGGAATGCAAAATTGAGGGAATGGTTTACGAATTTGTGGGAAGGGATTGAAAAATTGAGGGAATGGTTTACGAATCTGTGCGAAGGGATTGCAAAATTGAGGGAATGGGTTACGATCTGTACGAACGGATTGCAAATCTGTGGAAATGGAATGCAAACTTGAGGGAATGGTTTACGAATCTGTGGGAACGGAATTAAATATTGAGGGAATTGTTTACGAATCTGTGAGAACGGAAAGCATAATTGAGAGAATGGTTTACGAATCTGTGGGAACGGAATGCAAAATTGAGGGAATGGTTTACGAATCTGTGGGAAGGGATTGAAAAATTGAGGGAATGGTCTACGAATCTGTGGGAACGGAATTAAAAATTGAGGGAATTGTTTACGAATCTGTGGGAAGGGATTGCAAAATTGTGGGAATGGTTTACGAATCTGTGGGAAGGGATTGCAAAATTGAGGGAATGGTTTACGAATCTGTGGGAAGGGATTACAAAATTGAGGGAATGGTTTATGAATCTGTGGGAATGGAATACAAAATTGAGGGAATGGTTTACGAATCTGTGGGAACGGAATGCAAAATTGAGGGAATGGTTTACGAATCTGTGGGAACGGAATGCAAAATTGAGGGAATGGTTTACGAATCTGTGGGAAGGGATTGCAAAATTGTGGGAATGGTTTATGAATCTGTGGGAACGGAATGCAAAATTGAGGGAATGGTTTACAAATCTGTGGGAATGGAATGCAAACTTGAGGGAATGGTTTACGAATCTGTGGGAACGGTATTAAATATTGAGGGAATTGTTTACAAATCTGTGAGAACGGAAAGAATAATTGAGGGAATTGTTTACGAATCTGTGGGAACGGATTGCAAAATTGTGGGAATGGTTTACGAATCTGTGGGAACGGAATGCAAAATTGAGGGAATGGTTTACGAATCTGTGGGAACGGAATGCAAAATTGAGGGAATGGTTTACGAATCTGTGGGAAGGGATTGCAAAATTGTGGGAATTGTTTATGAATCTGTGGGAACGGATTGCAAAATTGAGGGAATGGTTTACGAATCTGTGGGAACGGAATGCAAAATTGAGGGAATGGTTTACAAATCTGTTGGAAGGGATTGCAAAATTGAGGGAATGGGTTACGATCTGTACGAAAGGATTGCGAATCTGTGGGAATGGAATGCAAACTTGAGGGAATGGTTTACGAATCTGTGGGAAGGAATTAAATATTGAGGGAATTGTTTACGAATCTGTGAGAACGGAAAGCATAATTGAGGGAATTGTTTACGAATCTGTGGGAACGGATTGCAAAATTGTGGGAATGGTTTACAAATCTGTGGAATGGAATGCAACATTGAGGGAATGGTTTACGAATCTGTGGGAACGGTATTAAATATTGAGGGAATTGTTTACAAATCTGTGAGAACGGAAAGAATAATTGAGGGAATTGTTTACGAATCTGTGGGAACGGATTGCAAAATTGTGGGAATGGTTTACGAATCTGTGGGAACGGAATGCAAAATTGAGGGAATGGTTTACGAATCTGTGGGAACGGAATGCAAAATTGAGGGAATGGTTTACGAATCTGTGGGAAGGGATTGCAAAATTGTGGGAATTGTTTATGAATCTGTGGGAACGGATTGCAAAATTGAGGGAATGGTTTACGAATCTGTGGGAACGGAATGCAAAATTGAGGGAATGGTTTACAAATCTGTTGGAAGGGATTGCAAAATTGAGGGAATGGGTTACGATCTGTACGAAAGGATTGCGAATCTGTGGGAATGGAATGCAAACTTGAGGGAATGGTTTACGAATCTGTGGGAAGGAATTAAATATTGAGGGAATTGTTTACGAATCTGTGAGAACGGAAAGCATAATTGAGGGAATTGTTTACGAATCTGTGGGAACGGATTGCAAAATTGTGGGAATGGTTTACAAATCTGTGGAATGGAATGCAACATTGAGGGAATGGGTTACGAATCTGTGGGAGCGGAATGCAAAATTGAGGGAATGGTTTACCAATCTGTGGGAACAGAATGCAAAATTGAGGGAATGGTTTACCAATCTGTGGGAACGGATTGCAAAATTGAGGGAATGGATTGCAAAATTGAGGGAATGGTTTACGAATCTGTGGGAATGGAATGCAAAATTGAGGGAATGGTATACGAATCTGTGGGAACGGATTGCAGAATTCAGGGAATGGTTTACGATTTTGTGGGAATGGAATGCAAAATTGAGGGAATGGTTTACGAATCTGTGGGAACGGAATGCAAAATTGAGGGAATGGTTTACGAATCTGTGAGAATGGAATGCAAAATTGAGGGAATTGTTTACGAATCTGTGAGAACGGAATGCAAAATTGAATGAATGGTTTACGAATCTGTGGGAATGGAATGCAAAATTGAGGGAATGGTTTACGATCTGTACGAACAGATTGCGAATCTGTGGGAACAGAATGCAAAATTGAGGGAATGGTTTACGAATCTGTGGGAACAGAATTAAAAATTGAGGGAATTGTTTACGAATCTGTGAGAACGGAATGCAAAATTGAAGGAATGGTTTACGACTCTGTGGGAACGGAATGCAAAATTGAGGGAATTGTTTACGAATCTGTGGGAACGGAATGCAAAATTGAGGGAATGGTCCATGAATCTGTGAGAATGAAATGCAAAATTGAGGGAATGGTTTACGAGTCTGCGGGAACGGAATGCAAAATTTAGGAAATGGTTTACGAATCTGTGGGAACAGATTGCAAAATTGAGGGAATGGTTTACGATCTGTACGAACGGATTGCGAATCTGTGGGAATGGAATGCAAAATTGAATGAATGGTTTACGAATCTGTGGGAATGGAATGCAAAATTGAGGGAGTGGTTTACGATCTGTACGAACAGATTGCGAATCTGTGGGAACGGAATGCAAAATTGAATGAATGGTTTACGAATCTGTAGGAATGGAATGCAAAATTGAGGGAATGGTTTACGAATTTGTGGGAAGGGATTGAAAAATTGAGGGAATGGTTTATGAATATGTGGGAACGGAATTAAAAATTGAGGGAATTGTTTACGAATCTGTGAGAACGGAATGCAAAATTGAGGGAATGGTTTACGAATCTGTGGGAACGGAATGCAAAATTGAGGGAATGGTTTACGAATCTGTGGGAAGGGATTGAAAAATTGAGGGAATGGTCTACGAATCTGTGGGAACGGAATTAAAAATTGAGGGAATTGTTTACGAATCTGTGAGAACGGAATGCAAAATTGAGGGAATGGTTTACGAATCTGTGGGAAGGGATTGCAAAATTGAGGGAATGGTTTACGAATCTGTGGGAACAGAATTAAAAATTGAGGGAAATGTTTACGAATCTGTGAGAACGGAATGCAAAATTGAGGGAATGGTTTATGAATCTGTGGGAACGGAATGCAAAATTGAGGGAATGGTTTACGAATTTGTGGGAATGGATTGCAAAATTGAGGGAATGGTTTACGATCTGTACGAACAGATTGCGAATCTGTGGGAACGGAATGCAAAATTGAGGGAATTGTTTACGAATCTGTGGGAACAGAAATAAAAATTGAGGGAATTGTTTACGAATCTGTGAGAACAGAATGCAAAATTGAAGGAATGGTTTACGACTCTGTGGGAACGGAATGCAAAATTGAGGGAATTGTTTATGAATCTGTGAGAACGGAATGCAAAATTGAGGGAATGGTTTGCGAGTCTGCGGGAACGGAATGCAAAATTGAGGGAATGGTTTACGAATCTGTGGGAACGGAATGCAAAATTGAGGAAATGGTTTACGAATCTGTGGGAACAGATTGCAAAATTGAGGGAATGGTTTACGATCTGTACGAACGGATTTGAAATCTGTGGGAATGGAATGCAAAATTGAATGAATGGTTTACGAATCTGTGGGAATGGAATGCAAAATTGAGGGAATGGTTTACGATCTGTACGAACAGATTGCGAATCTGTGGGAACAGAATGCAAAATTGAGGGAATTGTTTACGAATCTGTGGGAACAGAATTAAAAATTGAGGGAATTGTTTACGAATCTGTGAGAACGGAATGCAAAATTGAAGGAATGGTTTACGACTCTGTGGGAACGGAATGCAAAATTGAGGGAATTGTTTACGAATCTGTGGGAACGGAATGCAAAATTGAGGGAATTGTTTACGAATCTGTGGGAACGGAATGCAAAATTGAGGGAATGGTCCATGAATCTGTGAGAATGAAATGCAAAATTGAGGGAATGGTTTACGAGTCTGCGGGAACGGAATGCAAAATTTAGGAAATGGTTTACGAATCTGTGGGAACAGATTGCAAAATTGAGGGAATGGTTTACGATCTGTACGAACGGATTGCGAATCTGTGGGAATGGAATGCAAAATTGAATGAATGGTTTACGAATCTGTGGGAATGGAATGCAAAATTGAGGGAGTGGTTTACGATCTGTACGAACAGATTGCGAATCTGTGGGAACGGAATGCAAAATTGAATGAATGGTTTACGAATCTGTAGGAATGGAATGCAAAATTGAGGGAATGGTTTACGAATTTGTGGGAAGGGATTGAAAAATTGAGGGAATGGTTTACGAATATGTGGGAACGGAATTAAAAATTGAGGGAATTGTTTACGAATCTGTGAGAACGGAATGCAAAATTGAGGGAATGGTTTAAGAATCTGTGGGAACGGAATGCAAAATTGAGGGAATGGTTTACGAATCTGTGGGAAGGGATTGAAAAATTGAGGGAATGGTCTACGAATCTGTGGGAACGGAATTAAAAATTGAGGGAATTGTTTACGAATCTGTGAGAACGGAATGCAAAATTGAGGGAATGGTTTACGAATCTGTGGGAAGGGATTGCAAAATTGAGGGAATGGTTTACGAATCTGTGGGAAGGGATTACAAAATTGAGGGAATGGTTTACGAATCTGTGGGAACAGAATTAAAAATTGAGGGAAATGTTTACGAATCTGTGAGAACGGAATGCAAAATTGAGGGAATGGTTTATGAATCTGTGGGAACGGAATGCAAAATTGAGGGAATGGTTTACGAATTTGTGGGAATGGATTGCAAAATTGAGGGAATGGTTTACGATCTGTACGAACAGATTGCGAATCTGTGGGAACGGAATGCAAAATTGAGGGAATTGTTTACGAATCTGTGGGAACAGAAATAAAAATTGAGGGAATTGTTTACGAATCTGTGAGAACGGAATGCAAAATTGAAGGAATGGTTTACGACTCTGTGGGAACGGAATGCAAAATTGAGGGAATTGTTTATGAATCTGTGAGAACGGAATGCAAAATTGAGGGAATGGTGTCCGAGTCTGCGGGAACGGAATGCAAAATTGAGGGAATGGTTTACGAATCTGTGGGAACGGAATGCAAAATTGAGGAAATGGTTTACGAATCTGTGGGAACAGATTGCAAAATTGAGGGAATGGTTTAAGATCTGTACGAACGGATTTGAAATCTGTGGGAATGGAATGCAAAATTGAATGAATGGTTTACGAATCTGTGGGAATGGAATGCAAAATTGAGGGAATGGTTTACGATCTGTACGAACAGATTGCGAATCTGTGGGAACAGAATGCAAAATTGAGGGAATTGTTTACGAATCTGTGGGAACAGAATTAAAAATTGAGGGAATTGTTTACGAATCTGTGAGAACGGAATGCAAAATTGAAGGAATGGTTTACGACTCTGTGGGAACGGAATGCAAAATTGAGGGAATTGTTTACGAATCTGTGGGAACGGAATGCAAAATTGAGGGAATGGTTCATGAATCTGTGAGAATGAAATGCAAAATTGAGGGAATGGTTTACGAGTCTGCGGGAACGGAATGCAAAATTGAGGAAATGGTTTACGAATCTGTGGGAACAGATTGCAAAATTGAGGGAATGGTTTACTATCTGTATGAATGGATTGCGAATCTGTGGGAATGGAATGCAAAATTGAATGAATGGTTTACGAATCTGTGGGAATGGAATGCAAAATTGAGGGAATGGTTTACGATCTGTACGAACAGATTGCGAATCTGTGGGAACAGAATGCAAAATTGAGGGAATTGTTTACGAATCTGTGGGAACAGAATTAAAAATTGAGGGAATTGTTTACGAATCTGTGAGAACGGAATGCAAAATTGAAGGAATGGTTTACGACTCTGTGGGAACGGAATGCAAAATTGAGGGAATTGTTTACGAATCAGTGGGAACGGAATGCAAAATTGAGGGAATTGTTTACGAATCTGTGGGAACGGAATGCAAAATTGAGGGAATGGTCCATGAATCTGTGAGAATGAAATGCAAAATTGAGGGAATGGTTTACGAGTCTGCGGGAACGGAATGCAAAATTTAGGAAATGGTTTACGAATCTGTGGGAACAGATTGCAAAATTGAGGGAATGGTTTACGATCTGTACGAACGGATTGCGAATCTGTGGGAATGGAATGCAAAATTGAATGAATGGTTTACGAATCTGTGGGAATGGAATGCAAAATTGAGGGAGTGGTTTACGATCTGTACGAACAGATTGCGAATCTGTGGGAACGGAATGCAAAATTGAATGAATGGTTTACGAATCTGTAGGAATGGAATGCAAAATTGAGGGAATGGTTTACGAATTTGTGGGAAGGGATTGAAAAATTGAGGGAATGGTTTACGAATATGTGGGAACGGAATTAAAAATTGAGGGAATTGTTTACGAATCTGTGAGAACGGAATGCAAAATTGAGGGAATGGTTTAAGAATCTGTGGGAACGGAATGCAAAATTGAGGGAATGGTTTACGAATCTGTGGGAAGGGATTGAAAAATTGAGGGAATGGTCTACGAATCTGTGGGAACGGAATTAAAAATTGAGGGAATTGTTTACGAATCTGTGAGAACGGAATGCAAAATTGAGGGAATGGTTTACGAATCTGTGGGAAGGGATTGCAAAATTGAGGGAATGGTTTACGAATCTGTGGGAAGGGATTACAAAATTGAGGGAATGGTTTACGAATCTGTGGGAACAGAATTAAAAATTGAGGGAAATGTTTACGAATCTGTGAGAACGGAATGCAAAATTGAGGGAATGGTTTATGAATCTGTGGGAACGGAATGCAAAATTGAGGGAATGGTTTACGAATTTGTGGGAATGGATTGCAAAATTGAGGGAATGGTTTACGATCTGTACGAACAGATTGCGAATCTGTGGGAACGGAATGCAAAATTGAGGGAATTGTTTACGAATCTGTGGGAACAGAAATAAAAATTGAGGGAATTGTTTACGAATCTGTGAGAACGGAATGCAAAATTGAAGGAATGGTTTACGACTCTGTGGGAACGGAATGCAAAATTGAGGGAATTGTTTATGAATCTGTGAGAACGGAATGCAAAATTGAGGGAATGGTTTGCGAGTCTGCGGGAACGGAATGCAAAATTGAGGGAATGGTTTACGAATCTGTGGGTACAGATTGCAAAATTGAGGGAATGGTTTACGATCTGTACGAACGGATTGCGAATCTGTGGGAATGGAATGCAAAATTGAATGAATGGTTTACAAATCTGTAGGAATGGAATGCAAAATTGAGGGAATGGTTTACGAATTTGTGGGAAGGGATTGCAAAATTGAGGGAATGGTTTACGAATCTGTGGGAACGGAATGCAAAATTGAGGGAATGGTTTACGAATCTGTGGGAAGGGATTGAAAAATTGAGGGAATGGTCTACGAATCTGTGGGATCGGAATTAAAAATTGAGGGAATTGTTTATGAATCTGTGAGAACGGAATGCAAAATTGAGGGAATGGTTTACGAATCTGTGGGAAGGGATTGCAAAATTGAGGGAATGGTTTACGAATCTGTGGGAAGGGATTACAAAATTGAGGGAATGGTTTATGAATCTGTGGGAACGGAATGCAAAATTGAGGGAATGGTTTACGAATCTGTGGGAACGGAATGCAAAATTGAGGGAATGGTTTACGAATCTGTGGGAAGGGATTGCAAAATTGTGGGAATTGTTTATGAATCTGTGGGAACGGATTGCAAAATTGAGGGAATGGTTTACGAATCTGTGGGAAGGGATTACAAAATTGAGGGAATGGTTTACGAATCTGTGGGAACAGAATTAAAAATTGAGGGAATTGTTTACGAATCTGTGAGAACGGAATGCAAAATTGAGGGAATGGTTTATGAATCTGTGGGAACGGAATGCAAAATTGAGGGAATGGTTTACGAATTTGTGGGAATGGATTGCAAAATTGAGGGAATGGTTTACGATCTGTACGAACAGATTCCGAATCTGTGGGAACGGAATGCAAAATTGAGGGAATTGTTTACGAATCTGTGGGAACAGAATTAAAAATTGAGGGAATTGTTTACGAATCTGTGAGAACGGAATGCAAAATTGAAGGAATGGTTTACGACTCTGTGGGAACGGAATGCAAAATTGAGGGAATTGTTTATGAATCTGTGAGAACGGAATGCAAAATTGAGGGAATGGTTTGCGAATCTGCGGGAACGGAATGCAAAATTGAGGGAATGGTTTACGAATCTGTGGGAAAGGAATGCAAAATTGAGGAAATGGTTTACGAATCTGTGGGAACAGATTGCAAAATTGAGGGAATGGTTTACGATCTGTACGAACGGATTGCAAATCTGTGGGAATGGAATGCAAAATTGAATGAATGGTTTACGAATCTGTGGGAATGGAATGCAAAATTGAGGGAATGATTTACGATCTGTACGAACAGATTGCGAATCTGTGGGAACAGAATGTAAAATTGAGGGAATGGTTTACGAATCTGTGGGAACAGAATTAAAAATTGAGGGAATTGTTTACGAATCTGTGAGAACGGAATGCAAAATTGAGGGAATGGTTTACGAATCTGTGGGAAGGGATTGCAAAATTGAGGGAATGGTTTACGAATCTGTGGGAACAGATTTAAAAATTGAGGGAATTGTTTACGAATCTGTGAGAACGGAATGCAAAATTGAGGGAATGGTTTATGAATCTGTGGGAACGGAATTCAAAATTGAGGGAATGGTTTACGAATTTGTGGGAATGGATTGCAAAATTGAGGGAATGGTTTACGATCTGTACGAACAGATTGCGAATCTGTGGGAACGGAATGCAAAATTGAGGGAATTTTTTACGAATCTGTGGGAACAGAATTAAAAATTGAGGGAATTGTTTACGAATCTGTGAGAACGGAATGCAAAATTGAAGGAATGGTTTACGAGTCTGCGGGAACGGAATGCAAAATTGAGGGAATGGTTTACGAATCTGTGGGAACGGAATGCAAAATTGAGGAAATGGTTTACGAATCTGTGGGAACAGATTGCAAAATTGAGGGAATGGTTTACGATCTGTACGAACGGATTGCAAATCTGTGGGAACGGATTGCAAAATTGAGGGAATGGTTTACGAATCTGTGGGAACGGAATGCAAAATTGAGGAAATGGTTTACGAATCTGTGGGAACAGATTGCAAAATTGAGGGAATGGTTTACGATCTGTACGAACGGATTGCAAATCTGTGGGAACGGATTGCAAAATTGAGGGAATGGTTTACGAATCTGTGGGAACGGAATGCAAAATTGAGGAAATGGTTTACGAATCTGTGAGAACGGAATGCAAAATTGAAGGAATGGTTTACGAATCTGTGGGAATGGAATGCAAAATTGAGGGAATGATTTACGATCTGTACGAACAGATTGCGAATCTGTGGGAACAGAATGTAAAATTGAGGGAATGGTTTACGAATCTGTGGGAACAGAATTAAAAATTGAGGGAATTGTTTACGAATCTGTGAGAACGGAATGCAAAATTGAGGGAATGGTTTACGAATCTGTGGGAACGGAATGCAAAATTGAGGGAATGGTTTACGAATCTGTGGGAAGGGATTGAAAAATTGAGGGAATGGTCTACGAATCTGTGGGATCGGAATTAAAAATTGAGGGAATTGTTTACGAATCTGTGAGAACGGAATGCAAAATTGAGGGAATGGTTTACGAATCTGTGGGAAGGGATTGCAAAATTGAGGGAATGGTTTACGAATCTGTGGGAAGGGATTACAAAATTGAGGGAATGGTTTATGAATCTGTGGGAACGGAATGCAAAATTGAGGGAATGGTTTACGAATCTGTGGGAACGGAATGCAAAATTGAGGGAATGGTTTACGAATCTGTGGGAAGGGATTGCAAAATTGTGGGAATTGTTTATGAATCTGTGGGAACGGATTGCAAAATTGAGGGAATGGTTTACGAATCTGTGGGAAGGGATTACAAAATTGAGGGAATGGTTTACGAATCTGTGGGAACAGAATTAAAAATTGAGGGAATTGTTTACGAATCTGTGAGAACGGAATGCAAAATTGAGGGAATGGTTTATGAATCTGTGGGAACGGAATGCAAAATTGAGGGAATGGTTTACGAATTTGTGGGAATGGATTGCAAAATTGAGGGAATGGTTTACGATCTGTACGAACAGATTCCGAATCTGTGGGAACGGAATGCAAAATTGAGGGAATTGTTTACGAATCTGTGGGAACAGAATTAAAAATTGAGGGAATTGTTTACGAATCTGTGAGAACGGAATGCAAAATTGAAGGAATGGTTTACGACTCTGTGGGAACGGAATGCAAAATTGAGGGAATTGTTTATGAATCTGTGAGAACGGAATGCAAAATTGAGGGAATGGTTTGCGAATCTGCGGGAACGGAATGCAAAATTGAGGGAATGGTTTACGAATCTGTGGGAAAGGAATGCAAAATTGAGGAAATGGTTTACGAATCTGTGGGAACAGATTGCAAAATTGAGGGAATGGTTTACGATCTGTACGAACGGATTGCAAATCTGTGGGAATGGAATGCAAAATTGAATGAATGGTTTACGAATCTGTGGGAATGGAATGCAAAATTGAGGGAATGATTTACGATCTGTACGAACAGATTGCGAATCTGTGGGAACAGAATGTAAAATTGAGGGAATGGTTTACGAATCTGTGGGAACAGAATTAAAAATTGAGGGAATTGTTTACGAATCTGTGAGAACGGAATGCAAAATTGAGGGAATGGTTTACGAATCTGTGGGAAGGGATTGCAAAATTGAGGGAATGGTTTACGAATCTGTGGGAACAGATTTAAAAATTGAGGGAATTGTTTACGAATCTGTGAGAACGGAATGCAAAATTGAGGGAATGGTTTATGAATCTGTGGGAACGGAATTCAAAATTGAGGGAATGGTTTACGAATTTGTGGGAATGGATTGCAAAATTGAGGGAATGGTTTACGATCTGTACGAACAGATTGCGAATCTGTGGGAACGGAATGCAAAATTGAGGGAATTTTTTACGAATCTGTGGGAACAGAATTAAAAATTGAGGGAATTGTTTACGAATCTGTGAGAACGGAATGCAAAATTGAAGGAATGGTTTACGAGTCTGCGGGAACGGAATGCAAAATTGAGGGAATGGTTTACGAATCTGTGGGAACGGAATGCAAAATTGAGGAAATGGTTTACGAATCTGTGGGAACAGATTGCAAAATTGAGGGAATGGTTTACGATCTGTACGAACGGATTGCAAATCTGTGGGAACGGATTGCAAAATTGAGGGAATGGTTTACGAATCTGTGGGAACGGAATGCAAAATTGAGGAAATGGTTTACGAATCTGTGGGAACAGATTGCAAAATTGAGGGAATGGTTTACGATCTGTACGAACGGATTGCAAATCTGTGGGAACGGATTGCAAAATTGAGGGAATGGTTTACGAATCTGTGGGAACGGAATGCAAAATTGAGGAAATGGTTTACGAATCTGTGAGAACGGAATGCAAAATTGAAGGAATGGTTTACGACTCTGTGGGAACGGAATGCAAAATTGAGGGAATTGTTTACGAATCTGTGGGAACGGAATGCAAAATTGAGGGAATGGTTCATGAATCTGTGAGAATGAAATGCAAAATTGAGGGAATGGTTTACGAGTCTGCGGGAACGGAATGCAAAATTGAGGAAATGGTTTACGAATCTGTGGGAACAGATTGCAAAATTGAGGGAATGGTTTACGATCTGTACGAACGGATTGCGAATCTGTGGGAATGGAATGCAAAATTGAATGAATGGTTTACGAATCTGTGGGAATGGAATGCAAAATTGAGGGAATGGTTTACGATCTGTACGAACAGATTGCGAATCTGTGGGAACGGAATGCAAAATTGAGGGAATGGTTTACGAGTCTGCGGGAACGGAATGCAAAATTGAGGGAATGGTTTACGAATCTGTGGGAACGGAATGCAAAATTGAGGAAATGGTTTACGAATCTGTGGGTACAGATTGCAAAATTGAGGGAATGGTTTACGATCTGTACGAACAGATTGCGAATCTGTGGGAATGGAATGCAAAATTGAATGAATGGTTTACGAATCTGTAGGAATGGAATGCAAAATTGAGGGAATGGTTTACGAATTTGTGGGAAGGGATTGAAAAATTGAGGGAATCGTTTACGAATCTGTGAGAACGGAATGCAAAATTGAGGGAATGGTTTACGAATCTGTGGGAACGGAATGCAAAATTGAGGGAATGGTTTACGAATCTGTGGGAAGGGATTGAAAAATTGAGGGAATGGTCTACGAATCTGTGGGAACGGAATTAAAAATTGAGGGAATTGTTTACGAATCTGTGAGAACGGAATGCAAAATTGAGGGAATGGTTTACGAATCTGTGGGAAGGGATTGCAAAATTGAGGGAATGGTTTACGAATCTGTGGGAAGGGATTACAAAATTGAGGGAATGGTTTATGAATCTGTGGGAACGGAATGCAAAATTGAGGGAATGGTTTACGAATCTGTGGGAACGGAATGTAAAATTGAGGGAATGGTTTACGAATCTGTGGGAAGGGATTGCAAAATTGTGGGAATTGTTTATGAATCTGTGGGAACGGATTGCAAAATTGAGGGAATGGTTTACGAATCTGTGGGAAGGGATTACAAAATTGAGGGAATGGTTTACGAATCTGTGGGAACAGAATTAAAAATTGAGGGAATTGTTTACGAATCTGTGAGAACGGAATGCAAAATTGAGGGAATGGTTTATGAATCTGTGGGAACGGAATGCAAAATTGAGGGAATGGTTTACGAATTTGTGGGAATGGATTGCAAAATTGAGGGAATGGTTTACGATCTGTACGAACAGTTTGCGAATCTGTGGGAACGGAATGCAAAATTGAGGGAATAGTTTACGAATCTGTGGGAACAGAATTAAAAATTGAGGGAATTGTTTACGAATCTGTGAGAACGGAATGCAAAATTGAAGGAATGGTTTACGACTCTGTGGGAACGGAATGCAAAATTGAGGGAATTGTTTATGAATCTGTGAGAACGGAATGCAAAATTGAAGGAATGGTTTGCGAATCTGCGGGAACGGAATGCAAAATTGAGGAAATGGTTTACGAATCTGTGGGAACAGATTGCAAAATTGAGGGAATGGTTTACGATCTGTACGAACGGATTGCAAATCTGTGGGAATGGAATGCAAAATTGAATGAATGGTTTACGAATCTGTGGGAATGGAATGCAAAATTGAGGGAATGATTTACGATCTGTACGAACAGATTGCGAATCTGTGGGAACAGAATGTAAAATTGAGGGAATGGTTTACGAATCTGTGGGAACAGAATTAAAAATTGAGGGAATTGTTTACGAATCTGTGAGAACGGAATGCAAAATTGAAGGAATGGTTTACGACTCTGTGGGAACGGAATGCAAAATTGAGGGAATTGTTTACGAATCTGTGGGAACGGAATGCAAAATTGAGGGAATGGTTCATGAATCTGTGAGAATGAAATGCAAAATTGAGGGAATGGTTTACGAGTCTGCGGGAACGGAATGCAAAATTGAGGAAATGGTTTACGAATCTGTGGGAACAGATTGCAAAATTGAGGGAATGGTTTACGATCTGTACGAACGGATTGCGAATCTGTGGGAATGGAATGCAAAATTGAATGAATGGTTTACGAATCTGTGGGAATGGAATGCAAAATTGAGGGAATGGTTTACGATCTGTACGAACAGATTGCGAATCTGTGGGAACGGAATGCAAAATTGAGGGAATGGTTTACGAGTCTGCGGGAACGGAATGCAAAATTGAGGGAATGGTTTACGAATCTGTGGGAACGGAATGCAAAATTGAGGAAATGGTTTACGAATCTGTGGGTACAGATTGCAAAATTGAGGGAATGGTTTACGATCTGTACGAACGGATTGCGAATCTGTGGGAATGGAATGCAAAATTGAATGAATGGTTTACGAATCTGTAGGAATGGAATGCAAAATTGAGGGAATGGTTTACGAATTTGTGGGAAGGGATTGAAAAATTGAGGGAATCGTTTACGAATCTGTGAGAACGGAATGCAAAATTGAGGGAATGGTTTACGAATCTGTGGGAACGGAATGCAAAATTGAGGGAATGGTTTACGAATCTGTGGGAAGGGATTGAAAAATTGAGGGAATGGTCTACGAATCTGTGGGAACGGAATTAAAAATTGAGGGAATTGTTTACGAATCTGTGAGAACGGAATGCAAAATTGAGGGAATGGTTTACGAATCTGTGGGAAGGGATTGCAAAATTGAGGGAATGGTTTACGAATCTGTGGGAAGGGATTACAAAATTGAGGGAATGGTTTACGAATCTGTGGGAACAGAATTAAAAATTGAGGGAATTGTTTACGAATCTGTGAGAACGGAATGCAAAATTGAGGGAATGGTTTATGAATCTGTGGGAACGGAATGCAAAATTGAGGGAATGGTTTACGAATTTGTGGGAATGGATTGCAAAATTGAGGGAATGGTTTACGATCTGTACGAACAGATTGCGAATCTGTGGGAACGGAATGCAAAATTGAGGGAATTGTTTACGAATCTGTGGGAACAGAATTAAAAATTGAGGGAATTGTTTACGAATCTGTGAGAACGGAATGCAAAATTGAAGGAATGGTTTACGACTCTGTGGGAACGGAATGCAAAATTGAGGGAATTGTTTATGAATCTGTGAGAACGGAATGCAAAATTGAGGGAATGTTTTGCGAATCTGCGGGAACGGAATGCAAAATTGAGGGAATGGTCTACGAATCTGTGGGAACGGAATTAAAAATTGAGGGAATTGTTTACGAATCTGTGAGAACGGAATGCAAAATTGAGGGAATGGTTTACGAATCTGTGGGAAGGGATTGCAAAATTGAGGGAATGGTTTACGAATCTGTGGGAACAGATTTAAAAATTGAGGGAATTGTTTACGAATCTGTGAGAACGGAATGCAAAATTGAGGGAATGGTTTATGAATCTGTGGGAACGGAATTCAAAATTGAGGGAATGGTTTACGAATTTGTGGGAATGGATTGCAAAATTGAGGGAATGGTTTACGATCTGTACGAATAGATTCCGAATCTGTGGGAACGGAATGCAAAATTGAGGGAATTTTTTACGAATCTGTGGGAACAGAATTAAAAATTGAGGGAATTGTTTACGAATCTGTGAGAACGGAATGCAAAATTGAAGGAATGGTTTACGAGTCTGCGGGAACGGAATGCAAAATTGAGGGAATGGTTTACGAATCTGTGGGAACGGAATGCAAAATTGAGGAAATGGTTTACGAATCTGTGGGAACAGAATGCAAAATTGAGGGAATGGTTTACGATCTGTACGAACGGATTGCAAATCTATGGGAACGGATTGCAAAATTGAGGGAATGGTTTACGAATCTGTGGGAACGGAATGCAAAATTGAGGAAATGGTTTACGAATCTGTGAGAACGGAATGCAAAATTGAAGGAATGGTTTACGACTCTGTGGGAACGGAATGCAAAATTGAGGGAATTGTTTACGAATCTGTGGGAACGGAATGCAAAATTGAGGGAATGGTTCATGAATCTGTGAGAATGAAATGCAAAATTGAGGGAATGGTTTACGAATCTGTGGGAACAGATTGCAAAATTGAGGGAATGGTTTACGATCTGTACGAACGGATTGCGAATCTGTGGGAATGGAATGCAAAATTGAATGAATGGTTTACGAATCTGTGGGAATGGAATGCAAAATTGAGGGAATGGTTTACGATCTGTACGAACAGATTGCGAATCTGTGGGAACGGAATGCAAAATTGAGGGAATGGTTTACGAGTCTGCGGGAACGGAATGCAAAATTGAGGGAATGGTTTACGAATCTGTGGGAACGGAATGCAAAATTGAGGAAATGGTTTACGAATCTGTGGGTACAGATTGCAAAATTGAGGGAATGGTTTACGATCTGTACGAACGGATTGCGAATCTGTGGGAATGGAATGCAAAATTGAATGAATGGTTTACGAATCTGTAGGAATGGAATGCAAAATTGAGGGAATGGTTTACGAATTTGTGGGAAGGGATTGAAAAATTGAGGGAATCGTTTACGAATCTGTGAGAACGGAATGCAAAATTGAGGGAATGGTTTACGAATCTGTGGGAACGGAATGCAAAATTGAGGGAATGGTTTACGAATCTGTGGGAAGGGATTGAAAAATTGAGGGAATGGTCTACGAATCTGTAGGAACGGAATTAAAAATTGAGGGAATTGTTTACGAATCTGTGAGAACGGAATGCAAAATTGAGGGAATGGTTTACGAATCTGTGGGAAGGGATTGCAAAATTGAGGGAATGGTTTACGAATCTGTGGGAAGGGATTACAAAATTGAGGGAATGGTTTATGAATCTGTGGGAACAGATTGCAAAATTGAGGGAATGGTTTACGATTTGTACGAACGGATTGCGAATCTGTGGGAATGGAATGCAAAATTGAATGAATGGTTTACGAATCTGTGGGAATGGAATGCAAAATTGAGGGAATGGTTTACGATCTGTACGAACAGATTGCGAATCTGTGGGAACGGAATGCAAAATTGAGGGAATGGTTTACGAGTCTGCGGGAACGGAATGCAAAATTGAGGGAATGGTTTACGAATCTGTGGGAACGGAATGCAAAATTGAGGAAATGGTTTACGAATCTGTGGGTACAGATTGCAAAATTGAGGGAATGGTTTACGATCTGTACGAACGGATTGCGAATCTGTGGGAATGGAATGCAAAATTGAATGAATGGTTTACGAATCTGTAGGAATGGAATGCAAAATTGAGGGAATGGTTTACGAATTTGTGGGAAGGGATTGAAAAATTGAGGGAATCGTTTACGAATCTGTGGGAACGGAATTAAAAATTGAGGGATTTGTTTACGAATCTGTGAGAACGGAATGCAAAATTGAGGGAATGGTTTACGAATCTGTGGGAACGGAATGCAAAATTGAGGGAATGGTTTACGAATCTGTGGGAAGGGATTGAAAAATTGAGGGAATGGTCTACGAATCTGTGGGAACGGAATTAAAAATTGAGGGAATTGTTTACGAATCTGTGAGAACGGAATGCAAAATTGAGGGAATGGTTTACGAATCTGTGGGAAGGGATTGCAAAATTGAGGGAATGGTTTACGAATCTGTGGGAAGGGATTACAAAATTGAGGGAATGGTTTACGAATCTGTGGGAACAGAATTAAAAATTGAGGGAATTGTTTACGAATCTGTGAGAACGGAATGCAAAATTGAGGGAATGGTTTATGAATCTGTGGGAACGGAATGCAAAATTGAGGGAATGGTTTACGAATTTGTGGGAATGGATTGCAAAATTGAGGGAATGGTTTACGATCTGTACGAACAGATTGCGAATCTGTGGGAACGGAATGCAAAATTGAGGGAATTGTTTACGAATCTGTGGGAACAGAATTAAAAATTGAGGGAATGGTTTACGAATCTGTGGGAAGGGATTGAAAAATTGAGGGAATGGTCTACGAATCTGTGGGAACGGAATTAAAAATTGAGGGAATTGTTTACGAATCTGTGAGAACGGAATGCAAAATTGAGGGAATGGTTTACGATCTGTACGAATGGATTGCAAATCTGTGGGAATGGAATGCAAAATTGAATGAATGGTTTACGAATCTGTGGGAATGGAATGCAAAATTGAGGGAATGGTTTACGATCTGTACGAACAGATTGCGAATCTGTGGGAACAGAATGCAAAATTGAGGGAATGGTTTACGAATCTGTGGGAACAGAATTAAAAGTTGAGGGAATTGTTTACGAATCTGTGAGAACGGAATGCAAAATTGAAGGAATGGTTTACGACTCTGTGGGAACGGAATGCAAAATTGAGGGAATTGTTTACGAATCTGTGGGAACGGAATGCAAAATTGAGGGAATGGTTCATGAATCTGTGAGAATGAAATGCAAAATTGAGGGAATGGTTTACGAGTCTGCGGGAACGGAATGCAAAATTGAGGAAATGGTTTACGAATCTGTGGGAACAGATTGCAAAATTGAGGGAATGGTTTACGATCTGTACGAACGGATTGCGAATCTGTGGGAATGGAATGCAAAATTGAATGAATGGTTTACGAATCTGTGGGAATGGAATGCAAAATTGAGGGAATGGTTTACGATCTGTACGAACAGATTGCGAATCTGTGGGAACGGAATGCAAAATTGAGGGAATGGTTTACGAGTCTGCGGGAACGGAATGCAAAATTGAGGGAATGGTTTACGAATCTGTGGGAACGGAATGCAAAATTGAGGAAATGGTTTACGAATCTGTGGGTACAGATTGCAAAATTGAGGGAATGGTTTACGATCTGTACGAACGGATTGCGAATCTGTGGGAATGGAATGCAAAATTGAATGAATGGTTTACGAATCTGTAGGAATGGAATGCAAAATTGAGGGAATGGTTTACGAATCTGTGGGAACGGAATGCAAAATTGAGGGAATGGTTCATGAATCTGTGAGAATGAAATGCAAAATTGAGGGAATGGTTTACGAGTCTGCGGGAACGGAATGCAAAATTGAGGAAATGGTTTACGAATCTGTGGGAACAGATTGCAAAATTGAGGGAATGGTTTACGATCTGTACGAACGGATTGCGAATCTGTGAGAACGGAATGCAAAATTGAAGGAATGGTTTACGACTCTGTGGGAACGGAATGCAAAATTGAGGGAATTGTTTACGAATCTGTGGGAACGGAATGCAAAATTGAGGGAATGGTTCATGAATCTGTGAGAATGAAATGCAAAATTGAGGGAATGGTTTACGAGTCTGCGGGAACGGAATGCAAAATTGAGGAAATGGTTTACGAATCTGTGGGAACAGATTGCAAAATTGAGGGAATGGTTTACGATCTGTACGAACGGATTGCGAATCTGTGGGAATGGAATGCAAAATTGAATGAATGGTTTACGAATCTGTGGGAATGGAATGCAAAATTGAGGGAATGGTTTACGATCTGTACGAACAGATTGCGAATCTGTGGGAACGGAATGCAAAATTGAGGGAATGGTTTACGAGTCTGCGGGAACGGAATGCAAAATTGAGGGAATGGTTTACGAATCTGTGGGAACGGAATGCAAAATTGAGGAAATGGTTTACGAATCTGTGGGTACAGATTGCAAAATTGAGGGAATGGTTTACGATCTGTACGAACAGATTGCGAATCTGTGGGAATGGAATGCAAAATTGAATGAATGGTTTACGAATCTGTAGGAATGGAATGCAAAATTGAGGGAATGGTTTACGAATTTGTGGGAAGGGATTGAAAAATTGAGGGAATCGTTTACGAATCTGTGAGAACGGAATGCAAAATTGAGGGAATGGTTTACGAATCTGTGGGAACGGAATGCAAAATTGAGGGAATGGTTTACGAATCTGTGGGAAGGGAATGAAAAATTGAGGGAATGGTCTACGAATCTGTGGGAACGGAATTAAAAATTGAGGGAATTGTTTACGAATCTGTGAGAACGGAATGCAAAATTGAGGGAATGGTTTACGAATCTGTGGGAAGGGATTGCAAAATTGAGGGAATGGTTTACGAATCTGTGGGAAGGGATTACAAAATTGAGGGAATGGTTTATGAATCTGTGGGAACGGAATGCAAAATTGAGGGAATGGTTTACGAATCTGTGGGAACGGAATGTAAAATTGAGGGAATGGTTTACGAATCTGTGGGAAGGGATTGCAAAATTGTGGGAATTGTTTATGAATCTGTGGGAACGGATTGCAAAATTGAGGGAATGGTTTACGAATCTGTGGGAAGGGATTACAAAATTGAGGGAATGGTTTACGAATCTGTGGGAACAGAATTAAAAATTGAGGGAATTGTTTACGAATCTGTGAGAACGGAATGCAAAATTGAGGGAATGGTTTATGAATCTGTGGGAACGGAATGCAAAATTGAGGGAATGGTTTACGAATTTGTGGGAATGGATTGCAAAATTGAGGGAATGGTTTACGATCTGTACGAACAGTTTGCGAATCTGTGGGAACGGAATGCAAAATTGAGGGAATGGTTTACGAATCTGTGGGAACAGAATTAAAAATTGAGGGAATTGTTTACGAATCTGTGAGAACGGAATGCAAAATTGAAGGAATGGTTTACGACTCTGTGGGAACGGAATGCAAAATTGAGGGAATTGTTTACGAATCTGTGGGAACGGAATGCAAAATTGAGGGAATGGTTCATGAATCTGTGAGAATGAAATGCAAAATTGAGGGAATGGTTTACGAGTCTGCGGGAACGGAATGCAAAATTGAGGAAATGGTTTACGAATCTGTGGGAACAGATTGCAAAATTGAGGGAATGGTTTACGATCTGTACGAACGGATTGCGAATCTGTGGGAATGGAATGCAAAATTGAATGAATGGTTTACGAATCTGTGGGAATGGAATGCAAAATTGAGGGAATGGTTTACGATCTGTACGAACAGATTGCGAATCTGTGGGAACGGAATGCAAAATTGAGGGAATGGTTTACGAGTCTGCGGGAACGGAATGCAAAATTGAGGGAATGGTTTACGAATCTGTGGGAACGGAATGCAAAATTGAGGAAATGGTTTACGAATCTGTGGGTACAGATTGCAAAATTGAGGGAATGGTTTACGATCTGTACGAACGGATTGCGAATCTGTGGGAATGGAATGCAAAATTGAATGAATGGTTTACGAATCTGTAGGAATGGAATGCAAAATTGAGGGAATGGTTTACGAATTTGTGGGAAGGGATTGAAAAATTGAGGGAATCTTTTACGAATCTGTGAGAACGGAATGCAAAATTGAGGGAATGGTTTACGAATCTGTGGGAACGGAATGCAAAATTGAGGGAATGGTTTACGAATCTGTGGGAAGGGATTGAAAAATTGAGGGAATGGTCTACGAATCTGTGGGAACGGAATTAAAAATTGAGGGAATTGTTTACGAATCTGTGAGAACGGAATGCAAAATTGAGGGAATGGTTTACGAATCTGTGGGAAGGGATTGCAAAATTGAGGGAATGGTTTACGAATCTGTGGGAAGGGATTACAAAATTGAGGGAATGGTTTACGAATCTGTGGGAACAGAATTAAAAATTGAGGGAATTGTTTACGAATCTGTGAGAACGGAATGCAAAATTGAGGGAATGGTTTATGAATCTGTGGGAACGGAATGCAAAATTGAGGGAATGGTTTACGAATTTGTGGGAATGGATTGCAAAATTGAGGGAATGGTTTACGATCTGTACGAACAGATTGCGAATCTGTGGGAACGGAATGCAAAATTGAGGGAATTGTTTACGAATCTGTGGGAACAGAATTAAAAATTGAGGGAATTGTTTACGAATCTGTGAGAACGGAATGCAAAATTGAAGGAATGGTTTACGACTCTGTGGGAACGGAATGCAAAATTGAGGGAATTGTTTATGAATCTGTGAGAACGGAATGCAAAATTGAGGGAATGTTTTGCGAATCTGCGGGAACGGAATGCAAAATTGAGGGAATGGTCTACGAATCTGTGGGAACGGAATTAAAAATTGAGGGAATTGTTTACGAATCTGTGAGAACGGAATGCAAAATTGAGGGAATGGTTTACGAATCTGTGGGAAGGGATTGCAAAATTGAGGGAATGGTTTACGAATCTGTGGGAACAGATTTAAAAATTGAGGGAATTGTTTACGAATCTGTGAGAACGGAATGCAAAATTGAGGGAATGGTTTATGAATCTGTGGGAACGGAATTCAAAATTGAGGGAATGGTTTACGAATTTGTGGGAATGGATTGCAAAATTGAGGGAATGGTTTACGATCTGTACGAACAGATTCCGAATCTGTGGGAACGGAATGCAAAATTGAGGGAATTTTTTACGAATCTGTGGGAACAGAATTAAAAATTGAGGGAATTGTTTACGAATCTGTGAGAACGGAATGCAAAATTGAAGGAATGGTTTACGAGTCTGCGGGAACGGAATGCAAAATTGAGGGAATGGTTTACGAATCTGTGGGAACGGAATGCAAAATTGAGGAAATGGTTTACGAATCTGTGGGAACAGATTGCAAAATTGAGGGAATGGTTTACGATCTGTACGAACGGATTGCAAATCTATGGGAACGGATTGCAAAATTGAGGGAATGGTTTACGAATCTGTGGGAACGGAATGCAAAATTGAGGAAATGGTTTACGAATCTGTGAGAACGGAATGCAAAATTGAAGGAATGGTTTACGACTCTGTGGGAACGGAATGCAAAATTGAGGGAATTGTTTACGAATCTGTGGGAACGGAATGCAAAATTGAGGGAATGGTTCATGAATCTGTGAGAATGAAATGCAAAATTGAGGGAATGGTTTACGAATCTGTGGAAACAGATTGCAAAATTGAGGGAATGGTTTACGATCTGTACGAACGGATTGCGAATCTGTGGGAATGGAATGCAAAATTGAATGAATGGTTTACGAATCTGTGGGAATGGAATGCAAAATTGAGGGAATGGTTTACGATCTGTACGAACAGATTGCGAATCTGTGGGAACGGAATGCAAAATTGAGGGAATGGTTTACGAGTCTGCGGGAACGGAATGCAAAATTGAGGGAATGGTTTACGAATCTGTGGGAACGGAATGCAAAATTGAGGAAATGGTTTACGAATCTGTGGGTACAGATTGCAAAATTGAGGGAATGGTTTACGATCTGTACGAACGGATTGCGAATCTGTGGGAATGGAATGCAAAATTGAATGAATGGTTTACGAATCTGTAGGAATGGAATGCAAAATTGAGGGAATGGTTTACGAATTTGTGGGAAGGGATTGAAAAATTGAGGGAATCGTTTACGAATCTGTGAGAACGGAATGCAAAATTGAGGGAATGGTTTACGAATCTGTGGGAACGGAATGCAAAATTGAGGGAATGGTTTACGAATCTGTGGGAAGGGATTGAAAAATTGAGGGAATGGTCTACGAATCTGTGGGAACGGAATTAAAAATTGAGGGAATTGTTTACGAATCTGTGAGAACGGAATGCAAAATTGAGGGAATGGTTTACGAATCTGTGGGAAGGGATTGCAAAATTGAGGGAATGGTTTACGAATCTGTGGGAAGGGATTACAAAATTGAGGGAATGGTTTATGAATCTGTGGGAACAGATTGCAAAATTGAGGGAATGGTTTACGATTTGTACGAACGGATTGCGAATCTGTGGGAATGGAATGCAAAATTGAATGAATGGTTTACGAATCTGTGGGAATGGAATGCAAAATTGAGGGAATGGTTTACGATCTGTACGAACAGATTGCGAATCTGTGGGAACGGAATGCAAAATTGAGGGAATGGTTTACGAGTCTGCGGGAACGGAATGCAAAATTGAGGGAATGGTTTACGAATCTGTGGGAACGGAATGCAAAATTGAGGAAATGGTTTACGAATCTGTGGGTACAGATTGCAAAATTGAGGGAATGGTTTACGATCTGTACGAACGGATTGCGAATCTGTGGGAATGGAATGCAAAATTGAATGAATGGTTTACGAATCTGTAGGAATGGAATGCAAAATTGAGGGAATGGTTTACGAATTTGTGGGAAGGGATTGAAAAATTGAGGGAATCGTTTACGAATCTGTGGGAACGGAATTAAAAATTGAGGGATTTGTTTATGAATCTGTGAGAACGGAATGCAAAATTGAGGGAATGGTTTACGAATCTGTGGGAACGGAATGCAAAATTGAGGGAATGGTTTACGAATCTGTGGGAAGGGATTGAAAAATTGAGGGAATGGTCTACGAATCTGTGGGAACGGAATTAAAAATTGAGGGAATTGTTTACGAATCTGTGAGAACGGAATGCAAAATTGAGGGAATGGTTTACGAATCTGTGGGAAGGGATTGCAAAATTGAGGGAATGGTTTACGAATCTGTGGGAAGGGATTACAAAATTGAGGGAATGGTTTACGAATCTGTGGGAACAGAATTAAAAATTGAGGGAATTGTTTACGAATCTGTGAGAACGGAATGCAAAATTGAGGGAATGGTTTATGAATCTGTGGGAACGGAATGCAAAATTGAGGGAATGGTTTACGAATTTGTGGGAATGGATTGCAAAATTGAGGGAATGGTTTACGATCTGTACGAACAGATTGCGAATCTGTGGGAACGGAATGCAAAATTGAGGGAATTGTTTACGAATCTGTGGGAACAGAATTAAAAATTGAGGGAATGGTTTACGAATCTGTGGGAAGGGATTGAAAAATTGAGGGAATGGTCTACGAATCTGTGGGAACGGAATTAAAAATTGAGGGAATTGTTTACGAATCTGTGAGAACGGAATGCAAAATTGAGGGAATGGTTTACGATCTGTACGAATGGATTGCAAATCTGTGGGAATGGAATGCAAAATTGAATGAATGGTTTACGAATCTGTGGGAATGGAATGCAAAATTGAGGGAATGGTTTACGATCTGTACGAACAGATTGCGAATCTGTGGGAACAGAATGCAAAATTGAGGGAATGGTTTACGAATCTGTGGGAACAGAATTAAAAATTGAGGGAATTGTTTACGAATCTGTGAGAACGGAATGCAAAATTGAAGGAATGGTTTACGACTCTGTGGGAACGGAATGCAAAATTGAGGGAATTGTTTACGAATCTGTGGGAACGGAATGCAAAATTGAGGGAATGGTTCATGAATCTGTGAGAATGAAATGCAAAATTGAGGGAATGGTTTACGAGTCTGCGGGAACGGAATGCAAAATTGAGGAAATGGTTTACGAATCTGTGGGAACAGATTGCAAAATTGAGGGAATGGTTTACGATCTGTACGAACGGATTGCGAATCTGTGGGAATGGAATGCAAAATTGAATGAATGGTTTACGAATCTGTGGGAATGGAATGCAAAATTGAGGGAATGGTTTACGATCTGTACGAACAGATTGCGAATCTGTGGGAACGGAATGCAAAATTGAGGGAATGGTTTACGAGTCTGCGGGAACGGAATGCAAAATTGAGGGAATGGTTTACGAATCTGTGGGAACGGAATGCAAAATTGAGGAAATGGTTTACGAATTTGTGGGAAGGGATTGAAAAATTGAGGGAATCGTTTACGAATCTGTGAGAACGGAATGCAAAATTGAGGGAATGGTTTACGAATCTGTGGGAACGGAATGCAAAATTGAGGGAATGGTTTACGAATCTGTGGGAAGGGATTGAAAAATTGAGGGAATGGTCTACGAATCTGTGGGAACGGAATTAAAAATTGAGGGAATTGTTTACGAATCTGTGAGAACGGAATGCAAAATTGAGGGAATGGTTTACGAATCTGTGGGAAGGGATTGCAAAATTGAGGGAATGGTTTACGAATCTGTGGGAAGGGATTACAAAATTGAGGGAATGGTTTATGAATCTGTGGGAACAGATTGCAAAATTGAGGGAATGGTTTACGATTTGTACGAACGGATTGCGAATCTGTGGGAATGGAATGCAAAATTGAATGAATGGTTTACGAATCTGTGGGAATGGAATGCAAAATTGAGGGAATGGTTTACGATCTGTACGAACAGATTGCGAATCTGTGGGAACGGAATGCAAAATTGAGGGAATGGTTTACGAGTCTGCGGGAACGGAATGCAAAATTGAGGGAATGGTTTACGAATCTGTGGGAACGGAATGCAAAATTGAGGAAATGGTTTACGAATCTGTGGGTACAGATTGCAAAATTGAGGGAATGGTTTACGATCTGTACGAACGGATTGCGAATCTGTGGGAATGGAATGCAAAATTGAATGAATGGTTTACGAATCTGTAGGAATGGAATGCAAAATTGAGGGAATGGTTTACGAATTTGTGGGAAGGGATTGAAAAATTGAGGGAATCGTTTACGAATCTGTGGGAACGGAATTAAAAATTGAGGGATTTGTTTATGAATCTGTGAGAACGGAATGCAAAATTGAGGGAATGGTTTACGAATCTGTGGGAACGGAATGCAAAATTGAGGGAATGGTTTACGAATCTGTGGGAAGGGATTGAAAAATTGAGGGAATGGTCTACGAATCTGTGGGAACGGAATTAAAAATTGAGGGAATTGTTTACGAATCTGTGAGAACGGAATGCAAAATTGAGGGAATGGTTTACGAATCTGTGGGAAGGGATTGCAAAATTGAGGGAATGGTTTACGAATCTGTGGGAAGGGATTACAAAATTGAGGGAATGGTTTACGAATCTGTGGGAACAGAATTAAAAATTGAGGGAATTGTTTACGAATCTGTGAGAACGGAATGCAAAATTGAGGGAATGGTTTATGAATCTGTGGGAACGGAATGCAAAATTGAGGGAATGGTTTACGAATTTGTGGGAATGGATTGCAAAATTGAGGGAATGGTTTACGATCTGTACGAACAGATTGCGAATCTGTGGGAACGGAATGCAAAATTGAGGGAATTGTTTACGAATCTGTGGGAACAGAATTAAAAATTGAGGGAATGGTTTACGAATCTGTGGGAAGGGATTGAAAAATTGAGGGAATGGTCTACGAATCTGTGGGAACGGAATTAAAAATTGAGGGAATTGTTTACGAATCTGTGAGAACGGAATGCAAAATTGAGGGAATGGTTTACGATCTGTACGAATGGATTGCAAATCTGTGGGAATGGAATGCAAAATTGAATGAATGGTTTACGAATCTGTGGGAATGGAATGCAAAATTGAGGGAATGGTTTACGATCTGTACGAACAGATTGCGAATCTGTGGGAACAGAATGCAAAATTGAGGGAATGGTTTACGAATCTGTGGGAACAGAATTAAAAATTGAGGGAATTGTTTACGAATCTGTGAGAACGGAATGCAAAATTGAAGGAATGGTTTACGACTCTGTGGGAACGGAATGCAAAATTGAGGGAATTGTTTACGAATCTGTGGGAACGGAATGCAAAATTGAGGGAATGGTTCATGAATCTGTGAGAATGAAATGCAAAATTGAGGGAATGGTTTACGAGTCTGCGGGAACGGAATGCAAAATTGAGGAAATGGTTTACGAATCTGTGGGAACAGATTGCAAAATTGAGGGAATGGTTTACGATCTGTACGAACGGATTGCGAATCTGTGGGAATGGAATGCAAAATTGAATGAATGGTTTACGAATCTGTGGGAATGGAATGCAAAATTGAGGGAATGGTTTACGATCTGTACGAACAGATTGCGAATCTGTGGGAACGGAATGCAAAATTGAGGGAATGGTTTACGAGTCTGCGGGAACGGAATGCAAAATTGAGGGAATGGTTTACGAATCTGTGGGAACGGAATGCAAAATTGAGGAAATGGTTTACGAATCTGTGGGTACAGATTGCAAAATTGAGGGAATGGTTTACGATCTGTACGAACGGATTGCGAATCTGTGGGAATGGAATGCAAAATTGAATGAATGGTTTACGAATCTGTAGGAATGGAATGCAAAATTGAGGGAATGGTTTACGAATCTGTGGGAACGGAATGCAAAATTGAGGGAATGGTTCATGAATCTGTGAGAATGAAATGCAAAATTGAGGGAATGGTTTACGAGTCTGCGGGAACGGAATGCAAAATTGAGGAAATGGTTTACGAATCTGTGGGAACAGATTGCAAAATTGAGGGAATGGTTTACGATCTGTACGAACGGATTGCGAATCTGTGAGAACGGAATGCAAAATTGAAGGAATGGTTTACGACTCTGTGGGAACGGAATGCAAAATTGAGGGAATTGTTTACGAATCTGTGGGAACGGAATGCAAAATTGAGGGAATGGTTCATGAATCTGTGAGAATGAAATGCAAAATTGAGGGAATGGTTTACGAGTCTGCGGGAACGGAATGCAAAATTGAGGAAATGGTTTACGAATCTGTGGGAACAGATTGCAAAATTGAGGGAATGGTTTACGATCTGTACGAACGGATTGCGAATCTGTGGGAATGGAATGCAAAATTGAATGAATGGTTTACGAATCTGTGGGAATGGAATGCAAAATTGAGGGAATGGTTTACGATCTGTACGAACAGATTGCGAATCTGTGGGAACGGAATGCAAAATTGAGGGAATGGTTTACGAGTCTGCGGGAACGGAATGCAAAATTGAGGGAATGGTTTACGAATCTGTGGGAACGGAATGCAAAATTGAGGAAATGGTTTACGAATCTGTGGGTACAGATTGCAAAATTGAGGGAATGGTTTACGATCTGTACGAACGGATTGCGAATCTGTGGGAATGGAATGCAAAATTGAATGAATGGTTTACGAATCTGTAGGAATGGAATGCAAAATTGAGGGAATGGTTTACGAATTTGTGGGAAGGGATTGAAAAATTGAGGGAATCGTTTACGAATCTGTGGGAACGGAATTAAAAATTGAGGGATTTGTTTACGAATCTGTGAGAACGGAATGCAAAATTGAGGGAATGGTTTACGAATCTGTGGGAACGGAATGCAAAATTGAGGGAATGGTTTACGAATCTGTGGGAAGGGATTGAAAAATTGAGGGAATGGTCTACGAATCTGTGGGAACGGAATTAAAAATTGAGGGAATTGTTTACGAATCTGTGAGAACGGAATGCAAAATTGAGGGAATGGTTTACGAATCTGTGGGAAGGGATTGCAAAATTGAGGGAATGGTTTACGAATCTGTGGGAAGGGATTACAAAATTGAGGGAATGGTTTACGAATCTGTGGGAACAGAATTAAAAATTGAGGGAATTGTTTACGAATCTGTGAGAACGGAATGCAAAATTGAGGGAATGGTTTACGAATCTGTGGGAACGGAATGCAAAATTGAGGAAATGGTTTACGAATCTGTGGGAACAGATTGCAAAATTGAGGGAATGGTTTACGATCTGTACGAACGGATTGCAAATCTGTGGGAATGGAATGCAAAATTGAATGAATGGTTTACGAATCTGTGGGAATGGAATGCAAAATTGAGGGAATGATTTACGATCTGTACGAACAGATTGCGAATCTGTGGGAACAGAATGTAAAATTGAGGGAATGGTTTACGAATCTGTGGGAACAGAATTAAAAATTGAGGGAATTGTTTACGAATCTGTGAGAACGGAATGCAAAATTGAAGGAATGGTTTACGACTCTGTGGGAACGGAATGCAAAATTGAGGGAATTGTTTACGAATCTGTGGTAACGGAATGCAAAATTGAGGGAATGGTTCATGAATCTGTGAGAATGAAATGCAAAATTGAGGGAATGGTTTACGAGTCTGCGGGAACGGAATGCAAAATTGAGGAAATGGTTTACGAATCTGTGGGAACAGATTGTAAAATTGAGGGAATGGTTTACGATCTGTACGAACGGATTGCGAATCTGTGGGAATGGAATGCAAAATTGAATGAATGGTTTATGAATCTGTGGGAATGGAATGCAAAATTGAGGGAATGGTTTACGATGTGTACGAACAGATTGCGAATCTGTGGGAACGGAATGCAAAATTGAGGGAATTGTTTACGAATCTGTGGGAACAGAATTAAAAATTGAGGGAATTGTTTACGAATCTGTGAGAACGGAATGCAAAATTGAAGGAATGGTTTACGACTCTGTGGGAACGGAATGCAAAATTGAGGGAATTGTTTATGAATCTGTGAGAATGGAATGCAAAATTGAGGGAATGGTTTGCGAATCTGCGGGAACGGAATGCAAAATTGAGGGAATGGTTTACGAATCTGTGGGAAAGGAATGCAAAATTGAGGAAATGGTTTACGAATCTGTGGGAACAGATTGCAAAATTGAGGGAATGGTTTACGATCTGTACGAACGGATTGCAAATCTGTGGGAATGGAATGCAAAATTGAATGAATGGTTTACGAATCTGTGGGAATGGAATGCAAAATTGAGGGAATGATTTACGATCTGTACGAACAGATTGCGAATCTGTGGGAACAGAATGTAAAATTGAGGGAATGGTTTACGAATCTGTGGGAACAGAATTAAAAATTGAGGGAATTGTTTACGAATCTGTGAGAACGGAATGCAAAATTGAAGGAATGGTTTACGACTCTGTGGGAACGGAATGCAAAATTGAGGGAATTGTTTACGAATCTGTGGGAACGGAATGCAAAATTGAGGGAATGGTTCATGAATCTGTGAGAATGAAATGCAAAATTGAGGGAATGGTTTACGAGTCTGCGGGAACGGAATGCAAAATTGAGGAAATGGTTTACGAATCTGTGGGAACAGATTGCAAAATTGAGGGAATGGTTTACGATCTGTACGAACGGATTGCGAATCTGTGGGAATGGAATGCAAAATTGAATGAATGGTTTACGAATCTGTGGGAATGGAATGCAAAATTGAGGGAATGGTTTACGATCTGTACGAACAGATTGCGAATCTGTGGGAACGGAATGCAAAATTGAGGGAATGGTTTACGAGTCTGCGGGAACGGAATGCAAAATTGAGGGAATGGTTTACGAATCTGTGGGAACGGAATGCAAAATTGAGGAAATGGTTTACGAATCTGTGGGTACAGATTGCAAAATTGAGGGAATGGTTTACGATCTGTACGAACGGATTGCGAATCTGTGGGAATGGAATGCAAAATTGAATGAATGGTTTACGAATCTGTAGGAATGGAATGCAAAATTGAGGGAATGGTTTACGAATTTGTGGGAAGGGATTGAAAAATTGAGGGAATCGTTTACGAATCTGTGAGAACGGAATGCAAAATTGAGGGAATGGTTTACGAATCTGTGGGAACGGAATGCAAAATTGAGGGAATGGTTTACGAATCTGTGGGAAGGGATTGAAAAATTGAGGGAATGGTCTACGAATCTGTGGGAACGGAATTAAAAATTGAGGGAATTGTTTACGAATCTGTGAGAACGGAATGCAAAATTGAGGGAATGGTTTACGAATCTGTGGGAAGGGATTGCAAAATTGAGGGAATGGTTTACGAATCTGTGGGAAGGGATTACAAAATTGAGGGAATGGTTTACGAATCTGTGGGAACAGAATTAAAAATTGAGGGAATTGTTTACGAATCTGTGAGAACGGAATGCAAAATTGAGGGAATGGTTTATGAATCTGTGGGAACAGAATGCAAAATTGAGGGAATGGTTTACGAATTTGTGGGAATGGATTGCAAAATTGAGGGAATGGTTTACGATCTGTACGAACAGATTGCGAATCTGTGGGAACGGAATGCAAAATTGAGGGAATTGTTTACGAATCTGTGGGAACAGAATTAAAAATTGAGGGAATTGTTTACGAATCTGTGAGAACGGAATGCAAAATTGAAGGAATGGTTTACGACTCTGTGGGAACGGAATGCAAAATTGAGGGAATTGTTTATGAATCTGTGAGAACGGAATGCAAAATTGAGGGAATGTTTTGCGAATCTGCGGGAACGGAATGCAAAATTGAGGGAATGGTCTACGAATCTGTGGGAACGGAATTAAAAATTGAGGGAATTGTTTACGAATCTGTGAGAACGGAATGCAAAATTGAGGGAATGGTTTACGAATCTGTGGGAAGGGATTGCAAAATTGAGGGAATGGTTTACGAATCTGTGGGAAAAGATTTAAAAATTGAGGGAATTGTTTACGAATCTGTGAGAACGGAATGCAAAATTGAGGGAATGGTTTATGAATCTGTGGGAACGGAATTCAAAATTGAGGGAATGGTTTACGAATTTGTGGGAATGGATTGCAAAATTGAGGGAATGGTTTACGATCTGTACGAACAGATTCCGAATCTGTGGGAACGGAATGCAAAATTGAGGGAATTTTTTACGAATCTGTGGGAACAGAATTAAAAATTGAGGGAATTGTTTACGAATCTGTGAGAACGGAATGCAAAATTGAAGGAATGGTTTACGAGTCTGCGGGAACGGAATGCAAAATTGAGGGAATGGTTTACGAATCTGTGGGAACGGAATGCAAAATTGAGGAAATGGTTTACGAATCTGTGGGAACAGATTGCAAAATTGAGGGAATGGTTTACGATCTGTACGAACGGATTGCGAATCTGTGGGAATGGAATGCAAAATTGAATGAATGGTTTACGAATCTGTAGGAATGGAATGCAAAATTGAGGGAATGGTTTACGAATTTGTGGGAAGGGATTGAAAAATTGAGGGAATCGTTTACGAATCTGTGAGAACGGAATGCAAAATTGAGGGAATGGTTTACGAATCTGTGGGAACGGAATGCAAAATTGAGGGAATGGTTTACGAATCTGTGGGAAGGGATTGAAAAATTGAGGGAATGGTCTACGAATCTGTGGGAACGGAATTAAAAATTGAGGGAATTGTTTACGAATCTGTGAGAACGGAATGCAAAATTGAGGGAATGGTTTACGAATCTGTGGGAAGGGATTGCAAAATTGAGGGAATGGTTTACGAATCTGTGGGAAGGGATTACAAAATTGAGGGAATGGTTTATGAATCTGTGGGAACAGATTGCAAAATTGAGGGAATGGTTTACGATTTGTACGAACGGATTGCGAATCTGTGGGAATGGAATGCAAAATTGAATGAATGGTTTACGAATCTGTGGGAATGGAATGCAAAATTGAGGGAATGGTTTACGATCTGTACGAACAGATTGCGAATCTGTGGGAACGGAATGCAAAATTGAGGGAATGGTTTACGAGTCTGCGGGAACGGAATGCAAAATTGAGGGAATGGTTTACGAATCTGTGGGAACGGAATGCAAAATTGAGGAAATGGTTTACGAATCTGTGGGTACAGATTGCAAAATTGAGGGAATGGTTTACGATCTGTACGAACGGATTGCGAATCTGTGGGAATGGAATGCAAAATTGAATGAATGGTTTACGAATCTGTAGGAATGGAATGCAAAATTGAGGGAATGGTTTACGAATTTGTGGGAAGGGATTGAAAAATTGAGGGAATCGTTTACGAATCTGTGGGAACGGAATTAAAAATTGAGGGATTTGTTTATGAATCTGTGAGAACGGAATGCAAAATTGAGGGAATGGTTTACGAATCTGTGGGAACGGAATGCAAAATTGAGGGAATGGTTTACGAATCTGTGGGAAGGGATTGAAAAATTGAGGGAATGGTCTACGAATCTGTGGGAACGGAATTAAAAATTGAGGGAATTGTTTACGAATCTGTGAGAACGGAATGCAAAATTGAGGGAATGGTTTACGAATCTGTGGGAAGGGATTGCAAAATTGAGGGAATGGTTTACGAATCTGTGGGAAGGGATTACAAAATTGAGGGAATGGTTTACGAATCTGTGGGAACAGAATTAAAAATTGAGGGAATTGTTTACGAATCTGTGAGAACGGAATGCAAAATTGAGGGAATGGTTTATGAATCTGTGGGAACGGAATGCAAAATTGAGGGAATGGTTTACGAATTTGTGGGAATGGATTGCAAAATTGAGGGAATGGTTTACGATCTGTACGAACAGATTGCGAATCTGTGGGAACGGAATGCAAAATTGAGGGAATTGTTTACGAATCTGTGGGAACAGAATTAAAAATTGAGGGAATGGTTTACGAATCTGTGGGAAGGGATTGAAAAATTGAGGGAATGGTCTACGAATCTGTGGGAACGGAATTAAAAATTGAGGGAATTGTTTACGAATCTGTGAGAACGGAATGCAAAATTGAGGGAATGGTTTACGATCTGTACGAATGGATTGCAAATCTGTGGGAATGGAATGCAAAATTGAATGAATGGTTTACGAATCTGTGGGAATGGAATGCAAAATTGAGGGAATGGTTTACGATCTGTACGAACAGATTGCGAATCTGTGGGAACAGAATGCAAAATTGAGGGAATGGTTTACGAATCTGTGGGAACAGAATTAAAAATTGAGGGAATTGTTTACGAATCTGTGAGAACGGAATGCAAAATTGAAGGAATGGTTTACGACTCTGTGGGAACGGAATGCAAAATTGAGGGAATTGTTTACGAATCTGTGGGAACGGAATGCAAAATTGAGGGAATGGTTCATGAATCTGTGAGAATGAAATGCAAAATTGAGGGAATGGTTTACGAGTCTGCGGGAACGGAATGCAAAATTGAGGAAATGGTTTACGAATCTGTGGGAACAGATTGCAAAATTGAGGGAATGGTTTACGATCTGTACGAACGGATTGCGAATCTGTGGGAATGGAATGCAAAATTGAATGAATGGTTTACGAATCTGTGGGAATGGAATGCAAAATTGAGGGAATGGTTTACGATCTGTACGAACAGATTGCGAATCTGTGGGAACGGAATGCAAAATTGAGGGAATGGTTTACGAGTCTGCGGGAACGGAATGCAAAATTGAGGGAATGGTTTACGAATCTGTGGGAACGGAATGCAAAATTGAGGAAATGGTTTACGAATCTGTGGGTACAGATTGCAAAATTGAGGGAATGGTTTACGATCTGTACGAACGGATTGCGAATCTGTGGGAATGGAATGCAAAATTGAATGAATGGTTTACGAATCTGTAGGAATGGAATGCAAAATTGAGGGAATGGTTTACGAATCTGTGGGAACGGAATGCAAAATTGAGGGAATGGTTCATGAATCTGTGAGAATGAAATGCAAAATTGAGGGAATGGTTTACGAGTCTGCGGGAACGGAATGCAAAATTGAGGAAATGGTTTACGAATCTGTGGGAACAGATTGCAAAATTGAGGGAATGGTTTACGATCTGTACGAACGGATTGCGAATCTGTGAGAACGGAATGCAAAATTGAAGGAATGGTTTACGACTCTGTGGGAACGGAATGCAAAATTGAGGGAATTGTTTACGAATCTGTGGGAACGGAATGCAAAATTGAGGGAATGGTTCATGAATCTGTGAGAATGAAATGCAAAATTGAGGGAATGGTTTACGAGTCTGCGGGAACGGAATGCAAAATTGAGGAAATGGTTTACGAATCTGTGGGAACAGATTGCAAAATTGAGGGAATGGTTTACGATCTGTACGAACGGATTGCGAATCTGTGGGAATGGAATGCAAAATTGAATGAATGGTTTACGAATCTGTGGGAATGGAATGCAAAATTGAGGGAATGGTTTACGATCTGTACGAACAGATTGCGAATCTGTGGGAACGGAATGCAAAATTGAGGGAATGGTTTACGAGTCTGCGGGAACGGAATGCAAAATTGAGGGAATGGTTTACGAATCTGTGGGAACGGAATGCAAAATTGAGGAAATGGTTTACGAATCTGTGGGTACAGATTGCAAAATTGAGGGAATGGTTTACGATCTGTACGAACGGATTGCGAATCTGTGGGAATGGAATGCAAAATTGAATGAATGGTTTACGAATCTGTAGGAATGGAATGCAAAATTGAGGGAATGGTTTACGAATTTGTGGGAAGGGATTGAAAAATTGAGGGAATCGTTTACGAATCTGTGGGAACGGAATTAAAAATTGAGGGATTTGTTTACGAATCTGTGAGAACGGAATGCAAAATTGAGGGAATGGTTTACGAATCTGTGGGAACGGAATGCAAAATTGAGGGAATGGTTTACGAATCTGTGGGAAGGGATTGAAAAATTGAGGGAATGGTCTACGAATCTGTGGGAACGGAATTAAAAATTGAGGGAATTGTTTACGAATCTGTGAGAACGGAATGCAAAATTGAGGGAATGGTTTACGAATCTGTGGGAAGGGATTGCAAAATTGAGGGAATGGTTTACGAATCTGTGGGAAGGGATTACAAAATTGAGGGAATGGTTTACGAATCTGTGGGAACAGAATTAAAAATTGAGGGAATTGTTTACGAATCTGTGAGAACGGAATGCAAAATTGAGGGAATGGTTTACGAATCTGTGGGAACGGAATGCAAAATTGAGGAAATGGTTTACGAATCTGTGGGAACAGATTGCAAAATTGAGGGAATGGTTTACGATCTGTACGAACGGATTGCAAATCTGTGGGAATGGAATGCAAAATTGAATGAATGGTTTACGAATCTGTGGGAATGGAATGCAAAATTGAGGGAATGATTTACGATCTGTACGAACAGATTGCGAATCTGTGGGAACAGAATGTAAAATTGAGGGAATGGTTTACGAATCTGTGGGAACAGAATTAAAAATTGAGGGAATTGTTTACGAATCTGTGAGAACGGAATGCAAAATTGAAGGAATGGTTTACGACTCTGTGGGAACGGAATGCAAAATTGAGGGAATTGTTTACGAATCTGTGGTAACGGAATGCAAAATTGAGGGAATGGTTCATGAATCTGTGAGAATGAAATGCAAAATTGAGGGAATGGTTTACGAGTCTGCGGGAACGGAATGCAAAATTGAGGAAATGGTTTACGAATCTGTGGGAACAGATTGTAAAATTGAGGGAATGGTTTACGATCTGTACGAACGGATTGCGAATCTGTGGGAATGGAATGCAAAATTGAATGAATGGTTTATGAATCTGTGGGAATGGAATGCAAAATTGAGGGAATGGTTTACGATGTGTACGAACAGATTGCGAATCTGTGGGAACGGAATGCAAAATTGAGGGAATTGTTTACGAATCTGTGGGAACAGAATTAAAAATTGAGGGAATTGTTTACGAATCTGTGAGAACGGAATGCAAAATTGAAGGAATGGTTTACGACTCTGTGGGAACGGAATGCAAAATTGAGGGAATTGTTTATGAATCTGTGAGAATGGAATGCAAAATTGAGGGAATGGTTTGCGAATCTGCGGGAACGGAATGCAAAATTGAGGGAATGGTTTACGAATCTGTGGGAAAGGAATGCAAAATTGAGGAAATGGTTTACGAATCTGTGGGAACAGATTGCAAAATTGAGGGAATGGTTTACGATCTGTACGAACGGATTGCAAATCTGTGGGAATGGAATGCAAAATTGAATGAATGGTTTACGAATCTGTGGGAATGGAATGCAAAATTGAGGGAATGATTTACGATCTGTACGAACAGATTGCGAATCTGTGGGAACAGAATGTAAAATTGAGGGAATGGTTTACGAATCTGTGGGAACAGAATTAAAAATTGAGGGAATTGTTTACGAATCTGTGAGAACGGAATGCAAAATTGAAGGAATGGTTTACGACTCTGTGGGAACGGAATGCAAAATTGAGGGAATTGTTTACGAATCTGTGGGAACGGAATGCAAAATTGAGGGAATGGTTCATGAATCTGTGAGAATGAAATGCAAAATTGAGGGAATGGTTTACGAGTCTGCGGGAACGGAATGCAAAATTGAGGAAATGGTTTACGAATCTGTGGGAACAGATTGCAAAATTGAGGGAATGGTTTACGATCTGTACGAACGGATTGCGAATCTGTGGGAATGGAATGCAAAATTGAATGAATGGTTTACGAATCTGTGGGAATGGAATGCAAAATTGAGGGAATGGTTTACGATCTGTACGAACAGATTGCGAATCTGTGGGAACGGAATGCAAAATTGAGGGAATGGTTTACGAGTCTGCGGGAACGGAATGCAAAATTGAGGGAATGGTTTACGAATCTGTGGGAACGGAATGCAAAATTGAGGAAATGGTTTACGAATCTGTGGGTACAGATTGCAAAATTGAGGGAATGGTTTACGATCTGTACGAACGGATTGCGAATCTGTGGGAATGGAATGCAAAATTGAATGAATGGTTTACGAATCTGTAGGAATGGAATGCAAAATTGAGGGAATGGTTTACGAATTTGTGGGAAGGGATTGAAAAATTGAGGGAATCGTTTACGAATCTGTGAGAACGGAATGCAAAATTGAGGGAATGGTTTACGAATCTGTGGGAACGGAATGCAAAATTGAGGGAATGGTTTACGAATCTGTGGGAAGGGATTGAAAAATTGAGGGAATGGTCTACGAATCTGTGGGAACGGAATTAAAAATTGAGGGAATTGTTTACGAATCTGTGAGAACGGAATGCAAAATTGAGGGAATGGTTTACGAATCTGTGGGAAGGGATTGCAAAATTGAGGGAATGGTTTACGAATCTGTGGGAAGGGATTACAAAATTGAGGGAATGGTTTACGAATCTGTGGGAACAGAATTAAAAATTGAGGGAATTGTTTACGAATCTGTGAGAACGGAATGCAAAATTGAGGGAATGGTTTATGAATCTGTGGGAACGGAATGCAAAATTGAGGGAATGGTTTACGAATTTGTGGGAATGGATTGCAAAATTGAGGGAATGGTTTACGATCTGTACGAACAGATTGCGAATCTGTGGGAACGGAATGCAAAATTGAGGGAATTGTTTACGAATCTGTGGGAACAGAATTAAAAATTGAGGGAATTGTTTACGAATCTGTGAGAACGGAATGCAAAATTGAAGGAATGGTTTACGACTCTGTGGGAACGGAATGCAAAATTGAGGGAATTGTTTATGAATCTGTGAGAACGGAATGCAAAATTGAGGGAATGTTTTGCGAATCTGCGGGAACGGAATGCAAAATTGAGGGAATGGTCTACGAATCTGTGGGAACGGAATTAAAAATTGAGGGAATTGTTTACGAATCTGTGAGAACGGAATGCAAAATTGAGGGAATGGTTTACGAATCTGTGGGAAGGGATTGCAAAATTGAGGGAATGGTTTACGAATCTGTGGGAAAAGATTTAAAAATTGAGGGAATTGTTTACGAATCTGTGAGAACGGAATGCAAAATTGAGGGAATGGTTTATGAATCTGTGGGAACGGAATTCAAAATTGAGGGAATGGTTTACGAATTTGTGGGAATGGATTGCAAAATTGAGGGAATGGTTTACGATCTGTACGAACAGATTCCGAATCTGTGGGAACGGAATGCAAAATTGAGGGAATTTTTTACGAATCTGTGGGAACAGAATTAAAAATTGAGGGAATTGTTTACGAATCTGTGAGAACGGAATGCAAAATTGAAGGAATGGTTTACGAGTCTGCGGGAACGGAATGCAAAATTGAGGGAATGGTTTACGAATCTGTGGGAACGGAATGCAAAATTGAGGAAATGGTTTACGAATCTGTGGGAACAGATTGCAAAATTGAGGGAATGGTTTACGATCTGTACGAACGGATTGCAAATCTATGGGAACGGATTGCAAAATTGAGGGAATGGTTTACGAATCTGTGGGAACGGAATGCAAAATTGAGGAAATGGTTTACGAATCTGTGAGAACGGAATGCAAAATTGAAGGAATGGTTTACGACTCTGTGGGAACGGAATGCAAAATTGAGGGAATTGTTTACGAATCTGTGGGAACGGAATGCAAAATTGAGGGAATGGTTCATGAATCTGTGAGAATGAAATGCAAAATTGAGGGAATGGTTTACGAATCTGTGGGAACAGATTGCAAAATTGAGGGAATGGTTTACGATCTGTACGAACGGATTGCGAATCTGTGGGAATGGAATGCAAAATTGAATGAATGGTTTACGAATCTGTGGGAATGGAATGCAAAATTGAGGGAATGGTTTACGATCTGTACGAACAGATTGCGAATCTGTGGGAACGGAATGCAAAATTGAGGGAATGGTTTACGAGTCTGCGGGAACGGAATGCAAAATTGAGGGAATGGTTTACGAATCTGTGGGAACGGAATGCAAAATTGAGGAAATGGTTTACGAATCTGTGGGTACAGATTGCAAAATTGAGGGAATGGTTTACGATCTGTACGAACGGATTGCGAATCTGTGGGAATGGAATGCAAAATTGAATGAATGGTTTACGAATCTGTAGGAATGGAATGCAAAATTGAGGGAATGGTTTACGAATTTGTGGGAAGGGATTGAAAAATTGAGGGAATCGTTTACGAATCTGTGAGAACGGAATGCAAAATTGAGGGAATGGTTTACGAATCTGTGGGAACGGAATGCAAAATTGAGGGAATGGTTTACGAATCTGTGGGAAGGGATTGAAAAATTGAGGGAATGGTCTACGAATCTGTGGGAACGGAATTAAAAATTGAGGGAATTGTTTACGAATCTGTGAGAACGGAATGCAAAATTGAGGGAATGGTTTACGAATCTGTGGGAAGGGATTGCAAAATTGAGGGAATGGTTTACGAATCTGTGGGAAGGGATTACAAAATTGAGGGAATGGTTTATGAATCTGTGGGAACAGATTGCAAAATTGAGGGAATGGTTTACGATTTGTACGAACGGATTGCGAATCTGTGGGAATGGAATGCAAAATTGAATGAATGGTTTACGAATCTGTGGGAATGGAATGCAAAATTGAGGGAATGGTTTACGATCTGTACGAACAGATTGCGAATCTGTGGGAACGGAATGCAAAATTGAGGGAATGGTTTACGAGTCTGCGGGAACGGAATGCAAAATTGAGGGAATGGTTTACGAATCTGTGGGAACGGAATGCAAAATTGAGGAAATGGTTTACGAATCTGTGGGTACAGATTGCAAAATTGAGGGAATGGTTTACGATCTGTACGAACGGATTGCGAATCTGTGGGAATGGAATGCAAAATTGAATGAATGGTTTACGAATCTGTAGGAATGGAATGCAAAATTGAGGGAATGGTTTACGAATTTGTGGGAAGGGATTGAAAAATTGAGGGAATCGTTTACGAATCTGTGGGAACGGAATTAAAAATTGAGGGATTTGTTTACGAATCTGTGAGAACGGAATGCAAAATTGAGGGAATGGTTTACGAATCTGTGGGAACGGAATGCAAAATTGAGGGAATGGTTTACGAATCTGTGGGAAGGGATTGAAAATTTGAGGGAATGGTCTACGAATCTGTGGGAACGGAATTAAAAATTGAGGGAATTGTTTACGAATCTGTGAGAACGGAATGCAAAATTGAGGGAATGGTTTACGAATCTGTGGGAAGGGATTGCAAAATTGAGGGAATGGTTTACGAATCTGTGGGAAGGGATTACAAAATTGAGGGAATGGTTTACGAATCTGTGGGAACAGAATTAAAAATTGAGGGAATTGTTTACGAATCTGTGAGAACGGAATGCAAAATTGAGGGAATGGTTTATGAATCTGTGGGAACGGAATGCAAAATTGAGGGAATGGTTTACGAATTTGTGGGAATGGATTGCAAAATTGAGGGAATGGTTTACGATCTGTACGAACAGATTGCGAATCTGTGGGAACGGAATGCAAAATTGAGGGAATTGTTTACGAATCTGTGGGAACAGAATTAAAAATTGAGGGAATGGTTTACGAATCTGTGGGAAGGGATTGAAAAATTGAGGGAATGGTCTACGAATCTGTGGGAACGGAATTAAAAATTGAGGGAATTGTTTACGAATCTGTGAGAACGGAATGCAAAATTGAGGGAATGGTTTACGATCTGTACGAATGGATTGCAAATCTGTGGGAATGGAATGCAAAATTGAATGAATGGTTTACGAATCTGTGGGAATGGAATGCAAAATTGAGGGAATGGTTTACGATCTGTACGAACAGATTGCGAATCTGTGGGAACAGAATGCAAAATTGAGGGAATGGTTTACGAATCTGTGGGAACAGAATTAAAAATTGAGGGAATTGTTTACGAATCTGTGAGAACGGAATGCAAAATTGAAGGAATGGTTTACGACTCTGTGGGAACGGAATGCAAAATTGAGGGAATTGTTTACGAATCTGTGGGAACGGAATGCAAAATTGAGGGAATGGTTCATGAATCTGTGAGAATGAAATGCAAAATTGAGGGAATGGTTTACGAGTCTGCGGGAACGGAATGCAAAATTGAGGAAATGGTTTACGAATCTGTGGGAACAGATTGCAAAATTGAGGGAATGGTTTACGATCTGTACGAACGGATTGCGAATCTGTGGGAATGGAATGCAAAATTGAATGAATGGTTTACGAATCTGTGGGAATGGAATGCAAAATTGAGGGAATGGTTTATGATCTGTACGAACAGATTGCGAATCTGTGGGAACGGAATGCAAAATTGAGGGAATGGTTTACGAGTCTGCGGGAACGGAATGCAAAATTGAGGGAATGGTTTACGAATCTGTGGGAACGGAATGCAAAATTGAGGAAATGTTTTACGAATCTGTGGGTACAGATTGCAAAATTGAGGGAATGGTTTACGATCTGTACGAACGGATTGCGAATCTGTGGGAATGGAATGCAAAATTGAATGAATGGTTTACGAATCTGTAGGAATGGAATGCAAAATTGAGGGAATGGTTTACGAATTTGTGGGAAGGGATTGAAAAATTGAGGGAATCGTTTACGAATCTGTGGGAACGGAATTAAAAATTGAGGGATTTGTTTACGAATCTGTGAGAACGGAATGCAAAATTGAAGGAATGGTTTACGACTCTGTGGGAACGGAATGCAAAATTGAGGGAATTGTTTACGAATCTGTGGGAACGGAATGCAAAATTGAGGGAATGGTTCATGAATCTGTGAGAATGAAATGCAAAATTGAGGGAATGGTTTACGAGTCTGCGGGAACGGAATGCAAAATTGAGGAAATGGTTTACGAATCTGTGGGAACAGATTGCAAAATTGAGGGAATGGTTTACGATCTGTACGAACGGATTGCGAATCTGTGGGAATGGAATGCAAAATTGAATGAATGGTTTACGAATCTGTGGGAATGGAATGCAAAATTGAGGGAATGGTTTACGATCTGTACGAACAGATTGCGAATCTGTGGGAACGGAATGCAAAATTGAGGGAATGGTTTACGAGTCTGCGGGAACGGAATGCAAAATTGAGGGAATGGTTTACGAATCTGTGGGAACGGAATGCAAAATTGAGGAAATGGTTTACGAATCTGTGGGTACAGATTGCAAAATTGAGGGAATGGTTTACGATCTGTACGAACGGATTGCGAATCTGTGGGAATGGAATGCAAAATTGAATGAATGGTTTACGAATCTGTAGGAATGGAATGCAAAATTGAGGGAATGGTTTACGAATTTGTGGGAAGGGATTGAAAAATTGAGGGAATCGTTTACGAATCTGTGGGAACGGAATTAAAAATTGAGGGATTTGTTTACGAATCTGTGAGAACGGAATGCAAAATTGAGGGAATGGTTTACGAATCTGTGGGAACGGAATGCAAAATTGAGGGAATGGTTTACGAATCTGTGGGAAGGGATTGAAAAATTGAGGGAATGGTCTACGAATCTGTGGGAACGGAATTAAAAATTGAGGGAATTGTTTACGAATCTGTGAGAACGGAATGCAAAATTGAGGGAATGGTTTACGAATCTGTGGGAAGGGATTACAAAATTGAGGGAATTGTTTACGAATCTGTGAGAACGGAATGCAAAATTGAGGGAATGGTTTATGAATCTGTGGGAACGGAATGCAAAATTGAGGGAATGGTTTACGAATTTGTGGGAATGGATTGCAAAATTGAGGGAATGGTTTACGATCTGTACGAACAGATTGCGAATCTGTGGGAACGGAATGCAAAATTGAGGGAATTGTTTACGAATCTGTGGGAACAGAATTAAAAATTGAGGGAATTGTTTACGAATCTGTGAGAACGGAATGCAAAATTGAAGGAATGGTTTACGACTCTGTGGGAACGGAATGCAAAATTGAGGGAATTGTTTATGAATCTGTGAGAACGGAATGCAAAATTGAGGGAATGGTTTGCGAGTGCGGGAACGGAATGCAAAATTGAGGGAATGGTTTACGAATCTGTGGGAACGGAATGCAAAATTGAGGAAATGGTTTACGAATCTGTGGGAACAGATTGCAAAATTGAGGGAATGGTTTACGATCTGTACGAACGGATTGCAAATCTGTGGGAATGGAATGCAAAATTGAATGAATGGTTTACGAATCTGTGGGAATGGAATGCAAAATTGAGGGAATGATTTACGATCTGTACGAACAGATTGCGAATCTGTGGGAACAGAATGTAAAATTGAGGGAATGGTTTACGAATCTGTGGGAACAGAATTAAAAATTGAGGGAATTGTTTACGAATCTGTGAGAACGGAATGCAAAATTGAAGGAATGGTTTACGACTCTGTGGGAACGGAATGCAAAATTGAGGGAATTGTTTACGAATCTGTGGTAACGGAATGCAAAATTGAGGGAATGGTTCATGAATCTGTGAGAATGAAATGCAAAATTGAGGGAATGGTTTACGAGTCTGCGGGAACGGAATGCAAAATTGAGGAAATGGTTTACGAATCTGTGGGAACAGATTGCAAAATTGAGGGAATGGTTTACGATCTGTACGAACGGATTGCGAATCTGTGGGAATGGAATGCAAAATTGAATGAATGGTTTATGAATCTGTGGGAATGGAATGCAAAATTGAGGGAATGGTTTACGATGTGTACGAACAGATTGCGAATCTGTGGGAACGGAATGCAAAATTGAGGGAATGGTTTACGAGTCTGCGGGAACGGAATGCAAAATTGAGGAATGGTTTACGAATCTGTGGGAACGGAATGCAAAATTGAGGAAATGGTTTACGAATCTGTGGGTACAGATTGCAAAATTGAGGGAATGGTTTACGATCTGTACGAACGGATTGCGAATCTGTGGGAATGGAATGCAAAATTGAATGAATGGTTTACGAATCTGTAGGAATGGAATGCAAAATTGAGGGAATGGTTTACAAATTTGTGGGAAGGGATTGAAAAATTGAGGGAATCGTTTACGAATCTGTGGGAACGGAATTAAATATTGAGGGATTTGTTTACGAATCTGTGAGAACGGAATGCAAAATTGAGGGAATGGTTTACGAATCTGTGGGAACGGAATGCAAAATTGAGGGAATGGTTTACGAATCTGTGGGAAGGGATTGAAAAATTGAGGGAATGGTCTACGAATCTGTGGGAACGGAATTAAAAATTGAGGGAATTGTTTACGAATCTGTGAGAATGGAATGCAAAATTGAGGGAATGGTTTACGAATCTGTGGGAAGGGATTGCAAAATTGAGGGAATGGTTTACGAATCTGTGGGAAGGGATTACAAAATTGAGGGAATGGTTTACGAATCTGTGGGAACAGAATTAAAAATTGAGGGAATTGTTTACGAATCTGTGAGAACGGAATGCAAAATTGAGGGAATGGTTTATGAATCTGTGGGAACGGAATGCAAAATTGAGGGAATGGTTTACGAATTTGTGGGAATGGATTGCAAAATTGAGGGAATGGTTTACGATCTGTATGAACAGATTGCGAATCTGTGGGAACGGAATGCAAAATTGAGGGAATTGTTTACGAATCTGTGGGAACAGAATTAAAAATTGAGGGAATTGTTTACGAATCTGTGAGAACGGAATGCAAAATTGAAGGAATGGTTTACGACTCTGTGGGAACGGAATGCAAAATTGAGGGAATTGTTTATGAATCTGTGAGAACGGAATGCAAAATTGAGGGAATGGTTTGCGAGTCTGCGGGAACGGAATGCAAAATTGAGGGAATGGTTTACGAATCTGTGGGAACGGAATGCAAAATTGAGGAAATGGTTTACGAATCTGTGGGAACAGATTGCAAAATTGAGGGAATGGTTTACGATCTGTACGAACGGATTGCAAATCTGTGGGAATGGAATGCAAAATTGAGGGAATGATTTACGATCTGTACGAACAGATTGCGAATCTGTGGGAACAGAATGTAAAATTGAGGGAATGGTTTACGAATCTGTGGGAACAGAATTAAAAATTGAGGGAATTGTTTACGAATCTGTGAGAACGGAATGCAAAATTGAAGGAATGGTTTACGACTCTGTGGGAACGGAATGCAAAATTGAGGGAATTGTTTACGAATCTGTGGGAACGGAATGCAAAATTGAGGGAATGGTTCATGAATCTGTGAGAATGAAATGCAAAATTGAGGGAATGGTTTACGAGTCTGCGGGAACGGAATGCAAAATTGAGGAAATGGTTTACGAATCTGTGGGAACAGATTGCAAAATTGAGGGAATGGTTTACGATCTGTACGAACGGATTGCGAATCTGTGGGAATGGAATGCAAAATTGAATGAATGGTTTACGAATCTGTGGGAATAGAATGCAAAATTGAGGGAATGGTTTACGATCTGTACGAACAGATTGCGAATCTGTGGGAACGGAATGCAAAATTGAGGGAATGGTTTACGAGTCTGCGGGAACGGAATGCAAAATTGAGGGAATGGTTTACGAATCTGTGGGAACGGAATGCAAAATTGAGGAAATGGTTTACGAATCTGTGGGTACAGATTGCAAAATTGAGGGAATAGTTTACGATCTGTACGAACGGATTGCGAATCTGTGGGAATGGAATGCAAAATTGAATTAATGGTTTACGAATCTGTAGGAATGGAATGCAAAATTGAGGGAATGGTTTACGAATTTGTGGGAAGGGATTGAAAAATTGAGGGAATGGCTTACGAATCTGTGGGAACGGAATTAAAAATTGAGGGAATTGTTTACGAATCTGTGGGAACAGAATTAAAAATTGAGGGAATTGTTTACGAATCTGTGAGAACGGAATGCAAAATTGAAGGAATGGTTTACGACTCTGTGGGAACGGAATGCAAAATTGAGGGAATTGTTTACGAATCTGTGGGAACGGAATGCAAAATTGAGGGAATGGTTCATGAATCTGTGAGAATGAAATGCAAAATTGAGGGAATGGTTTACGAATCTGTGGGAACAGATTGCAAAATTGAGGGAATGGTTTACAATCTGTACGAACGGATTGCGAATCTGTGGGAATGGAATGCAAAATTGAATGAATGGTTTACGAATCTGTGGGAATGGAATGCAAAATTGAGGGAATGGTTTACGATCTGTACGAACAGATTGCGAATCTGTGGGAACGGAATGCAAAATTGAGGTAATGGTTTACGAGTCTGCGGGAACGGAATGCAAAATTGAGGGAATGGTTTACGAATCTGTGGGAACGGAATGCAAAATTGAGGAAATGGTTTACGAATCTGTGGGTACAGATTGCAAAATTGAGGGAATAGTTTACGATCTGTACGAACGGATTGCGAATCTGTGGGAATGGAATGCAAAATTGAATGAATGGTTTACGAATCTGTAGGAATGGAATGCAAAATTGAGGGAATGGTTTACGAATTTGTGGGAAGGGATTGAAAAATTGAGGGAATGGTTTACGAATCTGTGGGAACGGAATTAAAAATTGAGGGAATTGTTTACGAATCTGTGAGAACGGAATGCAAAATTGAGGGAATGGTTTACGAATCTGTGGGAACGGAATGCAAAATTGAGGGAATGGTTTACGAATCTGTGGGAAGGGATTGAAAAATTGAGGGAATGGTCTACAAATCTGTGGGAACGGAATTAAAAATTGAGGGAATTGTTTACGAATCTGTGAGAACGGAATGCAAAATTGAGGGAATGGTTTACGAATCTGTGGGAAGGGATTCCAAAATTGAGGGAATGGTTTACGAATCTGTGGGAAGGGATTACAAAATTGAGGGAATGGTTTATGAATCTGTGGGAACGGAATGCAAAATTGAGGGAATGGTTTACAAATCTGTGGGAACGGAATGCAAAATTGAGGGAATGGTTTACAAATCTGTGGGAAGGGATTGCAAAATTGTGGGAATTGTTTATGAATCTGTGGGAACGGATTGCAAAATTGAGGGAATGGTTTACGAATCTGTGGGAACGGAATGCAAAATTGAGGGAATGGTTTACGAATCTGTGGGAACGGAATGCAAAATTGAGGGAATGGTTTACAAATCTGTGGGAAGGGATTGCAAAATTGAGGGAATGGGTTACGATCTGTACGAACGGATTGCGAATCTGTGGGAATGGAAAGCAAACTTGAGGGAATGGTTTACGAATCTGTGGGAACGGAATTAAATATTGAGGGAATTGTTTACGAATCTGTGAGAACGGAAAGCATAATTGAGGGAACTGTTTACGAATCTGTGGGAACGGATTGCAAAATTGTGGGAATGGTTTACGAATCTGTGGAATGGAATGCAACATTGAGGGAATGGTTTACGAATCTGTGGGAGCGGAATGCAAAATTGAGGGAATGGTTTACCAATCTGTGGGAACAGAATGCAAAATTGAGGGAATGGTTTACCAATCTGTGGGAACGGATTGCAAAATTGAGGGAATGGATTGCAAAATTGAGGGAATGGTTTACGAATCTGTGGGAACGGAATGCAAAATTGAGGGAATGGTATACGAATCTGTGGGAACGGATTGCAGAATTCAGGGAATGGTTTACGAATTTGTGGGAATGGAATGCAAAATTGAGGGAATGGTTTACGAATCTGTGGGAACGGAATGCAAAATTGAGGGAATGGTTTACGAATTTGTGGGAACGGATTGCAAAATTGAGGGAATGGTTTACGAATCTGTGGGAACAGAATAAAAAATGTAGGGAATTGTTTACAAATCTGTGAGAATGGAATACAAAATTGAGGGAATTGTTTACGAATCTGTGAGAACGGAATGCAAAATTGAGGGAATGGTTTACGAATTTGTGGGAATGGATGGCAAAATTGAGGGAATGGTTTACGATCTGTACGAACAGATTGCGAATCTGTGGGAACGGAATGCAAAATTGAGGGAATGGTTTACGAATCTGTGGGAACAGAATTAAAAATTGAGGGAATTGTTTACGAATCTGTGGGAACGGAATGCAAAATTGAGGGAATGGTTTACGAATCTGTGGGAATGAAATGAAAAATGGAGGGAATTGTTTATGATTCTGTGGGAACGGACTGCAAAATTGAGGGAATGGTTTACGATCTGTACGAACGGATTGCGAATCTGTGGGAACGGAATGCAAAATCGAGGTAATGGTTTACGAATCTGTGGGAACGGATTGAAAAATCAAGGGAAGGGTTTACGAATCTGTGCGAACGGATTGCAAAATTGAGGGAATTGTTTACAAATCTGTGGGAAGGGATTGCAAAATTGAGGGAATGGGTTACGATCTGTACGAACGGATTGCGAATCTGTGGGAATGGAATGCAAACTTGAGGGAATGGTTTACGAATCTGTGGGAACGGAATTAAATATTGAGGGAATTGTTTACGAATCTGTGAGAACGGAAAGCATAATTGAGGGAATTGTTTACGAATCTGTGGGAACGGATTGCAAAATTGAGGGAATGTTTACCAATCTGTGGGAACAGAATGCAAAATTGAGGGAATGGTTTACCAATCTGTGGGAACGGATTGCAAAATTGAGGGAATGGATTGCAAAATTGAGGGAATGGATTGCAAAATTGAGGGAATGGTTTACGAATCTGTGGGAACGGAATGCAAAATTGAGGGAATGGTATACGAATCTGTGGGAACGGAATGCAGAATTCAGGGAATGGTTTACGAATTTGTGGGAACGGATTGCAAAATTGAGGGAATGGTTTACGAATCTGTGGGAATGGAATGCAAAATTGAGGGAATTGTTTACGAATCTGTGAGAACGGAATGCAAAATTGAGGGAATGGTTTACGAATTTGTGGGAATGGATGGCAAAATTGAGGGAATGGTTTACGAATCTGTGGGAACAGAATTAAAAATTGAGGTAATTGTTTACGAATCTGTGAGAACGGAATGCAAAATTGAAGGAATGGTTTACGACTCTGTGGGAACGGAATGCAAAATTGAGGGAATTGTTTATGAATCTGTGAGAACGGAATGCAAAATTGAGGGAATGGTTTGCGAGTCTGCGGGAACGGAATGCAAAATTGAGGGAATGGTTTACGAATCTGTGGGAACGGAATGCAAAATTGAGGGAATGGTTTACGAATCTGTGGGAACAGATTGCAAAATTGAGGGAATGGTTTACGATCTGTACGAACGGATTGCAAATCTGTGGGAATGGAATGCAAAATTGAATGAATGGTTTACGAATCTGTGGGAATGGAATGCAAAATTGAGGGAATGGTTTACGATCTGTACGAACAGATTGCGAATCTGTGGGAACAGAATGCAAAATTGAGGGAATGGTTTACGAATCTGTGGGAACAGAATTAAAAATTGAGGGAATTGTTTACGAATCTGTGAGAACGGAATGCAAAATTGAAGGAATGGTTTACGACTCTGTGGGAACGGAATGCAAAATTGAGGGAATTGTTTACGAATCTGTGGGAACGGAATGCAAAATTGAGGGAATGGTATATGAATCTGTGAGAACGAAATGCAAAATTGAGGGAATGGTTTACGATCTGTACGAACGGATTGCGAATCTGTGGGAATGGAATGCAAAATTGAATGAATGGTTTACGACTCTGTGGGAACGGAATGCAAAATTGAGGGAATGGTTTACGAATCTGTGGGAACGGAATGCAAAATTGAGGAAATGGTTTACGAATCTGTGGGAACAGATTGCAGAATTGAGGGAATGGTTTACGATCTGTACGAACGGATTGCGAATCTGTGGGAATGGAATGCAAAATTGAATGAATGGTTTATGAATCTGTGGGAATGGAATGCAAAATTGAGGGAATGGTTTACGAATTTGTGGGAACGGATTGCAAAATTGAGTGAATGTTTTACGATCTGTACGAACAGATTGCGAATCTTTGGGAACGGAATGCAAAATTGAGGGAATGGTTTACGAATCTGTGGGAACAGAATTAAAAATTGAGGGAATTGTTTACGAATCTGTGAGAACGGAATGCAAAATTGAGGGAATGGTTTACGAATCTGTGGGAACGGAATGCAAAATTGAGGGAATGGTTTACGAATTTGTGGGAACGGATTGCAAAATTGAGGGAATGGTTTACGAATCTGTGGGAACAGAATAAAAAATGTAGGGAATTGTTTACGAATCTGTGAGAATGGAATGCAAAATTGAGGGAATTGTTTACGAATCTGTGAGAACGGAATGCAAAATTGAGGGAATGGTTTACGAGTCTGCGGGAACGGAATGCAAAATTGAGGGAATGGTTTACGAATCTGTGGGAACGGAATGAAAAATTGAGGGAATTGTTTATGAATCTGTGGGAACGGATTGCAAAATTGAGGGAATGGTTTGCAATCTGTACGAACGGATTGCGAATCTGTGGGAACGGAATGCAAAATTGAGGGAATGGTTTACGAATCTGTGGGAATGAAATGAAAAATGGAGGGAATTGTTTATGAATCTGTGGGAACGGATTGCAAAATTGAGGGAATGGTTTACGATCTGTACGAACGGATTGCGAATCTGTGGGAACGGAATGCAAAATTGAGGGAATGGTTTACAAATCTGTGGGAACGGAATGCAAAATCGAGGTAATGGTTTACGAATCTGTGGGAACAGAATGCAAAATCGAGGTAATGGTTTACGAATCTGTGGGAACGGATTGAAAAATCAAGGGAAGGGTTTACGAATCTGTGCGAACGGATTGCAAAATCGAGAGAAGGGTTTATGAATCTGTGGGAACGGAATGCAAAATCGAGGGAGTAGTTTACGAATCTGTGGGAACGGAATGCAAAATCGAGAGAAGGGTTTACAAATCTGTGGGAACGGATTGCAAAATTGAGAGAAGGGTTTACGAATCTGTGGAAACGGATTGCAAAATCTAGAGAAGGGTTTACGAATCTGTGGGAACAGATTGCAAAATCGAGAGAAGGGTTTACGAATCTGTGGGATTCATTATATAAATTATAATTTTTTTTTAGATTGACAGTCTTTCAATTGCAGCATGTTGTAGTACATGTAGTTTGTAGAGTTTATGAAGTGTTGTAGACATGTTTCATTTTTATTTCTGCTTGAATTTAGCCTTAAAAAAATTATAATTTCAATGCAATTTGTACAGACATCCTTACAACTAAAACTGTTTAAGGATGTTTTTTAAAGTGTTCCCCAACTGTAAGTGTTTTTTTTAGCATGCAAGTATTTTGTCTTAATCCTGAATATTTAAAATTCACATTTTATTCCTCTCTTTGATACAAATCAATTACCATCTATAAGTTTACTAAATTAAAAGAGAAAAGCTTAATACATTTATTTTATTTAACCCTCCAAAGCATCAACTTTCACACAAAATTCACACTGTAATTCTTTGTAAGTTTTCTCAGATGTTCTTATGCATACTGGCCCATAGGATGGTCCCTCCTCTCCGGGAGATGAGAGATCTTCTCTTCAGTGCTGGGCTGGATGGGCCAACCCCAGGCTTTGAAGAAGCAGGACAGATTCATGTTGACCACTTTGGAGAAGGTCTCAGCATATAGATTCATCTTGCCTGCATTGTCATTTGGAACTCCACTCATTTCATGGTAGGCTGAAAAAACTTTCTTGAAAGCATCCCAGCCAAATTTGTCTTGAAGCTTAGGGTGGATAAAAATATTAGGGTAAAACATAGAAATAACAGAGTGGATATATCATTACAATTTCACAATAGCTTCATCAAAATTATTTAATTTCTCTTAAATAATTTTGAAGAGAGTTAATGTAGCATTATAGATTTGAACTTTGTCTTAAATAAAAATTAACATTATAACATAAACATTTAACATTGAAAAAACACATCTTAACTTTTACAACCAACATTATGAGCAATCTGTTTATACCTGCATATAAGTCTCCAGTGATGTCCACACTCTCCAGTTTTTTAAATCTTTGCCACCTTTAGCATAATCTCGAGCACGACCCTGTCGATTTTTTAGGGTCATTGCTGGATGTGCATTAGCCCTGTTCAAACCCAGCACTTCCTCATGTATGTACACTGACCACAGGTTGCAGGTGCACTCAGTTGTATGTGGAGGGAACTCCCAAACTCCACGCTGCTGGTTATGACCCAACTCATGAATGGGCCCCCAGAGACCACTTTTACGGGCTGCCTCTGGGTTCATTAGTTCTGGGGCAGAGCTGGAGTGCATCATGATGGGATATCCAGAATGCATAAATCCTGGAAGGGAAAAGGAGAGTTTGGTGTTTAATATGGCTGCTAGGATCACCGTGAAAACCACTGCACCGAGGTGGTGAACTGCCACCAGCGGTGATGTGCAGCTAAAAGCATCAACTTATAAACCTGAAATAAATAATAGTATATAGTAAAGAATTAGAGCCTTTGTTACTGTGTTGTAATTTTTTAATGCAGTGTTACGGCACTGGCCTATTCACAACTCAAGTTACGCATAATACACAATTTGTTCAAGTCCAATTATGCCTTCGAATTGTCTGTGCAGATACGTGCAATAGGCTTTATATCAAACATGTCGAAGAAAATGTCTTTGTCAAGACCAATAAAGTACCAGAAGTGGGATAATCCTAAAAGTGATTTCTGCTGTGAACCTCAATGAAGGCATCTTGAGTAAAATAGCGCCATACTCAACGTAGCACATACAGAGGACTTGAACCGGAAGCAATGTGACCTGTTTTACAGAATACAAAGATTGTTGAGATCGTACAACTCGTATTCAGCAAAAGTTCAGATGTGCGTTTGCTTCATTGTCTGTTTAGATGTTAGTGGTGATATTATAATAATGTTGTTGATGCATGTTACGACCCGAGAGTTGTTTTGTTTGTATCTTTTCTCCACTTTCACTCTCTCCTGTCAAAACTCTCTGGTCTCGCGAGTGGTTGATTATCACGTCAATCATCATCAGTCAACTTTACGTCACTACCCGAAGATCACGTCAGCACCGTATAAAGACCCGGAAATGGCGAAAGGAGGGAGTTCAGTGCTCTTTTTTTTGTTTTTATTGCTAATAACTTATTCGTGTTCTTTAATGAATGTTAAAACTTTTCTATTGTTCTCTTGCTACGCTTTACTTACATTCATTTTGTTTGTTTGTTACTTTGTACAGTGACATTGTCTCTACGTCCACAAGAACTCACCCTCTGTGGTTTACCAGACCAGCGAGGAGTGCATAGGGTAGTAGGTCACGTGACATACATCGTACAACACGTTGAGCTTGTGATTTGTATAGACGCATCAGGTAAGGAGCAAGTGCTGCCACATGTATTTCTGTTTATATAGCTAGCGTAGCTTCCTTAGAGCGCCTCACCGCTGAAGATTGTTTATTTGGGTTTATTCATTAGCCAGGTTAGTGATTGTGGGAGGACGAGAAATAGCTGATGTTTAGGTTTTGTTAAATTCTTTGATTTGGTACCGCTCATTATTCATCTATCTAGCGTTCTTGTAAATATTGTGTAAATAGTCTCTCTCTTGATCATTGTAAATTGTTTATTTTTTTTATACTGGTGTTTGTAAATATTTGCAATTTACCTTTATTATTTCAATAGAGAACTTTAACTTTCTTCAGTCTCCTATTTCATTTCAACAAATGTCCAGTAGTAGTGATCTAACACTTCTTTATAGTTTTGATGTTGTGTTCCCTAATACCACAAGACATTCAAAGGGGGATGTAACAATATAGCAGATTAATGTCATATAGGATTCGTTTGAAAAAAAACGTTGCTTTAGCTCTCAAAGCGCTTCAGTTTATTACTGTTCAGCTTTTTCATCTCCCGCAGTTCAGATGGTGCAGTCCTCAAAATACCATGATTGGATCATTTGTTTTATTAAAACAAGAATTTTCTACTGCTAACAACATTTTTTATTTCTCATCATATATTCATCAACAATATATTTTAAGTAGAATTATTTAATTCTTCTAATGATGTGTATTTTTCCCTCTCATCTTTGTGAATGGAATCAAAAAACACCTCAATCCTTTCTGCAGTAATTTCGTTATGCAAACATTTTTCAGTGGGAATACCAGACAATGTTTTTTCCCCCTTACTCAAAACATCTGACAATTGAAAATCTTTTCAGCCAAGGACTGAACCACCATTTAATTATTGTCCATCCATTTACAGATATTTAGTAGTTATGAATATTTGAGTTTTGCTGTATTGCCATTTAATATTCTGGAATTGTTTTTATCCGTTGATGTTTACATGTTACTGTCGTATAAGACATTTTAAAACCAATGCAAACTATTTATAATTTGATTTTTTTTTGGCATTTTGTAATATATTACAAAGGGGTTTAATTTCTATTCCATTCTCAATTCTGCACTTTTTAGGAGTTTGATCCATTGTAAACACATGATTTGCATGTAATATTCAGTGGACACGTTTTAATTTGAAAACTACTGTCATTGGCGGAACAGCAGTTTGAAGAAAGTTAGATCTTATAAACTAGTTCATTGCTAGCTACTACACATCCAGTTTAATAGCACTGTAATTTAAAGGTAATTCTATTAAGTACTAAGTAAAACCATGAACCCCCTTGAGTACCAAGATCTGTTACCACCACATTACAGCAAGAACAGATGTGAAATATGCTCAACAGAACCACACGTCTTGCAATAAATTGGCCAAATACTCACATCTGTGTAGTTGTACAGTCTGTTTCTGGCCTTAGCGTTATAATCATGTTGGTGGCTCTTTACCCTAACAAAGACACTTAAGTATTCAATAGTACTGCATACCACAAGAGATCTGAACATCTGCAACAAATCGCTCCTTGCGGGGGAACTTGGCAGGCTTTGCCGCCAGGTCAGCTACGCCTCTCATTATGGAATCCCAAAGTGAAGCCACCTCATCGGGGCGGTCCAGATTCCTTATCACTGCTGATTCCAACGTGATGATGATGTTCTCAAACTCAAGCTCTGCCCAGGGCGCTGGTGCCTGACGGATCCCACCCACCCAGTTAGCAACACTGGTCTCTCCTAAGGGACGAGCAAGTTCAGATTCCAAATGTTAACACACACCTTCATGACTTTTGATGTGACAATGTTTAAATTAAGCATACATATCACATATTATAAATATAATAAAAAAAATAATAATTTTCAAGGTCATTCAAATGTGCTTACTGAATATTCATTCAGCTTTCTTACCAGATTTGAAGTATGGGGCTTGAACTGCAGTCTGCACGACAATTTCTACCCGCTCCACTTTGCAATTGGGAGGTGCTATTAGGTAGATGAGCCCTCCCCACAGATTGCAGAGCTGGACCATTTCTGTGTTCAAGGGGAATCGCTCACAAACCACAGGTGCCCGTTTCAGAACATTTGCACCACTAATGTTATCTGTCTGGCAACCAATCTGCACCTGCATAGTGTGATACTTCATTTAAATGGCATGCGCTCACAGACCTTTTCATGTGCAATGAGGTTGTTGGATGAGTATATCTATACAAGAAATACATTACTTGATTTCTGATGGAAACGTGTTAAAATGAATGCAATATAGTGTATAAACGTTTCTGATCACCTTCCAATTTTTCCCAATGAATTCAGGAGGTAGTGCAATGTATGTCTTCATACCAGGAGAAAGATATAAGCCTGTGCTTATCCATTCTTCACAAGCTGAAACAAGTAATTTAATGTTTACGATACAATTAACAACTTGCATAAAACAAATTAATGGTTAAACTAAACTGGGCCTTTTTAGTCTTCAGATTGTTAACCCAGGGTCATTCTAAACCCTGGGTAAACATAATCCTAGATTATCTTGTTCTATTTTGTTTCCATACTTTACCATAGGTTAGTAATTTGTTTTTTATCCTGGGTTAGCGTTTTATTTGCATAATACTATTCAGTTTCTGATAAGTTGTCTTTTGCTAAACAGCTAGCTGTTAAGGGGCTTTCACATTACTTGTATCAGGAGTCAACGCACCGCTCAAAACCAGTGTCAAGTGTCAAGTGCTACTTTGATCTCCATATTGTGGTGCCAAGGTTGTAGAGGTATGCTCTGAAGTAGGGTTTCATAACCCAGGGTTAAAAGAGGTGCTACCCCTCTTTCAAAATTTATTTTGTGATACACTGCTTAACCCAGGGTTGAAAGTGTCTTTAACCCTGTGTAAAAATTGCGCTAACACAGGGTTTAGCTCAGTGCAAAAAGCCCTAAAACTTGCTACCTTAAAAAAAACAAAAAACTTTCCCCCTTAATTTGACAGGAAACTTTCGTACCTGCAGTGTCGGCACTGATGCGTACTCTTGCATTGGATACAGTGGGTAGGTTGGGTCTGTCCTTGATGATGTAGGGCAGGAGGGCATCAGGGTCAGGTGAGCTCTGTTCACACTGGGAATCGCAGTAGGACGTGCAGACATAGACGCTAAGATCTTCTCTGAATTCAGTCAACTGACAATCTAGGCCGGATTTGCTCAGTACATTCTTGGCTGCTGTAAGGCTGGGTAGGACCCCGATAACACCCTTATGACCTTCATCAAGCCACTGGATAGCATTGACCAAGAAAGTGGACAGAGCTTCACGGCCCAGGTAGCCTTCATGGGTTGCCACAATTACTCGCCCTTGGCCATAGTAGGCACCAGCAATGAATGCTTTTCCAGCTTGGGTGACTCCAATAGGAAATGCTAATGGTCCATGCACCATCACTTCAGATGGCAAAGCCCCACCTTGGATGTCAAACTCAGGCACACCTTGTAGCAGAAACTCTAGGTCACACTTAAAATCCTTCCCTATTCTAAAAAATTACAATAACCCACAATTAGAGAAAAATTTTAAAACATTTGTATGTTTAGAAAAATAATGGGTAAAAGACTAAAAGGTATACAGAGCTTACGATACTGCTAGCCAACAAGAAGGGATATTTCTAGGCACAGGAAATGTGCCAAGTTCCCCGGGGTGTTCTGAGAAGTAAATCCCTGCAACACTGCACACCTTGTTTCCAGGAAAGTTTAGCAAAGTGTTATCTTGTGGATGTGCATAAGCCCAACTCCAGGCTTGGCCTGCAATTAGCAAACCGCCCCCAGCTTTTAGGAAAGCAATCAAATCTTTGCACAGGTCTCAACACTGTAAGCATCAGAGACATATATAGCTAACCCATTCCGAAAGTCTCCAATCTCTGTCTTGATTTGGGAGTAGACCAAGTTGTTAGCTACTGAACAGAATTTCTCCTGAATCCCTACAATGCGGTCTTCACTCTTACATGGCATGAGCCACTTTAGGGAATTTTCTACCAGGCCAGGGAAGCGTGTTAGGTATTCCTCATGTCCCAACACCACCACACGTCCCTGACCATAACGAGATGCAGCCATCAGGACCTGACCTCTTGGATTCATGGCAAGTGGAAAGGCGTGGTCACCGATTAGCACTGGGCACTGCTTTCCCTTCAAAATCAAGCTCCTCCAGTCCAGACATGAGAGCGTAGTAGTCCTCTTCACATGCCATAGTGCTTTAGTTATGCTTAGTTAATCAGTATAAAAAATGCTTTTTAGCTCTCAAATTACAGTAACTTTTACTGGGTATCACGGTTGGGTTTGTTTCACCTGAGCTTATGCATGCAGTAGTGACACTGACTGGATTTCAGCCCTACACAAAGACAGAAAAGTTACATACTGTATTTAGAAACTGCTAAAATAAAGCATATCAGCTGTCCCCATTTGCTTTTTCATTGCTTAAAGCTTACATTTGTAAAGTTCATTATCCTCCTGATGCCCAGCCTGTTTTTCTGAGCCCATATATGCTACAGTGATAAATCTTTGGGTATTATTAGAGGACTCCATGGGCTTTTCAAAGTACCAAATTCAGTAAAATATTTTAAAAACTTTTAACTAAACAAAAGTTTCTTATATTCAGAAAATACTAATTTTACTAAATATCAATAACAATATAATATTTAATGTCACTTTTACTTTATTAAAATAAGCTGTAATTTAGGCAAGGCAAGATTATTTATATAGCACATTTCATACAAAATGGCTTTTCAAAGTGCTTTACATTAAAATAATATAAAAAATATATAAGATTCATAAAAAATATTTTAAAATCAATGAAGAACAAGAAATAAAAGCAAAAAGTAATAGGATACATTTAAAAAGTACAAATTCTTAAAGTGAATAAATAAGAATACAGAAATAATGATCCAGTGCAATCAGTGATCTAATGATCTAAGAGGTCTGATAGGTTCATATTCAACAAACATATCTGCAATGTATTTAGGATAGGTCTGACTCCAAAATGACACCAAGATTCCTTACTTGAGTCAAGGTATGTGTTCACCTGTGGAATCTTGCCTTTGTTCCCAAATACAAGGACCTCTTGATGTTGTTTACCTGAAGGAAATTTCAGCACATCCAACTGTTAATTTCATCAATGCACATGCACTGAGAGTCTATAGGGCTGTAGTCATTTGGTGATAGGGATCGGTAAATCTGGGTGTCATCTGCATGGTATGCAATTTGGTTATTTTTGATAATTTGTGGGAGTATACAGGTTATACAGGATAGGTGAAAGAATTGAGCCTTGTGGGACTCCACAAGTCATGAATGTCATAATTCCCTACGTTCACATAGTAGCCCTTGCCTTCTAAATATGACCTGAACCAGCTGAGGACCATCCCAGAGATCCCAACCCAGTTTTTCCATCTGTCTAGAAGAATGTTGTGGTCAACAGTGTCAAAGGCAGCACTGAGATCTAGTAATACCAACATTGATAGTCTTCTGATTCAGGCAAAATATAATTAAGTATTTTTAGGTGCCGTCTCTGTGCTGTGATGCGGTCGGAAACCAGACTGGAAATTGTCCAAGCAGCCATGAGTTTAAAAATGTGTTCAGCTGATTGAAAAACAAAAACTTTTCAATTATCTTGCCTATGAAAGGGAAATTTGAGATTGGTCTGTAATTGCTTAATACAGAGTTAGAGATTGCTCTTTTTTAGAAGGGGCTTGACAATTGCAGTTTTCAGGGACTCTGGAAACGTGCCTGACTCATATGTTATCCTAACATAAGTCACTTTTTGCGCAAGTCTGCCGCCATTTTAAATAGATCAGAATGAACACTGAAATCGCTATTTTCACAAATAACCACTAGATGGTGCCATAAACATGTGAAACTTACATGCCATATGTTGTTTGGCTCATCAGTTTCAACAGAGAGTGAAACAGGAGCCGTCAAACATTGTGTATCATATTTAATACACACAGCATTATAGGGTTAATAACGTCAAGGATACATAAGAGTTCACACTTCTGGCAAATTACTGCTGTTTCAAGTAGAAGAGTTATAGGTGACTCTGGAGCATGGAGTGAGCAGTCAAACAGAGGAAGTAGTAAAGTTTCAGCTCAAATTTTGCCAGAGGAAATTGAACTGTGCCATTATGAAGGGGGATCCGTTCATTCAAATAATTCATTTCATTTATCAGTTTGTCTATTTAGGTGATTTAGGATTTACTGTACTATATTAATTAGGATTCATTTTGTAAGTTGATGGAAATATGATTGTTATTTTTTAAGGTTATTTGAGTAAATTGTTATTTGATACATATTTATTTTGTGTTTGGTAGAGACCAAGTTAAATATATTAACCTTAAGTGCCAGAGAAACTAGCACACACCCATTTTGAAAATTTTGTCTATGAATTTCTATATAGATTTCTATGGTGTTGATATGAATTCAAGTCATGTCAACCTTTATTTATAGAGCACATTTAAAAAACAGAAATTGACCTAAAGTGCTTTACAAAGCAAACAAACAAAATATGTAAAAACTAATTTAAAATATAAATATAACTATAAAACTTAATAAAATAAGTAAAATAGTTTAAATACAACATCATGCATTAATCCACTTCAACCTATTCAAAAGCCACAGAATAAAAATAAGCTTTTAAAGAATATTTAAAAATGGCTAGTGATGAAGCTGACCTCACATGGAAAGGGAAACTATTCCAGAGATTAAGGCCCATCACAAAAAAGGCATGGCCACCCTTAGTTCTATAGCGGCAACGAGGAACCTTCAATAGAAGTTTTTTATTTTAGTGATTGATCGGTGGAGAAAAGTTACCAATGACAACAGCACTGATCTGCTTGTTGAAAAGTAACGATGAGTCTAAAATCACTCCAAGACTCCTCACACGATCTTGTACATTTGATGACAAAGGACCTAACTGGGCAACCAGGCCAGGTAACTAGGACATAGAGGAACCTAAAATCAGAACTTTGGTTTTGCTTTCATTTAATTGTAAGAAATTGTTTGCCAGCCCATGTTTAATATCTTTGAAGCTATTTAGGGTGTTTTCAGATGAACAGTTCTTGTCTACACTCACTGGGAAATAAAATTGGGAATCGTCAGCATAACGGTGATAAGATATGATGTAATTATTAAAAATAGATCAACGTGTAATTAGTTAGCAAAGTGTATTTGATAGAGTTATCTAAGTTTATCAAGAGTATTTGGTGCCGCTATCATTATGAGGACTCTCCATAGGCGCAATGGTTTTTATACTGTATGAACTATAGATTCTATCCCCAACCCTAAACTTAAACCTAACCCTCACAAAAAACGTTCTGCATTTTTACATGTTCAACAAAACATTGTTTAGTGTGTGTTTTTAAGCGATTTGAATAAAGGGGACACTATAAATGTCCACATAAACCACATTTAAAGCATAATACCCTTGTAATGATCAGTTTGTAACCTAAAAAAAAAGTCCTCGTAAACCACTTAAACTTGCACACACACACACACACACACATGTGAAAGTGTGCATTTTATTTTATATTCTGTTTACAACCATTTTAATCGCATAATGGTTGTAAATTATGTTTTCCTTCCTGGCCCCCTCTTGCATTTTATTGGCCATTTCCCAAGTTGAAGCGGAGCTTCAATAAAACCAGGTAGAGCGGGAAGCAAGTAGGGTCATGAATTTATAGTTATTTGAGAGGACTCAGGGAAAACACTGTATACAACCATCCTAATGAAATATGGCTGGAATGTGCACAGTAGATTACGCTGCATATCACATAATCCGCAAGATCAGTAACAGCATTATTATCAACACACCAGTGAGGTTTTGCAGGACTAGTTACACGTTAAAATAACAATGTTTGTAAAAAAAAATGTCCTTTATGCATTTCCTATATTAAAATAATGTCCAACAAAACAACAAAGGTTGAGGAGTATGACGACTCTCATGAGCCGCACACTGAGAAACAGCAAAAGTTTAAAGAAATCTTTAAAAGATACGATGCCACATTGCCACAACAGACATTGTAAACTTTGGCAGGTTCTTTATCATAATCATATGTTGGAGTTGAAAAAAAATTAATAGACTTTTTTTGAATTTGCATCTTCATATAGAATATATTTATTTATTTCAATTATAGAATGCATTTAGTCTTAATTCATAGTACAACTCTTTTTGGAGATCAGGAAAACCGTTTTAATATCAAATTAAGTTGTTTATAAATCACCGTTTCATTAAATATTCAGATTATCTTTGGCAGTCTCAATCAGGGTCTAAAAATTAAATGATTTTCATTTTGGTTGATTCGGAGCAAAATCTTTTTTTTTTGGATCTGGTTCAGAAGTTCTGCAGCCTTCTTTCCAAAAGGTTACCGGTTAGAACAAAATAATAGAATGGTTAATAATGTTGTTTTTAAAATGACCGTCATCTGTGCTAAGGGGTGGGTGGGAGGGAGGGTTGGTATTAATGCATCATATCGAGCAAAAATTCAGTGAAGACTTGGAAACAATTGAGAAATTAACTTTTTACCTCTAATAATGTTTTCCTTGTACCTGGATTATCTGTGCAGTATATGCAGTAATTATACAATGTTGTTAAAAAGTTCTTCATTTAGATTATGCGACATCCACAACGGGCAATTAGCACTGTTTGCAAACATCGCTCGTGCTGTATACAGGTAATATATGTCAATAATGTGCCTTCCCGTTTCCTCACGAGGCTGTAATCTATCACGAGCATCAATAATGTGCTTTGATTAATGGCATTAAGATGCCGTTATAGTAATACATTGTTACATGATTAACAAGGACTCCACACACACCCTTCCATTTTTAAGCAGGCACTCCATGCTAATTCGGACAGACATGAAACAATAACTAAAGCGCTTGGGGTGTTCATGTGGGATTTCCATGTATGGTTAATATATTCAAGCAGCATTATCACAACATCCCTTCTCATATGTGTTGTGTTGAGAAGCATACAATACTTGATGTTCAATTCATAGTAATTGCTAACTATTACACCTTAATGTGGAACTGCACCACTAGGGACTCTAGTGAGAAATTGTGTTGAGGAATAAGAGAGAGTGAAGAATAAAGTTGACGTGTTCACCGCATATAGTGTGTTCTGTTAAAAAGGGTAAAAACACTACAATATGCACTCTGATAGCAAACGGAGGCAACTGATTCTCCACCACCCGGATTGAGGTGAGTAAACGCGCCACCATGAGGACCTACTAAGTAGTGCGAATTCGGCATTCCCCAGCAAGGTTATTACTTTTATAGTGATGTACAGCTTCCGATTATTGAATATATTGAGATGAGTATGAAGAGCACTTTATGTTGATGCATGTAGCGTATTAGTGCAGGTATTAAGTTCAAATGTTGATTTAGTAATTAGAGAAAAGATTATGTTTATTTTTTTAGTAAAGGACCCTGACCAAATTAACCATGGTTTTACTATAGTAATATTGTAGTAAGCATGACTGCTGTCATCATGGTTTTCCAGAAGAAATCGTGGTTTTGATACAATTAACAATGGTTTTATAACATTAATACTGTAGTTTCTATATAGTAACAATGATTTAACTATATATTGTAACCATGAAAGTAACCAGGTTTCTATTGTGGTTACTATGATTTTACTACAAATTCCATGATAAACTATGATTACTGTTGTAAAACAATGACTGGTATTTAAGGCCAAACCTGTTGAAGTGTTTATCAAACAGATTATTCTTTGGATTTGGCAGTAATATTATTTTTTTTTTAACAAAGCAATTATTGAACCGTACCAAACCATCTGTCCCAAGGGGGGAATCCCGTCAGGGAATACCAGAGTGGGCAGTGGGAGGATTCCTGGGGCGTGTACAGGTCTACCTGTCCTTTGCCGTATCGATTCCAATTTAATATTATTAAATATTGAACCGTACCAAAACCGTGATACAAACTAAAACTTGAGAAATGTGAACCGTTACACCCCTAATACACACACGTACACACGCATTTTCTTATGACTGCCCTTGGATGTTTTTTTTCTTTTTTGTTATTGCCCTATTTGTTGTCCTGCCTATTTTTTCTGCCAAAACCATCACAGCCTGTTTTCCTTAGGGAATAATAGCACAATGTTAACTGGGCCGGGCAAATAGTGCATAGATTTCTCAATAAAACACATGCACATTCATGCTTAAATTAGATTGCGGATGATTAGTGAATAAGAAGCAGTTTTTTTTTGTGCTGAAATAACACGGGCAGCAGTGGTGCAGCTGAATTTGCCCCACAGTGTTCACAGTTTTTAAGGAAATCAACCTATGAATGGCTTTCTTATAGTTTTATCTGCATATTAAGTTGGGATAGGAGAAAGTATTTTAACATAAAAAAAGTTAAACACATCAGCTTTAATAAATGCAAACATTTGAGTGTACAATATTATAATATGTCAATATAATATTAAATCCATCAAATGTATATTAAGTGTTCAGCAGATTAAATCGAATTACTTTAATTGCTGGCATTTCCTTTAGCTCAGTGTAACAACTGTGAGAAAGTTTGTGGATATTGTGCCTCACCCATAAATACACCTTCTCCATTTTGTTTGTTTATTCTGAACCCACACTCAACCAATCCCACTGCTGCAGTGGAAAATATATAAACTAAAAACACCAATTTGTTCCATTTCATACAGACTGTTTGAGGCAAACTTGTTTGATCCAGCATGCTTGTTGACTCATGTCATTCATACAAAGAAAGATAGATAGATAACCTATCTATCTATCTATCTATCTATCTATCTTACATGACATTAGTTTTGAGACAAGACCAAATTACAAATTTGAATGGTGAGAACAGCATTATGCAGAGTCAACTGTGCAATAATTATCATATTTATCATGTCACATAATTAGCAGGATATCCTGTCGCATTTTATACTTATGTAAATTAAGGTTTGTCATTTAACAGGCGTAAACACTGCAGAGTGCAGTGTCTCATTCTGAGTATTGTATTGTCTTTAAACAACTGATTTTCAGTTTCTGTACAAACAAAACAATAAATGCCTTGCCTCGGACAAAAAAGCATTCTGAAAAACACGTTGTGATAGCTTATTTGTATGGTGCTGTTATAGAAGTATTGCTAAAACAAATGCTCTGTTGCAGTACCACAGTACAGTGATGATATCAGAAATACCATAGTACATAGTAGTACCCCAAGGAATACCAAAGAATAGTATTGCCATGTCCAAAACACCATTGTTATACCATGGTACTTTTTGTTTATTTACCATATTTTCTCAAAAAAAGCCATGGTACTATGGCTATAGTAATGGTATCAGATGGTAATAAATACCATGGTACTGAATGAAAACCAATGATTCTGTTCTAGTTTTTATACCACTGTAACTTACTCTTGAATTTAAAATACAAAATAAAAGTAAATGTATTCCACTACAGTTACAATTGAAATCAGTGGATCACTTAACGTTGTGTTGATGTAGTGACACTAGGGGTCCCTATGGAAAAAGCCACAACAGCTGAACCGTGTTATGTGAACTGCCAATGCAGATGCAAGCAAGCTGCTGCGTGCATAATAGCAGGTGCATCAGACTGCACGTAACCTCCCCCAATGCCCCAAAAGACATCATGTAGTTCTCCACATCCCTGAGGGGGGGAAGTGACGTAACTAGCATGGGAGCAGGCCACGCCACCCGACCAGCTGTTCCGTATTACTAAACTCTACCTGTTCATACCTGAAAGAAAACCGGCTCAACCCGGAGATTGTAAAATCTCATGAAGGTATTGGGTGTTGCCCAGCCCGCTGCTCTGCAGATGTCTGCTAGAGAGGTGCCATTGGTCAGTGCCCATGGGGACGCCACACTCCTTGTAAACTCCTACCAGACCCAGATGGCCTGGGTCTAGTATGCCAATGCAATGGCGTCCAAGATCCAGTGGGCAACCCTCTGTTTGGAGATGGCATTCCCTTTCTGCTGCCCACCAAAGCAGACAAAGAGCTGCTCAGGGCATCTAAAGCTCTGCGTGCATTCAATGTAGGTGCACAAAGCATGCACCGGACACAGCAATGACAGGGCTGGGTCTGCCTCCTCCTGGGGCAGCGTTTGCAGGTTCACCACCTGATCCCTGAAGGGGGTCGTGGGAACCTTGGACACATAGCCCGGTCGGGGTCACAGGATCACGTGAGAATCTGCCGGACTGAACTCCAGGCAAGTGTCGCTGACAGAGAACAATTGCAGGTCCCCCACCCTCTTGATGGAGGTGAGCGCAATAAGGAGGGCCGTCTTTAAGGAGAGGGCTTTCAGCTCGATTCTAGCGGTTCAAATGGGGCTCTCCGAAGGACCAGGAGGACCACGGAGAGATCCCATGAGGGGAAGAGGCATGGCCTGGGAGGATTCCCTCTCAGGAACATGATGATCAGATCATGATTCCCTAGGGACTTACCGTCCACTACGTTGTGGTGTGTGGCTATAGCAGCTATGTATCCCTTCAAGGGGGACAGCCGACCCTCCAACCTCTCCTGCAGGAAGGAAAGCACTGACGCAACTGCGCATCTCTGGGGGGGTCTTCGCCTCTGGAAGAACACCAATTCGCGAACAGGTGCCACTTCATGGCATAAAGTTGCCTCGTAGAGGGCGCTCTGGCTTGAATGATCTGGTTCTTCCTCAGAGGAATCTGCCAGGGAGGTGCTGTCGCGAGGAGCGTGAGGTCCGACAACCAAGTCTGGGTGGGCCAGTATGGGGCCATGAGGGTGACTTGTTCCTTGTCCTCCCTGACCTTGCACAGGGTCTGTGCAAGAAGGCTCACTGGGGGGAATGCACATTTGCACAGCCCCCGGGGCCAGCTGTGTGCCAGCACATCTGTCCCAAGGTGGGATCCCGTCAGGGAATACCAGAGTGGGCAGTGGGAGGATTCCTGGGGCGTGTACAGGTCTACCTGTCCTTTGCCGTATCGACTCCAATTCAGCTGGACCACCCCGGGGTGGAGTCTCCACTCTCTGCTGAGCATTGCCTGCCATGACAGTGTGTCCGCTGTGGTATTGAGGCTGCCCAGGATATGAGTGGCCTGCAGTGACCTCAACTGCTGCTGACTCCAGAGGAGGAGATGGCGGGCGAATTGCAACATGTGACAGGATCGTGGACCGGACCAACACATGCTTGCCCTGGATCAATGGTAATAGCCTCTGCTGGGCGAGTAGTACAGCCAGCAACTCTAGGCAGGTGATGTGCCAACCCAGTTGCGGTCCTGACCAGGAACCGGTGGCTGCGTGCACGTTGCACACGGTGCCCCAGCCCAGTTTGGAGGTGTCTGTGGTGACCACAACACGTCTGGACACTTACTGTAGGGAACATCTGCCCGTAGAAACATGGTCTGTCCAAGGGATGAATAAGTGGCAGCAGAGTGATGTGATAGCTACACGATGTGTGCCGTGGTGCCATGCCCATCTTGGGACTCAAGTCTGAAACCAGTGCTGAAGTGGTCTCATATTCATCAACCTGAGTGGCGTGACTGCCGCTGAGGAAGCCATATGCCCCAGGAGCCTCTGAAAGTGTTTTGGTGGAACCGCCGTCCTCCACCTGAATGACCTCAGGCAGTTCAGCATTGAATGCGCATGGTTGGTTGTGAGGTGCACTATCATTGAGACTAACTCCATACCGAGAAAAGAGAAGCTCTGAACCGGAGACCTCTGCGACATTTGTGATGACGCAAGGGGACATGGACAGGCCAAAGGGGAGGACCTTGTACTGATATGCCTGGTCGTCGAAAGCAAATTGTAGGAAGGGTCTTTGTTGAGGTTGAACCGAGACGTGAAAGTACGCGTCCTTCAGGCCGCAACCCACCTCCTTTCTTTGGCACGATGAAGGGGTGTAAAACCCTTTCCCCATCTCGGTTGGAGGGACAGGCTCTATCGCGCCCTTGCGAAGAAGGATCGCGATCTCTGCACGCAGGGCTGAACCGGGGTGGGCACCTGGTGAACTGATCGCTGCCCAAACACGTGAGGCAGCGCCTGTGGAGATAATGTTCACACCCAGGAATCACACAAGGACGGAAAGGCATCTTTAAAAAGACGTGTCTTTAAAAAGACATTCAATGTCAATGTGTGTGGTCTTTAAGAAATATATTCTTTTAGCAGGAAATATAATCTTAGGTTAGGTCAACACATTCAGGGCTCGAGCCCCAAACGATTTTGGACCAGCCCCGAATGTTTTTGTCCATAATTGTAGGTTTTTGAGTTGGACAGAAGTGGAAGTTAAGTATGCGTTGGTTATTGAAGTGGCTTTCCTGCAAACTTAAAGAACTTAAACTTAAAAAAGATAATCATGGAGCTTTATATGCGCCAAGTATGCTTCTTCATCTGAAATGCGTTTTTCAAGCCTGGTTTTTGCGCTAGTGTTATCACAATACCACTCACATGAAGCTGCAGTTATACATAGTTTTTCTGAGCAAACACTGGGTGGCACCATGATGATTCTAATTGCCTGTTTTGTATATCTGGTCTAGAAATGGCAAGTAAAAACTGTCAAAACAAGTGATCCAGAGAAGAACAACAAACATTTAAGGCAAGGCAAGGCAAGTTTATTTATATAGCACATTTCATACACAATGGTAATTCAAAGTGCTTTACATAGTAGAAATTAAAAAGAAAAAAAAAAACAAGAATAATAAAATAAGAATAATTAAAACAGTTTAGAATAAAAAAAATTAAAAAAAATAAAAATCTAATAAAACACAGTACAAACAGTCGGACACACAGTGGCACAGTGCTCATTCAGTAAATGCACAGCTAAACAGATGTGTTTTGAGTCTGGATTTGAATGACTACTGTAGGAGCACATCTGATCTCTTCTGGAACCTGGTTCCACACTGTCCTTGCTTAGAGTGAACCCTTGGTATTTCTAGCTGATGTGATTCTAATGATCTGAGTGATCTGTTGGGTTTATATTCAGTGAGCATATCTGCAATATATTGAGGTCCTAGCCCATTGAGTGATTTATATACCAGTAACAATACTTTAAAATCAATCCTAAATGTAACTGGGAGCCAGTGTAAAGACCTGAGGACTGGTGTGATATGTTCATATTTTCTGGTTTTGCTCAGAATTCTGGCAGCAGCGTTCTGTATGAGCTGCAACTGTCTTATGGTCTTCTTGGGAAGGCCTGTGAGGAGTCCATTACAATAATCCACCCTGCTGGTGATGAAAGCATGCACAAGTTTCTCTAGGTCTTGACTGGAAACAAAGCATCTAATTCTTGCAATATTTTTCAGATGATAGTATGCTGATTTAGTTATTGCTTTGACATGACTACTGAAACTAAGGTCTGACTCTAGAGACACACCAAGATTCCTGACTTGATTTTTAGTTGTTTGACCCCTAGCGTCAAGGTATGCATTCACCTTGAGAACTTCATCTTTGTTTCCAAACGCAATGACTTCAGTTTTGTCTTTGTTTAACTGAAGAAAGTTTTGGCACATCCAACTGTTTACTTCATCAATACATTGGCACAGGGAGTCAATGGGGCTGTAATCGTTAGGTGATAGGGCTAAGTAGATCTGTGTATCATCTGCATAGCTGTGGTAAGCCATTTGGTTCTTTCTCATTATTTGGCTAATTGGGAGCATATACAGGTTGAACAGGAGTGGAGCAAGAATTGAGCCTTGAGGGACTCCGCATGTCATGGGCGTCCACTCAGACTTATGGTCTCCTATACTCACATAATAACCTCTCCCTTTATTTGGTGTAAAAATGTATCTCAGGCTCAACTTGTGCAAGCCTTTTGAAGGGTTGGCTGTCATAACAACTCATAATAATTAATAATTAACAGAATAATTAACGATATCAGTGTAACTAACCTGTGACCATCGTTTCATGTAATGTACACAATCAGGTAAGGAACTGTCTATTAAAAATGGTCATCTTGACTGTGAACTATCGGCATGTTTCTTTGACAATTCTTACAAATGCAATACCTTAAACATTACACAATATGATGCGAGTGAAAAATTGAAACATACTGAATCGTGGAACACTTCCTTGTTCAGGACACGTTGACAACTCGTAGACAACACGTCAACAACGCATGTTTGCACGTTGTTCACGCGTTGTCAACGTGTTGTAAAAGTGTTGATTTCATCTGCTTCTGAGCCATTTGGCCACTTGTCCAGTTTGAAGGGTTGAGTGTTATACTTTTCCATTGGCTGCTGAGAAGTAGGGTTAAACCATTTCTGTAAGCCTGGGGGGTTTGCCTGCCTCTATTTAACATACTAAGGAGCCTCTTATTTCTTGGTACTTTTCTTCCTTTTGTGTGTAGCCTATAAAAATTTAATATTTGGATTGCAGTTTTATGACATAAAATAAATTGAAAAGTTATAAATTATTTTATAAGGATTTAAAGATAAATTGCCTCCTTTTGCTCCACTACTGCCTCTTTCGATTAAAAAACACATTAGTGGACATTCTTTCTTTTTACACCATTCATCAATCTTTAGTTTTGTATCATTACAATCAACAATTGTGTGGCTGCAAAGTTACAACAGTGGAACTCACTAAATGTTGGTTTAGGATACAGACCATTGTAATAAATATGTATTTAGAAAACATGAAACTTTACTCTTTGAACATTTTTATTGAATGTAGGTTATGACCAGCAGGGGGCATACTAGACTAGCCTATACCCTTAATCCTGATGAAATGGTAAAATAATGACAATGTCCTGATTTTAACCAGGTGCTTGTGGTGGGAAACCCTGTTAACATAATTTAAGATAGACTAGGTCTTAATTGATATAGCTTTCGGCACCAGTGTAGAAACGCGGCACGAAGACGTGGGCTTTGAAAAGTTGAGTAGCTTTTAATGACTACAGTTCCGCATATAACTTCCTTCATATTATTTGACAAAACTTTCTTAAACACAATGAATGGTTTTCTGTGTGACTGCATACGTCAACACTGGACTGACGCATGTGTGCAGCTCTCTCTCTCAACTGTAGGTTCTGTGGCCACTTTTATGCCATTCTCCCCATACTTGCTGAAATCAGAGACAGGTGTTAGACATAATTTGGCTCAGGTGCAAGCGCCCTTACCGCTTTCTCCCCCGGACGGACGCTTGACCACGCTCCTGCTGCCACACAGGGCTATATTGTGTTCATATTGTTAGGTCCAGACCCTGTAAATGCCAAGAGTGAAAGTATCCCCTACAGCCATCCCATATGCTTGGCTCAGTTGCAGGATTTAGCAAATTTTCTGATTTGTAAAGAGGACATGGTATGATATAAAGTCTGGCATTTGATATGTGTTGTGCTGTAATCCAAGATGTTTCTTTTCTTCATCTCTCATGTACAGTTTAGGGTCTATGGTTTGTGGTGCCCCTCACCTGATAACTCTCCATTAGCCCTTTGTTCTGAGATGGGTTTTTTTTCTTATAGATCTGGGGACTTCTGATTTATGATGGCTCAAGCCTGATCTCTCTCAAATCCCCATTTACATTGTGATTAGATTGTATTGTACTATTATAAGGGGCAAGTAAGGCTTCTATTGGCATGCATCACAATACGCCATTCAGTACTCAAAACCTCAATTCCCAGAAAGTGGAGCCTCTGTCATCAGGGTTTGCACATAGACTTACAGTCTATTGGCGTGCACAGATGTGTTGGTACTGCCAGTGACTGGAATGTGATTGGTTATTTCTGCCTGTCCATCCAATGTTGAGTTATGTATGCTCTGAATATTTATTTCCCCAGTATCTCCAATATGCTGCATTCGCTCATTCATACTAAACAAAAGCTTGCAGCATAATCCTGCAACTATGCTTTCACATAGTGATGTGATTTTCCAGAACCAGTGGTGTGACAGAAAAATACACAACAGACACAACACCAGCATGCTGGCTGTGGCTTTTCACACAGACATTGTTCCATCTCTGTTACTACCCATGTTCCTGGCACAGAGGTGGATCAAATCAGACCCCCCTTTCACGCTCCGTACCTTTCATACAGCGAGACAAATCTCCCAGAAAATAATGCAGTGTGAAAGCAGCTATGGATAGCCAGACTCATGATTTAATTGCCAAAAAATGAGATGAGAAGTCTGCTGATATTTAACAAGAGCCATCAGACCATTTGCACAATATTGGGCACAATTAAAACTGTTGAACCACATTAATAGATATAATTTATTATGTATAATAAGCTGTAACTGGCTAAACACTTACATCTCAGGTTTTAGACTTTAATAAGAATTTTAAGGATGACCAAGGAGTTTGGCACAGTAGTGTACATCTCAGTCCAATCAGTTACTATCTGACCTAATTACAAACTTTCATTCTAATCCTGACAGTCTGTATATTTCATCAAAAAGGGTAATATCACCTTTGTACATATGTCTGAGTGCTTAATGTCTAAACAAAAAGAGGTCCGTTTAGGTTTTAACAAGCCCCATAATTAGTCACAATGTGCCCTCTGCTGGTCAAAGCCCTATATTAAATTAAAATGCTGAAAAAGGCAGATGTTGTTTTCCAAAGACATATACAGTATACAATGGTCTGTATCATGTAGCGCGACATGCACGTGCAGCTCTCGCCTTTTTTCCGGCTCGTAAAGCTAATGTGCGTGAACATTCTAGAGTTGATTGACAGTTGATGTCTGTCTCTAAAAGGTGATTGGCTCTTTTAACTATTTAACTTCCTTTCTACATCCGTTCACCATTGGGCGCTCAATGCTCCTTGGTTGAGCGTTCTAATTTGTGTATGAATTTTCAAAGTGTAGTATTTAAAAAAAAATACGTAAAATAGTGCGGTTTGGGACGCACCTTCAGATTCTACTCAGAATTGTCTAGTTTAAAACACAATTGTTTTTTTTGTTTTTTTTAAATACTATATTAATTTATGTGCATTCACAGCTTATGGTTTGATACTAGCCCCCGATGTTTTCAAATCCCAGAGATGCCCCAGATGTCTACCACATACTATGGTATATGAAATGACACAAATGTACTTCAAAGGGTCGGAAATATTTACGTGCTGCACTCCAGAAGCTCATTCAACTCAAAGTCCTTTTCAAACTGCTCAGTCACACCAAGTTAATGTAAAGTTTTCTGGTATCGGTAAGTGATACTTTTTATCCATGCCCAAATAGTCTTAACACATCAATCATCCGACTTAATACTTTTGTTCTGTTGGTTGGTTAAAATATCCCTCATAAGCCCTATATAGACGCCGCAGATTGGTTATTTAACATTAAATCTTTCCCGGAGTTCATCAGTTCTTACCTGTGAATGGAGATGCAGTGCGCTCTAGTAGGTGTCAATGGAGCTCGGATGGAGCTGTCTGATGGTCGAGCATTTATAGTTGGACGAGGTCCTGATTCCAGAGTTGCAGATAAAAAGTGCTCCAGGCATCAGGGTGAGCTCTGTATTACACCAGTACCACTTATGCAAAATGCCATATGTGCATATTTTGTGTCTATTCATGGAGTTTAACGAAAGTACTTCTCTTGATTGTTCAGTGAAACTTGTGGCCGACTATGCCAAACAGGAAGTTTTGGTTACACAGGTAATAATGCTCTACATGCTACAGTTGAATAAACTAGAATATATAATCTTTTAAGCATAAAGGATACAAGTTCAAAGCATCCTGTTTTACCACAGCTCGGGCCCAACCAATGTTCAATAGATGGCCAGTCTTTAGGTCGTGGTCAGTCAGCATGCCTGACTTCTGGATGCACACTCTACCTGGTTGATCAGTCCCATCCATTCACAGTGGAATTTTCTGGCATTTCAAATGAAAACTATTCTTCTCCTCAAAAGCAGAAAACAAAAGCAAATGAAAGCAAAGACAGTCAAAGCAGATCAAAGAATGAGACCCAGAAGTCTGCCCCCAAGAGGAACATGAAGGATTTCTTTGCTTCATCACCAAAAAAGGTAGATCTTCCAGGACTGTAGAGCTGTTTGGGAATATATGATCAAATATTTATTTTTCAAAGATTAATACACTTTATTAAATAAATAGTTGCCCAAAAATGGAAATCCTCATCATTTACTCACCCTCATGCCATTCCAGATATTTCTTTCTTCTGCTGAACACTAAGGCAGCAACTAACGATTATTTTGATAATTGATTAATCTAACGATTATTAGAAAGTTTATTAGACTATTCATCAATTTTTACAAAGATTAATCATTAGCTCTTAACCGGTTATTCAGCTTGTGGCCGTGATAATGTACATTGTCTCACTGAGACTTCCACACTTGCTTTGCAAGTGAGGTGAATCGCTAAGTGTGTGTCACATTAGAGTAATTACATTATTGATTTAATGTTTTATTTTACATTACATACATTGAGCACCAAGTTCTTTCAGTCAACCTGCAAATGTTATTTGTGACACTGTTGTGTTTTCACAGGCAAATGGTGGAATGACTGTTGACAAATCACAGAGTTTCTATGTTGGATGTGAGCTAAAACAGAAAAGTGCACTGAAATTACCATTTCATATGTGATCATATCTGTATAAAGTGATGATAAATGTTTTGTGTTGGTTGTCTCAAATGGTTGTGATATGTTCTAGGGACACATCAATCCGATACCTGGATAATGATGGTTTTAACGATCTGTTACCTGTAGTGATGGTTTTAACATCAAGCTAAAAAAATTACTTTAAAGAATCATAAAAGCATCATTACAGTAGTCCTTGTGACTCTTGCATTTTATTCAAAATCTCTTGAAGACATATGATAGTTTTGTAAATTGAAAAAGACTGTGTTTAATAAATACATATTTAGATTGCATGCCCTGCACCCCTCACTGAATAAGCGCTGTCCTTTTGACACGCATGCGCGCGTTGTGTTTCCATGTTTTATGGGAACATAATGGTTTTTATACTATACAAACTAAATATTCTATCCCCTAACCTTCACAGAAAACTTTCTGCATTTTTACATTTTCAAAAAACATAATTTAGTATGATTTATAAGCTGTTTTCCTCATGGGGACTGACAAAATGTCCCCCACAAGGTAAACAAATATGGGTTTTACTATCCTGATGGGGACATTTGATCCCCACAAAGCGATAAATACATGCTCGCTCGCTCACACTGGGTGCATAAAGACATTATGACTGAAATATTTTGTTTTTGTATAAAAATATTATAATATTTTGTAATAATAATAAAATAAATAATAATAATAATTATTATGATTAGATCTAAAGTCCAGTCTAAATGTGCAAAAGATCTGTCTTGCAGAATTTTACCATCATTCTTCCCTACACCACAGGTACAATAGTTTTATTGTGTTACTGTTGTTGATGGTAATAAAGACATTAATGCCAAACACTGTACATCAGCATTCAATTTCTTCAAAAAGATTATTTATATCAGCTTCAATCAATTGCAGGTGCATTTTCAGCAATATTTTGATAAAAAGTTTATATTTTATTTTTGAAATGTGGAAATTCTCTGACATGGTTTGCAGCATGTACTGTACAATGACCCAACAGCACAGCAGATTATATGTATAATGTTGATTTCCCATCATTTACAGATGCAGCAGGTCGTCCTGCTAACTGGGCCCCAGGGAAAAAGAAGAAAGACTTTTCCTGCAGTGACAGACTGGTAACGGCCTATAAGTCTTCATCACAAACAGCAGATTGAATTAGTTACTGATAGTTAGTTTAAGAGTGACTGAATTTTACTTGGGGACTATTTGGTTTTAATATGTAAACTGTTTCGGCCACAAGGGGGAGCTGTACTGTTATTTTTCCTTTCCCTCCTCTTGTAGAACCAAAAAGGAAAGTTTCAAGCCATGGATCTATTCACAGCAGTTCATCATAATTTTTTTATGAAATTGACAACAAGGCTATGAGGGATAGACAGTTTCTTTTAATTGGTTGTGATGTTGTTTAAAGTTTTTTGGATCATTCAGCTGATGAAACGTTGAAAAAAAATTACACAAATGTTAGTAGACAGAAAACGTGATCTAGGAGCTTTACACAGCTTTACATTGCATGCCATTGAAGAGATGGTATGTCAATCCCTCACAGCCTTGTTTTAATTCACATCAAAAAAATCAAATATTGCTCAACTGTGAATAAGGTCTATTTGATCGACTTTTAACAAAATACAGCTGCACCATTTTGGATTTTCTCTCTTATGCCCATAGTTTGATCTCAATATTGCCGGCTCAGTTCAGCATGCCAACTTTTGACCCTGTAAAGTATTTTTCTGTTTCTATTATGAATTATTCCTATTGTTTTATTTATGAATATGTGCTTAAACATGAATCCAGGATAGTTGTGTTCTGAAGTGACATTTATACTTCCAAAGTGTATGCATGATTATACTTTTCTAGAGAAATTCAGACACTAAAATGTATCTTTACGATCCTTCTGATGCCACCCTCACGTCTACCAAACAGGAAGTCATTGTTGCGGTGGGATTCCCTGGATGTAAGCCCTTTTTTTTAAAAATCTGTATCAGTGTTTGTGTTTTTCTTCATGTTTCTTCCAGGTGAAGACTTGATTCAACCCTTTTTTCTCCTTTTGCAGCGGGAAAAACTACATTTTTCCAGACACACATCATTCCAAAAGGCTATGCATATGTGAACAGGGTGAGCTCAAGCTCTGCTCTAACACAACTTCCTGTACAATAAGCGAGCCAGAGACGGGCAGTAGATTTCTTAGAGCTGGATTGAGCACCACTAGTAGAGAGATTTTATCACAATGTTAGTCAAAATGTGGGTGAAAGGTTGATTCCTGAAACTTATGCCACAACTACAATGCATCAAGGTCATTGCAACAGATCACAAAATATCAAACTTTTTGGCATTTGTTTTAAAAAAGATGTCACAAAGCACATTTTTCAAGAAGTACATTTAACAAAAATTGTTACATTCTGGAACAATTGACAAACTTAAAAATGAAGAATAAAACGTATTTATTCACTTTCTGTTTGTCAAATATTAGAGGATCATGTCCATAGTTAATTTGATGAACAACACCATTTTGAACTTTCTAAACTTCATGAAAGACTTCAGACATCCACATAAAATCCAAATTTCACAAGCCCAATCCAAACCTATGGCATCTGGGAAGTTACTTGTAAGTGGGGGAGAAAGAGAACTTTAAAATCCATGCCCATAATTTTGCAATTTGCACCCTTTGTTTATAAGCCATGCTCACAGATTTGTAAACCATTCCTCGTTTTTAACAAATCGTGTCAACATTTTTATAAACCGTGCCCTCAATTTACTAATATGTACTCTCAGATTTGAAAACCATAACCATGATTTCACTCCGTACCCACAATTTAATAAACTGTACTCACGCATTTGTAGCCTTTCCCTCATTTTTTAAATCTGTGCTGACTCTTAACAAGCACAAGCTCCCAGGTATTCAGTTAACAAATCTTCCTGTAAATTGTTTTATTGTGGATAGGTATTAAGTTTAATACTGAAAATTGTCTTAGCTGAATGTTTAAAGTGATTCTCCATAATTTGATGTGGGGATGGCATAGACAACGATTTGATAAGAATAATGTTCGTCATAATCTATTCCTTCTGTTTATTTATGATATTCTCATATTCTCCCTTGAATTTCTATAGCCAGGAATAAACACATACTTTTAATAAAACACATTTTTTTTAATTTTAGTTTTTCGTATAGTAAAGGTATATATAAATCACATTTAGCGTTTTATTGATGACCAAGTCCCTGAGTAACCAGCCCAGAATCAAATGCCTCCATTCAGTTTTGTTCTGCCTATTTTAGTTTGCAAAACCGTGGGTACGAATTGTGAAATCATGGGTACTGTTAACGGATCTGTGGTAATGGATTGCAAAATTAAGGAGAGCGGTTTATGAATCTGTGGGATTGGATTGCAAAATCGAGGGAACTGTTTACGAATCTGTGGGATCGGATTGCAAAATTGAGGGAATGGTTTACGAATCTTTGGGAATGGAATGCAAAATTGAGGGAATGGTTTACGAATCTGTGGGAACGGAATTAAAAATCGAGGGAATTGTTTACGAATCTGTGAGAACGGAATGCAAAATTGAGGGAATGGTTTACGAATCTTTGGGAACGGAATGCAAAATTGAGGGAATGGTTTACGAATCTGTGGGAACGGAATGCAAAATTGAGGGAATGGTTTACGAATCTGTGGGAACGGAATGCAAAATTGAGGGAATGGTTTACGAATCTGTGGGAACGGAATGCAAAATTGAGGGAATGGTTTACGAATCTGTGGGAACGGAATGCAAAATTGAGGGAATGGTTTACGAATCTGTGAGAACGGAAGGCAAAACTGAGGGAATGGTTTACGAATCTGTGGGAACGGATTGCAAAATTGAGGGAATGGTTTACAAATCTGTGGGAACGGATTGCAAAATTGAGGGAATGGTTTACGAATCTGAGGGAACGGACTGCAAAATTGAGGGAATGGTTTACGAATCTGTGGGAACGGAATGCAAAATTGAGGGAATGGTTTACAAATCTGTGGGAACGGATTCCAAAATTGAGGGAATGGTTTACAATCTGTGCGAACGGATTGCGAATCTGTGGGAACGGAATGCAAAATCAAGGGAATGGTTTACGAATCTGTGGGAACGGATTGCAAAATCGAGAGAAGGGTTTACGAATCTGTGGAATTCATTCTATAAATTCTAGGTTGAGAGTCTTTCAATTGCCGCATATTGTAGTACATGTAGTTTGTAGAGTTTATGAAGTGTTGTAGACATGTTCCGTCTATAATGATAACATTTTTATTTCTGCTTGAATTTAGCCTTAAAAAATAATAATTTCAAGGCAATTTGTACAGACATCCTTACAACTAAAACTTTTACAACTAAAACTAAATTTTTTTAGCATGCATGTCTTTTGTCTTAATCCTGAATATTTAAAAGTCACATTTTATTCCTCTCTTTGATACAAATCAATTACCATCTATAAGTTTACTAAATTAAAAGAGAAACGCTTAATACATTTATTTTATTTAACCCTCCAAGCATCAACTTTTATAGTTAACCTTACACATCAATTATATCAAAATTCACACTGTAATTTTTTGTAAGTTTTCTCAGATGTTCTTATGCATACTGGCCCATAGGATGGTCACTCCACTCCGGGAGATGAGAGATCTTCTCTTCAGTGCTGGGCTGGATGGGCCAACCCCAGGCTTTGAAGAAGCAGGACAGATTCATGTTGACCACTTTGGAGAAGGTCTCAGCATATTGATTCATCTTGCCTGCATTGTCATTTGGAACTCCACTCATTTCATGGTAGGCTGAAAAAACTTTCTTGAAAGCATCCCAGCCAAATTTGTCTTGAAGCTTAGGGTGGATAAAAATAATAGGGTAAAACATAGAAATAACAGAGTGGATATATCATTACAATTTCACAATAGCTTCATCAAAATTATTTAATTTCTCTCCATTTTTAAAACAAATTTGAAGAGAGCTAATTAATGTAGCATTACAGATTTGAACTTTGTATTAAATTATACTGTTATATTATACAACCAACATTATGATCAATCTGTTTATACCTGCATATAAGTCTCCAGTGATGTCCACATACTCCAGTTTTTTAAATCTTTGCCACCTTTAGCATAATCTCGAGCACGACCCTGTCGATTTTCTAGGGTCATTGCTGGATGTGCATTAGCCCTGTTCAAACCCAGCACTTCCTCATGTATGTACACTGACCACAGGTTGCAGGTGCACTCAGTTGTATGTGGAGGGAACTCCCAAACTTCACACTGCTGGTTATGACCCAACTCATGAATGGGCCCCCAGAGACCACTTTTACGGGCTGCCTCTGGGTTCATTAGTTCTGGGGCAGAACTGGAGTGCATCATGATGGGATATCCAGAATGCATAAAGCCTGAAAGGGAAAAGGGGAGTTTGGTGTTTAATATGGCTGCTAGATCACCGTGACAACCACTGCACCGAGGTGGTGAACTCCCACCTGTGGTGATGTGCAGCTAAAAGCATCAACTTATAAGAGCTTTCAAAAACCTGAAATAAATAATAGCATATAGTATAGTAAAGAATTAGGGCCTTTGTTACTGTGTTGTAAATTTTTAGTGCTAGAGACTGTTTAATTTATAGTTTTTAGAGACTTTAGGATTTTGCGCAAGATAGCACATTGTTACGGCACTGGCCTATTCACAACTCAAGTTACGCATAACACACAATTTGTTCAAGTCCAATTATGCCTTCGCATTGTCTGTGCAGACACGTGCAATAGGCTTTATATCGTACGTCACATGACCAAATTGGAAATCTGGTCTCATCACATCCACTTGTCGGAGAAAGCAGTAACAGCAGTTTGAACTGACGGAGATAGCTATGGACTTTAAGGTAATCAGCTAACCTAGCTATTGCTTTTTATTGTTGGTGTTTTATTCTATTTTAATATCTGAATATTAGTAAGAAGAAGAAAATGTCTTTGTCAAGACCAATAAAGTACCAGAAGCGGGATAATCCTAAAAGTGATTTCTGCTGTGAATCTCAATGAAGGCATCTTGAGTAAAATAGCGCCATACTCAACGTAGCACATACAGAGGACCTGAACTGGAAGCAATGTGACCTGTTTTACAGAATACAAAGATTGTTGCGTACAACTCGAATTCAGCAAAAGTTCAGATGTGCATTTGCTTCATTGTCTGTTTAGATGTTAGTGGTGATATTATAATAATGTTGTTGATGTATGTTACGACCCGAGAGCTGCGTTTTGTTTGTATCTTTTCTCCACTTTCACTCTCTCCTGTCAAAACTCTCAGGTCTCGCGAGTGGTTGATTATCACGTCAATCATCATCAGTCAACTTTACGTCACTACCCGAAGATCACGTCACCACCGTATAAAGACCCGGAAATGGTGAAAGGAGGGAGTTCAGTGCTCTTTGTTTTTGTTTTTATTGCTAATAACTTGAGATTTACCTCATTCGTGTTCTTTAATGAATGTTAAAACTTTTCTATTGTTCCCTTGCTACGCTTTACTTACATTCATTTTGTTTGTTTGTTACTTTGTACGGTGACATTGTCTCTACGTCCACAAGAACTGACCCTCTGTGGTTTACCAGACCAGCGAGGAGTGCATAGGGTAGTAGGTCACGTGACATACATCGTACAACACGTAGAGTTTGTGATTGTATAGACGCATCAGGTAAGGAGCGAGTGCTGCCACGTGTATTTCTGTTTGTATAGCTAGCGTAGCTTACTTAGAGCGCCTCACCGCTGAAGATTGTTTATTTGTTTTCTTTGGGTTTATTCATTAGCCAGGTTAGTGATTGTGGGAGGACGAGAAATAGCTGATGTTTAGGTTTTGTTAAATTCTTTGATTTGGCACCGCTCATTATCCATCTATCTAGCGTTCTTGTAAATATTGTGTAAGTAGTCTCTCTATTGATCATTGTAAATTGTTTATTTTTTATACTGGTGTTTGTAAATATGGGCAATTTACCTTTATTATTTCAATACAGAACTTTAACTTTCTTCAGTCTCCTATTTCATTTCAACAAATGTCCAGTAGTAGTGATCTAACACTTCTTTATTCTTTTATTTTTAACTTTATAGTTTTGATGTTGTGTTCCCTAATACCACAAGACATTCAAAGGGGGATGTAACAATATAGCAGATTAATGTCATATAGGATGCGTTTGAAAAAATAAGTTGATTAGCTCTCCAAGCGCTTCAGTTTATCAGTGTTCAGCTTTTTCATCTTAAAAATAAAATTTTCTACTTCTAACAAATTTTTTTATTTCTCATCATATATTCATCAACAATATATTTTAAGTAGAATTATTTAATTCTCCTAATGATGTGTATTTTTTCCCTCTCATCTTTGTTAACGGAATCAAAAAACACCTCAATCCTTTCTGCAGTAATTTCGTTATGCAAAAATTTTTCAGTGGGAATACCAGACAATGTTTTTTTCCCCTTACTCAAAACATCTGACAATTGAAAATCTTTTCAGCCAAGGACTGAACCACAATTTAATTATTGTCCATCCGTTTACAGATATTTAGTAGTTCTGAATATTTGAGTTTTGCTGTATTGCCAGATTTTGACTTTCTGGAATTGTTTTTATCCGTTGAAGTTTACATGTTACTGTCGTATAAGACATTTTAAAACCAATGCAAACTATTTATAATTTGAATTTTTGGGTATTTTGTAATATAATGCAAAGGGTTTAATTTCTATTCCGTTTCTCAATTATGCACTTTTTAGGAGTTTGATCCATTGTAAACACATGATTTGCGCATAATTTTCGGTGGACCCTTTTCAATTTGAAAACTACTGTCATTGGCGGAACAGCAGTTTGAAGAAAGTTAGATCTTATAAACTAGTTCATTGCTAGCTACTACACATCCAGTTTAATAGCACTGTCATTTAAAGGTAATTCTATTAAGTACCAAGTAAAACCATGAACCCCCTTGAGTACCAAGATCTGTTACCACCACATTACAGCAAGAACAGATGTGAAATATGCTCAACAGAACCACACGTCTTGCAATAAATTGGCCAAATACTCATATCTGTATAGTTGTACAGTCTGTTTCTGGCCTTAGCGTTATAATCATGTTGGTGGCTCTTTACCCTAACAAAGACATTGTAAGTATTCAATAGTACTGCATACCACAAGAGATCTGAACATCTGCAACAAATCGCTCCTTGCGGGGGAACTTGGCAGGCTTTGCCGCCAGGTCAGCTACGCCTCTCATTATGGAATCCCAAAGTGAAGCCACCTCATCGGGGCGGTCCAGATTCCTTATCACTGCTGATTCCAATGTGATGATGATGTTCTCAAACTCAAGCTCTGCCCAGGGCGCTGGTGCCTGACGGATCCCACCCACCCAGTTAGCAACACTGGTCTCTCCTAAGGGACGAGCAAGTTCAGATTCCAAATTTTACCACACACACCTTCATGACTTTTGATACGACAATGTTTAAATTAAGCATATATATACACATATTATAAATGTAAATAAAAAAAAAAATATTATTTCAAGGTCATTCAAATGTGCTCACTGAATATTCATTCAGCTTTCTTACCAGACTTGAAGTATGGGGCTTGAACTGCAGTCTGCACGACAATTTCTACCTGCTCCACTTTGCAATTGGGAGGTGCTATTAGGTAGATGAGACCTCCCCACAGATTACAGAGCTGGACCATTTCTGTGTTCAAGGGGAATCGCTCACAAACCACAGGTGCCCGTTTCAGAACATTTGCATCACCAATGTTATCTGTCTGGCAACCAATCTGCACCTGCATGGAGTGATACTTCATTTAAATGGCATGCGCTCACAGACCTTTTCATGTGCAGTGAGGTTGTTGGATGAGTATATCTATACAGGAGATACATTACTTGATTTCTGATAGAAATACATTTTTGAATTAATGCAATATAGTGTATGAACGTTTCTGATCACCTTCCAATTTTTCCCAATAATCTCTGGAGGTAGTGCAATGTATGTCTTCATACCAGGAGAAAGATATAAACCTGTGCTTATCCATTCTTCACAAGCTGAAACAAGTAATTTAACATTTAAGATACAATTAACAACTTGCATAAAACAAATGAATGGTTAAGATAAACTGGGTTTTTTAGTCTTCAGATTATTAACCCAGGGTCATTCTAAACCCTGGGTAAACATAATCCTAGATTATCTTGTTACATTTTGTTTCCATACTTTACCATAGGTTAGTAAAATTTTTTATCCTTGGTTAGTGTTTTATTTGCATATTACTATTCAGTTTCTGATAAGTTGTCTTTTGCTGAACAGCTAGCTGTTAAGGGGCTTTCACATGACTTGCATCAGGAGTCACGCACCGCTCAACACCAGTGTCAAGTGCCACTTTGATCTCCACATGAAAAGTGCTACAGAAAGCATTTTGTTTTAATTTTAGTTATTGAAAATGTATATTATTGGCTGAAGCTTCAAATTGACATTTAGCACTGTGTTACAATGCTTGACAACTGTTTTTGGGTGTAACCCCATATTGTGGTGCTAAGGGTGTAGGGGTATGCTCTGAAGTAGGGTTTCATAACCCAGGGTTAAAAGAGGTGTTACCCCTCTTTCAAAATTTCTTTTGTGATACACTGCTTAACCCAGGGTTGAAAATGTCTTTAACCCAGGGTAAAACATTATGCTAACACTGGGTTTAGCTCAGTGTGAAAAGCCCTAACACTTGCTACTTTTAAAGAAAAAAAAAAAACTTTCCCCCTTAATTTGGCAGGAAACTTTTGTACCTGCAGTGTCGGCACTGATGCGTACACTTGCATTGGACACAGTGGGTAGGTTGGTTCTGTCCTTGATGATGTAGGGCAGGAGGGCATCAGGGTCAGGAGAGACTTTGTAGACTTCGTTCCCAACATGGAGCATCAGATGGTCCTTGGCACTTTCAACAGGACAGTTACTACACACCTGCGGAACACCTACCTCTTTCACCATTTCAGAAAGAAGTGCTACCATTGAGGTATAGGCAGAACTGTCATGAGCCTCCATGCGGAGGTAACTCGCACAGTCACTACCAAGTTGCTTCAAGCAGCTCTGTTCTTGAGCAGTCAGTTCCTGCCCCTGGGTTACATGTTCAGCAAAACGCTGCAGCATGTTGCGAAAGTGGTACCCCTCTCTACAGATAAGCTCTACCTCTGGTGCTTTGTATAGTCCTCCACTCAAGGTGTTTCCCAAGATACACAACCCCATCTTTTTAAGAATGTGATTTCCAGGGTATTCAGTCATCACATTGGAGTCACAGTGGGTTTGGGCCCAATACCAGGCATGACCCCCAATGAGAAGACCACCACCTTCAGCAATAAAATCTTGGATCTGTTCACACTGGGAATCGCAGTAGGACGTGCAGACATAGACGCTAAGATCTTCTCTGAATTCAGTCAACTGACAATCTAGACCGGATTTGCTCAGTACATTCTTGGCTGCTGTAAGGCTGGGTAGGACCCCGATAACACCCTTACGACCTTCATCAAGCCACTGGATTGCATTGACCAAGAAAGTGGACAGAGCTTCACGGCCTAGGTAGCCTTCATGGGTTGCCACAATTATTCGCCCTTGGCCATAGTAGGCACCAGCAATGAATGCTTTTCCAGCTTGGGTGACTCCAATAGGAAATGCTAATGGTCCATGCACCATCACTTCAGATGGCAAAGCCTCACCTTGGATGTCAAACTCAGGCACACCTTGTAGCAGAAATTCTAGGTCACACTTAAAATCCTTCCCTATTCTGAAAAATTACAATAAACCACCATTAGAGAAACATTTTAAAACATTTGTATGTTTAGAAAAATAATGGGTAAAAGACTAAAAGGTATACAAAACTTACGATACGGCTAGCCAACAAGAAGGGATATTTCTAGGCACAGGAAATGTGCCAAGTTCCCCGGGGTGTTCTGAGAAGTAAATTCCTGCAACACTGCACACCTTGTTTCCAGGAAAGTTTAGCAAAGTGTTATCTTGTGGATGTGCATAAGCCCAACTCCAGGCTTGGCCTGCAATTAGCAAACTGCCCCCAGCTTTTAGGAAAGCAATCAAATCCTTTGCACAGGTCTCAACACTGTAAGCATCAGAGACATATACAGCTAACCCATTCCGAAAGTCTCCAATCTCTGTCTTGATTTGGGAGTAGACCAAGTTGTTAGCTACAGAACAGAATTTCTCCTGAATCCCTACAATGTGGTCTTCACCCTTACATGGCATGAGCCACTTTAGGGAATTTTCTACCAGGCCAGGGAAGCGTGTTAGGTATTCCTCATGTCCCAACACCACCACACGTCCCTGACCATAACGAGATGCAGCCATCAGGACCTGACCTCTTGGATTCATGGCAAGTGGAAAGGCATGGTCACCGATTAGCACTAGATCACTGGGCACTGCTTTCCCTTCTAAATCAAGCTCCTCCAGTCCAGACATGAGAGCGTAGTAGTCCTCTTCACATGCCATAGTGCTTTAGTTATGTTCAGTTAATCAGTATAAAAAATGCTTTTTAGCTCTCAAATTACAGTAACTTTTAGTGGGTATCACAGTTGGATTTGTTCCACCTGAGCTTATGCATGCAGTAGTGACGCTGACAGGATTTCAGCCCTACACAAAAGACAGAAAAAAAATTACATAATGTATTTAGAAACTGCTAAAATAAAGCATATCAGCTGTCCCCATTTTCTTTTTCATTGCTTAAAGCCTACATTTGTAAAGTTCATTATCCTCCTGATGTCCAGCAATTATAAGTTTTTCTGAGCCCATATATGCTACAGTGATAAATCTTTGGGTATTATTAGAGGACTCATGGGCTTTTCAAAGTACCAAATTCAGTAAAATAATTAAAAAAAATTGTAACCAACCAAAACAATATAATATAATATTTAATGTCACTTTTACTTTATTAAAATAAGCTGTAATTTAGGCAAGGCACGTTTATTTATATAGCACATTTCATACAAAATGGCTTTTCAAGGTGCTTTACATAAAAATAATATAAAAAATATATAAGATTCTTAAAAAACATTTTAAAATCAATGAAGAACAAGAAATAAGAGCAAAAAGTAATAGGATACATTTAAATAGTACAAATTATTAAAATGAATAAATAAGAATACAGAAATAATGATCCAGTGCGATCAGTAAGTCCAGCACAGTGATCAGTGAATAAATGCACTGACGTGTTTTCAAACTAGATTTGAATGTGGCTACTGTTGGAGCACACGGGACATCTTCTGGAAGCTGGTTCCAGCTCAGGTGGCATAACAGTGAAACACAGTCTCACCTTGTTTTTGAGTGAATCCTTGGTATTTCTAACTGACTTGATTCTAATGATCTGAGAGGTCTGATAGGTTCATATTCAACAAGCATATCTGCAATGTATTTAGGATCTAGGCCACTGAGTGATTTATAAATGAGTAATACTACTTTAAAATCAATTCTAAATGTAACTGGAAGCCAGTATAAAGACATGTGGACTGGAGTAATAGTCTCAGGTTTTTTGGTTCAGGTAAGAATCCTGAAAGCAGCATTTTGAATGAGCTGCAGTGGTCTAATGATCTTTTTGGGAACGTTAGTTAGCAGAAATCCACCCTACTGGTGATGAATGCATTATCAAGTTTATCTAAGTCTTGACTGGATATAAAACATCTAATTCTCTCTATATTTTTAGATGATAATAGGGACATTTAGTAATTTATTTGATGTGACTGTGACTGTCTGACTCCAAAATGACACCAAGATTCCTTACTTGATTTTTTGTCAAGGTATGTGTTCACCTGTTGAATCTTGCCTTTGTTGCCAAATAAAATGACCTTTTGTAGTTGTTTACCTGAAGGAAATTGCAGCACATCCAACTGTTAATTTCATCAATGCACATGCATTGAGAGTCTATAGGGCTGTAGTCATTTGGTGATAGGGCTAGGTAAATCTGGGTGCTATGGTATGCAATTTGGTTATTTTTGATAATTTGTGGGAGTATACATGTTATACAGGATAGGTGCAAGAACTGAGCCTTGTGGGACTCCACAAGTCATGAATGTCATAATTCCCTATGTTCACATAGTAGCCCCTCCCTTCTAAATATGACCTGAACCAGCTGAGGACCATCCCAGAGATCCCAACCAGTTTTCCCATCTGTCTAGAAGAATGTTGTGGTCAACAGTGTCAAAGGCAGCACTGAGATCTAGTAATACCAACATTGATAGTCTTCTGATTCAGGCAAAATATCATTAAGTATTTTTAGGTGCCGTCTCTGTGCTGTGATGCGGTCGGAATCCAGACTGGAAATTGTCCAAGCAGCCATGAGTTTAAAAATGTGTTCAGCTGATTGAAAAAAAAAAACAAAAAACAAAAAAAAAACACTTTTCAATTATTTTGCCTATGAAAGGGAAATGTGAGACTAGTCTGTAATTGTTTAATATAGAGTTAGAGATTGCTCTTTTTTAGAAGGGGCTTGAAAACTGCAGTTTTCAGGGACTCTGGAAACGTGCCTGACTCATATGTTATCCTAACATAAGTCACTTTTTGCGCAAATCTGCCACATTTTAAATAGATCAGAATGAACACTGAAACCACTATTTTCACAAATAACCACTAGATGGTGCCATAAACATGTGAAACTTACATGCCATATGTTGTTTGGCTCATCAGTTTCAACAGAGAGTGAAACAGGAGCCGTCAAACATTGTGTATCATATTTAATACACACAGCGTTATAGGGTTAATAACGTCAAGGATACATAAGAGTTCACACTTCTGACAAATTACTGCTGTTTTCAAGTAGAAGAGTTATAGGTGACTCTGGAGCATGGAGTGAGCAGTCAAACAAAGGAAGTAGTAAAGTTTCAGCTGAAATTTTGCCAGAGGAAATTGGACTGTGCCATTATGAAGGGGGATCCGTTCATTCAAATAATTCATTTCATTTATCTGTTTGTCTATTTAGGTGATTTAGGATTTACTGTACTATATTAATTAGGATTCAGTTTGTAAGTTGATGGAAATATGATTGTTATTTTTTAAGGTTATTTGAGTAAATTGTTATTTGATACATATTTATTTTGAATTTGGTAGAGACCAAGTTAAATATATTAACCTTAAGTGCCAGAGAAACTAGCGCACACCCATTTTGAAAATGTTGTCTTTGAATTTCTATATAGATTTCTATGGTGTTGATATGAATTCAAGTCATGTCAACCTTTATTTATAGAGCACATTTAAAAAACAGAAATTGACCTAAAGTGCTTTACAAAGCAAACAAACAAAATATGTAAAAACTAATTTAAAATATAAATATAACTATAAAACATAATAAAATAAGTAAAATAGTTTAAATACAACATCATGCATTAATCCACTTCAACCTATTCAAAAGCCACAGAATAAAAATAAGCTTTTAAAGAAGATTTAAAAATGTCTAGTGATAAAGCTGACCTCACATGGAAAGGGAAACTATTCCAGAGATTAAGGCCCATCACAAAAAAGGCATGGTCACCCTTAGTTCTATAGCGGCAACGAGGAACCTTCAATAGAAGTTGATCAGAGGACCTGAGTGCTCTGGTGGTGGAGTAAGGGTGTAGAAGGTCTTGTAGACAAAAGTATAGTGCCTTGTAGACAAAAATCTAAATTTTAGATCAACCCTGAATTTCACTGGAAGCCAGTAGAGATGCTAAAACCGGAAAAATGCGATCCCTCTTTCCTGACCCTGTTAAAAGCCTGCTGCATTATGAACAAGCTTAAGGTGGGATAACGCAGTTTGGGGCAGACCAATGTACAATGAGTTACAATAGTCTAACCTTGATGTGATAAGTGAGTGGATCACAATTTCCAAGTCTTTATAGGAAAGAAAGTTTTTTTATTTTAGCGATTGATCTCAGGTGGAAAAGGTTACCAATGACAACAGCACTGATCTGCTTGTTGAAAAGTAACGATGTGTCTAAAATCACTCCAAGACACCTCACATGATCTTGTACATTTGATGACAAAGGACCTAACTGGGCAACCAGGCCAGGTAAGTAGAACCTAAAATCAGAACTTTGGTTTTGCTTTCATTTCATTATTTGAAGCAATTTAGGGTGTTTTCAGGTGAACAGTTCTTGTCTACACTCACTGGGAAATAAAATTGGGAATCGTCAGCATAACAGTGATTAGATATGATGTAATTATTAAAAATAGATCAACGTGTAATTAGTTAGCAAAGTGTATTTGATAGAGTTATCTAAGTTTATCAAGAGTATTTGGTGCCGCTATCATTATGAGGACTCTCCATAGGCGCAATGGTTTTTATACTGTATGAACTATAGATTCTATCCCCAACCCTAAACTTAAACCTAACCCTCACAAAAAACGTTCTGCATTTTTACATGTTCAACAAAACATTGTTTAGTGTGAGTTTTTAAGCGATTTGAATAATGGAGACACTATAAATGTCCACATAAACCACATTTAAAGCATAATACCCTTGTAATGATCAGTTTGTAACCTAAAAAAAAAAAGTCCTCGTAAACCACTTAAACTTGCACACACACAGTACATGTGAAAGTGTGTATTTTATTTTATATTCTGTTTACAACCATTTTAATCGCATAATGGTTGTAAATTATGTTTTCCTTGTACCTGGCCCCCTCTTGCATTTTATTGGCCATTTCCCAAGTTGCAGCGGAGCTTCAATAAAACCAGGTAGAGCGGGAAGCAAGTAGGGTCATGGATTTATAGTTATTTGAGAGGACTCAGGGAAAACACTGTATACAACCATCCTAATGAAATATGGCTGGAATGTGCACAGTAGATTACGCTGCATATCACATAATCCGCAAGATCAGTAACAGCATTATTATCAACACACCAGTGAGGTTTTGCAGGACTAGTTACACGTTAAAATAACAATGTTTGTAAAAAAAAATGTCCTTTATGCATTTACTATATTAAAATAATGTCCAACAAAACAACAAAGGTTGAGGAGTATGACGACTCTCATGAGCCGCACATTGAGAAACAGCAAAAGTTTAAAGAAATCTTTAAAAGATACGATGCCACATTGCCACAACAGACATTGTAAACTTTGGCAGGTTCTTTATCATAATCATATGTTGGAGTTGAAAAAAAATGTATAGACATTTTTGAATTTGCATCTTCATATAGCCTATATTTATTTCCTTCAATTATAGAATGCATTTAGTCTTAATTCATAGTACAACTATTTTTGGAGATCAGGAAAACCGTTTTAATATCAAATTAAATTGTTTATAAATCACCGTTTCATTAAATATTCAGATTATCTTTGGCAGTCTCAATCAGCGTCTAAAAATGAAATTATTTTCATTTTGGTTGATTCGGAGCAAAAACTGTATTTATATACTGGTTAGAACAAAATAATAGAATGGTTAATAATGTTGTTTTTAAAATGACCATCATCTGTGTTAAGGGGTAGGAGGGAGGGAGGGTTGGTATTAATGCATCATATCAAACAAATATTCAGTGTAGACTTGGAAACAATTGAGAAATTTACTTTTTACCTCTAATAATGTTTTCCTTGTACCTGGATTATCTGTGCAGTATATGCAGTAATTAAATGAAGAACTTTTTAACAACATTGTATAGAGAATGCGACATCCACAACGGGCAATTAGCACTGTTTGCAAACATCGCTCGTGCTGTATACAGGTAATATATGTCAATAATGTGCGTTTATTTAAAATGCACACACAAGTCCTTCCCGTTTCCTCGTGTGGCTGTAATCTATCACAAGCATCAATAATGTGCTTTGATTAATGGCATTAAGATGCCGTTATAGTAATACATTGTTACATGATTAACAAGGACTCCACACACACCCTTCCATTTTTAAGCAGGCACTCCGTGCTAATTCGGACAGACATGAAACAATAACTAAAGCGCTTGGGGTGTTCATGTGGGATTTCCATGTATGGTTAATATATTCAAGCAGCATTATCACAACATCCCTTCTCGTATGCATTCTGATAGCAAATGGAGGCAACTGATTCTCCACCACCTGGATTGAGGTGAGTAAATGCGCCACCATGAGGACCTACTAAGTAGTGGGAATTCGGCATTCCCCAGCAAGGTTATTCCTTCTATAGTGATGTACAGCTTCCGATTATTGAATATATAGAGATGAGTATGAAGAGCACTTTATGTTGATGCATGTAGCGTATTAGTGCAGGTATTAAGTTCAAATTTTGATTTAGTAATTAGAGAAAATGTTTTGTTTATTTTTTTAGTTAAGGACCCTGACAAAATTAACCATGGTTTTACTATAGTAATATTGTAGTAACCATGACTGCTGTCATCATGGTTTTCCAGAAGAAATCGTGGTTTTGATACAATTAACCATGGTTTTATAACAGTAATACTGTAGTTTCTATATAGTAACAAAATGATTTAACTATATATTGTAACCATGAAAGTAACCAGGTTTCTATTGTGGTTACTATGATTTTACTACAAATTCCATGATTAAACTATGATTACTGTTGTACAACAATGACTGGTATTTAAGGGCAAACCTGTTGAAGTGTTTATCAAACAGATTATTCTTTGGATTTGGCAGTAATATTTTGAACCGTACCAAAACCATGATACAAACTGAAACTTGAGAAATGTGAACCGTTACACCCCAATATACGCAATCAGCACACATTTTCTTATGACTGCCCTTGGATGTTTTTTTCTTTTTTGTTATTGCCCTATTTGTTGTCCTGCCTATTTTTTCTGCCACAACCATCACAGCCTGTTTTCCTTAGGGAACAATAGCACAATGTTAATTGGGCCGGCAAATAGTGCATAGATTTCTGAATAAAACACATTTATATAACAAGCCTAATTTCCATAGAAAGGAGGCATGTTTGAACAGAAAAGAATAACAAAGACTTATTTTAAATACTACAGACGCAGCGCTTCAGTTCTGATTTCTCATGCTTAAATTAGATTGCGGATGATTAGTGAATAAGAAGCAGTTTTTTTTGTGCTGAAATAACACGGGCAGCAGTGGCGCAGCTGAATTTGCCCCACAGTGTTCACAGTTTTTAAGGAAATCAACCTATGAATGGCATATTAAGTTGGGATAGGAGAAAGTATTTTAACATCAAAAAAAGTTAAACACATCAGCTTTAATAAATGCAAACATTTGAGTGTACATTATAATATGTCAATATAATATTAAATCCATCAAATGTATATTAAGTGTTCAGCAGATTAAATTGAATTACTGCATTCATCCCTCAAGCACAGACTTACCTACAGCCGAATGTGCAAATAAAAACAGATGGCATTTCCTTTAGCTCAGTGTAACTGTGAGAATGTTTGTGGATATTGTGCCTCACCCATAAATACACCTTCTCCATTTTGTTTGTTTATTCTGAACCCACACTCAACCAATCCCACTGCTGCAGTGGAGAATATATAAACTAAAAACACCAATTTGTTCCATTTCATACAGACTGTTTGAGGCAAACATGTTTGATCCAGCATGCTTGTTGACTCATGTCATTCATACAATGAAAGGCCATCCATCCATCCATCCATCTTACATGACATTAGTTTTGAGACAAGACCAAATTACAAATTTGAATGGTGAGAACAGCATTATGCAGAGTCAACTGTGCAATAATTATCCTATTTATCATGTCACATAATTAGCAGGATATCCTGTTGCATTTTATCCTTATGTAAATTAAGGTTTGTCATTTAACAGGCGTAAACACTGCAGAGTGTATAGTCTCATTCTGAGTATTGTATTGTCTTTAAACTACTGATTTTCAGTTTCTGTACAAACAAAACAATAAATGCCTTGCCTCGGACAAAAAAGCATTCTGAAAAACACGTTGTGATGCATTAAGATGTAATCTTAAATTTATTTTTAAATGTAAGCTTATTTTTATGGTGCTGTTATAGAAGTATTGCTAAAACAAATGCTCTGTTGCAGTACCACAGTACAGTGATGATATCAGAAATACCATAGTACATAGTAGTACCCCAAGGAATACCAAAGTATAGTATTGCCATGTCCAAAACACCATTGTTATACCGTGGTACTTTTTGTTTATTTACCATAGTTACTCAAAAAAGCCATGGTACTATGGCAGAAACATGCCAGTAATGGTATCAGATGGTAATAAATACCATGGTACTGAATGAAAACCAATGATTCTGGTCTAGTTTTTATACTACTGTAGCTTACTCTTGAATTTAAAATACAAAATATAAGTAAATGTATTCCACTACAGTTACAATTGAAATCATTGGTAATTAGAATACAGTTACATTCAAAAAGTATTTTGATCACTGAAGAGATTACTTTGCAGTTATTGTCAGTTGTATAATTTAATATTTAGTCCTTTCAGATGGAAAACATACAGTATATTCATATAAATGACACAATCCAAAGTGCATTTGAACAGTGAAACACTTTCTAATGATGTGTTACATTCATACAAGCAGACAGAGAAATAAGTTTGAAGTAAGTTTGGAGCAGAAGAATTAGAAATAAACTTTGTGTGAATTGTCAGCTTTACGCTAAGCTAAAATGCTATTTCTAACCATTTTACATGCACGTTCCCCTGCACGATCATATTGTTTTATTTTTAAAAAATTCACGTTAGATCATCATTTCTTTTTTCTAGTAAGATCTTTGATATTAGGGCAAAAATGTTGATGTAGTGACACTAGGGGTCAATTTTGAGAGCCCCGATCACATCGTATCTTTGAGAAAAGGCCAATGAAAATTGGCGAGTGGAATTTGCATGCCACTCCCCCGGACATCTGGGTATAAAAGGGAGCCGGAATGCGGATTCATTCACGTTTTGTGCTTTGGAGCCAAGGCACGGTTCCAACAAGACGTTCCCCTTCTGTCACTCACTCAATATTGTGTTGATGTAGTGACACTAGGGGTCCCTATGGAAAAAGTCACAACAGCTGAACCGTGTTATGTGAACTGCCAATGCAGGTGCAAGAAAGCTGTTGCGTGCATAATAGCAGGTGCATCAGACTGCACGTAACCTCCCCAACGCCCCAAAAGATGTCATGTAGTTCTCCACATCCCTGAGTGGGGGGAAGTGACGTAACTAGCATGGGAGCAGGCCGCGCCACCCGACCAGCTGTTCCGTATTACCAAACTCTACCTGTTCATACCTGAAAGAAGACCGGCTCAACCTGGAGATTGTAAAATCTCATGAAGGTATTGGATGTTGCCCAGCCCGCTGCTCTGCAGATGTCTGCTAGAGAGGTGCCATTGGCCAGTGCCCATGAGGACGCCACACTCCTTGTAAACTCCTACCAGACCCAGATGGCCTGGGTCTAGTAGGCTAATGCAATGGCGTCCAAGATCCAGTGGGCAACCCTATGTTTGGAGATGGCATTCCCTTTCTGCTGCCCACCAAAGCAGACAACAAGCTGCTCAGGGCATCTAAAGCTCTGCGTGCATGTAGGTGCACAAAGCATGTAACCGACACAGCAACGACAGGGCTAGGTCTGCCTCCTCCTGGGGCAGCGTTTGCAGGTTGACCACCTGATCCCTGAAGTGGGTCGTGGGAACCTTGGGCACATAGCCCGGTCGGGGTCACAGGATCACATGAGAATCTGCCGGACTGAACTCCAGGCAAGTGTTGCTGACAGAGAACACTTGCAGGTCCCCCACCCTCTAGATGGAGGTGAGTCTTTAAGGAGAGGGCTTTCAGCACGACTCTAGCGGTTCAAATGGGGCTCTCCGAAGGCTCAGGAGGACCACGGAGATATCCCATGAGGGGAAGCGGCATGGCCTGGGAGGATTCCCTCTCAGGAACATGATGATCAGATCATGATTCCCTAGGGAATTACCGTCCACTACGTTGTGGTATGTGGCTATAGCAGCTATGTATCCCCATAAAGTTGTCTTGTAGAGGGAGTTCTGGCTTGAGTGATCATGTCTACCACTGCTTGTGGTAGGCCACTTAGGTCTTACGCATCCCATCCAAGGGCCAGACGTGGAGGTTCCAGAGGTCTGGGAGTGGGTGCCAGATTGTGCCCCATCCCTGAGAAAGAAGGTTCTTCCTCAGAGGAATCTGCCAGGGAGGTGCTGTCGTGAGGAGCATTCCCCTACATTTAATATATTCTTGTTCCTCGTCCACCCTGACCTTGCAAAGGGTCTGTGCAAGAAGGCTCACTGGGGGGAATGCACATTTGCACAGCCCCCGGGGCCAGCTGTGTGCCAGCACATCTGTCCCAAGGGGGGATCCCGTCAGGGAATACCAGAGTGGGCAGTGGGAGGATTCCTGGGGAGTGTACAGGTCTACCTGTCCTTTGCCATATCGACTCCAATTCAGCTGGAACACCTCGGGGTGGAGTCTCCACTCTCTGCTGAGCATTGCCTGCCATGATAGCGCGTCCGCTGTGGCACTGAGGCTGCCCGGGATATGAGTGGTCTGTAGTGACCTCAGCTGCTGCTTACTCCAGAGGAGGAGATGGCGGGCGAATTGCGACATGCGACGAGAGCGTACGCCAGCTTGGCGATTTATCTATGCTACTGTCACTGTGTTGTTGGACCGGACCGACACATGCTTGCCTGGATCAACGGCAATAGCCTCTGCTGGGCAAGTAGTACAGCCAGCAACTCAGGTAGGCAGGTGATGTGCCAACCCAGTCGCGGTCCTGACCAGGAACCGGTGGCTGCGTTACCGTTGCACACGGCGCCCCAGCCCAGTTTGGAGGTGTCTGTGGTGACCACAACACGTCTGGACACTTACTGTAGGGGAACTTCTGCCCGTAGAAACATGGTCTGTCCAAGGGATGAATAAGTGGCAGCAGAATGATGTGATAGCTACACGATGTGTGTCATGGTGCCATGCCCATCTTGGGACTCGAGTCTGAAACCAGTGCTGTAGTGGTCTCATATTCATCAACCCGAGCGGCGTGACTGCCGCTGAGGAAGCCATATGCCCCAGGAGCCTCTGAAAGTGTTTTGGTGGAACCGCCGTCCTCCACCTGAATGACCTCAGGCAGTTCAGCATTGAATGTGCATGGTCGGTTGTGAGGTGCGCTATCATTGAGACTAACTCCATGCCGAGAAAAGAGATGCTCTGAACCGGAGAGAGCTTGCTCTTTTCTCAGCTGACCCAAAGCCCTAGGCGGCTGAGGTGCCTGAGCACCAAATCACTGTGTGTGCACAGCAACTCCCGAGAGTGTGCTAGAATCAGCCAGTCATCGAGGTAGTTGAGTATGCAGATGCCCACTTCCCTTAATGGGGCAAGAGCTGCCTCTGCGACATTTGTGATGATGCAAGGGGACATGGACAGGCCAAAGGGGAAGACCTTGTACTGATATGCCTGGTCGTCGAAAGCAAACTGTAGGAAGGGTCTGTGTCGAGGTTGAACCGAGACGTGAAATTACGTGTCCTTCAGGTCTAAAGCCGCGAACCAATTTTGATGCCGGACGAATGTCAAACTCGCACGTCCAAGATTGGCCGCAACCCACCGCCTTTCTTTGGCACGATGAAGGGGTGTAAAACTCTTTCCCCATCTCGGTTGGAGGGACAGGCTCTTGCGAAGAAGGGTCGCGATCTCCGCACGGGCTGAACCGGGGTGGGCACCTGGTTAACTGAATCGCGTATCCGACCGCGACGGGTTGGAAAGCATTAGCCACGCGCCCATACTCCGAGCAAGGGGCACAAAGGGGACGATCACGTCTGACGTACCTGGGGGTGGGGCCCTGTGGTGGTGGGGGGGAGCAGGCAACGCCGCATCGAGAAGCGCTGCTTCGACCCAAGGCGGCTGTGCTGAGGGTGAGCTCAAAGCACTTACCTTGCTCTGCTAAACCGGCATAGGGATTTTCGTTCTCGTCAGTTTTGTGGAGAACGACAACAAAGCCTGAAATCATAGGCAAATCGGAACTTGCTCCCGTGAGTGACGAACGCAATGTGTGAACTATCAAAGACGTGATTTTAGTGAAGCTCCGACACGTTGCCGATGTCAGCGAGATATGTAGAATGTTCCTGTCTGCAATTCCAAATCGCGCAATGTGAAATGTGTTTTTACTTACTACAACTGCGAAGAAATGGAGGAAGAATTAGTGGAACATTGGCAGGAGCACCAGTGAATATTTGATGTCTCCTCTGAACTGTACCACAACCGATTGGTACAGAATTTGGAGTCCATGCAGAGTCGTCGGGGATTCGTCAATAATAAAAGCCTTAGGAGCCTTCCGGGTCCTCTTGCTGGCCTGGGAGACAGGGGGCTCTATGCTGGGGCAGATAACTGGGCTCGGGTTTAGGCGGAGCTGCCTGGGCTTTCACTGCCGCAGGTGGATGCCCTCGGTGAGCAGACGGGGTGCGGGATCTTGAGCCGCACTGGGGCAAGATGTGCCGGATGGCCTCTGTTTTCTTTTTCACCATTGAGAACTGCTGGGCGAAGTCCTCAACAGTGTCCCGAAGTCGAATCTGGGAGATGGGCCCGTTGAAAAAGCGTACTTTGTCGGCGTCCCTCATCTCGATCAGATTCAGACACAGCTGGCGCTCCTGGACCACCAAGGTGGACATCGCCTGCCCGAGTGCACGCGCCATGACCTTCATCGCCCAGAGGGCGAGGTCGGTCGCCAAAAGCAGCTCCTGCAGCAAATTGGAATCAGGACTACCCACGTGCAGTTCTCTTAGTGCCTTGGCCTAGTGTACCTCCAGGAGGGCCATCGCAACTGCCTTATCCAACTGAGGGACCTCCGTGTACCCACGGGCCACCCCGCTGTTGAGGGTAGTGAGAGCGGACGAACCCGGAAGTGTGTTTCGGGCAGAGACTCGAACTCCACGATCTCGTGAGTTTGTCATGGACCTCCGGGACGTGGAACGTGAGCGGTGCCCTGAACTCAGGAACCAATCATCGTGCCGCATGCACTCACACAGGGGAGGCTGGATGGTTCTAGTTCAAACACATACTCGCGGTGGCCCAGGCAAGCATGTCGGTCAGCTCTGCATCGGCCTCAGACTGGACGGGCAGACCCGAAGGTAGCAGCCCAGTGGAGTCCTCAGCATCCGACATCGCCAGTGCACTCTCTGATGCAACAATCGAAGACTCATCCAGCTCGCGGGCCCTGAAAGAGACGTCAAGCTGCCCGTGAGGTGGGCTGGTCTCATTTCGGAACCTGGGGAACGGGAAGTCCGCAGAGAATTACCCAGTGAAACCGTGCCCATTGAACTCCCCAAATCGCCTCCAACACCAGCCGGGCAGGCCTCATATCTGTGGGTAGAAGGCACTGAGCAAGGGGTGGCAGGATTGGCTTTCCCCATTTGAAGAAGAAAAGCCGCGAATGCAACGTTGCCATGGTCTTGCAATATTCTCGCAATGAAAACATGAGCCATCCACAATCGCTGTCTCAGTGTGATCGCTGCCCAGACACGTGAGGCAGCGCCCGTGGAGATAATGTTCACACCCAGGAATCACACAAGGACAGAAAGGCATCTTTAAAAAGACATGTCTTTAAAAAGACATTCAACATCAATGTGTGTGGTCTTTAAGAAATATATTCTTTTAGCAGGAAATATAATCTTTAGTAGTGCTGTCGGGGCGAATCTGCAGTTGCCGTGCAAAAGCAGAGAAAGCCGCTGGAATGCGGCGTATATCCAACAGCATATGATAATGTAGAGGTGAATGGAACAGCAGTAGTATTTAGTTCGCTGATAGTACAACCGCTCGGCTCCGAAGAAAAAATCTGAAAGAATCCGCATTCCAGCTCCCTTTTATACCCGTATGTCCAGGGGAGTGGCATGCAAATTCCACTCACCAATTTTCATTGGCCTTTTCTCAAAGAAACCCCTAGTGTCACTACATCGACACAATGTCGGGTGAGTTATAGAACGGGAACTTATTTTCTTAATAATAATTTTTGTATAATTTTCCTGTAAAAATAAAAAAATAAAAAATCCTTAAAACTAAATAAATTTGATGTATCTTGTTTTAGAAAGAACACTGCAAATGATAATTAGGTTTTTCAGAGAATGTATTTTTAACATGTGTATTTTGTCTTACTATACTGGCAGAGCTTTTATTGTCAAAACAAGTGAAAAAAAAAATCTAACAGTGCTGAAGAAGTAATTCAAATATTTTGAATAAGTTACTGACCTTGAGTAATCTAATGAAATATGTTACAAATAAAATTTTACAGCATGTATTCTGTAATCTGTTGTGGAATACATTTCAAAAGTAATCCTCCCAACCCTGTGTATATGTGTAAGAACATATGAGTGAATGCGTCAGGAAAATATACAAATTCCGGGACATTTTGCATCACGGAATGGAATTGAATTTTTTCAGGCCTGATCAAAAACCTGGACGATCCTGGAAAATCTTGTATGTGTTGGCTCTCATATGACAAATTGTTTGCGAATTTTCCTCATTAGCACTCCAAGTCACTTTAGAAAAGGGAGTCTGCAAAATGATTCAATGTAATGTACAGAATGCGCGTTGTTAGGTCAAAACATTCAGGGCTCGAGCCCCAAACGATTTTGGACCAGCCCCGTATGTTTTGGTCCATAATTGTAGGTTTTTGAGTTGAACAGAAGTGGGAGATAAGTATGCGTTGGTTATAGAATAGGCTTTCCGGCAAACTGTAATCATCTGCCGTTTGGAGCTTTATAAGCGCTATGCTTCTTCATCTGAAACGCGTTTTTCAAGCCTGTTTTTTGCACGAGCCATCAAAATACCACTCACATGAAGCTGCAGTTATAGGCTACATAGTTTTTCTGAGCAAACACTGGGCTGCACCATGATGATTCTAATTGCCTGTTTTTTTAATATCTGGTCTGGAGACGGCAAGTAAAAACTGTCAAAACGAGTGATCCAGAGAAGAACAAATAACATAATTTGGTGTAAAAATTTATCTCAGGCTGAACTTGTGCCATTGTTGGCTGTCATAACAACTCATAATAATTAATAATTAACAGAATAATTAAAGATATAAGTGTAACAAACCTGTGAACATCGTTTCATGTAATCTAAGGAACTGTCTATAAAAAACGGTCATTTTGACTGTGAACTATCTGCATGTTTCTTTGACAATTCTTACAAATGTAATACCTTAAACATTACATTACCTGCTATGATGCGAGTGAAAAATGTAATCACGTTGAATCATGGAACACTTCCTTGTTCAGGATAAAGGTGGATAATTTTTACCTAGGACTTTAGCGTATGGAACGCCATCCAGTTCAAAAATATGTGAATTCTTACACGTTGACAACGTTGTTAACAAGTTGTTAACGTGTTGTCAACGTCTTGATTTCATGTGCTTCTAAGCCATTTGGCCACTTGTCCAGTTTGAAGGGGTGAGTGTTATACTTTTCCATTGACTGCTAAGAAGACAGGTTAAACCATTTCTGTAAGCCTGGGGGGTTTGCCTGCCACTATTAAACATATTAAGGAGCCTCTTATTTCTTGGTCCTTTTCTTCCTTTTGTGTGTAGCTTATAAAAATGTAATATTTGGATTGCAGTTTTATGAAATAAAATAAATTGAAAAGTTATCAATTATTTTATAAGGATTTAAAGATAAATTGCCTTCTTTTGCTCCACTACTGCCTCTTTCGATAAAAAAAAACATTAGTGGACATTCTTGCTTTTTAAACCATTCATAAATCTTTAGTTTTATATCATTACAATCAACAATTGTGTGGCTGCAAAGTTACAACAGTGGTACTCACTAAATGTTGGTTTAGGATACAGACCATTGTAATAAATATGTATTTAGAAAACATGAAACTTTACTCTTTGAACATTTTTATTGAATGTAGGTTATGACCAGCAGGGGGCATACTAGACTAGCCTATACCCTTAATCCTGATGAAATGGTAAAATAATGACAATGTCCTGATTTTAACCAGGTGCTTGTGGTGGGAAACCCTGTTAACATAATTTAAGATCGACTAAGTCTTAATTGATATATCATATCATAACGCAACAAGAAAGCACAGTGTGAATACTGCTGAAGCTGCCTACTTAGCCATTTCATTAACAGAAAAGGTTACGTTTCGATCTGCATCTGACTCTACATCACCCACAGAGCTAGACAATCATGATAACGTTTTTTTTATTTCGCAAACATAACATTTTAAAGATACCCCATCAATTGCCCATCACCCCGTCATTGGCCCATGGGTTTATAATGCAATCCAATAAAACACCACCAGAATAAATAACCAGAGATCAATCAAGATCTTCCTGACAAAATCTCAACAAAAATATATAATTATATCCTTCATAAACATAAAATTTATTGCAGAGCTATATTGTGTTCATATTGTTAGGTCCAGACCCTGTAAATGCCAAGAGTGAAAGTATCCCCTACAGCCATCCCATATGCTGTAGAGGGCTCAGTGGCAGGATTTAGCAAATTTTCTGATGTGTAAAGTGGACATGGTATGATATAAAGTCTGGCATTTGATATGTGTTGTGCTGTAATGCAAGATGTTTCTTTTCTTCATCTCTCATGTACAGTTTAGGGTCTATGGTTTGTGGTGCCCCTCACCTGATAACTCTCCATTAGCCCTTTGTTCTGAGATGGGTTTTTTTTCTTATAGATCTGGGGACTTCTAATTTATGATGGCTCAAGCCTGATCTCTCTCAAATCCCCATTTACTTTGTGATTAGATTGTATTGTACTATTATAAGGGGCTGTGGCACGGTGGAGGGCGGGACCGGCGCGTGATTACGCACGCCCGGTCCCGTATTAGGCTAATTACGCCGTCAAGAGGGATAAAGGCCACTCGCGGACGGTGATCGGGAGAGAGAGCTCAATTACGGACGTCCGTCTTATTATGTGTTTGTCTTTTGAGTTCTTCATTAAACCTTTAAGTTTATATGTTAAGCCGGTTTCTCGCCTCTTCCTTGCCCGTAACGTGAACTGTTTTACATTGGTGCCGAAACCCGGGAAGGAAGAGGGATACGCCGTAGCGGAGTTCTCGCCACTTCTCAATGGAGCAGCCGCGGCCATCTGCCGGGGGACGGAGGAGCCCAGCCGCCTGGACGCGGAGGAACGGCCGCCGACCGCGAGGGGAGGAGGGGCTCCTGGCCGACCGCCTGGAGCGGTTAGGTCCGCTGCCAGGGGCGGGGGAGTTCCCTACTGGCCGCTGGAACGCGGCGGAGTTGGAGACTGCCGACCGCGTGCGGGGAGGGGCTCGCCGCCGACCGCCTGGAGCGGGAGAACCGCTGCCAGGGGCGGGGGGAGGCCCCTTCGACACCCTGGGAACGCGGCGGGGTGTTCCGTCTGCCAGGGGCTGAGGACTGCCTCCGATCTGCCCGGAGAGGCGCGGCTGATGTCCTGTAGAGGGTGGAGAAGTGGCTGAGGAACGAGCTACGGCGTATCAGAGAACCGGCGAGTACGTTTTTTTTCTTTCTTTCCTTTAATCTCTCTCTCCTCTCTCTCTCGATACCGCTCTGCGTTGGCCTTTTTCCCTCTTTTTTTTTTTTTTAAATTATGGTGTTCGTGGGTGGGGAGGTACCGCCCAGTGCAGGAACCCTCCCCCGCATTTTTAATTGTTGCCCCTTTTTTTTAAATTATGGTGTTTGTGGGAGGGGAGGTACCGCCCAGTGCAGGAACCCGCCCCCCCATTTTTAATTGTTGTTTTTTTTTGTTTCCCTCCCCTTGCCCCCTCCCTCGTCCAGGTTAATGGGGATGACCTGCCGGCAGACTGCGCGGGAGGCGCTCCCCCCCCCCCAGGGGATGTACGTCAGGCCGGGGGTCCCCAGCCTGAAAGAACGGGGGAGGAATGTGGCACGGTGGAGGGCGGGACCGGCGCGTGATTACGCACGCCCGGTCCCGTATTAGGCTAATTACGCCGTCAAGAGGGATAAAGGCCACTCGCGGACGGTGATCGGGAGAGAGAGCTCAATTACAGACGTCCGTCTTATTATGTGTTTGTCTTTTGAGTTCTTCATTAAACCTTTAAGTTTATATGTTAAGCCGGTTTCTCGCCTCTTCCTTGCCCGTAACGTGAACTGTTTTACATGGGCAAGTAAAGCTTCTATTGGCATGCATCACAGTACGCCATTCAGTGCTCAAAACCTCAATTCCCAGGAAGTGGAGCCTCTGTCAACAAGGTTTGCACATAGACTTACAGTCTATTGGCGTGCACAGATGTGTTGGTACAGCCAGTGACTGGAATGTGATTGGTTATTTCTGCCTGCCTATCCAATGTTGAGTTATGTATGCTCTGATGAAGGTCTGTTAGACCAAAAGCTTAATAAACTGACACACTGCATAGATTTAAGTGTGCTGATATCTCTTTTATCAGTTTGGACTCATTGATTCTTCCAGCACCTTAGCAAAAATTAAGCCGGTTGGAGCCGTGGTCATCCTGCTTTATTTCTGTCTCTGAAAATAAAACAGAATTACTAAAAAAACAGAGTGAAAAGACATGGACTGATTTATTAAAGTGCAATTTAAACTTTTATTTTGTATTTATATAGTTATTTATGACTGATATAGTGTATGGATTTGATGGCCGTTGGCTTGGAGACGCTTCAAGATGGATTTACTTTCAACATGATTAATACACGGCATAGTTTCTGTCTTACGGGTTCTCACTTATATATAAGCTAAAAAAACATAAGACTTGATGCACCAGATTTTTTATTTCCCCAGTATCTCCAATATGGTCTCAAGATGGCGCCGAGTATGGCTGCTGCGTCGCGAGCTCCGTCAAAACACTGCAGTTTATTGTTTGTTTTGTTTACAGTTCTGTGTTTTTTTGTCTTGGATGTTGTCTGCCTTATTGTGTACGACAGACAAACGCTTTTGGACATTGGTTCGGCAATCACACACCGAAAACCGGACTTCACATTCCTCAATGCCGACCCGCGGTTTACAAACACGCCAGCGGATCCCTTTGTTTGGGCTGCCCGGCCGCGGAAATGCAGACGGAAAAGGGGAAAAAGAGCCGGCGTTCTCATCAGATTAAGACGTCGCGCAAATCGCCCCCCGCTACCCAGTATACTACTGGCAAATGTTCAGTCTCTGGACAACAAGCTCTGCGAGCTGAGAGCGCGGATCTCTTTCCAACGAGAGACGAGAGAATGCTGTGTTATCTGTCTTACGGAAACCTGGATGTCCGCGGAGATTCCAGACTCGGCCATCGAACCCACGGGTTTCTCCGTGCACCGAGCGGACAGAGCGAAAGACCTCTCAGGTAAAAGCAGAGGTGGAGGTGTATGTTTTATGATCAACAAATCATGGTGTGATCAGAGGAATATACATTTTATCAGGTCTTTCTGCTCTCCTGATCTGGAATTTCTCATGCTTCGGTGTCGACCATTCTGGCTACCGAGGGAATTCACAGCGGTCTTTATCACTGCTGTGTACATCCCCCCACAAGTCGACACAGACCGGGCACTTAGGGAACTGTATGAGTGTATAAGTCAGCAGGAAACTGCGCACCCTGAGGCCGCGTTCATTGTTGCCGGGGACTTCAACAAAGCCAACTTCAAAACAATAGCACCAAAATACCACCAACACATCAGCTTTAACACACGAGGGGACCGGGTTTTGGATCATTGCTATTCTCCTTTCCGGGATGGCTACAAATCCCTCCCCCGCCCACCATTTGGCAAATCTGACCACTCTTCCGTTCTGCTTCTGCCCGCTTACAGGCAGAAACTGAAACGGGAAGCACCCGCACTCAGAATGATCCAGTGCTGGTCGGACCAATCAGACTCTGCGCTACAGGACTGTTTTGATCACGCGGACTGGGAGATGTTCCGGTCTGCCTCCGATGACGACATCGAGGTTTACGCTGATAGCGTAACGTGTTTCATCAGAAAGTGCGTAGAGGACGTTGTTCCGACAAAAAATATACGGATCTACCCCAACCAGAAACCATGGGTTAACGGCGATGTTCGCGCGGCACTTACTGCGCGGACCACCGCTTTTAATTCCGGGAATGCGGAGGAGCGTAAACAAGCCAGTTATGCCCTCCGTAACTCCATCCGTGCAGCCAAACGCCAGTACAGGCACAAAATTGAAGAACAGTTTAACACCACTGACTCCAGAAGTATGTGGCAGGGAATTAACACCATCACGGACTATAAACGGAATAAAAACTCCGCCATGAACACCGCTGCCTCTCTCCCGGACGAGCTTAATACATTTTATGCTCGTTTCGAGGACAACAACACCGCCCTCACAGAGAGAGCACTCGCGGCCGATACTACAGATGATGGTTCACTCTCCGTCTCTGTTGCGGATGTAACCCGATCCTTTCGACGGGTGAACATCCGTAAAGCCGCGGGTCCAGACCGCATTCCGGGCCGCGTCATCAGAGCATGCGCGAACCAACTGGCTGGTGTTTTTACGGACATTTTCAACTTGTCCCTATCCCTGTCTGTAGTCCCCACATGCTTCAAAACATCAACCATTGTGCCTGTACCGAAGCAATCAAAAATCACTTGCTTAAATGACTGGCGTCCTGTTGCCCTCACCCCCATCATCAGCAAATGCTTTGAGAGGTTGATCAGAGATCACATCTGCTCTGTTCTTCCCACCTCTTTGGACCCATTGCAGTTTGCCTACCGTAACAACCGCTCCACTGATGATGCCATTGCATCTACAATACACACTGCTCTTTCCCACCTGGAAAAAAGGAACACATATGTGAGAATGCTGTTTGTAGACTACAGCTCAGCATTCAACACCATAGTGCCCTTCAAGCTTGATGAGAAACTCCGGGCTCTGGGCTTAAACAGCTCGCTGTGCAGCTGGATCCTGGATTTCCTGTCAGGCAGACGTCAGGTGGTTAGAATGGGCAGCAACATCTCCTCATCACTGACCCTCAACACTGGAGCCCCGCAGGGCTGTGTTCTCAGCCCACTCCTGTATTCCCTTTACACACATGACCGTGTGGCGACACATAGCTCCAATGCCATCATTAAGTTTGCTGACGATACGACGGTTGTAGGTCTGATCACTGACAATGATGAAACGGCCTACAGAGAGGAGGTGCACACTCTGACACGCTGGTGTCAGGAGCACAACCTCTTCCTCAACGTCAGTAAAACCAAGGAGCTTGTGGTGGACTTCAGGAAGAAAGACAGAGAACACAGCCCCATCACCATTAATGGAGCACCGGTGGAGAGAGTCAGCAGCTTCAAGTTCCTCGGTGTCCACATTACTGAGGAACTCACATGGTCCGTCCACACTGAGGCCGTTGTGAAGAAGGCTCACCAGCGCCTCTTCTTCCTGAGACGGCTGAGGAAGTTCGGAATGAACCACCACATCCTCACACGGTTCTACACCAGTACTGTAGAGAGCATCCTGACTGGCTGCATCACCGCCTGGTACGGCAATAGCACCGCCCACAACCGCAAAGACCTGCAAAGGGTGGTGCGAACGGCCAGAAACATCATCGGAGGTGAGCTTCCCTCCCTCCAGGACATATATAACAGACGGTGTGTGAATAAAGCTCGGAGGATCATCAGAGACTCCAGTCACCCGAGTCATGGGCTGCTCTCACTGCTTCCATCAGGCAGGCGGTATCGCAGCATCAGGACCCGCACCACCCGACTACATGACAGCTTCTTCCCACAAGCAATAAGACTTTTGAACACATGATCTCTCACGATCAACAATCAGCACTGCACTTTATTAATCATCACTCTGTCAATATATTCTCCCAATTCAATTAGTGTTTATATATATTTATACCCTTATCTAGTGTATGTGTATTCTACATTGTGTGTATTGTGTACATTTGTTATGTAAATTGTTGTGTAAGTATGTGTACATTTGTTATGTAAATTGTTTTGTGTAAATATGTTGTTTATTGTAAAGTGGTTTATGTCTCGTCACTGTCATGACTGCTATGTTACTCGGAACTGCACACAAGAATTTCACCTGCTGTTGCACTCGTGTACACAGTAGTGTGACAATAAAGTGATTTGATTTTGATTAGATTTTTTGATATGCTGCATTCGCTCATTCATACTAAACAAAAGCTTGCAGCATAATCCTGCAACTATGCTTTCACGTGATGCGATTTCCCGGAAACAGCGGTGTGACAGAAAAATACACAACAGATACAACACCAGCATGCCGGCTGTGGCTTTTCACACATACATTTTTCCATCTCTGTTACTATCCATGTTCCTGGCACAGAGGTGGATCAAATCAGACCCCCCTTTCACGCTCCGTACCTTTCATACAGCGAGACAAATCTCCCAGAAAATAATGCAGTGTGAAAGCAGCTATGGATAGCCAGACTCATGATTTAATTGCCAAAAAATGAGATGAGAAGTCTGCTGATATTTAACAAGAGCCATCAGACCATTTGCACAATATTGGGCACAATTAAAACTGTTGAACCACATTAATAGATATAATTTATTATGTATAATAGGCTGTAACTGGCTAAACACTTACTTCTCAGGTTTTAGACTTTAATAAGAATTTTAAGGATGACCAAGGAGTTTGGCACAGTAGTGTACATCTCAGTCCAATCAGTTACTATCTGACCTAATTACAAACTTTCATTCTAATCCTGACAGTCTGTATATTTCATCAAAAAGGGTAATATCACCTTTGTACATATGTCTGAGTGCTTAATGTCTAAACAAAAAGAGGTCCGTTTAGGTTTTAACAAGCCCCATAATTAGTCACAATGTGCCCTCTGCTGGTCAAAGCCCTATATTAAATTAAAATGCTGAAAAAGGTTCATGTTGTTTTCCAAAGACATATACAGTATTTTTTACAATGGTCTATCCTGTAGCGCGACATAAGCACGTGCAGCTCTCGCCTTTTTTCCGGCTTGTATAGCTAATGTGCATGAACATTCTAGAGTTGATTGACAGCTGCCTGTCTCTAAAAGGTGATTGGCTCTTTTAACTATTTAATATCCTTTCATCATCCGTTGACCATTGGGTGCTCAATGCTCCTTGGTTGAGCGTTCTAATTTAAATAATCTCTTGCATTGTCCCAAATGACACACTATACACGTACAACATGCACTCAGTCATGTAGTGTATGCATTTTCAAAGTGTAGTATTTAAAAAAAAATAATACGTAAAATAGTGCAGAAGTGTGCGGTTTCAAATCAAATAACTTTGTCACACTACTGTGTACACGAGTGCAACAGTAGGTGAAAGTCTTGTGTGCAGTTCCGAGCAACATTGCAGTCATGACAGTGACGAGACATATACCAATTTACAATAAACAACATAACAAATGTACACATACTTACACAACAATTTACATATCAAATGTACACATAATTACACAACATAGTACTAATATACAGTGTACAGTAAACAATACACACAATACAGAATACACATACACACAATATAGAATACACATACACTTTTGGGACTTTTGGTTTGGGACGCACCTTCAGATTCTTCTCAGAATTGTCTAGTTTAAAACACTATTTTTTTTATTTGTATATATTATTTATTTATGTGTATTCACAGCTTATGGTTTGATACTAGCCCCCGATGTTTTCAAATCCCACAGATGCCCCAGATGTCTACCACATACTATGGTGTATGATACTCAAATGTACTACAAAGAACACCATGGTGCATGACCAAAAGTCATGGTAATAACATGGTACGTTTTAGGTAATGTTGTTACTACTATTAAACCAACTGATCCGAAACCTGTTTTAAACAGTACAGGAAGCCTTCAGAATATGATTGTCATTATTCTTTCTTTTTTTTTTTTTTTGATGACAATGCTGACTAATACCCGATAAATATACTATTTTGGCAAAACAATATGGCTAATATACACTTTTGTAAAAGACAGACGAGGTATGGGTCCAAACGACGTGGGAACCAAACTATTGATGCCGTTTTGCGTCGGAAATATTTACGTGCCGCACTCGAGAAGCTCGTCCAACTCAAAGTCCTTTTCAAACTGCTCAGTCACACCAAGTTAATGTAAAGTTTTCTGGTATCGGTAAGTGATACTTTTATCGATGCACAAATAGTCTTAACACATCAATCATCCGACTTAATACTTTTGTTCTGTTGGTTGGTTAAAATATCCCTCATAAGCCCTATATAGACGCCGCAGATTGGTTATTTAACATTAAATCTTTCCCGGAGTTCATCAGTTCTTACCTGTGAATGGAGATGCAGTGCGCTCTAGTAGGTGTCAATGGAGCTCGGATGGAGCTGTCTGATGGTCGAGCATTTATAGTTGGACGAGGTCCTGATTCCAGAGTTGCAGATAAAAAGTGCTCCAGGCATCAGGGTGAGTTCTTGTATTACACCAGTACCACTTATGCAAAATGCCATATGTGCATATTTTGTGTCTATTCATTGAGTTTAACGAAAGTACTTCTCTTGATTGTTCAGTGAAACTTGTGGCCGACTATGCCAAACAGGAAGTTCTGGTTACACAGGTAATAATGCTCTACATGCTACAGTTGAATAAAATAGAATATATAATCTTTTAAGCATAAAGGATACAGTTCAAAGCGTCCTGTTTTACCACAGCTCGGGCCCAACCAATGTTCAATAGATGGCCAGTCTTTAGGTCGTGGTCAGTCAGCATGCCTGACTTCTGGATGCACCCTCTACCTGGTTGATCAGTCCCATCCATTCACAGTGGAATTTTCTGGCATTTCAAATGAAAACTATTCTTCTCCTCAAAAGGAGAAAACAAAAGCAAATGAAAGCAAAGACAGTCAAAGCAGATCAAAGAATGAGACCCAGAAGTCTGCTCCCAAGAGGAACATGAAGGATTTCTTTGCTTCATCACCAAAAAAGGTAGATCTTCCGGGACTGTAGAGCTGTTTGGGATTATATTATCAAATATTTATTTTTCAAAGATTAATACACTTTATTAAATAAATAGTTGCCCAAAAATGGAAATCCTCATCATTTACTCACCCTCATGCCATTCCAGATATTTCTTTCTTCTGCTGAACACTAGGGCAGCAACTAACGATTATTTTGATAATTGATAAAGCTAACGATTATTAGAGAGATTATTAGACTATTCATCAATTATTGCAAAGATTAATCATTAGCTCTTAACCGGTTATTCAGCTTGTGGCCTGACTTAAAAGGTTGTATTAAACGTGCTTACTAACAATAAAAAGGGGGAAAAAAAGCATCTTTTAAAAATATCTCTAAATGACATTCACTGAATTAAAGGGAAAAATACTTCTTATTAAAGTTTAATTGAGTAAAGAAATTCACTACAAAAAACCCTATTGTTATCAAGTGTTTGTCTTGTTTTCCATTTAAAATTGTCTAAAAATCCTTATAATGAGATAAATTTACTTGAGGATCAACATATAAGATATTTCAACTTTAAATAGAAGTGTATTTTTGCACTTGGTTCTTCTGCGAGTGCAGTAAAGACAAAATAAACTTGTATTCAAGGTCTATTCTCTAAAAGCAAGTCTAAATATCTTATGTGCAGCTTCTCAGATGAATGCATCTTATTTAAGGATTTTTAGATATTTTAAAATATGAGTGTTTTTAATATTATATTCAACATTCTCAGAATGTTCTTTTTATTCTGCAGTATAGCTGTTAAAGAAAATGTTGTTTTAATGGAGTTTTAGATATTTATATTGGAAAACAAGCCAAAAAAAATCAGAAATGTATTTTGTTGCCGTGTATAATGGGGTGAAAACTTCCTCTCTCACCTTTCTGTTCACTTCAATTCATCTTTAACTCACAAAAAACAAACTCTCTTATTAATAAAGCTGCATATTGCCAATTTTCTCCATGATAAGAAATGCACAGTGATGTATATTATGATTCAGTAAGTTGTGAGTCATCATGTTATAATCTAGCTGCATTAAGTGTGCGCGCTCGAGGGATGAGCGTCCCCGTGACAGAGTGTGCATCAGCCGGGTTCAGTTTCAATCACTCCCCCTTAGATCGGGACAACTCATAGAAGAGGTGCTGACCACACATAGAAATGCCATTTTCGGAGTTTGTAGTTAATTACATGATCTGCTTCTGTATTATTTCAACTTTAATAAAACTATAACACATTAAATATAACTGCATTGATGATGTAACGCCGGGGTGTTTCCTTTAAAGAGCTCCGGCTCCACTTATTCCACAACGAGAGTGCTTTTGAATTTACTTATTTTTGTAATTTTTTTATAATTCCCTCATACTTTGCGATCTACATCACCTGAAGCTGTTTGGAAAGCTTCGAATGCACGTTAAATGACATTAAATAACAACGAACATTTTTGTCGACAATTTTTTTATTGTCGACGCTGTCGATAATGTCAACTAATCATTTCAGCCCTACTGAACACAAACAGCGATTTTTAGAAGAATGCCTCTGCTCTGTAGGTCCATACAACTTTGAAGCTCCAAAAGCAAATAAAGGCAGCATATAAGTAATCCATAAAACTCCAGTGTTTTAATCCATGTGATATAAGTGTGGCTGAGAAACAGATCAATATTGAAGTACTTTTTAACTATAAATCTCCACATAAATACAGTATAATGTGCATTTCTCTCCTAAAAGTTCCCATTCTTTTGATTTGTTTTCTTTGTCAAATCGCCACCTACTGGGCAAGAAGGAGAATTGATAGTAAAAAAGGACTTTTGAACAGCTTCTCACCCGCACATATCATGTCGAACTTGAAAACTACTGGTGTTTTATGGTTTACTTTTATGCTGCCTTGGTGAATTTTGGAGCTTCGAAGTTTTGCACAACATTCACATTGTATGGACATTCACAGAGCTGAGATATTCTCTGAAGATAAAATCTTTGTTTATGTTCTGCAGAAGAAAGAAAGTCATACACATCTGGGATGGCATGAGTGTGAGTAAATTATTCGATAATTTTAATTTTTTGGTGAACTATCCCTTTAAGACAGTTATAATGTACATTGTCTCACTGAGACTTCCGCACTTGCTTTGCCCCATTACATAGGCAATAAAACGACCGCACAGCCCACAAGATGAAGTCCCTGATATGAAACGAGGACGTGGCAATGAGGATGATGAGGAGACCTCATCTGAGGAGAAGCTCAGGCACTTGCAAGAATTTGCACAGAAAGAAAGTGATGACACCCTGGACTCGCCATCAGCGAAACCCAATGCTGCTCCTTCTTCCACTTGCTCTCAGAGTCACTGGCAACAAACAGGCAGCCTGATGCTCTACACTGCTGCAGGGGTTTCTGAAAGCTCCAAAGTAAGACTAGATCTTATAAGCATGAATTATATTTCTGTATTTAATCAGACTTCATGAAACATGAGCAAAATTAATTTCTGTGTAATCCATACGTAAATCAATTCGTATGTAATTTGTGTAATTTTTTGTTTCGTATGTTTATTTTAGCATGAACCTGCTTCCCTTCTGTTCTATACTACCATGGCTTTATTGTGTAATTCAGATTGCAGGGTTTGACATTGACGGCTGTATTATCACTACAAAGTCAGGGAAAGTTTTCCCCACAAGTCCAGATGACTGGAGGTGAGTCTGGCTTACAAACCTGGTATAAACAGAAGTTGTCTTTCTTTTCTGTGCAGTCTCTCATGTGCTGTTTTACTGTGTGCTCTTGTGTAGAATTCTTTACCCAGAGATTCAGCCCAGACTGGCCAGTCTGTTAAAGAAAGGATTCAAGGTGCTGCTTAAACAACTTTTTTTTGGCGATGTAGTTAAAATATTAAAGCTGAAGTGTCGAGTTTGTTTGAACTTTTCTCTTTGCTTTGATAAACCACCATGTGTGTCTCTGTTGTAGGTGGTATTTTTTACCAATCAGATGGGCATTTCTCGTGGCAAACTCAGACCAGAGGTGTTCAAATCAAAAGTTGAGGATATTCTAGAGACACTGCAGTTGTCTGTCCAGGTTTGTAATGCTGCGTTCACTCTTCTGCATTATATCCTATTGAGAGTGTCACTTATTCATAGTGTAGACATAATATTTCTGTATTATTTATTTATTTATTTATTTAACACATGGAATAATTTGTCCTTTTGCAGGTGTTTGTTTCCACAGCTCCAGGTATTTACAGAAAGCCTGTGATGGGAATGTGGGAACATTTGTGTGAGAAGGTGAATCGCTAAGTGTGTGTGTGTGTATGTGTGTCACATTAGAGTAATTACATTAATAATTTAATGATTTATTTTACATTACATACATTGAGCACCAAGTTCAGTTCAGTCAACCTGCAAATGTTATTTGTGACACTGTTGTGTTTTCACAGGCAAATGGTGGAATGATTGTTGACAAATCACAGAGTTTCTATGTTGGAGGTGAGCTAAAACAGAAAAGTGCACTGAAATTACCATTTCATATGTGATCATATCTGTATAAAGTGATGATAAATGTTTTGTGTTGGTTGTCTCAAATGTTTGTGATATGTTCTAGGGACACATCAATCCGATACCTGGATAATGATGGTTTTAACGATCTGTTACCTGTAGTGATGGTTTTAACATCAAGCTAAAAAAATTACTTTAAAGAATCATAAAAGCATCATTACAGTAGTCCTTGTGACTCTTGCATTTTATTCAAAATCTCTTGAAGACATATGATAGTTTTATATATCGCAAAAGACTGTTTAATAAATAAATATATAGACTGCATGCCCTGCACCCCTCACTGAATGAGCGCTGTCCTTTTGACACACACACTATGCGCTGTGCTCGTGAGTTTTTTTTTGCGCTGTGTGAGCGCTAAACACAAACAAAATCTCAGATGCAGATGCTCTATAATTGGGTTCACTTATAACATCCATTGATAACGCACTGGAGGAGCATTTGACCAGATTTTTATAAAAAAAACAACAACAACTAATTAAACTACCTTGAACTAGCCTACAAACAAACACTCAAAAGTATTTGAGCATTCTGCCAAATTAAAAGCCTGAGGGTTTTAATTTAAGACATTATGACTGAAATATTTTGTTTTTGTATAAAAATATTATAATAATTATTATTATGATTTAGATCTAAAGTCCAGTCTAAATGTGCAAAGAGATCTGTCTTGTTTTCATTGTTCATGGTCAAATGGCAGAATTTTACCATCATTCTTCCCTACACCACAGGTACAATAGTTTTATTGTGTTACTGTTGTTGATGGTAATAAAGACATTAATGCCAAACACTGTACATCAGCATTCAATTTCTTCAAAAAGATTATTTATATCAGCTTCAATCAATTGCAGGTGCATTTTCAGCAATATTTTGATAAAAAGTTTATATTTTATTTTTGAAATGTGGAAATTCTCTGACATGGTTTGCAGCATGTACTGTACAATGACCCAACAGCACAGCAGATTATATGTATAATGTTGATTTCCCATCATTTACAGATGCAGCAGGTCGTCCTGCTAACTGGGCCCCAGGGAAAAAGAAGAAAGACTTTTCCTGCAGTGACAGACTGGTAACGGCCTATAAGTCTTCATCACAAACAGCAGATTGAATTAGTTACTGATAGTTAGTTTAAGAGTGACTGAATTTTACTTGGGGACTATTTGGTTTTAATATGTAAACTGTTTCGGCCACAAGGGGGAGCTGTACTGTTATTTTTCCTTTCCCTCCTCTTGTAGAACCAAAAAGGAAAGTTTCAAGCCATGGATCTATTCACAGCAGTTCATCATAATTTTTTTATGAAATTGACAACAAGGCTATGAGGGATAGACAGTTTCTTTTAATTGGTTGTGATGTTGTTTAAAGTTTTTTGGATCATTCAGCTGATGAAACGTTGAAAAAAAATTACACAAATGTTAGTAGACAGAAAACGTGATCTAGGAGCTTTACACAGCTTTACATTGCATGCCATTGAAGAGATGGTATGTCAATCCCTCACAGCCTTGTTTTAATTCACATCAAAAAAATCAAATATTGCTCAACTGTGAATAAGGTCTATTTGATCGACTTTTAACAAAATACAGCTGCACCATTTTGGATTTTCTCTCTTATGCCCATAGTTTGCTCTCAACATTGGTCTTCAGTTTCACACTCCCGAGGAATTCTTCTTGGGCTGGAAGCCAGCTCAGTTCTGCCTGCCAACTTTTGAACCTGTAAAGTCTTGTTCTGTTTCTATTATGAATTATTTCTATTGTTTTTTTTATGAATACATGCTTAAACATGAATCCAGTTTAGTTGTGTTCTGAAGTGTATGCATGACTATACTTTTTTTTTTCATTCCAATTTCTAGAGAAATTTAGACACTAAAATGCATCTTTACGATCCTCCTGATGCCACCCTCACATCTACCAAACAGGAAGTCATTGTTGCGGTGGGATTCCCTGGATGTAAGCCCTTTTTTTTTTATCTGTATCGGTGTTTGTTGTTTTCTTTATGTTTCTTCCAGGTGAAGAGTTGATTCAACCCTTTTTCTCCTTTTGCAGCGGGAAAATCTACCTTTTTCCAGACACACATCATTCCAAAAGGCTATGCATATGTGAACAGGGTGAGCTCAAGCTCTGCTCTAACACAACTTCCTGTACAATAAGCGAGCCAGAGACGGGCAGTACATTTCTTAGAGCTGGATTGAGCACCACTAGTAGAGAGATTTTATCACAACATTAGTCAAAATGTGGGTGAAAGGTTGATTCCTTAAACTTACGCCACATCTAAAATGCATCAATGTCATTGCAACAGATCACAAAATATCAAACTTTTTGGACTTTGTTTTAAAAAAAGATGTCACAAAGCACATTTTTCAAGCAGTACATTTAACAAAAAATTTTCAATTCTGGAACAATTGACAAACTTAAAAATGAAGAATAAAACGTATTTATTCACTTTCTGTTTGTCAAATGTTAGAGGATCATGTCCATAGTTAATTTGATGAAAAACACCATTTTGAACTTTCTAAACTTCATGAAAGACTTCAGACATCCACTAAAAATCACATGAAAAAACACATAAAATCCAAATTTCACAAGCCCAATCCAAACCTCTGGAGACTGGGAAGTCACCTGTAAGAGGGAAAAAATAAACAGAACCATAATATCCATGCCCACAACTTTGCAATTCGTACCCTTCGTTTATAAACAGTGGACATGATTTGTAAACCATTCCCTCATTTTAACAAATTGTGTCAACATTTTTATAAACCGTGCCCTCAATTTACTAATATGTACTCTCAGATTTGAAAACCATAACCATGATTTCACTCCGTACCCACAATTTAATAAACTGTACTCACGCATTTGTAGCCTTTCCCTCATTTTTTAAATCTGTGCTGACTCTTAACAAGCACAAGCTCCCAGGTATTCAGTTAACAAATCTTCCTGTAAATTGTTTTATTGTGGATAAGTATTAAATTTAATACTGCAAATTGTTTTAGCTGCATGCTAAATTGATTCTCCATAAATTGTTGGAGAAATGCCATAGACAACGATTTGATGCAAAATTGAGGTAACAATTTACGAATCTTTTGAAACTGATTGCAAAATTGAGCATCCGGTTTGCAAATCTGTGGGAACGGATTGCAAAATTGAGAGTACGGATTATGAATATGTGGGAACGGATTGCAAAATTGTGTGTCCGGTTAACATATCTGTTGGAACGGAATGCAAAATTTAGGGAATGGTTTAAGAATCTGTGGGAACGGAATGCAAAATTGAGGGTACGGATTATGAATCTATGGGAACGGATTGCAGAATTGAGGGCACTGTTTACAAATCTGACAATATAGATTAGTAAATTGACTACACTGTTTCTAAAACCATGGACATGATTTTTTTGAGCGATGAATTACGAATCTGTGAGAACGGATGGCAAAATCAAGGGAACGGTTTATGAATCTGTGGGAATGGAATGCAAAATCAAGGGAACAGTTAAAAAATCTGTGGGAATGGATTGCAAAATTGAGAAAAAGGTTTATGAATCTGTGGGAATGGAATGCAAAATCAAGGGAACAGTTTACGAATCTGTGGGAATGGACTGCAAAATTGAGTGTACGGTTTAAGAATCTGTGGGAACGGATTGCAAAATTCAGGGAACGGTTTAAAAATTTGGGAAGGGATTGCAAAATTGAGGGTATGGTTTCAGAATCCGTGGGAACGCATTGCAAAATTGAGAGAGCGGTTTACAAATCTGACAATATAGATTAGTAAAATGACAACACGGCTTATAAAATCCTGGACACTATTTGTTTGAATGAGAGAACAGTTTACAAATCTGTGAGCATGGTTTATAAATAAGGGTACGAATAGCAAAATTGTGGGCACGGATTTGCAGTTTTAATTATTTCTTTTCCTCTTAGAGGTGACTTCCTGGGCTCCATACAAACCACCTCCATTTGTGGTTTGGAATACGATTAAGATCTGACTTTTGTTAATGCATCTGTCTGAACTGTCAGATCATTTTTCATGTGCTTTTTCGTCATTTATTGTGCGATTGTTTGTAACATCAGTTTTTGCCACAAGGTGTGTCATATGTCATTCAATATGCCAACCTTTCCCATTTTTTATGCTGCTGTCTGTGACAAATGTGTTCAGATGTGGATACCAGCCTCATGAAGAACATAATCAATGGTGAAACATTTATTGCTAAAGTCTCACCCATTGTAAACTGCTTCAAGTTTGTGTATTTATTTTGTGTGCATTTACTCACCCTCATGCTATCCCAGATGTGTATGACTTAAAGAATATCTAGGTCGATATTAGAGGTCTTCACGGGTCCAAAAATTTGTGCCCGAACACAAAGAGTCCCGGAAATGTACTACCCGGTCCCGAACCAGACCTGTCTATTATTTGAAATCTTGGACCTGAACTCATGCAGAACCGAGACTTTGTTGACTTTTGATTCCTGCATATAAACTATAGGACATGCTTGGCTCCTGGCAGCAGTGTGTGACCGCATGTGAACGCGCTCTAAAGGAAGGCCGAAGCGTAGCAGTGGACAACACTAATCCTGACTCTGAGTCTAGAAAAAGGTACTTATACACCCATTTCCACAACAGATGCTAATTTCTTATCTTCACTGTCAGTCTCTTCAGCTAAATGGCCTCCAAAAGTCCTATTTCCAATCATTCTTTCCACAGATATGTAGACGTCAGTCGAGATGCTGGAGTTCAATGCAGATGTTTCAACTTCACGGCAACTTTGGAACAAGCAAAGCATAACAACCGGGTAGCTGTCTTTACCATTGTTTATTGTGCTGGAATATTTAAAGGGATAGTTCACCCAAAATGACATTTTTTGTTCTGCTTATGTGGCAACTTGAAAAATGAATGGAATAGGAAATAGGTATTGATATGAGTTATTGATCAAGAGACCAGAGGCCTGTTGCACAAAGATAGTTGAACAAAGTCAGAGTTTTAGAGTAAGTTTCAGGTTGACAAAACAGATAGATCTAAACCACATTGGCAATCTCAAGATGCTAACTATAAATGTTTTCTGTCAAGTCAAATTTTGATCCTGAGTTCGTGCTTAACCCTGACGTGAATGAGTGATGTTTGCCATGAACAACAAGTGTATGAAGCTTGGATAGATGGAGTTGGCGCGATTTACTTCTTGCGAGAAATTCAGCGTGATCTACGCTTCCGCTAAAGATCAAAAGATCATTTTGAAAATATTTTTTTTTTTTAAATGTTTAACATATTAACTGAATATAATGTGATTGAGTTTATAGGTTCACCGTATGTAAAGAAATACAAGAAACTCAATAATAAATATTTAACATGCTGCTCAAAAGATACAAGGTTCCCAGATCTTAAATAAACCATCTTATTATTTCTAAATATGTAGGTCTACTATATTAAATCATAATGCATAAATTTAAATTAATTTAAATGTAAATTTCCCTGTGAAGCGCATGCTTTAATTTGGAGCAAGAGACTTTATTTTATTGCGTTAGAGATGTCCCTTTATTCACAGCTGATTGATTCAGCATCAGTTTGCAATCTGTAACACAGAATAAAACCTGAGCTGGAGCAGATTAGTCATGTAGTGTAGTTGTTATGGTGGTGAACACCAGTAAATACTGGCTTGTCATTTTGAGACCGAAAATCCAGAGTTTGCTCAAATTAAACTCAAACTTACCAGGGAAGCCACTGAAACCGTGTAGGAGACTGGTTGCTTGGGACAACTGTCAATTTTACAGTTTAGGGGTCATCGCACCACAATATTTAACCTGAAAATGCCAGGATTGACCAGTCAGAATCAGGTACTGTATTCCAAAAGGTTGTCTAATAAAAACATGTCAATGTACTGATTGTCTAACAATTGACTGTCTTCAGTTCCGTGACATGGTTCCTTCTGCCGCCAAGCACGTCTCAGTAAATGACATGGTCTTCCACAGCTACAAGTGAGTGAACAGCTACAAGCTTTGCTTATTAAATGTTATCACTTTTCTGGATATAGCTCACCATCCCTATTAGTTGAATAACCATTTTCAATAGTTAACTCAACCCATTGGTTTCTCACTGTCTTTCTTGATCTCAATAGGAAGAAGTTTGTTGCTCCCAGTTTGTCCGAGGGCTTCTCTGAAATCCTGCAGATTAATTTTGTGCCTAGTTTTAGTGACAAGAGATCTGAGTTTCTCTTCAGGCAGTTCTCTGAGGGCTGAGCATTACGTTAAAAACTTGGACCTTTGTCCAAAATAAGAAAAGAAAAGAAAAAGTTTACAGGTGAATAAGAAACCCCTCATTTAAGAATCATGTTGTCATATTGTCTTGTCCAACTACTTTTCAGCAATATAATCTTTTAAAAGTTCTGACTTTCACTTTAATTTGTTACTTACTATTTTTCAGCTTACTATCATAGCTGCTGAAATTTCCCTGATTGTAGATTTTACTATGATAAAAAAGGGAAAAAAAAAATCTTTCAATATAACTTTCTGGTAAGTTTTGGTTGACAAATCTTAGTAATCTTAATTTTGTGTCACAATTATTTAACAGAATTAATAGTGTTCTTAAATATATTGTAGCTTTTGGGTATGATTTAAGTTTTTCTCTTTTCAAATTAGGGTTACTCACTGTAATTATTGCACTTCATTTACAATGTTAATAAATGTAAATGGTAACTGCGCTGACAACACCACCACAACTGTCAGTCTCTGGCATTAGGCAAAATAAGAGAACAACTAAAAATATTTTTCTTTGCCATGTTACTGATACAACAACCCAACCCAGAGGCCTTGTCATAAAGTGTATTTTTGAAGGTGCAATTAGTCATTTTTTTCCTCATTAAAAACTTTTACTCCAAACAAATGAATAGTAAAATTGAAACATGTAAATCCAGTCATCAATAAACATAAAGCTGTTTAATTTAAAACTTGTTGTTGTTTTATTCTACATGGAGTGGGTACCCTCATAGGGGCTGCCATGTTAGGATCACATGACCTGCCAAATACTACTTTCTTAATCTCAGTATCCACCCTGTTTTGGGACACTTTCACTCCTGGACTCAAGTAATCATGGCTGATTTAATAGTGAATTTCGGCATTGACAACAGTAATTATTGCATTTAATCCAAGACTACTGCTATATTGAACAGTACAACATAAACAAAAAAGCAAAACCAATGAAGCTTGTGAACAGCATTCTCTTGTAGACAAATTGAACTGCACTTCCAGTTGTATCACGTCAGTCCTTGCGTGAACATGCCAAAGTGTTTTTTTCACATCACGCGAGAGGCAGAGGGAACAGAGTCCCATTGTGGACAGGCATCGGAGAGTGACTGAAAGTAAACAATTACAGTGAAAATGACTTAAATATTGATCTGTTTCTCATCCAAAGCAATCACGTGCTTTAGATGAATTTAACCACTGGAGTTGCTTTTACTATGATTGCCTATGCTTTTTGGAGCTTTTAAGTGCTAATCTCAGTCCACTTTCATTGTATGGACCTTCAGAGCTGAAATAATATTTGAAAAATCTTCGTTTGTGTTCAGCAGAAGAACGTATTACACATCTGGGATGGTATAAGGATGAGTAAATGATGAGAGAATTTTCATTTTTGGACGAACTATCCCTTTAAGATGTGGTTTTTGGTGATTTGTTTGAAACAGGGGGACACTAAAGACAGGAGTCGAAAACATCAAAGACGTGGTCCAAAGCATTTTGAGATTTGTCCACTTAAACCACATTTTTGGTGGTCGTATGTAGTCGAAAATGCATGTGACCACATTGGGCCTGTAGTGCAAATGCTCATCTGTTCAAGCTAAGGATGTGCTAAACTACCAATTTTCATCATTGACTAGTTGGTCAGTTGTTTAACGGCTTGTCAGTGTCAAGGATAATAATGTAAAATTAGGCTCTGTTATGTTCACATGACCCTGATCAGAAGTATTTCAGAGGAATATATGGACGTTAAGCGCAGCACTTCAACATGGTGACTAATGGAGATTACACTGATAAATAGGCTACATAACTAAACATCTTATTGCACAAAACTATCAAAGTAAGAAATAAGGAAAGATCCAGAACAGAGCCGCAAAAAACTGCTTAGGCTCTTCCTGAACACAGAATGTCTCACTTCAGTATAACCGTTCCGAACTGCAAGATAATATAGGGGGTACACATCAAGTTTATAAAATCAAGCAGTTTAAACCTTTTTTACAGCAACTATTTATTTAAACCATGTCAGACAGAATCAGCAGAAGACTGTAATCTCTCCACAAAACCTCATTAATAAAGGAACATGACTCATAGCAGAGGATTTATCATCTGAAAGTGATCATCTTCTAATGTTGATGAGTTGCTTTGATGTAAGAACAGTGCATAAAAATACTAAACCTAAAGCATTAAAGACTTTTAGCAGATTGTTTTACTGGGCTGACTTTTATCAAAGTCCCTGTCAAGGGAATCCACTCAGTGGCCATCTTGAAAACATTCCCTGGCAGCAATTTTCTATGGATACAAGCACAGAAGTACAACTCCTATGTACTTGAATGCGGAAAGACCGAGATCTACAAAATGATTGGTTGAGATTATGATCAAATTAAATATTTCGAATCCGCAGTAAAATCTGATAACAGTGGCATCATAAATCATGCTTCTTTAGCTCCGATCACACTAAAAAATGCTATTTATCAGGCTTATCCAGCTAATGCACATGCATGTGCTTGAGTTGACTGACAGGAGATGTCTATAGCTGAAATGTGCGAATTCCTTTTTCTATTGGGTGTTTTAATTTCTCCTATTCATTTTTAATACAAGTGTTCCATCTCAGGCTTAATAGTCTCTGCTGTTATTCACTGTTTAAGCTCTCATCACACAAAAACACACTAAGTTGTGTCCCTCAATTAATTTTAGAATTGCCATTATGGTCGGTGGTCTGTCCATCAGACCATATGCCAAGGGCCCAAGCGTGATGCTTTTTTCGGTGATTAGCATGAAGCAGTGGTTTTCAAACTACGGTTGTGTGGAAATGTTGCAAGGCAAGCAGCACATTGTAGCGAGTGATAAGTCCTTATCAACTTAACCTTAGCTGCGATGTTTCTTAACATTTCTTGAGAAACTATAGCTCAACTGCATCAAACATGACTTGACATAGTGTGGTGTAACTAGGAATGTGGTGTAACAGTGCAATTCATTATCAACCACACACTTAATTTCATAATAATATTGAAAAGTTCAAAACTACTGATGAAAACAGGTAAACTTAAAGCTAACAGGTTTGGTAGCTACATAAATAAAGAGTAAAATACAGATTATTCAGGTGCAATAAAATTAAAAATGTAATTATAATAATTGCAAAACTCTCAGACGCAATGGAAGCGAATGCACTGCCCAGTTCACCACAATAGATCAAAAGACAATGTTCAAAGTGTAAATTATGGAAGGTATGGGAAACCCCTACTAAACACCTTTTCATTTGAGTCATGCTATCTGTATATGTATCCCGTGCCGATACGTGCACTTTTCCCTGTGTAGATTGTTTATTGTATGCTACAACTTTGGCCTCATTCAATCCCAATTTAAATTCACTTAATATTTATATTGTTTATTAATTTGTATTTGTGATAATGTTTGTTTAATCTATATATTTGTATGTACACTTGTATATAATTATGGATACTTGCTGTACACATATACACTATGGTTGTTTGGGTAATTTTCAACCATCTTTTCTCCAGTCTTTAGCAAATTAAGTATGAGTTGAAGATGATGCCTGGCAAAAGTAATCAAATTTAGAATTTTGTAATGTATTTGTATATTTCAAGTGACATGCTAGCAGACTGCACTCTCAGAAACCAGTTTGGCGATCTCAAGACGATCACTGTAAACGTTTTTTTGTCAAGTCAAACTTTGATCCTGAGTTCGTGCTTAACCCTGAAGCGCGGGAACGTGAACGAGTGACGATTGCGTAATTCTAATGGTAATAATCTTGAATCACACTTCTCTTCAGAGGGAAGATAGATAATAGCCATTGTTCAGTCTGTGGAGTCTATTGATATTTTATTGTGGGTGGGGGGATTTTAATGAGGTCTGATTTTCATTTTGATAGATTTCCCCAATATTCAGTGTCAACAGTCTTAACATAGATATAAATTATATTTGTAGCAGCATTTCTTTGCTGGATGCCTACAGACATCCATGGAAGCAATGCCTCCTCATTTACAGTGCATGTTCAAAGCAGATATGTCACAAAAATCTAGAATATACCTTTGGCTTATATCTGACTGGCTAGTTTCATTTATTAGTTCCTGTACTATTTCTCCTGCCCCTCTAACCGACCATGCTTGCATCGACCTTGAAATATCTGAGGGTTATAGTGGTTCTGGAAACTAAATACTTATCTATTTCAAAAATCTTCTGATTGTTTAGGTATTATGAACATTATGGAAGTTTTCAAAATCAAATCCAATTCAGCAATCACCAAATGGGAACTGTTTAAATATGAAAAAAGTTTTGTGTTTTCTAATTTCTGCGATTGGGTCCTCCTTCCTGCAAATGTCGTGACAAAAATGTGAGAATACTGTACAGACCCTGTATAAAAACATCACTAGTAACGTTTCATTGTCCAACGGGACTTCACCAAGTTTTGTCATAGGGAGAGGCATTAAACTAGTATGTCCTATTTCACCTTTCTTATTTTTGTTGGTTGCAGAGATTCTTAACTTCTATACTGTTTTAATATCAAGGGGATTCAAAAAGCAGACCATACTATTTTCGGATGTATATGGAATTAAGGTGAAACAAACAGTTAGATATCATGCTATTTTAATTAGTAAGTGTCCACCTGAAAGAGTTGAAACTAATGTCACGAAGAGTTTACATAAAGCAAAGAATGTTTTTAACTGTTGGTCCCAGAGGGTGTCTACTGCTTTCAATGGCTGAAGGCATTTCAAGACTGGTGTATCCTGCAATTTTTATGTCAGTTCTAGAAAGTGCTCAGCTGTTGACAGGGATTTATTTAAGTTTATTTGGCAGAAGACTGAATATGAGAAAAGAAAAACAGTCATAAGAAGTCTCTCAGAGATTAGATTCAATGCTCTCGATTTCAGTACTATTAATATAATTGCTTGGCTCAGGAGAACACTGGTTTTATATCCCCAATCTGGCTTTTGAAAAGTGTGCTGGGTTAAAATGTTTGCTTTGTGTGATTTCATATGAGGAAAACTTCCCATTAAACTAGCAAAAGTTTATAAGAAAGCACTGGACGCATGGAAAATTTCAAACGCAATTTCTCCCCGCACTCATGTATATTTCGGAATAATCAACACGCGTTATCTATGAACAAGACTGGCTTAAAAAGCAAATTATTTTTGTTTCAGGTTTATACTAATAAGCAATTGATCTTTTTCAGGGATTTTGTCTTCATTTAGAGAATAAATTGCTTCATCTTGTGAAAGCACAATTCAGGTACAGTTGTGTGGTTCTGCAGGTTATAACACTTTGTATTGGTGGTATTAACATCTTGGATAAGAAATGTAGTAATTTTCATATCACACAAGATTTGAGATGTTCCCCAAAAGCACTTGTAAAATGAAAACAAAAATGTCCTATGCTTTCCACAGATAAGATTTGGTCTGAGATAATACATTTTTACCGTCCAATAAGGTAAAGTAAATTCCTTTTAAAGTGTTGCATAGATACTATCCCTGCAATGCTTTCCTTAAAGGGTTACTTCAGGATTTAGCATTAAGCTTTGTATCAGTAGAAAACCAGTAGTATTTTCTAATTACCGGGCTCCCCCCCCCTCATATCCCCCTGAGACGAGAGATTTATTTATTTTTAGTCTGGAAAAAATCCTCCGATGACGCAAAAATCGTCATTTTGTGTCATCGGAGGATTTTTGGTCCAGAGGCTCAAAACTACAGTCAGTATTCCGCATATTTTCACCACGCCCATAGGGGGCGGGATCTCACTCACAGAATGTGAAGATAGTGTCAGCCATCTTTCTGTAGAAGCTAAGAAAACAGGCTCTTGCTCTGTGTAGAAAGTTTGTATACAAGTAGGTTAATCACGATGGAGGAAGGTAGTTTTGAAGTTGAAATGGCAGAAGGGGATTACGAAGATCTGTTGCGAGAATCTGATGCTCGCGCTACCCGTACGTGCCGCAATACAGCGATGAACAGAGGCTGGAGCAGGGGAGCAAAACTTGCTTGGCAGGCAGGAAGAGTGTGTTAAATTATATTCAGACTCGAGTTGGGGCGGACTGGTGGTGTCAGTGCTGTCGCTGTGCGCCTATGGAAACAGATAGAGTCCTATTGCTGTCGCGAATTTCAGCGATACTGGACGAGATCGCTGAATCCGCTGATGAAACTGCACCGATAACATGAGCATGTATAACTGAGCACCCAAGTTTTGTATCACACATGGACAGGGGAGTCCTGGAAACTTATTTTAGGATCCCGAAGATAAATTGGAAACGTCAGCCGAAGCCCGCAGGGACAAACGGACGGATTAGTGAGTATTTTGTTTGTTTTTCTTTTTTGTTACTAAGATGTCATGTACAGAGTTTGGATACATGGAATTATAATGTGCTTCCCGTGTAGTCAGTCAATTTATCAACTAACTCACGATTTATAGAGTCACGATGTATCAAAGCAAGAATAGTTGTATCATATTTTCAGATGCCGCCTGTAACCGGTAGGCGTGGTTTGGAAGTGGCCTCGTAAGGGCAGCAAAGCAAGTGCATTCTGGGAGTTGTTGTCTTTCAGCCACATGTGTAAAAAATACATTTTCTGCCTTTTCTCTGTCTAGAATGCTTCAAATTCAAAAATAATTTCACATTTATACTATATAAATGACCTATTTTAAATACACATTCATCTTCCCAGAGGTGAAGTAACCCTTTAATACATTTAAGGTAAACATCTCACCACAATGTTCTTTTTGTAATCTTGAATTGGAAACTTTTATACATTTATTTCGCACCTGTAACCACTCTAAAGACTTCTGGATCCAGGTATCTATGCTAATATTTTATGCATTTCATAAACAAATTGCAATTGAGGACACTATGATCCTGTTCTTTGTCTGTAATACTGGCTCTCTCATAATTGATGACACTAAAATGAATAACACTTCTTGGGAAATTGTATTTGCATAAAGCTAAAGTAATGACTATTAAAATGTTTTATGACACGTAATTGACAAGTAATAAGAAATCAACTAAAACATCTCTACAATTTAAAAAAGTTTTTTTTTATTACATTTCTTGACACTGTATAACAAAGAAAAAGTGTAAATTGCAAAAGAAAAAATATTTTTGTCAAAATAATAATTGTATACATAATGTGAAGATCTGTTTTAGCATGCAAGTCTTTTGTCTTAATTCTGAATATTTGAAATTAAAGTCACATTTTATTCCTCTCTTTGATACAAATCAATTACCATCTATATGTTTAACAAATTAAAAGAGAAACACTTAATACATTTATTTTATTTAACCCTCCAAGCATCAACTTTTATAGTTAGCCTTACACATCAATTACATAAAAATTCACACTGTATTTTTTTTTAAAGTTTTCTCAGATGTTCTTATGCATACTGGCCCATAGGATGGTCACTCCACTCTGGGAGATGAGAGATCTTCTTTTCAGTGCTGGGCTGGATGGGCCAACCCCAGGCTTTGAAGAAGCAGGACAGATTCATCTTGACCACTTTGGAGAAGGTCTCAGCATATAGATTCATCTTGCCTGCATTGTCATTTGGAACTCCACTCATTTCATGGTAGGCTGAAAAAACTTTCTTGAAAGCATCCCAGCCAAATTTTTCTTGAAGCTTAGGGTGTATAAAAATAATAGGGTAAGACATAGAAATAGAGTAAATATTATTAACATTTCACAATAACTTAATCAAAATTATTTAATTTCCCTCCATAATTTAACAACTTTGAAGAAAGTTTATTAGTGGAGCAATGGAGCATTATTGCTATGAACATTGTCTTAAAATTATACTGTTACATTATCAAAATGTAAAAATTAAAACATTTAAATGTTGAAAAACATGTGTTTACCTTTAATTAAAAAAATCATTATAAGGAATCTGTTTATACCTGCAAATAAGTCTCCAGTGATGTCCACACACTCCAGTTTTTTAAATCTTTGCCACCTTTAGCATAATCTCGAACACGACCCTGTCGTTTTTTTAGGGGCATGTCTGGAGGATGTGCAATAGCCCTGTTCAAACCCAGCACTTCCTCATGTATGTACACTGACCACAGGTTGCAGGTGCACTCAGTTGTATGTGGAGGGAACTCCCAAACTCCACGCTGCTGGTTATGACCCAACTCATGAATAAATCCCCAGAGACCCCTTTTATGGGCTGCCTCTACATTAATTAGTTCTGGGGCAGAACTGGAGAGCATCATGATGGGATATCCAGAATGCATTAAGCCTGAAAGGGAAAAGGGGAGTTTGGTGTTTAATATGGCGAACTGCCACCAGCGGTGATGTGCAGCTAAAAGCATCAAATTATAAGAACTTTCAAAAACCTGAAATAAATAAAATAATAGCATATCATAAGTATAGTAAAGAATTAGTTACAGTGTTTTCAATTCTTCATGCTAGAGACGTATTTGGTGGCCACTTTTCAATTTGAAATCTACTGTCATACTGTCAGCAGCAGTTTGAAGAAAGTTAGATCTTAGAAACTAGTTAATTGCTAGCTACTACACATCCAGTTTAATAGCACTGTAATGTAAAGGTAATTCTATTAAGTACTAAGTAAAACTGTGAACCCCCTTGAGTACCATGATCTGTTACCACCACAGTACAGCAAGAACAGATGTGAAATATGCACAACAGAACCACACGTCTTGCAATAAATTGGCCAAATACTCACATCTGTATAGTTGTACAGTCTGTTTCTGGCCTTACCATTATAATCATGTTGGTGGCTCTTTACCCTAAAAAAGACACTGTAAGTATTCAATAGTACTGCATACCACAAGAGATCTGAACATCTGCAACAAATCGCTCCTTGCGGGGGAACTTGGCAGGCTTTGCCGCCAGGTCAGCTACGCCTCTCATTATGGAATCCCAAAGTGAAGCCACCTCATCGGGGCGGTCCAGATTCCTTATCACTGCTGATTCCAACGTGATGATGATGTTCTCAAACTCAAGCTCTGCCCAGGGCGCTGGTGCCTGACGGATCCCACCCACCCAGTTAGCAACACTGGTCTCTCCTAAAGAACGAGCAAGTTCAGATTCCAAATTTTACCACACACACCTTCATGACTTTTGATGCAACAATGTTTAAATTAAGCATCTGTATTATAAATATAAATCATAAAATGTAAAACCGATTCATGTCAAGGTCATTCAAATGGTGCTCACTGAATATTTATTAAACTTTCTAACCAGATTTGAAGTATGGGGCTTGAACTGCAGTCTGCACAACAATTTCTACCCGCTCCACTTTGCAATTGGGAGGTGCAATTAGGTAGATGAGACCTCCCCACAGATTACAGAGCTGGACCTCTTCTGTGTTCAAGGGGAATCGCTCACAAACCACAGGTGCCCGTTTCAGAACATTTGCATCACCAATGTCATCTGTCTGGCAACCAATCTGCACCTGCATGGAGTGATACTTCATTTAATCACACGCGCTCTCAGACCTTTTCATGTGCAATGAGATTGTAGAATGAGTATATCTATACAAGAGATACGTCGTTTGATTTCTGATGGAAACATGTTTGAATTAATGCACTATAGCGTATAAACTTTTCTGATCACCTTCCATTTTTTCCCAATGATCTCTGGAGGTAGTGCAATGTATGTCTTCATACCAGGAGAAAGATACAGGCCTGTGCTTATCCATTCTTCACAACCTGAAACAAGTAATTTAACATGTAAGATACAATTAACAACTTGCGTAAAACAAATTAATGGTTGTTAAACTAAACTGGGCTTTTTAGTCTTCAGATTGTTAACCCAGGGTCATTCTAAACCCTGGGTAAACATAATCCTAAATTATCTTGTTCCATTTTGTTTCCATACTTTACCATAGGATAGTAATTAGTTTTTTATCCTTGTTTAGTGTTTTATTTGCATATTACTATTCAGTTTCTGATTAGTTGTCTTTTGCTAAACAGCTAGCTGTTAAGGGGCTTTTACATGATTTGCGTCAGGAGTCAACGCACCGCTTAACACCAGTGTCAAGTGCCACTTTGATCTCCACGTGAAAAGCGCTGCAGAAAACATCATTTTTTAATTTTAGCACCCACATTTTGATTAGTTATTGAAAATATCTAGTAATTATTGGCTGAAGCCTCAAATCATCTCCTTCCTAAAATTTTGTCCTAAGTAATTTTTTGATTGTTTGTTTTTTTTGCCTAAATCATCATCTCATGATATGAAGTTTTGAAGTTTTTTGTGTTTTCTGAAAAATCTAAAAAAATTACTTAGGACATTAATTTAGGAAGGGGACGAAATGTATAACAATGCTTGACAACCGTTTTTGGGTGTAACCCCATATTGTGGTGCCAAAGGTTTATAGAGGTATGCTCTGAAGTAGGGTTTCATTAGCCAGGGTTAAAAGAGGTGCTATCCCTCTTTAACCTGTGGTAAAACATTATGCTAACCCAGGATTTAGCTCATTGAGAAAAACCCTAACACTTGCTACTTTAAAAAGCAATAACCATTCCCCCTTAATTTTGCAGGAAAACTTTCATACCTGCAGTGTCGGCATTGATGCAAACTCTTGCACTGGACACAGTGGGTAGGTTGGGTCTGTCCTTGATGATGTAGGGCAGGAGGGCATCAGGGTCAGGTGAGACTTTGTAGACTTCGTTCCCAACTTGGAGCATCAGATAGTCCTTGGCACTTTCAACAGGACAGTTACTACACACCTGCGGAACACCTACCTTTTTCACCATTTCAGAAAGAAGCGCTACCAATGAGGTATAGGCAGCACTGTCATGAGCCTTCATGCGGAGGTAACTCGCACAGTCACTACCAAGTTGCTTCAAGCAGCTCTGCTCTTGAGCAGTCAGTTCCTGCCCCTGGGTTACATGTTTGGCAAAACGTTGCAGCATTTTGCGAAAGTGGTACCCCTCTCTACAGCTAAGCTCTATATCTGGTGCTTTGTATCGATCTCTTCTCAAGGTGTTGGCCAAGATACACAACCCCATCTTATTAAGAATGTGATTTCCAGGGTATTCGGTCATCACATTGGAGTCACGGTGGGTCTGGGCCCAATACCAGGCATGACCCCCAATGAGAAGACCACCACCTTCAGCAACAAAATCTTGGATCTGTTCACACTTTTTATCATGGTGGGAAGTGCAGACATAGACGCTAAGATCTTCTCTGAAGCCAGTCAACTTACAATCTAGACCGGATTTGCTCAGTACATTCTTGGCTGCTGTAAGGCTGGATAGGACCCCGATAACACCCTTACGACCTTTATCAAGCCACTGGATAGCATTGACCATGAAAGTGGACAGAGCTTCACAGCCCAGGTAGACTTCATGGGTTGCCACAATTACTCGCCCTTGCCCATAGTAGGCACCAGCAATGAATGCTTTTCCAGCTTGGGTGACTCCAATAGGAAATGCTAATGGTCCATGCACCATCACTTCAGATGGCAAAGCCTCACCTTGGATGTCAAACTCAGGCACACCTTTTAGCAGGAATTCTAGGTCACACTTAAAATCCTTCACCATTCTGAAAAATTACAATAAACCACCATTAGAGAAACATTTTAAAACATTTGTATGTTTAGAAAAATAATGGGTAAAAGACTAAAATGTATGCAGAACTTACGATACAGCTAGCCAACAAGAAGGGATATTTCTAGGCACAGGAAATGTGCCAAGTTCCCCGGGGTGTTCTGAGAAGTAAATCCCTGCAACACTGCACACCTTGTTTCCAGGAAAGTTTAGCAAAGTGTTATCTTGTGGATGTGCACAAGCCCAACTCCAGGCTTGGCCTGCAATTAGCAAACCGCCCCCAGCTTTTAGGAAAGCAATCAAATCCTTTGCACAGGTCTCAACACTGTATGCATCAGAGACATATACAGCTAACCCATTCCGAAAGTCTCCAATCTTTGTCTTGATATGGGAGTAGACCAAGTTGTTAGCTACTGAATGGAATTTCTCCTGAATCCCTACAATGCTGTCTTCACTCTTACATGGCATGAGCCACTTTATGGCATTTTCTACCAGGCCAGGGAAGCATGTTAGGTATTCCTCATGTCCCAACACCACCACACGTCCCTGACCATAACGAGATGCAGCCATCAAGACCTGATCTCTTGGATTCATGGCAAGTGGAAAGGCATGGCCACCGATTAGCACTAGATCACTGGGCACTGCTTTCCCTTCAAAATCAAGCTCCTCCAGTCCAGAAATTAGAGAGTAGTAGTCCTCTTCGCGTGCCATGGTGCTTTAGTTATGCTTAGTTAATCAGTATAAAAAATGCTTTTTAGCACTCAAATTTCAGTAACTTTTACTGGGTATCACAGTTGGGTTTGTTCCACCTGAGCTTATGCATGCAGTAGTGACACTGCTTAGGTATTAGCCCTACACAAAGACAGAAAAAGTTACATTGTATATTTAGAAACTACTAAAATATAGCATAACAGTAGTGTTCATTAGCTCTTTCATTGCTTAAAGCCTACATTTGTAAAGGTCATTATCCTCCTGAGGCCCAGCAATTAATTCGTTTTTCTGAGCCCATATATGCTACAGTGATAAATCTTTGGGTATTATCAGAGGACTCCCTGATATCAAATTATACCAAAGATATACATTTAAAAAAAGATATACAGATATATTTTAGAGATACCAAATGTTTAAGAGTTTGGCTATGACAACTTCCTCTCCTTTGTCTATAAATATGGATTGAAATGTCTTACAGTTCATTTCAGCACATCAAATAAAATATGAATAAACTTTTCTTTTTCAATAAACAATTTCTATCATATGTATTTTATGCACCAAACTCTATTGACATTTTAAAAAGGGAAATTGTAATACTTTTAGCAAAATGCTGGGTCAATGGGTCATCAATACATCATTGTTTTCAAGTAGAAGAGTTATAGGTGACTCTGGAGCATGGAGTGAGCAGTCAAACAAAGGAAGTAGTAAAGTTTCAGCTCAAATTTTGCCAGAGGAAATTGGACTGTGCCATTATGAAGGGGGATCCGTTCATTCAAATAATTCATTTCATTTATCTGTTTGTCTATTTAGGTGATTTAGGATTTACTGTACTATATTAATTAGGATTCAGTTTGTAAGTTGATGGAAATATGATTGTTATTTTTTTAGGGTTATTTGAGTAATTATTTGAGTTATTTTAGGGTTATTTGAGTATTAAATATTATTTGATATTTCATTTATTTTGTGTTTGGTAGAGACCAAGTTAAATTGAATAACCTTAAGTGCCAGAGAAACTAGCGCACAGCCATCTTGAAAATTTTGTCTAGCTTTTTCTATATAGATTTCTATGTGTTGATATCAACATGTAATTAGTTAGAGAAGTGTATTTACAGATGATAGAGTTATCAAAAGTTATCACGAGTATTTTAAAGTGTTCAGTGGATGTCAGAGGAGAGAGATTTTAAAACAGACACTGTGGATGGACTGATTTGCCTCTTTGCTCACAAAACTTCAAGAGATAACACAAAGTCATTAAACATATCTCTGCACAACACCACTGACCATCTTCTCATGTAATTTACCCATTGCATTATTGTTCAGGTGAGCGACAAGGAAAAGCTGCCACTATATTTATACACACACACACACACATAGTTGAAAATCAACTTTTTCGAACTTGTCGCCTAAATGTAATTCACAGAATTTTGATAAACCATACCGTTTTCGTTTTGAGTGATTGGAATGAAACTTGGTACGTGTCATCACTATTAGGCCCTGAGATGACTGCAGCGTTTTGGCTCACTGCCCTCTACTGGTCAGGAGATAGCTAAAACTGATTTTTTTTGGCTTATAACTCTTGAACACTTTTGTCTCTTTAGATCAAGTGCTACATTCTGAGTTGAACGATACATTTTCCTATATCAGCCATTTTTGATGTCGGCCATTTTAAATTTAGTCATAAAATTCTGTATTTTACGAAGACTTGGTGTATCGTTACGAAACTCTTGGCACCATGCTCTGAAGGGACTCAAAAAGTTTTGGGACAGCACCACCTTGTGGTCAAAAATTATAATGCTATTTCTAAAAAAAACTAATAGCTATTGACTCCTTTCGCCTGCTGTCATGAGACTGGTCTTGATAGATTCTGTGGTTCATGCTAAGAACAATGATACCAATTATGTCATGATCGAGCAAAGGTCCTGTCTGCCATTTTAAAAGGTTTTGAAAACCTACTTTTTCAAACTGCTCTTAGACTGTTTGCCCATACTATTTTCGAATGGCGCTTCGACTAATACGACGAAGAGCACGCCAAAATGAATGTGAGGGTATATCTCCGTAACGCTTTAGCGTATTCATGCCAAAGTTATTTCTTGTCATAGGAACCATGACTTGAGGGTGCCTGCTCAGTTTCGGAATAGTGCCACCTAGTGGTCAAAAGATATGAAAAATAACAATTTTGCTTTTAACTTTTGAACAGTTTATCATGAAATCATCAAATTATTCTCATTAGATTCAGTGGGGTATAGTGACTAACTATATGAAAAATTCCTATGTCGGACATAGGACATTTTGGATGTCAGCCTTTTTGAATTTAGTCATAAAATGCTGTATTTTATGAAAGACCTGGCATATTATTACGAAACTTGGTATGTGGGACAGCACCATCCTGTGGTTAAAAATTATAATGCTATTTCTAAAAATTTCTAGAAATGCTTATTGCTATTGACTCCTTTTGCCTACTGTCATGAGGCTGGTCTTGATAGATTCTGTGGTTCATACTGAGAGCAATGATACCAATTATGTCATGATCGAGCAAAGTTCCTGTCTGCCATTTTAAAATGTTTTGAAAACCTACTTTTTCAAACTGCTCTTAGACTGTTTGTTCGATTTACACGAAAATTGGCCTGCATCATCAAAAAGTTATTCACAGGATTTTGATAAACCATTGGGACTGGGATGAAATTTATAGGCTGCGGCCCAATTCGCCTACTTATACTACGACTTAAAAGTATGTACTCTTTTTTTGAAGAAAATGTACATACTTTTGAGTGTGTAGCAAAAGAGTATGCACATCCTGGGACATACTACGAAGACATCATGCAATGGAAGAGAACGTGGTTGCCTAGTTACGCACACCCCGACAGTTAAACAAACATTCTACATTCCATTCATTCTTATATGCCCAATGCAATGCAGTGCAATGCACCAGTTAATGAGGTGCTCAGTGTCTTCATCAGACCCTACAAGATAAACACGGTACTTTTTTTGCACAACACAAATTCATTAATATTATGAGACAATAAAATATAACTTTAATTAGCGCTAAACATTTACGTTCTTACACTTAAAAACTGAGGGTGTATCTCCGCTGCCGCATCCGGCCGCCATGTTTGCAACATCTCAAAGCTCCTCTCTCCCGCACGCAAAGGGTTGTGGGCAATATTAGCCGTTAGAGTGTGCATCGATCTGCACTTCGGATTCTGACCGGAAATAGTAGACCATCCGGATATCTTTGGAACTCGATTTGGGACGTACTAATTCTATTTTCGAATACTATTTAGGATGGATAGTATGCGAATTGGGACGCAGCATACGTGTCATCACCATTAGACCCTGGGATTACCTGCAGTTTTTTTTGGCACACTGCCCCCTACTAGTCAGGAGATAGAAAAATTTATATTTTGGCTTGTAATTCTTGAACGCTTTCCTGCATGATAGCAATCATGTATAGATACTACCTGACCAGCTTCAGAACAGTGCTACATACAGGACAAAAATTCTAAGAAGTAGCTATTTTTTTTATTTTTAAAATTAAAGTTTTTTTATGATTAATAGTTTACTTTTTCTATCTCCTCATACACTGTTGATCGGACTCTAATCAAAAACATATCACAAAGTTATTTTGCTGCTCATGGAGCCAAAAATTGGCTTGACCCTGGTATCGCTGCTTGCAGCTATATATATATATATTATTATTATTATTCATATCAGGGATGTTGAATTAGGCTTCATGCCACCCATGAATGAGTCTGTGCCTCACATGTGCCATCATCAAATAAGTCTGGACACGCCACTGCAAGACGCGATTTAAAGATGTATGTATGTAGAAATATGTATGTATGTATGTAGAAGTATGTCCCAATACTTGCACTTTTTTGATACACACTAAAAATTAGACACTTTTCCATTCCAAATATAATGCACACTTTAAAAGCAGAAGAGTGAAATTTCTGTTCAGCTGAGCTCAGCAAGATTTACTGTTAGCCTTTTACCATCATGTGCTACTGACAATTTTTTAGTTATGTTTCTTTTGTTGCCACTTTGAAGGCTTTTTTAATTTTTTTATATATTAGATTCCACAGAACTGCCACTCACTGGATGTTTTTTGTTTATTGGCACCATTCAGAGTAAATTCTAGAGACTGATGTGTGTGAAAATCTCAGGAGATCAGAAGTGCTGTCTGGCACCAACAATCATCCATGCGATTATCTATTCAGCCAATCATGAGTCAGCAGTGCAGTGCATAAAATCATGCAGATACGGGTTAGAAGCTTCAGTTAATGTTCACATCAACCATCAGAAAAGGGGAAAAACGTGATCTCAGTGATTTGGAGCATGGCATGATTGTTGGTGCCAGATCATTCTATTCTGAGTAGCAGGCTCTGGCTCTGTTTTGGCGGCATGAGGGGGACCTACACAATATTAGGCAGGTGGTTTTAATGTTGCATCTGATCAGAGTGTATTTTATATATATATATATATATATATATATATATATATATATATATATATATATATATATATATATAGATAGATAGATAGATAGATAGATAGATATATACACACTTTATAAATATATACTAGGGGTGTAACGGTTCTTGGTAAAATAAACAAACTGTACTGTTCGGTACCATTGTGCAAAATGTTTTTTATATTTTTGGTTAAGGACCCTGACAAAAATTAACCATGGTTTTACTATAGTAATATTGTAGTAAACATGACTGCTGTCATCATGGTTTTCCAGAAGAAATCGTGGTTTTGATACAATTAACCATGGTTTTATAACATTAATACTGTAGTTTCTATATAGTAACAAAATGATTTAACTATATATTGTAACCATGAAAGTAACCAGGTTTCTATTGTGGTTACTCTGATTTTACTACAAATTCCATGATTAAACTATGATTACTGTTGTAAAACAATGACTGGTATTTAAGGGCAAACCTGTTGAAGTGTTTATCAAACAGATTATTCTTTGGATTTGGCAGTAATATTATTATTTTTTTAACAAAGCAAATATTGAACTGTACCAAAAACGTGACCCTTAAACAATGATACAAACTGAACTTTGATAAATTTGAACCGTTACACCCCTAATACACACACACACACCTGTTTTCCTTAGGGAACAATAGCACAATGTTAATTGGGCCGGGCAAATAGTGCATAGATTTCTGAATAAAACACATTTATATAACAAGCATAATTTCCATAGAAAAGGCATGTTTGAACAGAAAAGAATAACAAGAATATTTTAAATACTACAGACGCAGCGCTTCAGTTCTGATTTATCATGCTTAAATTAGATTGCGGATGATTAGTGAATAAACAGCAGTTTTTTTTTTTGTGCTGAAATAACACGGGCAACAGTGGCACAGCTGAATTTGCCCCACAGTCTTTAAAGATTATAAGGAAATCAACCTATGACTGGCTTACTTATAGATTTATATGCATATTAAGTTGGGATAGGTGAAAGTATTTTAACATCGAAAAAAGTTAAACACTTCAGCTTTAATATATGCAAACATTTGAGTGTACATAATTAAATAATTATAAAATGCCAATATAATATTAAATCCATCAAATGTATATTAAGTGTTCAGCAGATTAAATCAAATTACTGCATTCATCCCTCAAGCACAGACTTACCTACAGCAGAATGTGCAAATAAAAACAGATGGTATTTCCTTTATCTTGGTGTAACAACTGTGAGAATGTTTGTAGATATTATGCCTCACCCTTAAATACACCACAAGACTTCCACTTCTGCTGCAGCAGTGGAAAATTTCATACAGACTCTTTGAGGTAAACATGTTTCTTCATGTATGCTTGCTTGCATGCTTGTTGACTCATGTTATCCATAAAATTAAAGGAAATATATATATATATATATAACAACAGTGGACTGACTTCCTAGAGAGACTTTGATACTGTATAAATCATATCATTCAAACAAGTACACAAAAAAGGCCTATTTTTAAGATACACATTTCAGTTTCATAACAAATTTCCATCAAAATAAATAGCTACATTTTTACCAAAATTAAATAAAACTAAATGCGTTTGATTCTCCTCCTTGCATAGTGTGTGTATATGCAGGGTTGGGGAGTAATGGAATACATGTAACAGGATTACATATAAAAAATACTAAATATAAGTAACTATTCCACTACATTTACAATTTAATTAATTGGTAATTAGAATACAGTTACATTAAAAAAGTATTTTGATCACTGAAGAGGTTACTTTGCATTTTATTGTCATTTGCTTCATTTAATATTTAGTCATTTCAGATGGAAAACATATATTCATATAAATAATGCGATCCAAAGTGGATTTGAACAGTGAAACACTTTCTAATGATGCGTTACATTCATACGAGCAGACAGAGAAGTATGTTTGAAGTAAGTATATATATATATATATATATATATATATACACTCACCTAAAGGATTATTAAGAACACCATACTAATACTGTGTTTGACCCCCTTTCGCCTTCAGAAGGCATGATGGATCCATATTCTCATTCTGTTTACACCAAATTCTGATTCTACCATCTGAATCTCAACAGAAATCGAGACTCATCAGACCAGGCAACATTTTTCCAGTCTTCAACTGTCCAATTTTGGTGAGCTCTTGCAAATTGTAGTCTCTTTTTCTTATTTGTAGTGGAGATGAGTGGTACCCGGTGGGGTCTTCTGCTGTTGTAGCCCATCCACCTCAAGGTTGTGCGTGTTGTGGCTTCACAAATGCTTTGCTGCATACCTCGGTTGTAACGAGTGGTTATTTCAGTCAAAGTTGCTCTTCTATCAGCTTGAATCAGTCGGCCCATTCTCCTCTGACCTCTAGCATCAACAAGGCATTTTCGCCCACAGGACTGCCGCATACTGGATGTTTTTCCCTTTTCACACCATTCTTTGTAAACCCTAGAAATGGTTGTGTGTGAAAATCCCAGTAACTGAGCAGATTGTGAAATACTCAGACCGGCCCGTCTGGCACCAACAACCATGCCACGCTCAAAATTGCTTAAATCACCTTTCTTTCCCATTCTGACATTCAGTTTGGAGTTCAGGAGATTGTCTTGACCAGGACCACACCCCTAAATGCATTGAAGCAACTGCCATGTGATTAGATAATTGCATTAATGAGAAATTGAACAGGTGTTCCTAATAATCATTTAGGTGAGTGTATATCTTACATGACATTAGTTTTGAGACAAAACCAAATTACAAATTTTAATGGTGGGAACAGCATTATGCAGAGTCAACTGTGCAATAATTATCATACGTATCAAGTCACACAATTAGCAGGATATCCTGTTACTTTTTAATACTTACTTAAACAAAGGTTTGTCATTTAACAGGCGTAAACACTGCAGGGAACACATTCTGATTTTCAGTTTCTGTACAAACAAAGCATTCCAAACAAGCACCACAGTACAGTGATGATATCAAATAAAAGTTCATAGTAAGTACATAGTAGTACCCTAAGGAATACCAAAGACGGTGGTGGCGTAGTGGTCTAAAGCACATAACTGTTAATCAGAAGGTCGCTGGTTCGATCCCCACAGCCACCACCGTTGTGTCCTTGAGTAAGGCACTTAACTCCAGGTTGCTCCAGGGGGATTGTCCCTGTAATAAGTGCAATGTAAGTTGCTTTGGATAAAAGTGTCTGACAAATGCATAAATGTTTATTTACCATTGTTTCTAAAAAAAAGCCATGGTACTGTGGTAGAAACATGTTACAGTAATGGTATCAGATGGTAATAAATACCATGGTATTTATTACATTGTGTCAAGTGAAGCGACACTAGGGGTCTTTCTTAAAGGCCTCGTCTACCTCTGAACTGGAGAAAAGGCCAATGAGAAATTGGCGGACAGAATTTTGCATGCCCCTCTCCCAGACATACGGGCATAAAGGAAGGAGGGCGTGCGTCTGTTCATTCTGATTTTTTCTTCAGAGCCGAGCGGTTGTGCAATAAGCTGATTCCATTCACCTCTTCAGAACATATTGCATATTTATGGTGCATTTCAGCGGCTTTCTCTTTTCACTGCACACCAGTATAGGCTTGCCCCTGGGCGATTCGACAGCGCTCTCTAAAAGAGTATTATTTTCACTCACAAAAGAGTTTCGGTTCTTTAAAAGTAAATACACAGCTGGCATTGAACGTCCTATTCAGGATGCATCTTTTAAAAGATGCCTTTCCGCTACTGTGTAGTTCCTGGATGCAGTCGATATATCTCCGCCTCTGACGGTTATAGATGCTGCCTCATGTGTCTGGGCCTGGGCTTTCAGCATGTGTCATGTGTAATCACTGCGAGAACCATACCATGGCCACATTGCGGTCGCGGCTTACCTTCCTTAAAGGAAACGCTACTACTGCTGCCCCCTGTGTCGCTCCCTCTTCCCACAGGATGGAGGACAACAAGCTAGCGATGGAGGCGATTTGGGCAGCGGGTTCGGTTACACCGGGTAATTCCCCGCGGACCACCCGTACACCAGCATGCTCGTTGGCTTCCATACCGGCTTGAGGTACAGGGAAGCTCACCTCACGGCCAGCCTAGTTTCTTTCCTCACGCCCCCTGTGCTGGATGATGACTTCGCCACTGCATTGGTAGAGCATTCCGGCTCCTTACGTGGAAGACTCGACTGTGCGGTACCCACATTTTTAACAAAAGAGTGATTACCTCATTCCCTGTATCATCTGGCTCGCACACGCCATTCTCACGGCAACCTGCTACCAAAATGCAGTTTTCACGGCAATCTGCTGCCAAGCACCTGTGGTTCCGGCACCCCAGATGTGGATCCATTGCCTCCGGATCACGACCATGAAGTTTGGACGCGTGGCTTTCACTTCCCAACCCGTCGCGCTGGTTGGTCAAGACCATCAGACTCGGCTATGCGATACAATTCGCCAGGCACCCGCCCCCTTTCAACAGCATCCGCTTGACTTCGGTGCACGGCGAGGAGGCCAGCACCCTGGAGATCACGACCCTCCTACTCAAGGACATGATAGAGCCTGCCCTGCTGAAGAAGGGTTTCTACAGCCCTTACTTCATCATACCCAAAAAAGGTGGTAGGCTACGACCAATCTTGGACTTACGAGCTCTCAACCGGTCCTTACACAAACTCCCGTTCAAGATGCTTACACAAAAACACATTTTAACATAAGTTCGACATCAAGATTGGTTTGCAGCGAACTTCCACGTCTCCATCTTGCCTTGACACAACCCTTCCTACAGTTTCCATTCGACGGCCACAACAAGCCTGTCCCTGTCCCCTTCGGCCTGTCCCTGTCCCCTCGCGTCTTCACGAAGGTTGCAGAGGCAACCTTGCTCTTGCGCATCTCACGAACGAGCACGAACAGTCGGTGCTGAAATGCCTCACGTTGTTCAAACTAGGCACAGCGGTTCTGCTCAAACAATTCCAGAGGCTCCTGGGGCATATTGCATCCTCCGTGGAGGTCGCGCCACTGGGGTGGATGAATATTAGACCGCTTCAGCAGTGGCTTTAGACTTGAGTCCCGAGATGGGCATGGCGCCACGGCACATACCGTGTGTTCATCCCCCCACCCCTCCCTCTAGTCGCCAGACTGTCAACCCCTGGCAGACCTCTGTTTTCTGCGGACAGGAGTCCATTAAATGCAGGTGTATCGGCGCGTCGTAGTTACCACAGATGCCTCCGAACTGGGTTGGGGTGCCGTTTGCAATGGGCATGCAGCCGCCGGCTCCTGGACGGGGTCCGCTTGGGTTGGCACATCAACTGCCTAGCATTGTTGGCTATATTCCATGCCCTGCGGACGCTTCTCCCGCAACTCCAGGGCAAGTGTGTCTTGATTCGTTCAGACAGCACCACTGCAATAGCTTACATAAATCACCAATACGGCGTGCGCTCGTATGTCACAACTCGCCCGCCATCTCCTCCTTTGGAGCCAGCTGCGACTCAGGTCACTGCATGCCACTCATATCCCCGGCAGCCTCAACACAGCAGCGGATGCGCTGTCGCGACAAGGCATGCCCAGCGGAGAGTGGAGGCTCCACCCCCAGGTGGTCCAACGGATTTGTGATTGGTATGGCAAAGCACAGGTAGATCTGTTCGCTTGCCAGGAAACTTCCCACTGCCCGCTCTGGTACTCCCTAACGGAGGCTCCCATCAGGACAGGTGCTCTGGCACACAGCTGGCCCCGGGGGCTGCGCAAGTACGCATTTCCCCCAGTGAGCCTACTTGCACAAGTGCAGTGCAAGGTCAGGTAGGACGAGGAACAAGTCACTCTGGTAGCCCCTTATTGGCCCACCCGGACTTGGTTCTCGGATCTTACGATCCTCGCGACAGCACCTCCCTGGCAGATCCCCCTGAGGAAGGATCTTCTTTCTCAGGAACGGGGTACCCTCTGGCATGCCTGTTCACGCCATGCCTGTTCCCCTCATGGGATCTGTCCGTGGTCCTTTCAGGCCTCCAGAGACCCCCCTTCGAGCCACTAGAATCAGTCGAGCTCTCTCCTTGAAGACGGCCCTCCTGATCACGCTCACTACCATCAAGAGGGTTGGGGACCTGCAAGCGTTCTCTGTCAGTGAAACTTGCCAGGAGTTCGGTCCAGCAGATGCTCACACCATCCTACATGCCCAAAGTTCCTACGACTCCCTTCAGGGACCAGGTAGTGAACCTGCAAGTGCTGCTTCGGGAGGAGGCAGACCCAGACTTTTTGTTGCTGTGTCCGGTACATGCTTCGCATACCTATGTGGACCGCACGCAGAGCTTTAGACATTCTGAGCAGCTCTTTGTCTGCTTTGGCGGACAGCGGAAAGGGAACGCTGTCTCCAAATAGAGGCTTGCCCACTGGGTCGTTGATGCCATCGTTTTGGCCTATCACACCCAGGCCGTGCCCGCCCCCTTGCGGGTTCGAACACACTCAATGAGAAGTTTGGTATCCTCATGGGCACTGGCCAATGGCACCTCCCTAGCAGACATCTGCAGAGCAGCAGGCTGGTCAACACCCAATACCTTTGCGAGATTCTACAATCTCAGGATTGAGTCGGTCTCAGCCCGTGTTCTCTTAGGTCCGAACAGCTTACCGGGTGTTCCGCTTGCACCTAGCGCCCTTCACCAAAGTGATCCAGTGAGCTCTTTCTCCCAGGTTAGCCACTTAGCTCACGCTCCCTGGATGTTCTTCCTCCCTAGCCCTTTGGATCGCAAATTCAGCAGAGGAATTTCCAACTAGACCCACTACGAGTTCTAATGACTCTGTACTTGGAGAGGTACTCCACAGGGGTCAGTTTTAATGTTATTTCCACAGTATGGCCCCCCCTCCCTTGGTGGGCCCATTTCTCCCTTGGGCAGTCCCCACTGCCCTACGGTCGCTATGTTTGAAGTAACTCCTACCTCGCTATGTAGGATCTACCACCGTGCCACTTCCAAGTGGCTTGAAAACCCATGTGACGTATTTGCCACATTTCCCTCCCCCCAGCCTGGGCAGGATGTGGTCTCTGCAGGGTCTTTTCCCCCTGAAAAAATAGTAGCTGAAAAAGAACACCCTCACCGATTGCATATTATAGTGTTAAAATGGCCTCAGCCGCTATTGCACTCTATACGAGAAACATAGATGAAGAGAAAAGGCAGCGGCTGGTGCGGCCTGCTCCCATGCTTGGCACATCGCATGATCCTCCTTTACGGGTGCGGGAACCTAAAAGTTTTATGACGAAATTTCTATGGGGCATTGGGGAAGGGAACGTGCAGTCTGATCAGCATCTCACGTAACAAGGTTCAGCGTCATGGCGTTATTGGATAAGGATATTGTTGGCTAGGGTTGCTACTTTGGCCCTGTAAAATTCCTAGACATCTGATCAATGACCGAAAAAATTATTGCTGGCCATCATACAAGAAATAAAAAATAATATGATTGTTTACTTCTTATTTTATATGGAAATTACTGCATATATACAGAGATTATTAAGCAGAGATGGGCCACTTCTATTAAAATTAATGGAAGAAATTGGAAAGCACAATGGGAGCCAACAGTCAACAGCTGTAGAAATGAAGTCCCACCATTTGCGTTTTTTGTGTAATCTGAGGTAAAGAAGCACAATTTATGATATGAGTATTGTCATATTTTACTGCCGATTTGAAATATGTCATTTGATTGTAATCCTGACCAACCGTTTAGGAGATTTCTGTCTTTTCCCATTCAAGTAGACAGGACCTGCACTGGCATGACTCTGGATAGTCTCCAGAGAGCATTCCAAAGATGGCCAACAGTGTTCTGACTTGCTAGAAAGATTTTGGTACTATATAAAGCATATAATTCAAACAATAGCATCAGCACATTAAAAAAAAATAAAAATTTAAAATTATAATAATACTTTAGCCTATTTTTAAGATACACATTTCAATTTCATAACAAAATTCCATCAATTGATTTGTTTAATTTTTACCAAATGTAATAAAACTAAATATTTCATTTTTTATTTTAATTAGTAAAAGATTACTCAATTAAATTAAATGGAATTTTGTTATGAAATTGAAATGTGTAAAAAAAAAATTAAAAAAAAAATTTGTGTTTTGTGTGTGTGGTTAAACATATTTACATATTCTGGACCTAAGCAGTTTTATTGAGTTTATGGTTCACATTTAAATGATATCCAATAAATAAACATTTACTCGGATTGCAAAATTGAGGGAAATGGTTTTTGAATCTGTGGGAATGGATTGCAAAATTGAGGGTACAGTTTACAAATCTGGGAACAGATTGCAAAATTGAAGGAACAGTTTCTGAATCTGTGGGAATGGATTGCAAAATTGAGGGTATGGTTTACGAATCTGTGGGAACGAATTGCAAAATTGAGGTAACAGTTTCTGAATCTGTGGGAACAAATTGCAATCATTCAGTATGCCAACCTTTCTATTTTTTTATGCTGTTGTCTGTGTCAAATGTGTTCAGATGTGGATACCAGCCTCATGAAGAACATAATCAATGGCAAAATATTCATTGCTAAAGTCTAACCTATGGTAAACGGCTGCAAGTTTGTGTTGTTACTATGACAACCAGTTAAAGCAACTACAATCTGAACTGAAAAGCAGTTTGACTAGTTGGGTCTAAAAAAATCAGATGTCATCTCATTGGATGAGAGATGTTCCATGAGTACTGATGGTCCCACAATATCAGCACTAGATTCACTGTGTGTATCACTCTACTTGTGTTCTTGCCATTTTAAACTAAAGTGTAAAAGCAGTGCACATGTGTTAAGAGCTACTGTATGTGTGTCTCTTTACATGTATTTTTTTTAAAAATACTATTTCTGAAGTGACATTTTTGTATTACTAACGAAGGCTTGAACGCATCATTTGGTTTGAACCAGCAATGGCAGATTCTGATCCGTCGTGTAAAAAAGTAGTTCCATGCACAAATGCGTTTTTTTTTCCTAATTTTTTTAAATGTTCTTGTAGATCAAACTGTTGAATATAAGCAATATAACACTCGCAATCGTGCAATATGGCCCTGAATTACCTACGGCACTCGGCCACTGTAGCCAAATCACAGCAGTGCTGATGTAGGGCCATATAGCACTCTTGCGAGTGTTATATTGCTAAATATATATATATATATATATATATATATATATATATATATATATATATATATATATATATATATATCAGAGTTTCCGCTAGAAAAAAATGGTGCCGGTCAAAGTGACCGGCAGAGGTTTCGTTTTACGGACATTTTGATGATATGCCGGTCAAATATCGCCTCTTAATTAGTCAAGTTGAGGAAAACTGGAGGCAGGCTATGTAACTTAAAAAAATGACATAATCAGGCCGTATAGAATGCAACATGTTTATTAGCCTAACTTTCAAATAGATGGAAAAAAAACATGAACGTCCGATTGGCGTTTCACATTCATTGTTTACCAAACCAATCAACATCAACACTGCACTGTGCTGCTGACATAGAGGTAAATAAAATACAAATTAAATAATGATTAAACTAAAATGTATTGCACCTAAAAGTGAAATAAAAACTGTACTTGAAGATTAAATGAAAATGTATTGCTTCAGTTCGTCACGTTTTCGCAAAAAAAATAAAAAATAAAACTGGCTTGTCCTTCAGCGCCGTGTGTTACAAGATGCCGTTTGAGATGCGATGGTTAGTTTCATGAACTTTGCCACATACCGCACACTGCGGCCTGGGCTCTTCCTCTCACCCGCTCCAAATAAATCCAAATTTGATATAGTTTGGGTCATAATTTCTCTCTATTTTGTAGCGTTTGCTCTGGGGACTTCACCGGCAATATCAAAGTTGCCACTGTTATCACCTGTGCTCGTCACTCTCGTCCTCTTCAGTTCTTGTTCTTGAAACATTCTCCTCCTGATCCGAACATCTCTTGCCAGATTGAAGCCACGATAGCAGTTTTGAACTTTTCATAATTTTATCATCCACCTAACATTCATTTATATTTAACCTTTTCACAAAATTCCCTGCACTCAAGTGTGCATTTTTCAAGGCAACCGTTATAGAACGCATCGCTTTATTGTTTCCATGGTGACGCGTCATTGCTTGTCACGTGACCACAGCCACTGAATGCCTGATGATCTTCTTTTATTTCCTCTTTTATTCAAAATATTCACAAATTTGTTCGCTATACTATAGCATTACCTTTATAAACATCGCAATTATAATTATCACGTTAGTTGAGCTCTATGCGCGATGGGCGCAACCTGATTATAATGGAAAGGAATATTAATGCCGCTTCCATAGACTTCAGTGTGTATTTTACAAACTCTAAATATATTGTGTTTTTTAGTACTTATGTGAATTTAAATGTCTGAAACCTAAAATAAACATTGTGTGGATGAAAACACTGAATAGTTGTGAATGATATGACTCCGCTGAGCGCGTACGTCTCTGGCTCAGCCAACGCGCGAAAGCACAGTTTGAATTTATCAGTTGGTCAAGTCACGCGCTCACCGTTCTACTCACACCGGTCAGATCGAAATTCAGTGATTCCTCTGCGTACCACTCCTATGGTACCACTAGAGGAAGTCTGCGTACCACACTCTGAGAACTACTGTTTTAGGCTTATTCTCAAATTCAGATTGTGTTAGGGGGGCGGGATTATTAGGCAATTTTAATCGGACAATTTGACCGGAGAGATTTAATTTAGTCGGACATTTCATTTTTTTTCCGGCCAATGTCCGGTAATTACCGGACAACGGAAACCCTGATATATATATATATATATATATATATATATCAGAAACATTTCAGTTAAGTGTTTCAAAACTTTTGTATGTATATATATATATATATATATGTATATATATATATATATATATATATATATATATATATATATATATATATATATATGTATGTATATATATATATATATATATATATATATATATATATATATATATATATATATATATATATATACATATATATATATATATATACATATATATATATATATATATATATATATACATATATATACATATATATATATATATATATATATATATATATATACATATATATATATATATATATATATATATATACATACAAAAGTTTTGAAACACTTAACTGAAATGTTTCTCATGATCTTAAGAGACTTTTGATCTGAAGGCTAGGATGATACCTCACCACATTGTTTGAGAAAATGTAAAATAGTACATGTCTGCAAATTCTAGGCAAAAGGTGACAACTTTGAAGATGCTAAAATATATAATTTGTCAATTAATTACATCAGTAAATTTCATTTTGGTGAACTATCCCTATAATCAGAATTAACTAACAAAATATTTGTTTAAGATGCCACTAAGTTTTTCTTTTGTTTTTTACTAATGCAATGACACGCATGTGTTTTTAATTGTGATTTAAGTGAAGCCGCTCTTTATATGAATATAGCTTCTGTTTACATTTTAGTCTTTTATTTTTTGTTGACTTTTGATTCCTGCATATAAACTATAGGACATGCTTGGCTCCTGGCTGCAGTGTGTGACCGCATGTGAACGCGCTCTAAAGGAAGGCCGCAGTGGCGGCCTAATCCTGAGTCTAGAAAAAGGTAATTATACACCCATTTCCAAAACAGATGCTAATTTCACATCTTCACTGTCAGTCTCTTCAGCTAAATGGCCCCCAAAAGTCCTATTTCCAATCATTCTTTCCACAGATATGTAGACGTCAATCGAGACGCTGGAGTTCAATGCAGATGTTTCAACTTCATGGCAATTTTGGAACAAGCAAAGCATAACAACCGGGTAGCTGTCTTTACCATTGTTTATTGTGCTGGAATATTTAAAGGGATAGTTCACCCAAAATGAAATTTTTTGTTCTGCTTATGTGGCTACTTGAAAAATGAATGGAATAGGAAATAGGTATTGATATGAGTTATTGATCAAGAGACCAGAGACCTGTTGCACAAAGATAGTTGAACAAAGTCAGAGTTTTAGAGTAAGTTTCAGGTTGACAAAACCAGATAGATCTAAACCACATTGGCAATCTCAAGATGCTAACTATAAATGTTTTCTGTCAAGTCAAATTTTGATCCTGAGTTCGTGCTTAACCCTGACGTGAATGAGTGATGTTTGCCATGAACAACAAGTGTATGAAGCTTGGATAGATGGAGTTGGCGCGATTTACTTCTTGCGAGAAATTCAGCGTGATCTACGCTTCCGCTAAAGATCAAAAGATCATTTTGAAAATATTTTTTTTTTTTAAATGTTTAACATATTAACTGAATATAATGTGATTGAGTTTATAGGTTCACCGTATGTAAAGAAATACAAGAAACTCAATAATAAATATTTAACATGCTGCTCAAAAGATACAAGGTTCCCAGATCTTAAATAAACCATCTTATTATTTCTAAATATGTAGGTCTACTATATTAAATCATAATGCATAAATTTAAATTAATTTAAATGTAAATTTCCCTGTGAAGCGCATGCTTTAATTTGGAGCAAGAGACTTTATTTTATTGCGTTAGAGATGTCCCTTTATTCACAGCTGATTGATTCAGCATCAGTTTGCAATCTGTAACACAGAATAAAACCTGAGCTGGAGCAGATTAGTCATGTAGTGTAGTTGTTATGGCGGTGAACACCAGTAAATACTGGCTTGTCATTTTGAGACCGAAAATCCAGAGTTTGCTCAAATTAAACTCAAACTTACCAGGGAAGCCACTGAAACCATCTTCGTGCAGCAGGCCTCTGAAACCAGCACAGTGTAGGAGACTGGTTGCTTGGGACAACTGTCAATTTTACAGTTTAGGGGTCATCGCACCACAATATTTAACCTGAAAATGCCAGGATTGACCAGTCAGAATCAGGTACTGTATTCCAAAAGGTTGTCTAATAAAAACATGTCAATGTACTGATTGTCTAACAATTGACTGTCTTCAGTTCCGTGACATGGTTCCTTCTGCCGCCAAGCACGTCTCAGTAAATGACATGGTCTTCCACAGCTACAAGTGAGTGAACAGCTACAAGCTTTGCTTATTAAATGTTATCACTTTTCTGGATATAGCTCACCATCCCTATTAGTTGAATAACCATTTTCAATAGTTAACTCAACCCACTGTCTTTCTTGATCTCAATAGGAAGAAGTTTGTTGCTCCCAGTTTGTCCGAGGGCTTCTCTGAAATCCTGTAGATTAATTTTGTGCCTAGATTTAGTGACAAGAGATCTGAGTTTTTGTCCAAAATAAGAAAAGAAAAGAAAAAGTTTACAGGTGAATAAGGAACCCCTCATTTAAGAATCATGTTGTCATATTGTCTTGTCCAACTACTTTTCAGCAATATAATCTTTTAAAAGTTCTGACTTTCACTTTAATTTGTTACTATTTTTCAGCTTACTATCATAGCTGCTGAAATTTCCCTGATTGTAGATTTTATTATGATAAAGGGAAAAAAAAATCTGTCTTTCAATATAACTTTCTGGTAAGTTTTGGTTGACAAATCTTAGTAATCTTAATTTTGTGTCACAATTATTTAACAGAATTAATAGTGTTCTTAAATATATTGTAGCTTTTGGGTATGATTTAAGTTTTTCTCTTTTCAAATTAGGGTTACTCACTGTAATTATTGCACTTCATTTACATTGTTAATAAATGTAAATGGTAACTGCGCTGACAACACCACCACAACTGTCAGTCTCTGGCATTAGGCAAAACAACTAAAAATATTTTTCTTTGCCATGTTACTGATACAACATCATAACAACAACCCAACCCAGAGGCCTTGTCGTAAAGTGTATTTTTGAAGGTGCAAGTAGTCATTTTTTTCCTCATTAAAAACTTTTACTCCAAACAAATGAATAGTAAAATTGAAACATGTAAATCCAGTCATCAATAAACATAAAGCTGTTTAATTTAAAACTTGTTGTTGTTTTATTCTACATGGAGTGGGTACCCTCATAGAGGCTGCCATGTTAGGATCACATGACCTGCCAAATACTACTTTCTTAATCTCAGTATCCACCCTGTTTTGGGACACTTTCACTCCTGGACTCAAGTAATCATGGCTGATTTAATAGTGAATTTCGGCATTGACAACAGTAATTATTGCATTTAATCCAAGACTACTGCTATATTGAACAGTACAACATAAACAAAAAAGCAAAACCAATGAAGCTTGTGAACAGCATTCTCTTGTAGACAAATTGAACTGCACTTCCAGTTGTATCACGTCAGTCCTTGCGTGAACATGCCAAAGTGTTTTTTTCACATCACTCGAGAGGCAGAGGGAACAGAGTCCCATTGTGGACAGGCATCGGAGAGTGACTGAAAGTAAACAATTACAGTGAAAATGACTTAAATATTGATCTGTTTCTCATCCAAAGCAATCACGTGCTTTAGATGAATTTAACCACTGGAGTTGCTTTTACTATGATTGTCTATGCTTTTTGGAGCTTTTAAGTGCTAATCTCAGTCCACTTTCATTGTATGGACCTTCAGAGCTGAAATAATATTTGAAAAATCTTTGTTTGTGTTCAGCAGAAGAAAGTATTACACATCTGGGATGGTATAAGGATGAGTAAATGATGAGAGAATTTTCATTTTTGGACGAACTATCCCTTTAAGATGTGGTTTTTGGTGATTTGTTTGAAACAGGGGGACACTAAAGACAGGAGTCGAAAACATCAAAGATGTGGTCCAAAGCATTTTGAGATTTGTCCACTTAAACCACATTTTTGGTGGTCGTATGTAGTCGAAAATGCATGTGACCACATTGGGCCTGTAGTGCAAATGCTCATCTGTTCAAGCTAAGGATGTGCTAAACTACCAATTTTCATCATTGACTAGTTGGTCAGTTGTTTAACGGCTTGTCAGTGTCAAGGATAATAATGTAAAATTAGGCTCTGTTATGTTCACATGACCCTGATCAGAAGTATTTCAGAGGAATATATGGACGTTAAGCGCAGCACTTCAACATGGTGACTAATGGAGATTACACTGATAAATAGGCTACATAACTAAACATCTTATTGCACAAAACTATCAAAGTAAGAAATAAGGAAAGATCCAGAACAGAGCCGCAAAAAACTGCTTAGGCTCTTCCTGAACACAGAATGTCTCACTTCAGTATAACCGTTCCGAACTGCAAGATAATATAGGGGGTACACATCAAGTTTATAAAATCAAGCAGTTTAAACCTTTTTTACAGCAACTATTTATTTAAACCATGTCAGACAGAATCAGCAGAAGACTGTAATCTCTCCACAAAACCTCATTAATAAAGGAACATGACTCATAGCAGAGGATTTATCATCTGAAAGTGATCATCTTCTAATGTTGATGAGTTGCTTTGATGTAAGAACAGTGCATAAAAATACTAAACCTAAAGCATTAAAGACTTTTAGCAGATAGTTTTACTGGGCTGACTTTTATCAAAGTCCCTGTCAAGGGAATCCACTCAGTGGCCATCTTGAAAACATTCCCTGGCAGCAATTTTCTATGGATACAAGCACAGAAGTACAACTCCTATGTACTTGAATGCGGAAAGACCGAGATCTACAAAATGATTGGTTGAGATTATGATCAAATTAAATATTTCGAATCCGCAGTAAAATCTGATAACAGTGGCATCATAAATCATGCTTCTTTAGCTCCGATCACACTAAAAAATGCTATTTATCAGGCTTATCCAGCTAATGCACATGCATGTGCTTGAGTTGACTGACAGGAGATGTCTATAGCTGAAATGTGCGAATTCCTTTTTCTATTGGGTGTTTTAATTTCTCCTATTCATTTTTAATACAAGTGTTCCATCTCAGGCTTAAGAGTCTCTGCTGTTATTCACTGTTTAAGCACTGCAAGCTCTCATCACACAAAAACACACTAAGTTGTGTCCCTCAATTAATTTTAGAATTGCCATTATGGTCGGTGGTCTGTCCATCAGACCATATGCCAAGGGCCCAAGCGTGATGCTTTTTTTCGGTGATTAGCATGAAGCAGTGGTTTTCAAACTACGGTTGTGTGGAAATGTTGCAAGGCAAGCAGCACATTGTAGCGAGTGATAAGTCCTTATCAACTTAACCTTAGCTGCGATGTTTCTTAACATTTCTTGAGAAACTATAGCTCAACTGCATCAAACATGACTTGACATAGTGTGGTGTAACTAGGAATGTGGTGTAACAGTGCAATTCATTATCAACCACACACTTAATTTCATAATAATATTGAAAAGTTCAAAACTACTGATGAAAACAGGTAAACTTAAAGCTAACAGGTTTGGTAGCTACATAAATAAAGAGTAAAATACAGATTATTCAGGTGCAATAAAATAAAAAATTTTATTATAATAATTGCAAAACTCTCAGACGCAATGGAAGCGAATGCACTGCCCAGTTCACCACAATAGATCAAAAGACAATGTTCAAGGTGTAAATTATGGAAGGTATGGGAAACCCCTACTAAACACCTTTTCATTTGAGTCATGCTATCTGTATATGTATCCCGTGCCGATACGTGCACTTTTCCCTGTGTAGATTGTTTATTGTATGCTACAACTTTGGCCTCATTCAATCCCAATTTAAATTCACTTAATATTTATATTGTTTATTAATTTGTATTTGTGATAATGTTTGTTTAATCTATATATTTGTATGTACACTTGTATATAATTATGGATACTTGCTGTACACATATACACTATGGTTGTTTGGGTAATTTTCAACCATCTTTTCTCCAGTCTTTAGCAAATTAAGTATGAGTTGAAGATGATGCCTGGCAAAAGTAATCAAATTTAGAATTTTGTAATGTATTTGTATATTTCAAGTGACATGCTAGCAGACTGCACTCTCAGAAACAGTTTGATGTGTTGGCACCAAACTTAATATATAACTTTATATACTATGTGTCTTTGGCAACATTGCAGTGGTGAGAAAAAGTATGTGAACCCGTTGGATTTTCTTGCATTTATGTACACAGATGAGCCAAAACATTATGACCATTCACAGGAGAAGCAAATAACACTGATGATCTCCTAACAAGGCCACATGTTAAGGTCTGGGTAGATTAGATGGTAAAGGAACAATCAGTTCTCGTAGTCAACATTTTAATGCAGGAGTAAAGACTTGAGTGACTAGAGTCAGAAGTGGCGAGTACCCAAACATAGTTGTAGACCAGGTACACCCCTTCATGGCAATGGTATTCCCAGGAGTTTCTATTTAATCTTTATGACTGTCATAGTGTGGAATCTTTGCTCTCTCTTCAAATTAAATATGATTGATTATTTGCCTAATTTAATATTTTACAGCTGAACTAAAAGTGTCTCTGGCAGAAAGCACAATAACAGTGAATGATAATGTAATGATGATCTAATGACACTGGAATAGCCTGTTAAACAATGCCATGATTGAATCCAAATGGCCCTTATCATTTTAACAAGAGTAAAAAATTATGATAAAATTCATTATGACCATTTAGGGGATTGCAGAGGCAAAAAGGCCCTGATGTGATCAATTTTGTGTGTGCTATTTTTACATTAATTTTGGTAACTGACATAGATCAATGATTCTCATGGCCGTGTTAAGATGTTACATGACAAGTAAACACAACATGGTAAGTGATATGCACTTAATGGCTTAACCCTCACAACTTTCATAGACCTTTATTGAGCAACTATGGATCCACAACTTCAAACATGACTTGTCATCAAGTTGAATGTGGCAGTTCATGATAAGTTCAAAACACTCACGAATACATGTGAATTCATAATAACTAAGTACATAAATATAAAAACGGATTATTGACTGTGCATTAATTAATTTCCAACTAATTATAGAAACAGCATCCAAAATGGATTGAGGAAGAACGCAATCATCACAACAGACACTTTGTTAAACATATATGAGAATGTATTTATTTACTGATTTAAATCTTGAAAGGTGAACCAAATAATGCTATGGTATTTGAAATCAACAAACATTTGCTTCTACTGAGGTAAAGGTACGAGTAGGTTTAAGGTTAGGGTTTAGATTAGGGTTAGGTGTAGGTTTAACAGTGTTACTACAGATGTAATTAAATTTAGGTACTGTAAATGTAAGTACAATGCAATAATATGTATGTGCATTGTAAGTACATTGTATGAAATGCTTAAGTAAATTGTAGTTAAAGACACTTTATATAAAGAGGGTCCAAATGTTATTTTTTTCAGGTTTGACAAATTTTAGACTTGGACTTTGTTTAGATAAACGTGTATACATTTTACACCTTTATACTCCGATTAAATTAACTGAAATTGTATTTAAAATTCACTTCATAATAGATAAGAATATTATAAGAATTTATTATAATAAATCTTCAAAAAGTAACAAAACTGTTTTACATTTTCAAAGGCATAATGATTCATTTTCAAGATTTGTTTGTATCAGATGTTAATATCAAAAAGTTTAAGAATCTGTAAGTTTCCTTTTCTTCACTGCCCATATAGTTAAAGCAACAATAACAATAATCACAGTTGCCAAACTAACAGAAATTGCAATAACCATCCAGATTAGGAATGTATCTGGCGTTTCTTGGGGCTTAGAGAAGATCTTTGATGCTTGAGCAATGTTGGATATTTCAGATTTCGCTGCTTCTTTATCGTTAGTTCGAATAGCAAAGAAAAGTATGACGTTTTCATATTGAGTATTCATATTGAGTATAAATGAATGCTGTTCAGTTGATCCAGCATTCTGGGGTGAGACAGCAGGTGTGTTGACTAGATGAGCATTGCTGAAGTTGAATCGAAGCATCTCAAGGCCATCACTCCATCTGATCTCATAGGAATTAGCTTAACAGAAAATAAACACATTGTGTTACTGCAACAATGTAGAAACACAACAATAAATGTTGCATTATTTGTAACCTTGTATCTCAAATATTGGTATACTGTATAGTCAAATTTAATGTTTTACCTGTCCCATGGTCAAGGTCTGCACCAGGAGCCGTCCAGGTGAGAAGCACAGTGTCATTTTGAATTTCAGCACTTAGGTCTGTGATTTTATTTGGAGGATAATTTGGAAGAGTGCCTTTAATAGCCACTTCAAAACTCTCTCCAGTGGCTGTTCTGGTAAAGTGTCCTAACACATTACGTTGCAAAGTAACTGGAGGCTTTGGAGGGTTCAGCTTCACTACACCTGGAAATAGAGTGGACGTCAAAAGCTGCATTATTTTTGTCAGTGATTTTAAAGGAAACAACTTTTTGTACATGTTCCAATGTAACTTCTTTCTAGTTTGTCTCCAAGTCACTGGTTTTCAATATAATGTTAATGTTTAATCAGTTTGCTTTAAGATATGAGTCTTGATGTCATGGTTTACCATTCACTTCATATCCAGGTACGTATAGGGCACCACCCCTTTTTTGGTGAGAAAATGTGGCTTGCCCATCTTGATTCTTAACCCTTACTTTCAAGCTGCTTCTTCCATTTTGTAACTTTGTGAAATATCTGGAATAGACACCATCATCTTTGAAAGCATCAGCTCCTGTAAAAAATACATCCTTGATTGATTTAGGCACAGTTTGGAGATAAAGTAGCATACAGTTTATTTGTTTACATTTATATGAAACGAAGTGCACACTTGAATATGGATTTATAGTAGGGATGTCCTGTTACCATTTTTTTTTGACTAAATACGAGTACCTTAACTGTTTTTTTTTTTTTTTTTGGTACTCACCAATACTGTCTTAAATCTTTTTTTTTTTTTAGTTTATTTCAAGTTTATTTAAATTGTATCATCAAAATGGTCTTTAAATAAATTAAAACATGAATCAAATTAAAGTATAAAAATAAATGTTCAACATTATAATGTATTATATTTGTCAAATAAAGTGATTTTATTCAGAATCTCACAGCACAATCTAAAATACATTTGAGTTATATTTTATCAAATAAATTTGCTGCACTACAGAGCATCACAGATGTAAGATACTGCCTAAATATAATACAATTACTATTGATTTATTATTATTATTTTTATAATTATTTGTTGTAGTATTAGTATAAAAGCGAATATTAAATTTATGTCACATTTTATTTTATTTACATTGAGATTTAATTTTGGTGGAGCTTTTATTTTGAAGTGTTTCTGTGTTGTCAAGACCAAATTGCTCTGATATCATGACGAGCTTCCCGCTCCAGAAAAGCCGTTGATCATAAAAGTGATTATTACACTGTAAAGGCTGCTACATAATTAAATAAGTTGGTACTCTGTTTGCTGGAATCTGCTTCAAACAGTGTGCTCGATGCACAAGACACGTTCCCTGTATTAGCAATGGAGGATTAAAAGGTACTGCACAACACTGTCTCCATACATTCACACCATGCCACTCATGCACATATATATATATATATATATATATATATATATATATATATATATATATATGAATTAAATTGCAGCTTTCTCTGGAAAAATAATTTCCCTGAATATTTGCATAATGACAGTGGCGTAGACTCATTTATACCATAATCAGTGGAAACATGTAAATGCCCCCAATGTTCAAGGCAAGTCCCTTGCGTAATGACATCCGTCATTCAGATGGTATCGTTTTTTGGTATCAGAGCATTTTTACAATTATGAGTACTAGTACATGAGCGTGGTATCGAGACATCCCTAATTTATAGGTAATTTACCTGCTCCATTATCCAGGAGTTGTAATGTTTCAGTGGCCCCAGATTCAGACTTCAGTGTCGCCCACACTTCAGTATTGATTACAGGCCTGTAATTCTGACTAACCTCAGCAAACACCATCATGGGTTTACTGCCGTCGCTGATCTGCTGGTTCGTGTGGGCTTTGACAATGACCGGAGGAACATCAGCACGAGCTGCATGACTTGATACTGTCATAGTCAAAGACTGAAGTGTTCCACTTAAAATACTGTACTTCCAGTCTCCAGGCTATTGAAAACAAGATAGAAAAACTAATCAATACATTTTGTACATGACACAATGTTTTAGCTTTATATATTTCTGAATATCCTCCTCAGCCATGCTACCCTAAAGTTATAACTACACTAAGATACTAATAAAATATGCAGTAGCTAACTACATTGAAGATACTTAAGGGGGCAATACACTTTTTAAAATATAAAACAGTACATTGATGTCATTTATAATTTTGTAAATAATTTTTATTGATTTGCATAATTCAGGCCTAATTATTATTATTTTTAATAAATCTCAATTTGCAGCATTAAAGTTCAATAAATTTATATACACTAAATGCTAAAAACCAAAAAATATACTGCATTTCATAGTCATTTTGTAACTTGAGTTGAAAATATTGTGATAAACAGCAGAATTTAGATAAGCTAAATCGGCTGCAAATTTTTTTTTTTAAATTTCAGAAAATATGCTGAAGTTCATATAACTGAACATTGTGGATTGTTTGGTCACAATTGGGGACCACTTCAGTTCCTTTTAAAAAAATGTGAACATTAATAAACAGACAGCGAAGATCCAAACTTTTGTCTATTTACACACACTCTCTGTTTAACAGTTCATGCGTGCACCCGTGCAGCCTCATTCACCACGAGACATGAGTGGTCTTTACAGCATGTGCGGACATGATCATGTGTGTTTGAAAGCAGCCGGCTGGTCAAATGTGTGGGTATTGAATTGAGTCGGTACTTGTTACTACTGTTAATGTAGAAAGAAACTAAATTAATTTTTGACAGTGAGTGTCACAGCACCCAGTTTAGAAACCACTGCTATAAATAATTGTAACAATAGTTAATTTACTTTCTTTACCCTAGAGCCGCTAAAATATTCAGGGCTATCCAGAAAAGATTAGGGGATACAACCTCAGCCCAAGTCTGTTGACACCCCTTATATAGCATAAATGTATATATTGAATTCTGAATGCAGCAAAACCTGAAGTACAAGTAGGAAGTACAAAATTTTGGGGAAAAAAGTAATGAATTATTTATACTCACAGTAGTTATTTTACACCACTTCATTACAGCTAGTAAAGCTACTTTATTTAGAAAATGGCTGAACTTCTGTTAGCCTACTGAAAAATGTACTTAAATTTTTGTTGTTTAATGCTGAACACTAACTTACAGTGTAACCAGTTATTAAATCTTGTAAAAATTGTCATACCTCTGCAGTTCCTGTAACTTTTAAAGTTAAAGTCTTTTCCTGTTCATCTTTACGCATCTGCATTTGATTGTAGATTATACCACTCGGTGACTCCACATAAACAGTAGGTAAACTTTTTTCATAGATTATTGTAAAGCTGGTTTTGGTACCAACAGTCTGATCCACAGATATTGATCCATTAAACCAACCAGCTGTTTGTATTCCAATGCTCTCTAGCTGCAAGGAATCATGATAATGACAATTATTGTAAAATACTCCTAATGTAATATTGGTGACACACTCAAAGTAATATAATGTATTATGAGCAACCACTTCCCAAACCTGAACTGGTTCTTTTGTGTAATCTCCAATTGGTATGGTTAGTGAAGAAAAGGCATCCACTAGCTGATTAGAAAGAAGATCATCACTGGCTATGATAAATTTCCCCCCTAATTCCAACACAGAAACATTGGAGAAATATGCATCTGATGTTCAGCCTGCAGGGGTATATTATGATTTATTCAGAGGCTTGTAGATAAGTCAGTCATGCATACGCTACTTACCAGTACTATCTGCCATTACCCTTAGTGCCTTGTCTGCCTGATTACCAAATGCTATTGTATGTATGATGGCACCACTTTCTATTGCAGACGGAACACAATCATTAATGTTGTCTGTTGCCTCACCATCTGTCAGAAAAATTATTTCATCTCCTACTACATTCCCATTGTCTTCTTCAAGTACCTAACATATTTAAAGAGAAATAAAGAGCATTGGCACAGAACATACAGTATATACTGATGAGCCAAAACATTGTGACCACTCACAGTTGACGCGAATAACATTGATCATCTCCTAACAAGGCCACATGTCAAGGTCTGGGTAGATTAGAAGGTAAAAGAACAATCAGTTCTCGTAGTCAACTTGTTCATTGCAGGAGAAATGGGCAGGAGTAAAGACAAATTGTTATGGTTAGATGACTGGGTCAGAGCATCTCTGAAACCGACAGTTGTGTTGGGAGCCCGAAGATCATCGATGTGCGAGGGCAACGAAGGCTACGCTGTCTTTCCGAACTGACAGAATGTCTACTGTGGCACAAGACATAGAAAATGTTAATGAAGGTTACGGGAGGAATGTGTGACAACACACAGTGCATCGCACCCTGGTGCATATGGGGCTGCGTATCCGCATATGATGACACTTGTCCACCGTCGAAAGCGCATACAATGGGAACACAAGTGTCAGAACTGGACCTTGAAGCAATGGAAGAAGGTCACCGGGTCTGATGAGTCCCATTTTCTTTTACATCACATGGACGGCCGTGTACGTGTGTGCTGTTTACCTGGGGAAGTGATGGCACCAGGATGCACTGTGGGAAGACAACAAGCCGGTAGATGGAGTGTGATGCTCTAGAAAATGTTCTGCTGGGAAACCCTGGGTCCGTCCATTCATGTGGACGTCAATTTGACACCTGCCACCTACCTAAACATTGTTGCAGACCAGGTACACCCCTTCATGGCAATGGTATTCTCTGTTGGCAGTGACATCTTTCAGCAGGATAATTCGCCCTGCCACACTGCACACATTGTTCAGGAATAGTTTGAGGAACATGATGAAAAGTTCAAGGTGTTGCCCTGGCCTCAAAATTCCCCAGATCTCCAACAGCATATTATGCTTTGGCTCATCAGTGTATGTCATTTACACATCACAAACATAGAACTTAACAACACTTGAATAATTAAAGTGGCACCTTTAAACCTTGATTGAGGCCTTTACAGATGTATGTGCCACCATTTGCAGTACTTGGCAACTTTTTGATGAGATTCTCTCTTGTGGTCTCACTGTCAATAAGATTCAAGCTGCTAAGAGTATTAGCATCAGAACTAAAGGTCACAATTCCCACATTGGCTTGATCCTCAATGATGTGCCGCAGGAAATATGTGGCAGCTTGCTGCTGTCGAAGAATTCTAGAGCCCTTGAAAATGGGTGAAAAAAAAGCGATCAAATTAAATTTCATGTGTCCTTTGGAACAAACTCATTTCAGAGCATAGGTATACAACGAAAATCATCAAGGCATCCTTGTTGACAAATTAATGTATGTTTTTGCATACTTGCATGCTTCCTGAGATATCAAGCACAAGACAAACAACCCGATGCTTTCTCTGCACAACTTTGAAAGATGGTGCTGGTGGAGGGGATTGCAGGGGTTTTAGAGAACGAAGAGCGCCGCTGTCCACAGAATCCTCAAATATTACCGTTGATGTCGCTTTGTTGCCACATTTTTTATTTTGCATGTTTGGGGCGAACATATTATGCTCATGTTCTTTACAAAATGCACTCACCTGAAACCAAATATTTCTGCTTATTATCAGATACAAATGTTGTCAAACACCTTGACCAGGAATCAAATCTGTTGTCAACACATAGTTAGTTACTGTATGTCTGTTATCAGATTTCATTTCACCATCCAGATAGTATGAAGATACATTTTATGCTTTATTACATACAGTATACCTCAAAGGCATTGTGAGTGTGGACATTTGTACTTACAGATTTCAGACTTGGTAAGAACATTATGGAGCTATTTGTGTTTTGCTCTTTGTTAGGAAAAAACTGGCACCCCTTTGTAGGTAGTCGAGTTTGTGGATCAATCCTGCACTTTCGAAGGGATTCTGCAGTGATCTCCATAAACTGGCCAGCAATGTTTTTGCTACACCTAAATATGAGGTAGAAAGCAATGGTGGTAATAATTTCCAAGGAGATTTTTAGAGCATGATTTATTTTATGTTAATAGTTCTTAATTTTGTTAATTTAAATTAGTTGAATTTGTTCATTTACAACCTTGTAGCTTCAAAGTGGCCAGCAGAATGGTAGAATGGCTTTTCTTCACTGTATTCATCATACACTCCCCACCTCAAATGAGCCCATTCATGCACCAAGACCCTTCCTGCAAACATTATACATTTTAAAGTTTTACAAAACTCATCTGATATATTATTGAAAGAAGGCAGAAGTTACTGCATTTTGACTAAGTGTAAGTTGCAGATACTATGTGTAACCCAGTGTAAATTCTACCATACTGTATACAGTAACACAAAATCACAAAAGTGAAATTTACCTCTTGTACCGTAAGGCTCAATGAGTTTGTCGTTTATGAGGAAGTTTGGAGTGAAATGAATGTACTGACTCTCAGATCCACATTCTCCATACTGATTAGTGTAGGGATCATCACCATGTGCTGGATTCTGTTGATCAATTCTTATTTTGGCCTGCGTTTTACATAAAAATAATGCAAGCAACATGTGAATTAAATTATATATATATATATATATATATATATATATATACATATACATATATTTATTATTATTATTTTGTATAGTGGCATTATGCTTTGTACCTTTTCATAGGATTCTGTTCTTGATTTGCTATAATCCTTACTATTCCATTGGGGAGGAACTAGTATAGTAGCTTCCTTGAAATAGACTTTTTTATCCAATGCATGAAAAAGATATTCTGAACCTTCAGTAACCATGTCCTGTCAGAACGAGAGTTAAAAGATAAAAACAGAGAAACTGTGAATGTATGTATACACAGTATTTTGTTATGGCAGCCAATAAATAATCATGCTTTAATTTGCTCTCTACTGATTCAATATCAAACACAAACCAGCATATTTACCTTTATTTTATCAATGAGTGTCTTGTCCTCTGGTACTGCTGAACTGATTGCAATGACAATATCAACGTATCCATTTCCATCTAGTTTGATTCCAGTGGAGGTGGACGACAGCAACATCCATACTGAGAGAAACACAGCTCTTGAGTCCATAGCTGCAGAGTAATGAACAGCAATACAAGAACTTAGTTTAGAAGAAGATAAAATTATCTTAAAGGGGCAGGACACAGATAAGAGGAGTGACCTTTACTATTTGCTATTTAAACCAAATGTCTCTCTCTCTCACTGTTAGATGGAGCTTGGCGAAAAAACAATAGAAGTACAGCGTAAACATAAACAATTGCAAAAGAGTGATTTTTCAATGCTGTTCATGGAGTATCTTTACCCTGTGGATGTGTGTGTTTGTGTATTTATCCCCTTGGGTCCCTTGCCATAGAAAGTATACAGTATGTCCAAATGCAGCTTTCAGTTAGTAAAGGATTTATGTTCAATAAAAACAGACTGTTCTGTCGCTACTTTCTTATTTTTGTGTATGAGAACCCTAGAAAACGCTTGGTGACAGAATTACCATGGATTACAGTCAATGTTTGTGATGATTTGTGGTTGAGTGCGTCGCTGATGTAAGTGTTTAGATCAGAACATTTGATGTCTTGTCAGTTCTTCAGTAAAAGAAGCACATTGGTCACTTGAATAGACCACAAGTGTCTGGCCAAGTGACTGAAATTGTTTTCTCTAATGTTTGATTTTCCCTGTGTAGATTGTTTATTGTATGCTACAACTTTGTCCTCATTCAATCCCAATTTAAATTCACTTAATATTTATATTGTTTATTAATTTGTATTTGTGATAATGTTTGTTTAATCTATATATTTGTATGTACACTTGTACATAATTATGGATACTTACTGTACATATATACACTATGGTTGTTTGGGTAATCTTCAACCATCTTTTCTCCAGTCTTTAGCAAATTAAGTATGAGTTGAAGATGATGCCTGGCAAAAGTAATTAAATGTAGAATTTTGTAATGTATTTGTATTTCAAGTGACATGCTAGCAGACTGCACTCTCAGAAACAGTTTGATGTGTTGGCACCAAACTTAATATATAATTTAATATACTATGTGTCTTTGGCAACATTGCAGTGGTGAGAAAAAGTATGTGAACCCGTTGGATTTACCTGCATTTATGTACACAGATGAGCCAAAACATTATGACCATTCACAGGAGAAGCAAATAACACTGATGATCTCCTAACAAGGCCACATGTTAAGGTCTGGGTAGATTAGACGGTAAAGGAACAATCAGTTCTCGTAGTCATCATTTTAATGCAGGAGTAAAGACTTGAGTGACTAGAGTCAGAAGTGGTAAGTACCCAAACATAGTTGTAGACCAGGTACACCCCTTCATGGCAATGGTATTGTAACGCTTGTGTGTGCTGGGATTCAAGGAGGATAGGAGACACAGGAGTAGCAACTTTAAATCCTTTAATAATAGAGCTGGAGTGGAGCAAACACTGGAGTAGGATCAAACATAACACCAACATTACCAAACACAATTCTCACATACATTCAAGGACTGACCCAGACAGACAGAACTAAAGGATATTTATACACAAGGAACCAAACGAGGGAATGACATGCAGGTGGAGACAATGAAGGAGTGATTGAAACAGTGACTTATGGGAAATGTAGTGAGGGAGAGAATTTCAAAATAAGAGTGCTTGAAAAGGGTGCAGACAGACTGTGACATTACCCCCTCTCTTAAATGGGCGACTCCTGGCACCCCAAGACAAATGGAGGGAAACAGAGAAGAAAATAAAAAAATCCCAGGAGGAAGATGGGGGCCTGGGGGGTAGCTTCAGGGCAGGGAAAGGCTCAGCAGACCTGGGGGGTGGCCGTAGGACAAGGAATGGCTCAGGAGGCCTGGGAGGTGGCCACAGGACAGGGACTAGGTCAGGAGGCCAGGGAGGCTCCGTGGGTGGAGCAGTGGAAGGCAGAGCCAAGGAGGACCCTGTGGGCGGAGCCAAGGAGGACTCTGTGGGCGGAGCCGTGGAAGGCAGAGCTGTGGAAGGTGGAGCCAAGGAGGTCTCTGGGGGCGGAGCCATGGAAGACTCCAGGGGCGGAGCCGTGGAAGGCAGAGCTGTGGAAGGTGGAGCCAAGGAGGTCTCTGGGGGCGGAGCCATGGAAGACTCCAGGGGCGGAGCCAAGGAGGACTCTGGGTGAGGAGCCGTGGAAGGCGGAGCCAAGGAGGACTCTGGGTGAGGAGCCAAGGAGGACTCTGTTGGCAGAGCCGTGGAAGGCGGAGCCAAGGAGAACTTAGGGCGGAGCCATGGAAGGCAGAGCCGTGGAGGACTCTGGGGGCAGAGCCATAGAAGGCGGAGCCATAGAAGGCGGAGTCATGGAGGACACCGTGGGAGGCTCTGGCAGAAACTGGGAAGAAGGTGCCCGCTTCCTTCCCTTTCTCCGTTTGCCAACAGGGAGTGCGGTTACGGGGACGGTCGAGGCTACAGGCGCTGGCTCTGCGACGGTCGAGGCTACAGGCACTGGCTCGCTGACCATGGCAGGCGTGGGCTCTGGCTCGCTGACCGTGGCAGGCATGGGCTCTGGCTCGCTGACCATGGCAGCTACTGTAACCTGCAGCAGTGAATCGGCCACTGGCAACAAGATGGGCTCAGCCCCCCCAAAAAAAATTATTAAGGGCTGTTGGAAGGAAGAGTTACCTTGGAGACAGGGGCCGTGGAAGGCTTGGAGTTACTGCCAATACCCTCTAGGAGAGGAGAGAAAACTGGTAGATGCACAAAATCTGAGAAGGAGGATCAGAGTGGCCATGATAAATTCCAATAGGGATAGGTTCCCTGCCTCCGGAAGAGCTGTGAATTTGTGGAAATTTAAACCCATACCGTAGATAGATTTGAGGTATGGATCTGCAATGTCTGTTGTAACTGCGAGTTGGTACAATTTAAGGGAATATTCCAGGAGGGGAAGAACCAGCCTGAAAAGCTCCATGAATGAACTTGTTGGGTCCATGGTCATGGTCATATGGGTATCCGTATTTCTTGTGTTGGTCAGTACTTCAAGGAGGATATGAGACACAGGAGTAGGAACTTTAAATCCTTTAATAACAGAGCTGGAGTAGAGGAAACACTGGAGTAGGATCAAACATACAACTACCAACATTACCAAACACAGTTCTCACATACATTCACATTCAAGGACTGACCCAGACAGACAGAACTAAAGGATATTTATACACAAGGAACCAAACGAGGGAATGACATGCAGGTGGGGACAATGAAGGAGTGATTGAAACAGTGACTTATGGGAAATGTAGTGAGGGAGAGAATTTCAAAATAAGAGTCCTTGAAAAAGGTGCAGACAGACTGTGACAGGTATTCCCAGGAGTTTCTATTTAATCTTTATGACTGTCATAGTGTGGAATCATTGCTCTCTCTTCAAATTAAATATGATTGATTATTTGCCTAATTTAATATTTTACAGCTGAACCAAAAGTGTCTCTGGCAGAAAGCACAATAACAGTGAATGATAATGTAATGATGATCTAATGACACTGGAATGGCCTCTTAAACAATGCCATGACTGAATCCAAATGGCCCTTATCATTTTAACAAGAGTAAAAAATTATGATAAAATTCATTATGACAATTTAGGGGATTGCAGAGTCAAAAGAGCCCTGATGTGACCAATTTTGTGTGTGATATTTATTTATTTTTTAGTAATTGAAATAGAGCAATGATTCTCATGGCAGTGTTAAGATGTTGCATGACAAGTAAACACAACATGGTAAGTGATATGCACTTAATGGCTTAACACACAACTTTCATAGACCTTTATTGAGCAACTATGGATCCACAACTTCAAACATGACTTGTCATCAAGTTGAATGTGGCAGTTCATGATAAGTTCAAAACACTCACGAATACATGTGAATTCATAATAACTAAGTACATAAATATAAAAATGGATTATTGACTGTGCATTAATTAATTTCCAACTAATTATAGAAACAGCATCCAAAATGGATTGAGGAAGAACGCAATCATCACAACAGACACTTTGTTAAACATATATGAGAATGTATTTATTTACTGATTTAAATCTTGAAAGGTGAACCAAATAATGCTATGGTATTTGAAATCAACAAACATTTGCTTCTACTGAGGTAAAGGTACGAGTAGGTTTAAGGTTAGGGTTTAGATTAGGGTTAGGTGTAGGTTTAACAGTGTTACTACAGATGTAATTAAATTTATTATAGGAATCATAGGAATTAGCTTAACAGAAAATAAACACATTGTGTTACTGCAACAATGTAGAAACACAACAATAAATGTTGCATTATTTGTAACCTTGTATCTCAAATATAGGTATACTGTATAGTCAAATTTAATGTTTTACCTGTCCCATGGTCAAGGTCTGCACCAGGAGCCGTCCAAGTGAGAAGCACAGTGTCACTTGGCCAGTGAATTTCAGCACTTAGATCTGTGATTTTATTTGGAGGATAATTTGGAAGAGTGCCTTTAATAGCCACTTCAAAACTTTCTCCAGTGGCTGTTCTGGTAAAGCGTCCTAACAAATTAAGTTGCAAAGTAACTGGAGGCTTTGGAGGGTTCAGCTTCACTACACCTGGAAATAGAGTGGGCGTCAAAAGCTGCATTATTTTTGTCAGTGATTTTTAAAGGAAACAACTTTTTGTACATGTCCCAATGTAACGTCTTTCTAGTTTGTCTCCAAGTCACTGGTTTTCAATATAATGTTAATGTTTAATCAGTTTGCTTTAAGATATGAGTCTTGATGTCATGGTTTACCAATCACTTCATATCCAGGTATGTATAGGGCACCACCCCTTTTTTGGTGAGAAAATGTGGCTTGCCCATCTTGATTCTTCACCCTTACTTTCAAGCTGCTTCTTCCATTTTGTAACTTTGTGAAATATCTGGAATAGACACCATCATCTTTGAAAGCATCAGCTCCTGTAAAAAATACATCCTTGATTGATTTAGGCACAGTTTGGAGATAAAGTAGCATACAGTTTATTTGTTTACATTTACATGAAACGAAGTGCACACTTGAATATTTATAGTAGGGATTCATGATATCCTTTTTTTTTTTTTTTTTTTTTTTTTGACTGATTACGAGTACCATATCTGTCCCCAATACTGTCTTAAATCTTTTTTTTTAGTTTATTTCAAGTTTATTTAAATTGTATCATCAAAATGGTCTTTTAATAAATAAAACCATTAATCAAATTAAAGTATAAAAATAAATGTTATAATGTATTATATTTGTCAAATAAAGTGCTTTTATTCAGAATCTCACAGCACAATCTAAAATTCATTTGAGTTATATTTTATCAAATAAAGTGCTGCACTACAAAGAATCACATATGTAAGATATTGCCTAAATATAATACAATTACTATTGATTTATTATTATTATTTTTATAATTATTTGTTGTAGTATTAGTATAAAAGCGAATATTAAATTTATGTCACATTTTATTTTATTTACATTGAGATTTCAATTTGTTGGAGCTTTTATTTTGAAGTGTTTCTGTGTTGTCAAGACCAAATTGCTCTGACATCATGACGAGCTTCCCACTCCAGAAAAGCCGGTGATCATAAAAGTGATTATTACACTGTAAAGGCTGCTACATAATTAAATAAGTTGGTACTCTGTTTGCTGGAATCTGCTTCAAACAGTGTGCTCGACGCACAAGACACGTTCCCTGTATTAGCAATGGAGGATTAAAAGGAAATGCACAACACTGTCTCCATACATTCACACCATGCCACTCATGCACACACACACACACACACACACACACACACACATATATATATATATATATATATATACATATATATATATATATATATATATGAATTAAATTGCAGCTTGTAACGCGTAGAAATAGGGTGTGGCCCCTTTAAGAGCTGCGCGCTCCCTGTTGAAGATTCGACATATTGGAATGGTATCTGTCGTGTGCCTCGAGTGTGTGTGGGTGTAATTTCTGTTTGATGCTGACTTTTATATTATTTTACTTTAAGTAACGATGTGCAAGGGAGATTGTGTGACAGACAGTTATGCTGTACGAGTTCGATTTGAAATAAAGCACCAGTTGTGAAATGCAGACTGCCTCCGTGAGTCTGTCTGGCCTCCGCACGTAATATCTTCAGTTGTGACTGTGAGTTGTCATTGGGTGATAACTCATCGACGCTCGCACTGTGATTGCTCATCGGAAAAATGGACTCTGTGTTTGAAGTTTGGTGATATTGAACCTTGTTAAAAAAAAAAAAAAAAAAATCTTGTACAAATGACGAATCTATTGTTATATGGTTAAAAAAAAATTCAAAAGGGTATCCAATTGTTTATTCCATTTGTCTTGTTTAGTTACTCACATATAGTAAGTTAATGCAAGTTGGAATTATTGTTTAAATGATATTGCTCTAATTCATTGTTTTGAATTTCATATTGACAAACTGATTTTGGTATAATGGCCAGACGTGTTGATGACGAGACTGATATATTTGACCAATATGCATGCTTTGAGTTTCCGACCAGACAGAGAGTGCCAGTCGCAGTGCCTGGGTCAGGGGAGCGCCTGGAGACACAAGTTGAGTCCTTGAAAGAGGAAGTGGAAATGCTGCGGAGGTGCCTGAGGGAGTTTCTGGATCTACAAAGGGGTATTATTGACCGTTGCACAGAAAACTTGCATGTACCTGCTTCATACAAATTGCCTTCACAGGTCAGGCCTGTTGCTTCGTCTACTCCACATGCTCAAGCACCAGCTGGTCACATACAGGGGCCTTGGTCCAGAGTAGAAATTAACGCCAGAACCAAAAATGAGTTTAGCCTGGCTCAAATCTCTTACGATTTGAATAATGCAACCAGAACTTTGGCCTCCGTCTTGCATCAATCGAGACTGGAGCCCCTAGTGTTTGGGAATGATGAAAAAATTCAAGCTGATAACTGGCTTCTCCTTGTGGATGCCTATAGAAATTCTTTGGGTCTCAGCGATGCTCAAATTTTGCTCGAACTACCACGTTTCTTAGCTAAAGAACCCAGGAAGTGGTTTGCAGTGTTGAGTGCACATGTCAAATCTTGGACGCAGTCCTGCACCCTGTTCAAGACTGTGTTTCTTCCAGCGGATCACCAAGAGCGTGTCTGGAGAGGTATTCTTGACCGTGTTCAAGCTCAAGGAGAACCATTTCCAACGTTTGTAGCACACTTGTTGTCTGAATTCAAGAAACTAAAGTCTCCTCCACCAGAACAGGAGCAGATTGATCTTATCTGCAAGCATGCACTTGAGCGCTACAGAGTTGCACTGTACGGCGCACAAATTACTTCAGTCATAGACATTGTGATGTGTGCCCATGAGCTGCACTCCGCTCTCGGCCCTGGCAGCCGTAATGTACCAGTATTGCAGAAGAGCAAAAATAAGCAAGAGACTTATTGTTTCAGATGTTCTGGTTTCACTTCAGGAAACTGTCCGAACTGTAACTTTGCGCAACAGACTGTCTTTTCCAACCACTGATGAACGGACAAGTCCATACTCGAATGAGCCACAAAATGCTGAGGAGGATACTAAAGCCAGGACATACGAAGACAGGGAGGAACAAAAGCACAATTCTGTTCGGCAGAAGGTAAACTTCAAAGGGGGGAGGACGTTTCACTGAGGCAATCCTCCCTCCAGAAGATAAATGCGCCTCACCCTTGTCTTATGTCCCCACCTGAGCCGCTTGTCCTTGGACACGTGGAGGACCGTACTTCTCCTTCATTTTGGAATACGCCGTTTATGATCAAGGTCAATTTCTGTCATAAATCCATCGACGCAGCACTGGACACCGGTGCCTCACTGTCAGCTGTTCGTACAAATATGATTTCTGATGGCTTGCGACATTCTCTGAAGGTTCAGCCTTGGACTTTTCCCCCGATTCAGCTCGCCAACGGTGCTGCTTGCACTCCGACTGGTGTTGTGTGGTTGAACATTGGCCTCCAAGGAAAAAAGTTCTACCATCGGTTTGTCATTATCCCTGATCTATCCTCTCCACTCATCTTAGGGATGGATTTTATGCTGCGAGCGTCAGTCAGCATTCACATCCCATCAAGGGCGGTGAGCCAGGGGGAATCTATACCCCAGGAGGTTTTGATTGAGTGGTTGGAGGCACCTGAGCTTGGGAGTTTAATGTTCTTAAATGTCTGCCAGTCTGCCTTGGATGAGAAAGTTGAGAGAGCTTGTCTGAAAAGGGAAGAAAAAGGGAAATTGTTGGACCTTCTTAAAGACTTTTGGAGACAGTTTGATGGACACTTGGGGCACACATAATTGGGGGAGCACGAAATCAACATGGGTGAAGCAAAACCAGTTCACCTCCCGCCATAACGGATCTCACCAGCTAAGAAACAAATCATTGAAAATCAGATTCAGATGATGCTGGAAGAAAACATCATCGAACCATCTTCCAGTCCATGGGCTGCGCCTGTGGTAATTGTCAAGAAGCCATGTGGAGACCACAGGTTTTGTGTAGACTACAGGGGCCTTAATCACCTGACACTTAAGGATTCGTACCCACTGCCCAGATTTGATGAATCATTGGATTTCCTGGCTCGTGGAAAATTTCTGACTACTTTTGATTTGGCTCGAGGGTACTGGCAGGTGTCGGTAGAGGAACAGTCAAGGCCAAAGACCGCAATCGCATCACACTGTGGCCTTTTTCAATTCAAAGTCCTTCCTTTTGGGCTTAGTAACGTCCCAGCCACGTTTCAGAGAGTAATGAACAATGTCCTTACTGGATTGATTTACAAGTGCTGTGCAGTGTACTTGGATGATATTGTCGTCATATCCCCAACCTTTGAACAACACTTGGAAGATCTCCAGGAGGTCCTTTCTAGACTTGAGTCAGCTGGCCTTACTCTCAAGCTAAATAAGTGTCAGTTCTGCTTGAGTGAACTCATCTTCCTAGGATACAGGGTCACTCCGAATGGTATTTCTCCTGATCCGGGAAAGGTGGAAGCGGTCACAGAGTTCAGAACGCCGACAGACGTGAAACAAGTGAGAGGATTTTCGGCCTCACAAGCTATTACAGGCGATTCATTCCAAATTATGCTCAAAAAGCTGAGTCACTTTTTAAATTCACCAGAAAGGATACTCCATTCAACTGGGACGACAGTTGTCAGGCTTCGATGGATTACTTGAAAAACCACCTTACGTCTGAACCCATTCTGTGCCTTCCAGATTTCACACGCCCATTCTTCATCCACACTGACGCTTGTGACTTGGGCCTTGGTGCGGCCTTGATGCAGAAGGATGACATGGGGCGAGATGTGGTGGTAGCTTTCGCTAGCAGGACGTTGCGCAAAGCAGAAAGACCGTACTCAACACCTGAGAAGGAGTGTTTGGGAGTGATTTGGGCTCTGGAACATTTCAGACCTTACATCGAGGGCCTTCGGGTAACCATTCATACTGACCACAACAGCCTGAGGTGGCTGATGAACCGTCACAACCCCTCTGGATGACTGGCGAGATGGTCCTTGCGCCTACAGGGTTTTGATTTTAACATCGTCGACAGGCCAGGGATTCGGAATAATGTTCCAGACGCTCTATCACGCAACCCACTGCCGCAATGTGAGGGCCCTATTGACATTCTTCCTCCCCATGCGGTCATAGCTGGGTTGGATCTGCGCAGTCTTTCCTCGGTCCCGATAACAGACAGAGCGCAGTTGACGCAGTTACAAAAAGGTGACCCAGTGGTTGGCAATCTTCTTCGAAAACTTGAAGGGGGCGGTACGGACGAAGAACATGTCATTCATGATGGTCTGCTTTATTTCAGGGACCCTAAGGTAACCTGCAGTCTCCACCCAATGAAGCAGCTTAAGTTATATGTCCCAACAGTAATTCGATCCACTGTACTCAGATATTATCATGACCATCCTACAGCTGGCCACCTGGGAGTGACAAAAACGCTGGCCAGGGTGAAACAAAGGTTCTTTTGGCCCAAGATGGGGACAGATGTGAAAAGATACGTTATATCTTGTCCTGTGTGCCAGTTGACGAAGACGAGCCAAAGAAATCCAGCAGGGCTGATGGTTCCGATCAGGCCAATGAAACCCTGGGAATACACAGGAGTGGATTTCGTGGGTCCGCTTCCACGTACTCAGAGTGGCAATGAACATCTGATCGTCTTCATTGATTACTTTTCGAAATGGGTGGAAGTGTGTGCAGTGAGGTCAGCGACAGCTCAAGTGGCAGCGAGTACGTTTTTGAGTGAGATATTTGCTCGACATGGTGCACCAGCCTACCTCATATCAGATCGTGGGACTCCGTTTGTGAGCAATCTTTTTGAGCATGTGCTTGGGGCCCTTGGTACTGAACACCGGCTGACAACTGCATACCACCCGCAAACGAACACCACTGAGAGGGTAAACCGCACACTTAAGACTGCCATACGTGCATACGTGGAGGACAAGCACACTTTGTGGGATAAATATCTTCCACAACTCTGTTTTGCTCTTCGAACTGCTTGCCATGAGAGCACAGGTCAATCACCGGCAATGTTGTTATATGGCTGTGAGTTGGACACGCCGCTTGACTTGATAACACAGACAAATTCTGCGGGAGTAGATGATCCTGGGGTACCCTATCCTGAGAGTTTGAGATATTTCCTTCAGGATGCTCACGATCATGCCAGAGCTGCTCTAAGTGCAAGCCATTCAAAAAAGAAGTGCTATTATGACAAGAAACGACGCACGGTTTCCTATGATGTGGATGACTTGGTCAGGGTTAAAACCCACCCCAAATCTGATGCTGGTGCAAACTTTACAGCCAAGTTAGCCCCAGTTTATGCCGGACCATTTTGCGTCTCTAGGAAACTTTCAAGTGTCAATTACAGACTTTCAAACGTGGACACGGGGGAAGATGCTGGCGTGTTTCATGTAGTAAATCTGCAGCCTTTTCATTCATGGGACACGGCCATGCCCACAAGTTCCTATGCTGATGTTGAGATGTCACTACCTTTGGGTGAGGACTTTGATTTTCAAACAGACAGTGTGGAGCTGGGTAATGCTGACCAGGGTGTTGGTATTGACTACTCAAACGAATCTTTGAATCGACACTCAGATGAAAATTCGCCGGAACGTTGTACTGCACTCACTTGACCTTACTCATGACATTGTTGACGGTGTGGGTGTCTCTGACTCTCATGACTTGACATCTGACGCAGTTACTGCCGAACCCGCAAATCAGGGTCTGAGTCGTTATGCACTGAGACAGAGAAGAGTCCCTAGAGTAACTTCTTACTGGACGGTGAATAAGTGGACTAACCCCTACCATGTTAAAAGGTTTGACTTAGATTAAGGATGACAGACTGCGTTAGACTGTTGTTCCAGAGTGTTAATTGTTATTGTTCTTGTGTGTTCATGGGTCTCATCGAAGAATAATTGAGTGTTTCATTTTTGGGTTGTGATCAAACTTTTCTCATGTGTTACTGAACTAATGTACACTGTGCTAACATGTATGCTCAGTGGCCCCAGATTCAGACTTCAGTGTCACCCACATTTCAGTATTGATTACAGGGCTGTAATTCTGACTAACCTCAGCAAACACCATCATGGGTTTCTGCCGTCGCTGAACTGCTGGTTCATGTGGGCTGTGACAATGACCGGAGGAACATCAGCACGAGCTGCATGACTTGATACTGTCATAGTCAAAGACTGAAGTGTTCCACTTAAAATAGTGTACTTCCAGTCTCCAGGCTATTGAAAACAAGATAGAAAAACTAATCAATACATTTTGTACATGACACAATGTTTTAGCTTTATATATTTCTGAATATCCTCCTCAGCCATGCTACCCTAAAGTTATAACTACACTAAGATACTAATAAAATATGCAGTAGCTAACTACATTGAAGAAACTTAAGGGGGCAATACACTTTTTAAAATATAAAACAGTACATTGATGCCATTTATAAATTTGTAAATAATTTTTATTTATTTGCATAATTCAGGCCAAATTATTATTATTTTTAATAAATCTCAATTTGCAGCATTAAAGTTCAATAAATTTATATACACTAAATGCTAAAAAAACAATAAATATACTGCATTTCATAGTCATTTTGTAACTTGAGTTGAAAATATCGTGATAAACAGCAGAATTTAGATAAGCTAAATCGGCTGCAATAAAAAAAAAAAAAAAACATTTCAGAAAATATGCTGAAGTTCATATAACTGAACATTGTGGATTGTTTGGTCGCAATTGGGGACCACTTCAGTTCCTTTTAAAAAAAATGCGAACATTAATAAACAGACAGCGAAGATCCAAACTTTTGTCTATTTACACACACTCTCTGTTTAACAGTTCATGCGTGCACCCGTGCAGCCTCATTCACCACGAGACATGAGTGGTCTTTACAGCATGTGCGGACATGATCATGTGTGTTTGAAAGCAGCCGGCTGGTCAAATGCGTGGGTATGGAATTGAGTCGGTACTCGTTACTACCGTTAATGTAGAAAGAAACTAAATTAATTTTTGACAGTGAGTGTCGCAGCACCCAGTTTAGAAACCACTGCTGTAAATAATTGTAACAATAGTTAATTTACTTTCTTTACCCTAGAGCCGCTAAAATATTCAGGGCTACAACCTCAGCCCAAGTCTGTTATACGGAGCCAGTGAAGTGACCTGTGCAAAAAAAAAAAAAAAAAATCTGAGACTTTCGCGTGCGCACGCGTTACAGATTCCAGTGTGTGTGTGTGTATAGCTCTTTTCCAATTGCAGCATTGCCATCATTCATTTACTCAAAGATACTGAGAGCATGAGGTGGCTCAAGATGACGACCTGAATAGTTGTGTGGGTTCGAGCTCTGAGGCGTTTTTTGAGGAGTTGTATCTTTTGGCCGAATCTGTAAAGTTTAATTACAAGGCATGGAGTGGTAACTCTTCTTAAAGGTAGAATGCACTAAATTGACTTTATAAAAATCTCATCTGACTGTGACGCAGCTTATATTGACCGAGCACACTGCAAGACCACGTGCGAATTTTCCATAATGCCAAAGAACAAGGACATAAAGTTACTTTCTTTGCTTTTCGAAGCATCATCTGGAGCGGATTCATCACCAAATACTCCAACAGGTAGTCCTCTTTCAAAAAAAGCATGTCAGGAAGAAAACCTCAAAGTATCTAATGCCATATACTTCGTGCTGTCAATGCTCTTAATGATCACTTTTCGGCGGTGGAACAACAGATTGCCAAGAACTCGGTCGCTAAAGTCAGAGCCGTACCAAAATATGGCTTGTGGCCGAGGAGATGAAATCTCTATCTGCAAGGGTCAAGACTAATGAGAACAAGGTATCGCATATTGAGCAGGTGGTTCGGATGGTTCAAGGGTTGTGCGATCAAGCCGAATTCTACAGTAGGAGATGGAATTTGAGGCTAAATAATCTGAGAGAATCAGATGGAGAAAATATAAGATGCAAAGTGCTTGACATCCTAAAAATGCTGACTCCGGACGAGGTAGATGACATACCTTTTTCTGTCGACACAATCCACAGGATTGGACGTCCTGGGTCTGGAAGTAACCATCCTAGGCCGGTCATTGTCCAGTTTGCGCTCAGGTCACGGGACCATCCTGTACTCAAGGAAAGAGATGTGCGCCTGGCAGAGGACCTGACATTTGCAGAAAGACAACAGAGGAAGTTGCTATGGCCTATTGTAAATGCGGCGAGAGAAGAGGGGAAGAGAGCTTACTTTCGTGGAGCAGATGCCTTTATTGATGGGAAAAAACTGTCTGTTGACGACTTTCAAGATGAGTATTAACTGATAAGTATTGACTAAGCCTGGTAGTCAGTCGAACTGAAGCCTTGTGTTAAGTCTTCAGGCCTCTTTGCGTTCGTCCAGTTGATGCGACTCCTTGAAGTTTGGAGTGAATCAATACTGACTTGTTTGCGAATTTTTGTTATTTCAGGGTTCTTTTATATACCATTGTTCTGACATCCAAATAAGTTTATTTCATGTCTGATTTTGTTTTTAGTTGTTTAAAGATTGTTTCTCTTAATGTTAGGGGTTTACGGGACTGCACTAAAAGGAAGTCTATGTTCATTTTTGTTAGGCGTACAAATTTACAAGAGACTCATTCGTGTGATTCTGACGTCAAATGGTGGCGTTCTCAGTGGGGCGATCAATTCTTCTTTTGTCATGGTTCTCATCATTCGGCTGGTGTCGCTACTCTTCTAAATAAATTTAAAGGTGACGTATTGGAATCGGTTAGCTCCAAAGAAGGTAGATGGTTACTTACAGTTGTTAAATTTGATAACTCTGTTTTTGTTTTAGGAAATTTCTATGGTCATAATTCTTCAGTCCAAGCCAAAAATATGTCTATGGAGGTCATTCATTCTATATCAGTACTGATGGGGAAATATCAAGGTGCCTTTTTGATATTGGGTGGTGATTTTAACGATGCCCCAGATGATTCTTTAGATCGTTTCCCACCTCATATGGTTTCTAATTCGACATTTAAATGTATTACTGCTTTATCTACACATCTTTCCTTAGTGGATATTTGGAGATTCTTGAAGTTTGATGAAAAATGTTATTCTTGGAGTAACTCCTCTAGGTCTTTATAATCAAGGATTGATCTATGGTTAATTAACCCAGGGTCTATCCAGTATGTTGTGGATGTTACATACTGCCATGCACCTCTTTCGGATCATAAAATGATCCGAAAGAAGTAGCTCAATTCATTTTTGGAAATGAGCAAATGTCACATGTTAAGAAATGGGAATTATTTAAGTTTAAAGTTAGGCAATCGCTGTTTATTTTAGTAAGCAAGTTAAAAACAATAATTTGAATAAGGAAAAGGCTCTTATGACAGAATTAGACTTCCTTTTGAAAAAAGTTAATCTTACAGAAGATGAAAAAGTCAGATTGGAGATAATTAAAACTCAAATTGATCAGATATATATTAATATAGCAAAAGGTGCATTCATTCGTTCTAGAGCCAAGTGGTTAGAAAAAGGAGAAAAGAATACAAGTAATTTTTTTTCACTAGAAAAACGAAATTATAAAAGACAAACGATCTCCTCTCTTAAAATCAACGATGTACTCACTTCAAATCCAAAATTTATTACAAATTATGTGGAATCGTTCTGCTCTAAGTTATATGAATCTGTATTTGAAATTGATAAATGTTCTGACTTCTTTGAGTCGGTTAAGCATTATGTCACACCTATTTCTATTCAATTTCGAGATCTTTGTGATGAAGAACTAAGGAAACAAGAGATGGTTTCAGCTATTCGTTCAATGGAAAAAAAAAAAAAAAAAAAAAAAATCGCCAGATGGTCTTTCAGTTGAATTCTATCTCTCCTTCTGGGATGTTATTGAAAACCCCTTATTCAAAATGTATAAGGAATGTATTGAATCGAATGAATTATCAACTTCGATGAAACAGGGATTAATAACCCTCCTTCCAAAACCCGATAAAGATCATTTGATCTTGGATAATTGGCGTCCTATAACTTTATTAAACATAGATTATAAATTGTTATCTCTTGTTTATGCAGATCGATTGAAAAAAGGTCTAGACGAAATCATTAATGAGTGTCAAACTGGATTTATGGCTGGCCGACACATAAGTTGGAACATTAGACTTATTTTGGACTTGTTAGACTATTCAAATTTAGTAGAATCAGAGGCTTTAATTGTTTTTTTGGACTTCCACAAAGCGTTTGATACGATTGAGCATCAGTTTATGTATAGGGCTTTTAAATCCTTTGGTTTTGGGGAAATATTTATTTCTATAATTGAAATGTTCCATAAAGGTATCAATAGCTCTATTAATTTATATCCAAACACTTCTAAATGATTTCCCATCTGTAGAGGAGTGCGCCAAGGTTGTCCTATAGCCCCTTTCGTATTCCTCATTGTAGTAGAGTTTCTTTCCATAAAAGTCTTGAATTCTCCATATATTCAAGGACTTACCATCTTCAACAAACAGCTTAGATTAACTCAGCTTTCGGATGATACTGTTTTTTTTTTTGAAAAATAAGGAACAGCTGCCCGCAGTACTGCAGTTTGTAAGTACATTTTCTGATGCCTCGGGATTAATGCTAAATGTAAATAAATGTGAAATAATGTGTCTTTATGATTCGAAAGGAAAACTTTTATGTAATATCCCTGTAAAAAATAAGATTAAGTATCTAGGAATAACTGTAACAAAAGATATAGCAGAGAGACAAGAATTACATTTTTCCCCCAAAATTAAAAAAACTCAAAACATCTTTAATAACTGGCTTCAAAGAGACTTGACTATTATAGGCAGAGTCCTATTAACCAAAGCAGAGGGGGTATCTAGATTTGTTTATCCAGCTTTATCTCTTTCTGTTCAAGATTCGATTTGTAAAAGAATCAATGACTTATTTACAAAATTTGTTTGGAAGAATAAACATCATCATCCAAGAAATGAAGGTGGTTTTGAGCTTTTGGATTATTTTGATTTAAATTATACTTTTAAAGTAAAATGGCTCAGAAACTGTCTTCTTAAATCAGACTCATTACGTTTTTTTATTCCAAATAATATTTTTAAAAAGATTGGAGGTTTAAATTTTCTGTTATTATGTGATTACTCCATTAGTAAACTGCCTGTGACACTATCTAATTTCTACCAACAAGCTCTTAAGGCCTGGAAGTTATGTTATGTACATAACCTTATCCAACACATAAAGCAATCTTGTGGAATATTGCTTATATTACAGTAAACCGGAAATCTCTTTATTTACAGAGTTGGAAAGACAAAGGAATTTAACTTTTATCTGACCTTTTAGATCAGTCAGCTCAGATTCTTTCTTATGAAAATTTCATGAATAAGTGGGCATTTCCTATTAAATATAGAGAGTATTATTCTGTGATAAAAGCCATTCCCACAGGTCTAATGATGTTAATGAAAATCCATATGTTATCCCTTAACATTTGTAGAATTGAACCCGTACTTTATTTAAATGGTGTGGATATTAACAGTAAAAAGTGCTCCAATAAAGTTATCAGAAATATATTTTATAAAAATAGATCTTTTCAGCCCAGAGGGAAATTTTTCTGGAATATTTGCTTCCCAGAGATTATCTGGAAAAAAGCTTGGTTGCTTCCCTTTCGGTTTTGCATATCTAACAAACATCGAGAAATACATTTGAAAATTCTTCATAATATTTATGTCAGTAACTATACTTTATCCAAATTTATGGATATTGATGAAAATTGTTCATTTTGTTTGGATCAGCCAAAAAAAATTCTACATCTTTTTTTTTTAATGTTATCATTCTAAGAAATTTTGGGAAAATCTATCTATACATTTTCAACAGAAATCTGGTTATAAATGTGAATTAACATCCAAAGATGTTATCATATATTTTGATTCAAAAACTACTTCTGTAAATTTTATGATTAATCTTATGATTTTATAGGTAAATTTCATATTCATAAGAGTAAAATTAATAATTCTAAGCCTTGTTTGAAGGTTTTTTTGGCTGATTTTCAGTTGTATATTGAGTCTCTCAAATGTATTGATAACAAAAAATGTAGTGATACAATTATATTTGCCAAAGATTTGAAGCTAATTGAATAGTGAACTATTATATACTGTTTTTTTATATTTACAAATAGTTAGTCTTACCCCTTTTTATTTTGCTTTTAATTATGTTTCTTGCTCTTTTACTGTAAACTAACCTTGTAATACCTTGATTGGTATCTTTTGTTGTTGTAATTTGTTGTATGTTTGTCTAATGTTTAATTTAAAAATAATAATAATAAAAAAAAACAATAGATATATTAAAATACCAAAAAAAAAAAAAAAAAAAAGATACTGAGAGCATGACGGGTCCAAGATGGCGACCTGATCAGACGTGTTTGTCTGAGCTCTTGCACCAACTGTGCTTAGATAGTGCAAAAATAACTTTTATTTATTTGTACACTGTGTTCATATTTTGGTACGGCTCTGACTTTAAGTTTTCCTCAATTCTGTGTTAATATGGGGCGTAAACGTGGTCATTCGAATCCCTCTTCGGTCGCTGCTAAACTGGCTGATGATAACGCGTGCTCCTTAGCCAGCGGTCGCCACGATTACGTGGTCACTTGCGCGACTGAGGAAGATATGTTTAGTTTAGTTGAAGAGGAGTTTCCTGCATTGCCTATCACCCCGAGTAAATTGCCGGTCATAAAGAAAAGGGCAAGTGACGCTCGAGCTGATGTCTCATCGCAACTGTTAGGCATAACGCAGTTGATCAACAGCCGCTCTGATGGGGTAGAAAAAAAGATCTGTCATGTTCGCCGAATTGAAGGCTGTTGTTGATAAGGTTACAAGTCTTGAGCGGCGTGTGGATGATGTTGAACGGCCCGTAGTGCAGATGCAACGAAGGATGGATGACATGGAAACGTATTTGAGAAGACGTAATCTGAGGATTGGTGGGATTCCTGAATCTGCGCACGAGGACATCCGCCTTGAAATGGTAAAAATCTGTCAAAAAGTTCTTCCTAGTGCAAAGGACAAGCTCCCAGAAGTTATTGACGTAGTTCATCGTCTCGGGAAGATTCAACAAGGTGGCGCGGAAAGATCCAGGGTGACCATTATGCAGTTTTCTGTCCGCTCTTACAGAGATGCTGTCTGGAAGGCCGCGAAGAATTCTTCATATCTGAAAGAGAATGGTCTCCGTTTCATGGAGGACTTATCAGCTGGAGATCGTGAAAGGAGGAAGCTGTGGCCAGAGGTTCAAAAGGCACGTGCAGAGGGAAAGACGGCTTACTTTGTCGGAGGCAGAGCTTTCATTCAAGGACAGGGTGAAATCGTTTTCATCTTAATACCTGACGATGCCAATTTTGACATGTCTGGTATACTTTTAAGACAGTGATATGGATTTTGACTCTTTCTTTTTAGAGGCTGTCTCTGGTTCGTTTGTTATAGTTCTTTTTGCAATTTTTGAGGTATAAAATGGTGCTGCTGTTATCTGACCCTTTTCAGCACTTTTCGATTTTGTGACCTATTTTCAATAACTGTTTGATTCTCTAGTTCTATCTTTAAGCAGGTTAATAGTGTTTGTGTTCTTTTAATGTCTTTTTCTGTTTTGTCTTTAAACGCCAGGGGGTTAAGAGATGCTGTTAAGCGCAAGGCCTTATTTTTGTTTACCAGACAGTTTGGCTCTAACATTTTCAAGAGTCTCACTCTCAAGATAATGATAGAAATTTTTGGAAATCTCAGTGGGGTAGCAAGATATGGTTCTAGCATGGTTCGGAGCATTCAGCAGGGGTTTCTTGTTTAAAAAATAACTTTGCAGGTGATGTTTTACATACGTAATGTGATGAGTATGGGCACTTTATTTTGTTAATTCTAAAGTGTTACAATGTGAATCTTATCGTTGTTAATTTTTATGGGTATAACTCCAGATCTGAGAATGATCAGTTATTATTTTTTATGGAGGATAAGCTTGCTTACTGGCAGTCAAAATTTCCGAAAGCCTACTTACTTGGTGGTGACTTTAATGTTGTCTTTAATGAATCCCTTGATAGGTGGCCACCTGGTCGCCCAACAAATTCAAACTCTGCTTTGAAAGCATTTATGAATAGGTTTGAGCTTATAGATATATGGAGGGCCAAGAACATAAATGATAGAGTGTAAACATGGAGCACTAAAAATTCATCTAGACTTTCACAAATTGATTTTTGGTTAGTCTCCAGAAATCTCGACAAAGAGTCTATTTGTGTTGATATCTCAGCAACTCCATTAACAGATCATAAGGCTGTTTGCATTAAAATTTTGCTTTCTCCTGAAGCTAGTTGTAATAGGGGCTCTTCTTATTGGAAGATGAACAGCTCATTACTTAACCATAATGAGGTTAAATCAGAGCTGGAAAGACTGATTGGTTTTTACTGGAGTAAAGCTAAACATGAAAATTCATTTGGCACCAATTGGGAACTGTTAAAATTTGAAATTGGGAAATATTTAAGAAAATATAGTTCTAATTTGGCTAATTCAAAACGGCTTGAAGAAATGGAAGTTGTCAGTGAAATCTGGTCTATTACCAGGATTTTACCTGAAAATTTGTCAGATAGTCAAAGAGCGTATTTAATTGACTTTGATTTAATTGCAAATTAAGTTCGATGATTTGTATAAATTAAGAGCAGAAGGTGCTTTCATTAGGTCAAGGCAAAGGTGGCTAGAATTTGGAGAACAGATGTCATCTTATTTTTTCAAACTTGAGAAAAATAGGGCTAAATACAATTCTATTTATCAGTTAAATATTGAGGGGTCTGTCTCAGAAAATCCTAAAGAAATCTCTCAATTTTGTTATAAATTTTATTCAAATTTGTATAGTTCTAAATTTAATGTAGCTGATTTAGATACTTTCTGTAAGCACCTTGGTAATGTTAATTCTATTATTCAGGATGAAAAGTTTTTTTGTGATTCACCAATTACTGTTGATGAGGTTAAGGAAGCAATTTCTCATCTAAAATGTAACAAGTCACCTGGTAACTATGGGATAACGGCTGAATTTTACAAGTTCTTACTCTGAGGTTATATCCCCTTTCCTCCTTGAAGTGTATATAGAGAGCTTAAATTGTTCTGAGCTTACAACAAGTATGAAGCAGGGTGTCATTTGCTTAATACCTAAACCTAAAAAGGACACACTTTTAATAGACAACTGGAGACCCATCAGCCTCCTTAATAATGATTACAAATTGTTTGCCCTTATTTTCTCAAGCCGTTTCAAGTCGATTTTGAACTCCATTATTGATGAAAATCAATCAGGTTTTATGGAAGGCCGTCATATTTTCAATAATATTAGGCTTGTCTTCGACCTCATTGATTACTCTGATCTGATTGAAGATGACAGTTTAATTCTTTTTTTGGACTTTTTCAAGGCCTTTGACACTATTGAGCATACTTTCATTTTTTTCTGTTTAGAGCATTTTGGTTTCGGGCCCTATTTGTGTAATGCCGTGAAAACTTTGTATGCAGGAGGAAATAGCTCAGTGAAATTAGGGCATGGCACAACCCAGAGATTTCTTCTAGAAAGAGGAATTCGGCAGGGCTGTCCAGTGTCTGTATATCGTTTTCTTATTGTAGCACAGGCCTTCTGTCATTTTATTAAGGATAGTAAACTAGAAGGAATTCATATTGCCGTTAGAAGTATTTTAATTAGTCATCTAGCCGACGACACTGCCTTATTCTTAAAAAACTCCAGTCAGGTTCATCAGGCGATTAAAAGTATTCAGTTGTTTTCTAATGCCTCAGGTCTGTACCTTAATATAAAAAAATTGAAATATTAGCCTTGAAAAAGCTGCCCTCTTGTACCTATGGGTGGTATCCCTGTTAAAGAAGCTGTTAATTATTTGGGTGTTGTTGTCTCGAAAAGTGAGCAAGATAGAGTTTCTCTGAATTTCAATCCTGCTTTTGAAAAGATTAAAAGCAAATTTAATCACTGGCTATTAAGGGACTTGTCTCTTAGAGGTAGAGTCCTTCTGTCAAAAGCGGAAGGGATTTCCAGATTAATCTATATTGCTTCATCTATACATTTAGACAATAAAACTATCAAAACTATTGATCAGATTTTATTTAATTTTCTATGGAAGAATCGTGTGCACTACATCCGTAAATCTGTTGTTTAAATTCGATTAAAAGTGGTGGCCTTGATTTTTAGATTTCAATACTTTAAATAATACCTTCAAAATTGATTGGTTAAAATTTTGTTTAAAAAAAAACTTCTCTGTGGAATTTTATTCCTAATTTTATTTTTGACCGACTTGGGGGCCTTTCTTTTTTACTGTGTGATTATAAAATTGACAAATTGCCAGTGAAACTCTCCTTTCACGCTCAAGCTTTATTGGCTTGGGAACTGATCTACAAACACAACTTCTCTCCGCAGCGTTGTTTTATCTGGAATAACCGTTGTATTTTGTATAAACACAAAAGTATTTTTATAAACTGCTGGTTTGAAAAGGGTATTGTTTTAGTTTGTCATTTGTTTAACTCTCAAGTATACCTTATGACATATGATGAGTTTCTTTTGCACTTTAATTTTCCTGTGACTCCCAAGGAATTTGCTCTTGTATTTTCTGCAATCAATTCTGGAATAATTTCCTTATGTAGAGGTGAGTTGTCATTAGTTGATGTGCCCATAATTAACCCAACGGACACAGTGTGTGGTAAAATTTGTTTTTTACAGTCCAAAAGCAACAACAAATCTATTCGTTCTTTATTTTTGAAGGAGGTTGTCACCAAATTTTGCTCTATTACTTACTGGACTAAATTTGTTAATGACCTTGATTGGGAAAGTGTTTGGCTGTTACCTAAAAAGTTTTTTGTTACAAACAAGGTCAAAGAAATCTCTTTCAGGATATTGCACAAATTCTACCCTGTCAAACATTTCCTTAGTAAGTTTAGGAAAGACATTGATGTGAGTTGCTCTTTCTGCTCTTTGCACTTGGAAACAGTACCCCATATTTTCTGGCATTGTAGTCATGTGAAAAGATTATGGTATGAGGTGTCTATGTTTATTAAGGATAGGGTACTCTTTAATTTTGTTTAGCATTTTGAAAATGTAATTTTTGGCTATTTAAAGTATGATAACAGTGTGATTAAGGAGGCTTTTGTAATTAATTTGTTAATTTTATTAGTCAAATTTCACATCCATAAGTGTAAGTTTTCTAACAAAAAGCCCCTTTTCTCTGTATTCCTTAAAGAATTCGAAAATTACTTTTCTACTATTCAATCTAGTACTAATGCAAAAGCTAATAAGACTGTTCATTTGTGTACTGTCTTCAAAATCTTTGATTGATACAAAGGTCTTGTATTTATTTTTTTTTTTTTGTGATTTATTTATATATTTATTTATTTTTTATGTAAATGCATGGTCTTTGTTCCCCTGGCTCTAAAGTGTATATTGTATTGTTTTGTTGTTTAAGCAATAAAAAAAAAAAAAAAAAAACTTTTCTGAAAAAAAAAAAAAAAAAAGATACTGAGAGCATGGATGCGCATGAATTTATAGAGATATAAACTTGGCCTTCAATACAAAGACATTACTGTCTATGACATTACTGTCATGGCTGAGACACGCTATTATCTTCCGAAGGACACTAATCAAGCAATAGACTTGTAATTGCATTTAAGGAATGAGATATTAACCTCATAAAATCACATGAATTTCTTTATTGTGTAGGGCACAAAAGGATATGAAAGGCAGAATGTTATGGACTGAATGTCTCAGTCACCAAATTCACATTCACTGCATCAATATTCTTTACAATGAATGTGAATGGTGAATGAGACTCTCAGTCCATAACATTCTGCCTTTCATATCCTTTTGTGCCCTACACAATAAAGAAATTCATGTGATTTTATGAGGTTAATATCTCATTCCTTAAATGAATGTACAAGTCTATTGCTTGATTAGTGTCCTTTGGAAGATAAAAGCATGTCTCAGCCATGACAGTAATGTCATAGACAGTAATGTCTTTGTATTGAAGGCCAAGTTTAAAATATATCTATAAATTCATGCGCATCCATGCTCTCAGTATCAGGCAAAATTATCATTATTTTTAATAAATCTCAATTTGCAGCATTAAAGTTCAATAAATTTATATACACTAAATGTTAAAAAACAAAAAATATACTGCATTTCATAGTCATTTATGAAACTTGAGTTGAAAATATTGTGATAAACAGCAGAATTTTGCTAAACTAAATCGCTGCAAATTTATTTTTTAAATTTCAGAAAATATGCTGAAGTTCATATAACTGAACATTGTGGATTGTTTGGTCGCAATTGGGGACCACTTCAGTTCCTTTTAAAAAAATGTGAACATTAATAAACAGACAGCGAAGATCCAAAGTTTTGTCTATTTACACTCACACTCTCTGTTTAACAGTTCATGCGTGCACCCGTGCAGCCTCATTCACCACGAGACATGAGTGGTCTTTACAGCATGTGAGGACATGCTCATGTGTGTTTGAAAGCAGCCGGCTGGTCAAATGTGTGGGTATGGAATTGAGTCTACTTGTTACTACCGTTAATGTAGAAAGAAACTAAATTAATTTTTGACAGTGAGTGTCACAGCACCCAGTTTAGAAACCACTGCTATAAATAATTGTAACAATAGTTAATTTACTTTCTTTACCCTAGAGCCGCTAAAATATTCAGGGCTATCCAGAAAAGATTAGGGGATACAACCTCAGCCCAAGTCTGTTGACACCCCTTATATAGCATAAATGTATATATTGAATTCTGAATGCAGCAAAACCTGAAGTACAAGTAGGAAGTACAAAATTTTGGGGAAAAAAGTAATGAATTATTTATACTCACAGTAGTTATTTTACACCACTTCATTACAGCTAGTAAAGCTACTTTATTTAGAAAATGGCTGAACTTCTGTTAGCCTACTGAAAAATGTACTTAACTTTTTGTTGTTTAATGCTGAACACTAACTTACAGTGTAACCAGTTATTAAATCTTGTAAAAATTGTCATACCTCTGCAGTTCCTGTAACTTTTAAAGTTAAAGTCTTTGCCTGTTCATCTTTACGCATCTGCATTTGATTGTAGATTATACCACTCGGTGACTCCACATAAACAGTAGGTAAACTTTTTTCATAGATTATTGTAAAGCTGGTTTTGGTACCAACAGTCTGATCCACTGATACTGTTCCATTAAACCAACCAGCTGTTTGTATTCCAATGCTCTCTAGCTGCAAGGAATCATGATAATGACAATTATTGTAAAATACTCCTACTGTAATATTGGTGACACACTCAAAGTAATATAATGTATTATGAGCAACCACTTCCCAAACCTGAACTGGTTCTTTTGTGTAATCTCCAATTGGTATGGTTAGTGAAGAAAAGGCATCCACTAGCTGATTAGAAAGAAGATCATCACTGGCTATGATAAATTTCCCCCCTAATTCCAACACAGAAACATTGGAGAAATATGCATCTGATGTTCAGCCTGCAGGGGTATATTATGATTTATTCAGAGGCTTGTAGATAAGTCAGTCATGCATACGCTACTTACCAGTACTATCTGCCATTACCCTTAGTGCCTTGTCTGCCTGATTACCAAATGCTATTGTATGTATGATGGCACCACTTTGTATTGCAGACGGAACACAATCATTAATGTTGTCTGTTGCCTCACCATCTGTCAGAAAAATTATTTCATCTCCTACTACATTCCCATTGTCTTCTTCAAGTACCTAACATATTTAAAGAGAAATAAAGAGCATTGGCACAGAACATACAGTATATTCTAATGAGCCAAAACATTATGACCACTCAGTTGAAGCGAATAACATTGATCATCTCCTAACAAGGCAACATGTCAAGGTCTGGGTAGATTAGATGGTAAAAGAACAATCAGTTCTCGTAGTCAACTTGTTGATTGCAGGAGAAATGGGCAGGAGTAAAGACAAATTGTTATGGTTAGATGACTGGGTCAGAGCATCTCTGAAACCGACAGTTGTGTTGGGAGCCCGAAGATCATCGATGTGCAAGGGCAACGAAGGCTACGCTGTCTTTCCGAACCGACAGAATGTCTACTGTGGCACAAGACATAGAAAATGTTAATGAAGGTTACGGGAGGAATGTGTGACAACACACAGTGTATCGCACCCTGGTGCATATGGGGCTGCGTATCCGCATATGATGACACTTGTCCACCATCGAAAGCGCCTACAATGGGAACACAAGTGTCAGAACTGGACCTTGAAGCAATGGAAGAAGGTCACCGGGTCTGAGTCCCATTTTCTTTTACATCACATGGACGGCCGTGTACGTGTGCGCTGTTTACCTGGGGAAGTGATGGCACCAGGATGCACTGTGGGAAGACAACAAGCCGGTAGATGGAGTGTGATGCTCTAGAAAATGTTCTGCTGGGAAACCCTGGGTCCGTCCATTCATGTGGACGTCAATTTGACACCTGCCACCTACCTAAACATTGTTGCAGACAAGGTACACCCCTTCATGGCAATGGTATTCTCTGTTGGCAGTGACATCTTTCAGCAGGATAATTCGCCCTGCCACACTGCACACATTGTTCAGGAATAGTTTGAGGAACATGATGAAAAGTTCAAGGTGTTGCCCTGGCCTCAAAATTCCCCAGACCTCCAACAGCATATTATGCTTTGGCTCATCAGTGTATGTCATTTACACATCACAAACATAGAACTTAACAACACTTGAATAATTAAAGTGGCACCTTTAAACCTTGATTGAGGCCTTTACAGATGTATGTGCCACCATTTGCAGTACTTGGCAACTTTTTGATGAGATTCTCTCTTGTGGTCTCACTGTCAATAAGATTCAAGCTGCTAAGAGTATTAGCATCAGAACTAAAGGTCACAATTCCCACATTGGCTTGATCCTCAATGATGTGCCGCAGGAAATATGTGGCAGCTTGCTGCTGTCGAAGAATTCTAGAGCCCTTGAAAATGGGTGAAAAAAAAGCGATCAAATTAAATTTCATGTGTCCTTTGGAACAAACTCATTTCAGAGCATAGGTATACAACGAAAATCATCAAGGCATCCTTGTTGACAAATTAATGTATGTTTTTGCATACTTGCATGCTTCCTGAGATATCAAGCACAAGACAAACAACCCGATGCTTTCTCTGCACAACTTTGAAAGATGGTGCTGGTGGAGGGGATTGCAGGGGTTTTAGAGAATGAAGAGCGCCGCTGTCCACAGAATCCTCAAATATTACCGTTGATGTCGCTTTGTTGCCACATTTTTTATTTTGCATGTTTGGGGCGAACATATTATGCTGATGTTCTTTACAAAATGCACTCACCTGAAACCAAATATTTCTGCTTATTATCAGATACAAATGTTGTCAAACACCTTGACCATGAATCAAATCTGTTGTCAACACATGGTTAGTTACTGTATGTCTGTTATCAGATTTCATTTCACCATCCAGATAGTATGAAGATACATTTTATGCTTTATTACATACAGTATACCTCAAAGGCATTGTGAGTGTGGACATTTGTACTTACAGATTTCAGACTTGGTAAGAACATTATGGAGCTATTTGTGTTTTGCTCTTTGTTAGGAAAAAACTGGCACCCCTTTGTAGGTAGTCGAGTTTGTGGATCAATGCTGCACTTTCGAAGGGATTCTGCAGTGATCTCCATAAACTGGCCTGCAATGTTTTTGCTACACCTAAATATAAGGTGGAAAGCAATGGTGGTAATAATTTCCAAGGAGATTTTTAGAGCATGATTTATTTTATGTTAATAGTTCTTAATTTTGTTAATTTAAATTAGTTGAATTTGTTCATTTACAACCTTGTAGGTTTGAAGTGGCCAGCAGAATGGTAGAATGGCTTTTCTTCACTGTATTCATCATACACTCCCCACCTCAAATGAGCCCATTCATGCACCAAGACCCTTCCTGCAAACATTATACATTTTAAAGTTTTACAAAACTCATCTGATATATTATTGAAAGAAGGCAGAAGTTACTGCATTTTGACTAAGTGTAAGTGGCAGATACTATGTGTACCCCAGTGTAAATTCTACCATACTGTATACAGTAACACAAAATCACAAAAGTGAAATTTACCTCTTGTACCGTAAGGCTCAATGAGTTTGTCGTTTATGAGGAAGTTTGGAGTGAAATGAATGTACTGACTCTCAGATCCACATTCTCCATACTGATTAGTGTAGGGATCATCACCATGTGCTGGATTCTGTTGATCAATTCTTATTTTGGCCTGCGTTTTACATTAAAATAATGCAAGCAACATGTGAATTAAATTATATATATATATATATATATATATATATATATATATATATATATATATATATAAATATATAGATATAAATATAGATATATATATATAGATATATATATATATAGATATATATATATATCAGAGTTTCCGCTAGAAAAAAATGGTGCCGGTCAAAGTGACCGGCAGAGGTTTCGTTTTACGGACATTTTGATGATATGCCGGTCAAATATCGCCTCTTAATTAGTCAAGTTGAGGAAAACTGGAGGCAGGCTATGTAACTTAAAAAATGACATAATCAGGCCGTATAGAATGCAACATGTTTATTAGCCTAACTTTCAAATAGACGGAAAAAAACATGAACGTCCGATTGGCGTTTCACATTCATTGTTTAACAAACCAATCCCCCTTCCCCACATAAAATATCTGAATAGTAGCCTATTGTTTTTACTCAAGCGAACTTAATTATACACTCTCAGTATGTCTCATTTAGCTGGTAACATTTAAATTGGCCACCGTGAAATGACTCCTTGTCAAATGAACTGGAACAAACAAATGACTAGGCCTATAACATTGTCTCGCGTCATTTTAGGCTACATTTTACGCTGTTTTGCAGTGCTGAATTGTGCAGCTGCCGACTTAAAATCAAAACGTCCCAGTGTCTCTCCACAACTTGCAATGCGCATAAGCCGCGTAACCTTGTTCTCCGCAAGGCGACTTCGCTGCTTCGTCTTGATCCGATTCTGCAGCGAGAACCCCCTCTCTGCAGGAACACTCGAGACCGGGATTACACAGGCTATCTTGGCGAGCTTGGTCCACTCTGGATACATTTTAGGCTTATTCTCAAATTCAGATTGTGTTAGGGGGGCGGGATTATTAGGCAATTTTAATCGGACAATTTGACCGGAGAGATTGAATTTAGTCGGACATTTCATTTTTTTTCCGGCCAATGTCCGGTAATTACCGGACAACGGAAACCCTGATATATATATATATATATATATATATATATATATATATATATATATATATACACACACATGCATATATTTATTATTATTATTTTGTATAGTGGCATTATGCTTTGTACCTTTTCATAGGATTCTGTCCTTGATTTGCTATAATCCTTACTATTCCATTGGGGAGGAACTAGTATTGTAGCTTCCTTGAAATAGACTTGTTTATCCAATGCATGAAAAAGATATTCTGAACCTTCAGTAACCATGTCCTGTCAGAACGAGAGTTAAAAGATAAAAACAGAGAAACTGTGAATGTATGTATACACAGTATATTGTTATGGCAGCCAATAAATAATCATGCTTTAATTTGCTCTCTACTGATTCAATATCAAACACAAACCAGCATATTTACCTTTATTTTATCAATAAGTGTCTTGTCCTCTGGTACTTCTGAACTGATTGCAATGACAATATCAACGTATCCATTTCCATCTAGTTTGATTCCAGTGGAGGTGGACGACAGCAACATCCATACTGAGAGAAACACAGCTCTTGAGTCCATAGATGCAGAGTAATGAACAGCAATACAAGAACTTAGTTTAGAAGAAGATACAATTATCTTAAAGGGGCAGGACACAGATAAGAGGGAGTGACCTTTACTATTTGCTATTTAAACCAAATCTCTCTCTCACTATTAGATGGAGCTTGGCGAAAAAACAATAGAAGTACAGCGTAAACATAAACAATTGCAAAAGAGTGATTTTTCAATGCTGTTCATGGAGTATCTTTACCCTGTGGATTGTGTATTTATCCCCTTGGGTCCCTTGCCATAGAAAGTATACAGTATGTCCAAATGCAGCTTTCAGTTAGTAAAGGATTTATGTTCAATAAAAACAGACTGTTCTGTCGCTACTTTCTTATTTTAATGTACGAGAACCCTAGAAAACGCTTGGTGACAGAATTACCATGGATTATAGTCAATGTTTGTGATGATTTGTGGTTGAGTGCATCGCTGATGTAAGTGTTTAGATCAAAACATTTGATGTCTTGTCAGTTCTTCAGTAAAAGAAGCACATTGGTCACTTGAATAGACCACTGGTCAAGTGACTGAAATTTTTTTCTGTAATGTTTGATGTGCTTTACCAGTTGGAACATTGACTCATGAGAGACTCCTTTCGGTCAAGGGATAAATGACATTCCGCTGGCAGACACTAATCCAAAATATTGGCTGGTGTGTCGCTGGTGCCACTTAAGAAACCATAACTAAGAAAGCAAAGCAGAATTTGCAGTAATGCTTGTGGATATCTTCTTTACTTGCTACTATGTGCCTCAAACAAAACCCTAACATGGCAAATTTAGGCAAATCTAGTGATTATTTAATCCTTATTAAAATCAGATTAGGATTTACTAATTTAAGAAAGCGTTTTCCAGTTTTGTGTGCAATATGCATCAGATGGTTATTGTTTGGTTGCAGAAAGTCTGTGGGTGGTAGTCTAATTCTGAGACTTCGCTCTAGCCATTTCCAACTCCTGTATCATGGCCTCTTACCACATCCTCCACAGTTTTAGCAATAAATGCATTGATTTATAAATAACAAAAACTGTATATAATTTTTATATGCTAAAATTAGAATTTTCTTTACCCATCACTTATAAAAAAATAAATAAAACATCTTTTATATACATATGTATACACTGGTGGCCAAACGTTTGGAATAATGTACAGATTTAGCTCTTCTGGAAATAAATTGTTACTTTTTTCACCAAAGTGGCATTCAACTAATCCCAATGTATAGTCAAGACATTAATAACGTGAAAAATTACTATTACAATTTGATTTTTTTTTATAAAAAATCTTAAACTTCTTCAAAGTGTTCTCATCAAAAAATCTTCCACATGCAGCAATGACAGCTTTGCAGGTCCTTGGCATTCTAGCTGTCAGTTTGTCCAGATACTCAAATGACATTTCACCCCACACTTCCTGTAGCACTTGAGATAGATGTGTCTGTCTTGTCGGTTACTTCTCATGCACCTTACAGTCTAGCTGATCCCACAAATCTCATGGAGTTAAGATTCATAACACTATTTTTCCAATTATCTGTTGTACAATGTCTGTGTTTCTTTGCCCACTCTAACATTTTATTTTTGTTTTTCTGTTTCTAAATGGCTTTTTCTTGCAATTCTTCCCATAATTCCTGCACCACTGAGTCGTCTCTTTACTGTTGTACATGAAACTGGTGTTGAGTGGGTAGAATTCAATGAAGCTGTCAGCTGAGGACATGTGAGGCATCTATTTCTCAAACTAGAGACTCTGATGTATTTATCCTCTTGTTTAGTTGTACATCTGGACTTGCACATCTCTTTCTGTCCTTGTTAGAGCCAGTTTTCCTTTGTCTTTGAAGACTGTAGTGTACACCTGTGTATGAAATCTTTAGTTTTGTGGCAATTTCAAACATTGTATAGCCTTCATTCCTCAAAACAATGATTGCCTGATGAGATTCTAGAGAAAGTGTTTTTTTTTTTGTTGTTGTTGTTTTTTTTTTTTTTTGCCATTTTTGACTTAATATTGACCTTAAGACATGCCAGTCTAGTGCATACTTTGGCAACTCAAAAACAAACAAAAAGACAATGTTAAGTTTCATTTAACAAACCAAATAACTTTCAGCTGTGTTTTATATAATGGCAAGTGACTTACTAGTACCAAATTAGCAATTTAGCTTGATTACTCAAGAATAAGTTGTTGGAGTGATGGCGGCTGGAAATGGAGCCTGTCTAGATTTGATAGAAAATGACTTTTTTCAAATAGTGATGGTGCTGTTTTTTAAAGTACCAATTTCCTTCCGAAAATCTGTATATTACTCCACACACACACTTTATATTTTAGCATCTTCATATAAATATACACGATTATTTATCTTATTCATCTGTTCTTCTTGTCTTTATGACTCAGTGATTGTATACATCCATTGTTTGATCTGTGTAATTTTGTACATCTTATTGAACCTTTATATACACAGTTTTAGCACAATGTGTGGACTTTTCAGATGGTCCCTTACCCACCAAAGACAAAATGTCCAACTTATATCAATGTTAAATTGGCTATTTGGAACGATTTCACTGTGACACCGTCTGACCAGTTTAAATACGGGACAAATCGTGTCCCTTATTGATAACAGTTTTAAACTTTTTTTAGTGATTGTTTGAATGTTTGTAGCATATAAAAATAAAGATATTGAGATACTGAAAAAGAATTTGAGCAGCTGGTTTGTTATGACAACTGTTTCTGTCCCTCTTGTGCTGGTAAACAGCAGCACGACTGCAGATCACACCGGTTTGAATGTATGCCTCTGAGCCCAGCCTATTTTAATCACACCGTTTTGGTTTAATGAGCTATATGGTTAATACACCCTAAAAATGTGAGATGAAAATACAGAGGTGTATTTGCATAACAAATTCCTGCCATCAGCCCAGACACATGGAAGCCTAGCAGTGCCAATTTCAAAAGAAAGAATACATTATCTATTAATTTGAAAATAAAAAATGTGAATTTTAAACCAGTTTAAAAATTAACAAATAAATAGACACATTTAAATGTGTTTATTTAATTTATGTTTTAAAATTTATGTATATTTAGCAATTAAGATTAAGTGCACCTTTTAAATTGTGTTTTAAAAAGCATTTGGCTATTGTTTTTCATCCATTTGCCAGTTTCTTTTCTTCATTGTTTGATTTTTGTTTTTGTTTTACCATTTGTCAATCCATACCAGCTGAAGCCCAGGAGTACCAAGAATAAAGGAATAAATTATCAATCTGTTAATTTGAAAATAACTTGAATAAATCAATACATTTATAAATTGACAAATAAAAAGACACATTTAAATGTTTTATTTAATTAATGTTTAAATATGTCATTATATTTAACAATAAAATTTTGCATTAATAAATCATATTTATTTCAAGTTTAAAATGTCATTAACTGTAGCACATTAATTAGTCTTTTAAATGCACTTTTTAATGCACTTAAAAGGACCTTTTAAATTGCATTTTAAAAAGGTATTTGGCAATTGCTTTCTTAATTCATTTGCCAGTGGCTTTTTCTTTTTAAATTTTCTTTTCCTTTCTCCAATTGAGAATCAAGTAAAAAAAAAAATGCCATTGGACTGTTGACTTGTGAGAGCAACCAATGAACATTTGATACTGTTATAAGACTGTAAAGGGGTTAATGGAAAGGAGGAGGCTAGAACTGGCTTGACAATATAAATAATAGTTTATTAAACTGAAACAAAAAGACACAAACACATGCAGGTGCCCATAAATCTCTCTCTCTGACTCTCTGCCATCTCCGGTCGGCCTTAATCCCTCTCAGAGGCTTGATTAGCCTGATTAGGGGCCGGGTGTGTAGCCCTACCATAAAGACACACCTCCTCTCCCAATTGCCACTTGAAGAGGATGTAAGCAAAGATGATGGTACGAGCGGTTTATGTGATATTGTTGGATCTACACATAAGAAACAGATGCAAAACATATCAGAAGTTAATGGTTGCTCATTCACTGTTGCTGTGAAATGTTAAACGATGCCCTACCTGAGCATGCATAGTGATGTGTGTCCAGGACAGTAGCTGGTAATCATGATGCTGTCAACAGAACCAGCCTCCCAACCCATGGCCCGAACTGAAACACACTCAGCATCAGCCATTTGCCTCACTACTTCACCACTTGAGATACCGAACCTATGAAGAATACGCCAGATCCTGTCCTAAAGCACCTCCGTGAAGTTGGCACCCCATACAATTAAATCTTTACCAAATCTATACCATTAAAAATGAACGTTTGGGCTGATTCGGCATTTGAGTTATTAGACATACTTTTTTTGGCTGTGAGACCTCAATTTCCACCCCATGAGGTCCAAATAGCTCTGAACTGTTGCCGTTCGTTTGTGCTTGATTTGTGCCATTAAAAGAAACATCATGACATTTTCCTTTCTATGTATCAAGATAGCTTTTGGGAGCCTTGAATTGCATAAGCTAAACCTCATGTCAATCACTCTCACCTGACTCTATTGTTTGTGCTCGCTTCTGGTTTGTGCCGTGTTTGGTATCGAAGCATACATTTTTGGGCAAAGATTTAATCTTTCAGCCCATCAAACTCAAACACATCTCTCTTTCTTTGACACGATATATCAGATTTGGCTGATATTTAAACCAGGTATGAAAACTACTCATCTTTCAGCTAAAGTCACCTTTTCTGAAGCTAATTTGCTTATACAGGATTATATCTATAGTAGTAGCAGTAGTCTACACAACCAGTCCAAAATGACACTGAATAAGTTTTTTTTAACTTTTTTGACTTAGAACCTTTTGATCTAAAGGCTTATGGTCAAATGCTTGGAAATGCTTTGCGTAGTTATAGATGTCTATACAAACCTTTTCGCTATTTGTTTTATTTATTTAATAGTATTTTTTTATTTTTTAAGAAAAGTAGCCAACACGTGTCCAGCATATGAAATAATTAAATAATGTTTAAAATGCATCCCAGGATGCACCTAAATTTGATTGAGAATATGAACTGTGCAGAGCTGGAATAGACAAAAGACTACACTGAAGAAGTTCAAATAGAAGATGTTTCCGATTTAATTTGTTTTGGTCACTGCATAAATTCCATACTTTTGTGTTACTTCTTAGTTTTTATGATATTACATTCTAAATTCTAAAATGTGTAGTAACAAACAATAAAGAATAGACAAGTGTGATCAAACTTTTCTAAAGAGTTCTAGTCTTACACTGAGGGGCCGTTCACATTGAGTGTTTTTTGTCTGTCCGCACTGTTTTATACTTGATTTCAATGTAAATGGTGCCATGTCAAGTTAAAAAAGAACCTGGTAACACTTTATTTTAAGGATCCACAATAATGCACTAGTTAATCATAAATAAGGCAGTAATTAATAATGAACTGAATGTTTAAGGTTATCTAAGCCATAGTTACTTACTATCACAACTTACTAAATGTTGTAAGACCCCACAATAATGCACCTGTTAAACATGAATAAAGCAGTAATTATGAACTTACTGAATACTTAGTAAGACAATCAAAGCCATAATTTACAACTTATTAAACATTCTACTATTGTGTAAAGACTTGTAGTTAATGCTCTATTTCTGAGACCAATCAAATATCAAGTTTATAAACCAGTTTTAAGCCAGTAATTCTTGCTAATTAGTACTGGTTTTAGAAAGCTGTTACTTATTAATTGAAAATATCTTCTAATAAATACCATTTGACCACCTGTTCTAAAGTGAAAAATTATTGCTTTGTTTTGCATTTATTAGGTGGTATTCTAGTATGTGACTAAGTTGTTACTAAAGAATGGCTAAAATATTAAAACGAAGACAATGTGGCTTCCAGTTCCAAGGTTAAACTTTTACTTACACAAGTTATTGATTTGATTGACATTTTCAAATAAATCAACAATAAACTGCAATCGTTTAATCATTCATCAAGCATTTAATTTTTATTTTGTTTGTCTTCGGACACGAACAAAGTTTCAGAATATACAATAAAAAAATAAATCACAAGCACCATTAAACAGTCATAAAATTAATCCATATTTTTATTCAGGCACTGAATAAAGCTATTTGCTCTAGCTCTTTGAACCAATGGAATTGCTGTGATGTGATTTTATGGCAGTGATGTTGAATGCTCATTGGCTCTCATGTGTCTCGTGACCCATTGCGACCTGCCGTGTTCCGAAATGTTTTGAATTGTTTGAAATATGATAGCAACTTCACAGAGTGCATCAGGAGAAGATTTCCTGCTATTAATAACATACATTTCTCTCTCTCTAACTCACACAAAGCTTATATATGCCGTCATGGAGAATCTGGAATGCAGAACATCATCATTCTACTTTTGTGTGATTACATTTATCTGACTGTTACAAGTTTTATATGGTTAAGAAATTGTTAAGGTTAGATTTAGGTGTAGGGGTGGGTTAAGTGGCTCTAAAATATAAATATAAATTTGTATATTGTAACATCAATTGTTACTACATGAATCTGCTTATGTTTACTTTATTGTTGTGTAATGTGGTTATGTTTAGGGGTAGGGTTAAGGGATCTAAAATATCTATAAAATAGTAAAATGTTTGTACATGTTTCAATTACAATAAAACTATATGAACTAAGTTTTCTGAAAATATTGTAATCACCTAATAACTGTCAGTCAAGTCAATAACTTGTGTAAGTAAAGAACCGGAAGACACATTGTCTTTATTGTAATATTTTAGCCATACTTATTAACAACTTGAATACCATCTAATACATGTAAAACAAAGCAATAATTTTTCACTTTAGAACAGGGGGTCACATGGTCTTTATTTTAAGATACTATAAATTAATAAGTAACAGATTTGTAAAGCCAGCACTAATTGGCATGAATTACTGGCTTATTGGTTAGTAATCTTGATATTTGATTGGTCTCCTAAATGGAGCATTAACTACAAGTCTTTATATAGAAATAAGATATTTAATATGTTGTAAATGATGGCTTAGATCATTAAGCATTCAGTTTGGTAATTATTAATTACTGCCTTATTCCTGCTTGACTAGTGTATTGTTGTGGACCCTTAAAATAAAGTGTTACCAACAACCTAAACTGTTAAAAGTCTCAAGTGCACCTAATTTCTCAAGTCGAGACACCGAAGTATTGCACTTTTTTGTAATTTTAGAGCAAAAATAGTGAACTCCAGTATGTGAATGGCACCTGTGAAACATTGCCCTAAAATTTTAAACCAATATTTTGAATATTAGCTACCATTTTGGCCTATGCCAAGGGTCTTCATCTGGGGATCCGCGGTCATACTTCAGGGGGTCAGCAAATTATTACTTGGTCCACCACTGGCATTAGCAATAATCAATCACTCACTTCCACGGGAGCGAGCAACAGCAAGATAGCCCTAGCCATACTGCATAATATTCATGTAGGGAGGAGTATCAATTTTAGTCTACCCAAATTTTGAAGACCTTCGCAGATGCATGCCAAATCTTAAAGTGTGACTAAATAGCACTAGTCAGTAGAAGCTCACATCAGGTCTAACAGTGCTGCAGTAGAGGGTCGCATGAGTAAACGTGTCTGCTTTGCGTTGGTTGAACTATGCGGATGAGCAGATGACAGCCTACAGTTTTTTTTATTATTAGTTGCTTTTTGCTTTCAGAACAAATGGTGAAAATGAATAGTTACTGATTATCAAGCTGGCATACATGGTCCATTTAATGATGATTTCAATTGCTTTGCAACGTAAACATCATGAAGTATGTATATACAATAATATGGTAGCCTACCATACACATTTTTATAGGTGTAAAAGGCAACACTCAGTTTTATACAATATGTAATGGGGGTCCCGTCTCTGTCTCTCTACCCACAAAGGGGACCCCTGAAAATAGTTGAAGACCTCTTGCCTATGCAATTACACAAACACCGTCAATGCAAGTCACACCAGCTTCTTGCTAACTAAAAGTGAATTCAGAGCTGAATGTGGCTGTTTACTTGTGAAACAAATCTGAACAATTAACCTATATAAACATGATTTGTAGCTTTGTTCAGCAGTCTCACATATAGCCTATAAACAAATCATAATTTGCAGCGCAAACACAGACAATTTTTGCTGTTGTATTTGGAGTTTGATGGGCTGAAAGATTCATCTTTTGCCCAAAAATGAATGCTTCAACGATACCAAACACGGCACAAACCAGAAGCGATCACAAATGGAGACAATGAAAGTGATTGACATGGGGTTTTGCCTGCGTGATTTCAAGGCTCCCAAAAGCTATCTTTTTATATACAAAGAGAGGAAAACGTTACACACTGGCACAAATTGAGCACAAACTAACGCCACCGGTTCGAAGCGAGTCACTGCTCCCGAATACAAGCTGTTATTTCTAAGGAAGGGAAATAGATACAAGATTAATTTTAATGGCACAAATCAGCTCAAATTGAGTACAAACGAACGGCACTGGTTTGGAGCAATTTGGACCACAAGGGGTGGTAAGTGACATCACACAGTCAAAAAAAATCAAGTCTAATATCTAAAACACTGAACCAGCATTTTTTTTTTTTGCGCCACCAAATTTTGCGGCACAAAAGAAGCACAAACGTATGGTATAGATTTGGTAATGATTTAATTATATGGGGTGCCACTTCATGGAGGTTACTAAAGAATTTACTTCTCTGCACTGCCTGACCTTACAGCTAATCACCTGTTTCATTGCTGTATGACCACTCTCTCTCTCTGCCATATATGTAGACAAAGCCCATATACTGTACCTTCTGTGCACTGTGAGATCATTGATCATAAGCACTGCGACACGATGAAACTGTGCAAAACTGTTTATATTTATAAAGCTTAATAGTGTTCTCCTTTGTTTACACAACCAGAAGGTTTTTTTTTTCTTCCAATAAAAGTTATGTTAAGTGACTGTTTCATTTCACTGTTCACTGTGAAAAGGTAAACACTTGTTGGTTATTGCTTTTTTTTGTCTGGCCTAAATCTTGGACATTTGACCTCAAATATCTTTGACATGTTAATTGCAATTATCTGTGTCAATTAAGTTTAGCCTATAACATAATCGATTCAGGTACTATAACAAGGAAGGACACCGGGAACTGGGTTCTTCAAACACAGGTAGGGAACTTTTAATTGAGCACTTCTCTGGTTTATAGCTTCACAATAATTCATCAGCTTCACAGTAAAGTTCTCGACCCAGTCTCTCACTCTCTCTTGATCTGGTGCTGACATGGTCCTTTTATGCCGCTCCCTCCCAACCTCACTACAATTAGAGACAGGTGTTAGTCATAATTTCTGCACCCTTATCGCTCTGTCTCTCGATGGACACTTGACCCCCGCTGCCACACCGCCCAACTCAGGCCGGGGGACATCGAGACTGCCCCGCCCCCCATTTCTGGACAGGAAGTCGTGACAGCCATCTGTGCTCCCAGTTTGTGGGCCACCTTGAATTTAAAGGGCTGGTGTGCCATATACAACCGGATGATCTGTGCGTTGGTATCCTTCAAGCAGTGGGGCAAGATCTGAGCAGAGAGTGAAAGTCCACCCCATCAGGTAGTAAAGGAGAGTGATGACTGCCCACTTGATGGTCAGACAGTCCTTTTTTACAGTGCTGTACTTTGTTTCCCTCAAGGAGATCTTGCAGGTTATGTACAGCACCGGTCGCTCCTCCAACTCCACCACCTGCGAGAGTACGGCCCCAACCTCCTGTCTGAAGCTTCCATCTGCAATATAAAAGGGGGAGAGAAATTAGGTTTAAAAGCGGCTTTAACCTGCGTAAACGCGTGTTGGCACTGCTCCGTACACTGGACCGGGTCTGGAGATCCCTTTTTAATGAGATTAGTCAGCGGGCTGGTGATGTCTGAATAGTTAGGCACAAATCTCCTATAATAGCCAGCCAGCCCCAGGAACTGTCTCACCCCCTTTTTGGTCTTGGGTCTCAGGCAGGTTGCAATTGTTGCCATCTTGTCAATTTACTTGAGCCCAAGTGGATCCCCAGATACCGTACCTCCACCCAACCAATCATGCAATTCTTAGGGTTTGCTGTGAGCCCTGCCAGTCGCAGCAACCTCAGAACTGCCCTCAGATGCTGCATATGCTGCTGACAATCATTGCTATAAATTATGTCATCCAAATAGGAGCCCCAAACAAACCAAAAGATAGTGTCACAAATTGGTGTATCCGAACGGAGTGGAGAAAGCCATTTTTTCACTGGAAATTGGTGTCAAGGGGATCTGCCAAATCCAGTGTAGAGTAAAAACGAGCAGTGCCCAACCGATCAAGCAACTCGTCAATATGAGGCATTGGGTAGGCATAAAATTTAGACACCTCGTTGACTTTTCTATAATACACACTGTATTATAGTCGCACTTAAGCACCAGAACAACCAGGCTGGACCAGTCACTGTGGGATTCCTCTATTACTCCCATATTGAGCATTGCATGTAATTCTTCCCGAACAATTTTTTAATGTTCCGGCAATTTCCACCACCCGGCTTAGTCTCGATGTGGTGTTGGATGAGGTTTGTGTGACCCAAAACAAACCTCATCCAAAAAAACACATCTGCAAATTCTTGTAGTTTGGCAACCTCTGTGAGTTGGTATGGTGAGTGGTGGTCTCCTCAAGTGGGGAGTGATTGTGTTTTGTGTTTACCTCTGGTCTGAGCTCCACCTAGGTTAAGGTTATTAACCTAGGTGGAGGTTATATGATGTGTGCCCCCTCCATCCGTTTGCTTAACCTCATAAACAAGATCCCCCACACGTCGTGTAACTTCAAAGGGTCCTTGCCACTTGGCGAGTAATTTGGAGCTCGATGTGGGGTGTAATATGAGTACCTTATCTCACGGTGCAAATACCCTTAGCCAAGTTTCCCTGTTATAAAGTCGTTCTTGAGCTTGGAGCAAATTCTCCTGTGTTAGTTTCCCCAAGGTGTGGAGTTTTGCTCTTAAGATCAAGAATGTATTGAATTTCGTTCTTACTATCTGAAGGCCCCTCCTCCCAGGCTTGCCGTATGACATCCAATACACTGCGTGGGCATCGCCCATACAGCAGCTCAAATGGGGAGAAGCCAGTGGAGGCTTTTGGGACCTCTCATACTGCAAATAACAGGGGGTCGAGCCATCTGTCCCAGTTTCTAGCATCCTCGTGTACAAACTTACAAATCATGTTCTTGAGGGTTTTATTAAATCGCTCCACTAGGCCATCTGTCTGCGGATGGTACACGCTAGTGCGAATCAACTTAATGCCCAACAGATCATAAAGCTCGCGAAGTGTACGTGACATGATAGTCGTGCCCTGATCGGTGAGGATTCCTTTCAGAATCCCCACCCGGGAGATTATATTGAAGAGCGGCCCTGCAACACTACGTGCTGAGATGTTGCTCCGAGGCACTGCTTCCGGATATCGCGTTGCATAATCCACCAGGACTAATACAAAACGATATCCGCGTGCTGTCCATTCTAATGACCCGAAGAGGTCCATCCCAATTCTTTCGAAGAGGACCTCGATCAGTGGAAGGTGGCGCAATAGCGCTTTTGGGGTGGCCAGCGGGTTTACCAGCTGACATTCGCGGCACGCCGCACACCATCTGCGTATGTCGCCGCCAATGCCCGGCCAATAAAATCGGGCTATTAGACGCTGTAGTGTCTTCCTTTCTCCTAGCTGACCCACCATGGGATTATAATGAGCCGCCTGGAACATCATTTCCCGGCGGCTCCGTGGAATCAACAACTGTTACATTTTCCTTTGTTTGAGCGTCCTGCGTCACTCTATATAACCGGTCATTTATAATAGAAAAATAAGGGTATGAGAGAGCGATGTCCGGCCGGAGTTGTTGACCATCGATTGCTCTCACTTGATCGAAGGCGTGCTTGAGGGTTTCGTCCCAAGACTGCTCCATAGGGAAGTCCCCCTCAGGGAATCCCCTGAGAAGAGAAGGGGCGGAAGCCTCGCCTCTTCCCTCGTCATTCCGATTTGGAGCGGTCAAGGTCACATCTCCCTATTTTAGTGCAGGACCCATCCGTGCAAATTCTCTCTAATACATTTCTAAAGCCCGGGCAAACGGTCCCCAAAATCAGCGGATGGGTGAGGCGGGAACTAACCGCTGCCTTCACTCACACTTTTTTCCCCCAGAATTTGATCAGCAAGGTCACCATCGGATACTTGTGAATATCCCCATGCACACACCTCACCCTCACCAGTTTAGCTGTGCCCAAAGCCTCGGGTTGAGCCAAGCTTTCGTGGATGGTGGTCTGATTACAACCTGTATCCAGCAATGCTTGGTGAGTACCCCCTTGGATTCTTACCGGAATCCGGTATGCTCCGTCCCGATTGGGGGCAGCCTGCGGAAAATCGGAGACCTGCACCACCGTCCCCACCTCTATCAGCGGACACTGATCCTGGAAGTGGTCCGGGTCCCCACATCTCCAACATGCTGGCCCAGGTGCCACGCCCGTACCTGCATCGGCAGGGGCCCCCACCTGAGGGGGAGGGTGGCTGAACGTCGGAGAAGGGGTTCCATGGCCAGGAAGCTGGCCTTAGGAATCCTCCTCGCCTGCATGGGGCAGGAACGGACCCTGGAGAGAGAACAGAGCGAGAGGACAGAGAGGAAGGGGAGGGAACAGGGGAAGGGGGAAGAGAGAGAGAGCTCCTCCACCCTCAGGATCGCCGCCATGTGGTCCTCCGCAAGTTGAACAGCTGCCTCCAGCGATGCCGGGCGTTGGCACTGGACCCACTCCACCATTCTTCTTGGCAGGCATTGTACAAATGGCTCCAGCACCACCTGGTTGATTAGTCCCTTGACGTCACGGTCCCTGTCTAGCAGCCACCTCTGACAGGCGTCCCGGAGCCATTGGGCAAAGGCGAACGGGTGTTCGGACTTCTCCAACGTCATGCTCTGAAGGGTTGGCGGTTCTCCTCCGGACTCTGACCAACTTGTTGCAGGAAGGCTCTTTTTAGATCCGATTAGGCCAAGAGGCTCATTGCCGGCAGTTGTTGAGCCGTGAGCTGGGCTTCCCTGGACAAAAGAGGGCGAGCTGGCCACTGGTCATGTGGCCAGCCCCAAATCTCAGCTGTGTGCTCATACAGGTCAAGGAAGGCTTCTGGATCGTCCGCCACCCCCATCTTCTGTAGCGCGGGCGGGGGCAAAGAGGAATGGGGGTCTGGGTTCGCGGCTGTGGTTGGAGCGACCTCCTGGCTGAGGAAACTTCGGATCGCATGCCGGCCCTCTGCTTGAGCCCGCAGGATCTCAAAAAAATCGACGATCTTGGTCCTGTCGGAGTTCAAGTAGGGTCTGTTGGTGAGTTTGATGCATCGCGACGAGGGACTGGAGGACCTCCGTCAGCTGGGAGGACTCTACGGGGTGACTTCCTTCCATCACCTTGGATAGTCTGGGGTTTCGGCACCAGTGTAACAGATATGACAGATGAGGAGGCGAAGACGAATTGCTCTTCTCAGTCTGGATTTTATTAGCCACAGTAGTGCTTGAAACTTATAACTTCCAATAAACATAAACTTCTTATAACTTTTGAGGTTGCTTTCTTCTGATGCCAACGGTGGACTGAGGTGTTTCTCTCTCTGGCGACTGGAGGTTATGTGACTCTTTTTATGCCGCTCTCCCCGTACTCACTGAAATTAGAGACAGGTGTTAGACATAATTTAGCTCAGGTGCAAGTGCCCTTACCGCTTTCTCCCCCGGACATGCGCTTGACCACGCCCCCACTGTCACACTTATGTTTTAAATCCTACGTGGCAAATAAATTGTTACTTTCTGATTTATTCTGTATTCCTCCGAAATCATTTATATCAATACTGGGTCTTTAAATTAGGAGAAACTGCTCTGGAAGAACTGAGCAGGAGAATACCATTTTAAGAATCATTTATATCATGACTGAAGCTTTAATGTTGGAAGAAGCCACTTAAAGACTTACAGTTTGAATCTCATTAGAAACTGATCAAAAGGTAAATGAATAGAAGAGTTGAAGATTCAGAGTAATCAATAACTTAAAAGATTAAAATAAAAGAATGATCAGAAAGTAATTGGAGCCTTAATCTAAATTAGAGGTCAGATTAATATAAAATTGGAGTCAGATAAAATTAATAATGGGATGAATTTGTAAAGTGCAAATTATTAACAATAACTGCTTTACTTCATTGCTCAGAAAAGACAGCACAATGCAGGGACCTTCAAAGGGCAATCTATTCTATTCAAAGGGCTCCACTCCGGACCGATAGGTTTATGAGAGTGCCCATCCTATGCCTGCCATTTTACAGGAAGGTCATTCCACCAACGTGGTATGATGAAACTGATAGTCCGGGAAAGTGTTTTGGTGCCTCTGTGTTGGTACGACAAGGCAACGTTCCTTAGCCGACTGCAGGTTTCTGGCGGGAGTTTAGTTATGCAGAAATTATTTTAGGTATGCTGGAGCAGAGCCAGTCACTGTTTTGTATGCCAGCATCAGATCCTTGAATTTAATACGTGCATCAACTGGCAGCCAGTGGAGAGAGACAAAGAGTGGTGTAACGTGTGCTCTCTTTGGTTCATTAAAGACCAGACGTGCTCCTGCATTCTGGATCATTTGCAGAGGTCTAATTGCACATGCAGGAAGGCCTGCAATGAGAGAGATACAGTAGTCCAGTCTAGTTATGACAAGTGACTGAACAAGCAGTTGTGTGGCATGTACAGAGAGGAAAGGTCTTATCTTCCTGATATTGTAGAGTGTAAATCTACATGAGCTTGCAGTCTTTGAGATGTGGTTTGGGAAATTTAGCTTGTTATTGATGGTTACCCCTAGATTTCATTTTGGAAGGCGATACTGTAGTTGTACCCAGCTGCACGGTGATGTTGTGTTCAGCAGTAGGGTTAGCTGGAAAGACAAGGAGTTCGGTCTTGGCTGGGTTGAGTTGCAGGTGGTGTTCTTTCATCCAGGCCGAGATGTCTGCCAGACAGGCAGCGATTCGAGCAGTATTGGGCTGAAAAGACAAGTAGAGTTGTGTGTCATCAGCATAGCAGTGGTAAGAGAAACCATGTGACTGAATGATTGGTCCAGTGATGTTATGTATATGGAGAAAAGAAGTGGCCCAAGCACTAAATGATGTGGCTTGGATACCTCACCTCTCCAGGATACCTTGATGGACCTATCTGAGAGATAGGAGTTAAACCAGCCAAGCACAGTTCCTGTGATGCCCAGAGTAGAGAGGGTGGAGAGTAGAATCTGATGGTTGACTGTCAAATGCTGCAGAAAGGTCCAGCAGAATCATAACGGATGATCTGGATTCAGCTTTCACCTGTCTCATCGACTCAGTGACAGACAGCAGGACAGTCTCAGTGGAGTGTCCACTTTTGAAGCCTGTCTGATTGTCATCCAGCAGCTTGTTCTGTGAGAGATCTCTGGCAGAGATCTGATTGAAAACTGCCCTTTTCAAGTGTTTTTGCCATGAATGGTATGAGAGAGACTGGTCTGTAGTGTTCTATCTGTGTGGGGTTAAGTGCAGGTTTTTTCAGATTAAATGCAGTGGGAAAAGTGCTTATAAGTAGAGATGTGTTAATTATGTGTGTAAGTGCAGGTAGGATGGACGGAGAGTGGCCTGGAGAAGGTGTGATGGAATGGGGTCAAGGGAACAGGTGGTGGGGTGGTTGGAGAGGAGGAGTTTAGAGACCTCAGTGTCATTCAAAGGAGAGAACATGGAGAAAGAAGAGTTGCTTTCAGGAGCTAGGTGTTTGACAAGGTGTGGTGCTGTGAATGTATTGCTGATGGTTGTAACCTTATTAGTAAAAAATGTGGCGAAGATATCTGCTGTTAGTGATATGTCAGGTGGTGGTGGGGGAGGGCAGAGAAGTGTGTTGAATGTTCTAAACAGGCTACTAGTGTCTGTGGTGCTGTTGATCTTGGTCTGATAATAGGAAGTTCTTGCAGCTTTAACGTTATATGAAAAAATTGCAAACAGAAGCTGATACTTACCTAGATCTTAGGTAACTTAGAACTTACTTAGATTTCCTCTCAGCTGCCCTGAGGTCAGTCCAATGTTCATGAAGGACGTCAGACAGCCAGGTCTAGAGGAGAGAGGACAGATGTTGTCTAGACAGGTTGTTAAAGTAGAGCTAAGTGTTTACATCAAGAGTGGAAAATACATTTATTGTGGGAAGAGTGGTAGAGACATCAGTGGATAGGCGAGAGGGTGAGGGGGAATGGAGGTTACGGCGAAAGGAAACCAAAGGTGGAGTTGGTTTTAATGTAGATGGGAGAATCATGTTGAATTGACATTCAACCTGATCTGTGAGTTGCTGTGGTGTGTAGTCTTTCCAAGTCAAATGAGGCCAGAAGAATATTCGGTTAAATGGCCTGGGGCTTGTCTTGGCTTATGTTGAAATCGCCAAGTGGCATGCCATCCTCTGGCAAGGTGGACAGCAGGACATCCAACTCCTCAAGAAAGCTTGTCAGCTGACCTGGAGGGCGATGGATGACAACATGTATTTTTGTTGGTTGAATTGTAGTAATGGCATGGAATTCAAAAGATGTATTATTACATAGTGAAGCCTGTGGTGAAAAACTCCAGTTATTATGAATGAGCAAACCTGTTCCTCCACCCCTACCGGTATGTCGAGGGGTGTGAGAGAAGGTTAAGTTGTTAGAGAGAGCAGCAGGTGTTGCTGTATCCTCAGGACGTATCCATGTCTCCGTCAGTGCCAGGATGCTGAGGGTGGACTGTGTGGCAAAGCTGGAATGAAGCCATCTTTGTTCACAGCAGACTGGCAGTTCCAGAGTCCCACTGAGAACGAGAGCGGAGCAGGTGCTGAAGTGCAAAATGGCCGTAGGTTGTGTGGGTTGCATTTGGTCTTGCATCAATATCTTGCGAACGTCTATAACAGATAACAGGGATGTGCTTGAAGGCATGTGTTATTTGTGAACTAGACATGTTCATATGTATAAGTAAAATAAGAAAAGAGATAAAATTAAAAATACTTGCGTGCTATGGTGAGTGGCGCCTTGTCGGTGTCTTTGCTCATTGGACTCGCACAGATAGACTCGCTGATCTTTACACGAGGAGGGCTTTACACGAGGGCTACCACTTCTGCTGATGCGGAATCAGTCAAATAAATACACAATTTTAACAAGCTCTTCTGTGGAAAAAAAGCAGCAGCAAAATATAGCACAAACACACGTTCAACTGACATAGTTCAAGACAGTAAACAAACAGCACCTGATCTAGCAATGAATACCACTCTAAAAACATTAAAAACAATGAAATAAACACACTTACATACAACTCCTCCTACTATTCCTCCCACAAGGACTGTTTTCCCAATAATTATGCCAAGTTTAGCCAATCATGCACCCCGTTTTCCTAATGATAAGTCGAACCAGTCCCAAATTTGCATCTCTTCCTGCATTTTCTGCAAATTCCTTTCTTAATGCTTTCAGTTTGTCATGGCAACCGTAAATGCACCTTCCTGTGCTGTGTTAGGAATAATAGTACAACAATGGTCTCCAAACAGAACACATACACCTCCTTTATCTGTTAATATCCAATTTAATGCCTGTCGATTCTGCATTGTCATTCTACTTGTTGCATCTACCTGTTCTCCAAATGAGGATAAAGCAATATCAGTATAATTGATAAACCTCTGTTGATTGTAGTAAATATAATTGATCCATTCTGTATTCTTGTTTGGTGTTATCCAAACAAATATTGACTCAAATCCTGCCTGTATTTAATTTATAGCCTTATATCCATTAGTTATACCTCTAGTCTGACCAATGGAGTCTAAATATACTCTAGGTTCAGGTTTATAAGATTTAGAAGATATTTTAGTGCTACAATTCTTCTAATTTTCCTTAATAGGCAGTTCTTGTTCCCATTCCACTATGTTGACCTCATAAACAATCCATACTCTAGCACATATTCCTTTCTATTCTCATGGTAAGGAGGACACAAGTTTCTTTATTCCACAGACCCAAAAGAACTACTGTCCAGTGAAGGTAACACTATAACTTGATTTTCAAACTGTTCTGGGGTTATTTCCATTCCCATGTTTACTCCTGGAGCTATCATAACTGGAGCTCTAAGCAGCACAACTGAATTCCAAGGAGTATCTTTATCAAAATACCAAAAAGTAGCACACCTTCCATTGAATTTTCCCAAATCATAATTTCCAATATTCTTTTTATTGCATTAATATTCTTGCCTATAATCAATCTTGTACCATTCTGGGATTTCCACCTCCTCTTCTGCTATTTCAATGTGTTTAGTAATGTCCCAATTTCTACACCATTCTCTCCAAACCTGACCTATAAATGTCTGACTGCCTAAATAAGCTAAACACTCAGCTGGACATGATGGTCTCACATCCTTCCTTAGATGAGAAAAGTTTCTATAGTCATGTGGATTAGGGACTACTAACACTTTATTTGTGGGTGACAGTGCATGCAATAGACAATTTTCCTTCCCTGCCTCTTTTGCTGCATACCTTGCCCATTCATACCAAAGGTTATGTGCTAGTTCCCACAATGTGTTCTTCTTGACTTATATTTCCCTTATCATATTTAGACTAATGACTCTTTCTCTTCCCAACCCCTGTTCTGTTTGTGTTACCTTGAGATCATTCTTGAAACCAGTCCTGATCTGTGAAGTTGATACTATCGAATTCTGGTTCTCCTGGTTCTTAGGGGTCGGTGAGGCTTGGACCTTCCGTGTCTGTTGTAGCATGTAGGTTGTCTCCAGTATCAGGCACATTATCAGACTCATCTTCCATCTCCTGATGGTATGTCTGCCTTTTACCCTCTCCACGTGTAGTTTTTCGTCTTGGCATTCTTCACCTTGTACATTTCTTTCAGCATCATGCAGCCCTTCTCCTGGTGTTTCTGAATCTTCAGTATTGCTTCATTTAAATTCCTCTTAAGGCCTTTCTCTCACACTGGGTACCCTGGTGCAATTATTTAGATTGTACCATGTGTTACTTCCTTCCACTTGGACTGCTACTGGCATTGGCCTTACCACTTTATAGGGTCCCTCTCTCCTGGGCACATTCCACTTTCTCCTGAATACTTGCAGATACACCTGATTACCTGAACAGGGTATTTCTGTTTCACTAGGCTCCATACATTTTTCCTGCAAGTAGATAGCTTTGTGTATTGCAGTTAGTTGTTGCATATACGCTTTCAGTTCTATTTGCAATTGCTCAAGTGAGGGTTGAGCCTTTACAAGGACCTCTCTAGTTTGGCACAGGCATGGGTCAACCCGTAAGCATTTCGTGCAGGGATAGATGCGTATTCCTGTTAGTTTGCATACGATAGCTCATTAAAGCATTACCATTTCTACCATTCCCTGTGATTGTGGATGATAAGCATACCCTAGTCTCTGTTTTATTCTTAGTTGCAATACCAGTGGTGTGCCATGCATTAACCCTCTGGGGTCGACGGACATGCCGGCGCGTCCTGCTGGATATTTTCGTCATTACAGCAGAAACAACTTAAAATACTCCATCATTTTTGGGTATACAGATAATTGTAAGACATCATTAGAGACTATAAAGGGTCTACTTTTATTTGTGTACACTCATAATAACAATGAAACATTGTGCTTTTGTAAAATAAAGAAAATAAAAAGGGTGAGCTTTCAGCAGTCTCTGTGTTCATGAGCATATTTCAGAAACACGTCACAAAAATTAACTGAAACTGATACTTATCACACAAACATGAAACATATGTCTAAAGAAAGCTTTAAATGTCTACTTTTTAATAAACCAATTAAAATTTAAAACAAATATTCTCCTGCAATGCAATCTGTTTGAAACAAAGCAATGTTCAGTTTTTACCGGTTCATCAAATTATCTGTAATGTTATCCCACCTACCAGCAGAGTGCGACATTCATACGCTAATGTGCTGAGGCGCTCAACGCAAATGTACACGCCCCCGACTGTGTTCAGAGGTTTGATATAAACAACTCATTCATTTTACTGTGCGTTTGTAACGATATACAGGCGATGAAACTTCTGGATATTAAGGAAGAGTTAACCTTTTCCTCAGAAGAAGAGCGGGACTCCGATGAACGTTTGTATTTTGAAGAGAGACTTGATCCAGCCGAGGATACAATTTTGGATGAGTAAGTTTAGTTTTAATTAGCTGACATGCTAATTTATATAAACTTGAACATATTTTACTAGTGGGACTGTTTCCAGACTTGCCAGCCAGGATTCAGAGTATTGACATTTAAAATATGTCCTAATAAGCAAGTTTTAGTTACATTTAAATGCAATTTAAATTGTATGCTGTATGATATAAATATGATATGTAATATGATATAAAAATTATTTCATCTAGTGTTTATAATGCCTCATTATCATCAACAAAGCTTGTGCTTGCAAATATGTGTTCAGGTTAAATGAGTAAAATGCACTTTAAATATGCCCATATTAGAAAATCAGCATATTATTGATGATGCTGAAATTTATGCTTTGATCACAAATTGCATTTTACAATATATTTAAATAGAAAACTGTTCTTTTAAATTGTAAAAAGAGTTCAACATTGGTTCTGTATTTTGGATCAAATAAATCCAGTCTTGGTGAGCAGAAGAGACTTCTTTTAACGGTAGTGTAGGTCTAAAATTAAGTAAAGTCTTTATGTAAAGAAAATATATAGTCAGATATCTTCTTTTAACTTGAAACTTGATTTGGATCATTAAGTGTCCTCACATTCATTCTCTTTCTGTCACATTCCTCATTGATAGGCCTAGGGGAGTGGTCATTGTTTCTCAAGTGTTAATTACCTAAATATTCATGATCATTCACGCCTCCTCGCATATTACCTTTCAACACTAAAATTGCCTTACAAAAGTTAAATTACTGTATTGTTTTGTATGAATGAGTGATCAGGATGGGTTTCACATAATTTTGTAGCAAAAACTCTAGGCTACAAGATCCAGTTCTCAAAAGTCTTGTGGACAAATGTTTAGAATGTGTTATATGACCTTATTTCAGTGAGATAAAATTTCAGTTTTTTCAAAAACCACACATAAACATTATTTTCTCAAAAATACAATCATGTACACATGTTGCTCACATAATATTTTATCCCTGTTTGTGCTGAATACAGTGTTATCACACTTTAGCCATTAATATATTTTTAAGCAACTGAAAAAAGCACAAATGTCAAGGCATGTCAAAACTTCTCCAGGCCCAAAATACCCTCAGACCCCAGAGGGTTAAAAGTGTAGGCCTTCAGGGTGATTCATGCCATTAAGAAAACTATATGGAATAAGACATGTCACAAGGTGACGTTGGGCATCATACATTGTCGCAGCTAACTAATAATACCAATTGACATTTTAAAAACACATCCACGCATGAAAGCCAGATCTTAAACAATACTTACTGTTCAAGAAAGCCTAACTTCAGCATGACTGTTTTGTGATATGAAAGTCTCCTGAACAGACATTCAAAAATCATAATTTTTCATACAAATCTACCAAGGAGGTCTATAATACCTGGCAAAATCTATCTAATAATATTTGCGATTTAAATGTTGCTTGCAATAATTTCCATTTCGTCAGGGTACACGGTTATGCGGATTACTTTTAAGAAAACAAAACTGCAATGTTCCCGTTAGCTTAGCAGGGGTTTGACTCTCATTAGAGATGTCTCCTAGCAACCCAACTGACAAATAATGCTGCAACACTAGCATTTGTACTTCAGGTGTACAATTATCAAAAGAGATTATAATGTTTTATACATCTGTTTCTGCAAGTTTTAATATCATGTAATGTGGAAACAAACTCATTTATTGATTTTACATAATAAAGTGAATGTTTATCACTTACAAACATTTCGACACTCAGGGAGATATAAAAAGTATGACATCATGCCCCTGCATCTCCGCAAAATCGGAGCTGAGAATTTCTGCACAAGCCTACAAGTTGTAATTCTCATTCCATTGCAGTTTTCCTAGTAGGTAGTTGTAAAATCTGACTTTCTGAGTTGAATGGAACACAGCACTACTTTTCAAAACTTTATCTGACACTGAATGCTCAAGCAGCTTAATTTACACTAAGAAAACTCCTGATGTTGCTATATCAATGTAAAAAAAATTAGTCCTCTTTTCTGGTTTAATAAATTAATCACACAGTCATGCAGAACATCTCGTGTTTTAAATCCATAAGGATCTCTTTCTCAATGCGATAGCTGGAGTAATGACAGCCGACTCATCAGCAAGATCTCGTGCTCTTTTTCAAATTACATAACTTAAAGCGTGATTGCGTCACTCAAGGCCAGGCTAGAAGGCCTTCACCGGGACATATCCTAAAGATCGCACCCACCAAGAACAAATAAATAAATCTGATTGGCTGATGAATCTGACAATCTGACTTTAGTTGCCCATTAATTTGCACTGTTGAGGGATTCTGTGGAAATTCTGAAGGCCTGAGGTGGTGGAGCTCAAACTCATGTGCTGCTTTTCATTTTTCTCTATTTGTTTGTAGATTAATTAAGAGTGGAAATTGATTTAAAAATATGTGATTGAGAATGAAAGGATGAAACATATTTATTTATTTGGCAAGTTAGGCTAGCAGACAAGGCTTTGCTGGCCCTGAGAATTCGCCACGGTGCAATACCTTCTTTACAGTTTGTTGTATAATTGCCAATCCATTGTCTGAACACGGTCTAAACTGACAGTTTTCTGAATCTAGAGGTATTACCTCTCTTGTTAGAAATTTGATTACTGTTCCTGATCCCTGATCTGCTGATGGTACTGAGATGAGATGCAGCCATTTTCTAAATCTGCATACTACCACAAGCATATAGAGCTTTCCTAGCACTCATGGCATGTCCACGTAATCAATTGCCAAATGTTTGAATAGTCCTTCTTGTACTGGTTGTTACAATTCCCTGTGTTTAGCCCTCGTTGCCTCCTCCTTGGTACACTGGTATGTGACCTAATGGGTGTTATTATTCCTTTTCTGACATTGTTTTGAGCACAGACTTCACATGTGGACAGAAACTCACCAACCTTCGCTTGCAAAAATGGAGACCAATATCCCTTTTGCTTAATTTCCCTCATCACTTCCCCCTTGTGCAATGTTCAATACCATGTGCATCTGAAATAAGAACATTGAGAAGCAAAGTTGACGCAGCAACATGTCCTTCATGTGAACGCCATATATCTTGTGAATCTTTCTTGGGACCCCTATGTTCCTACGTAGTGTGTTCGTATGGGCCTGCTTCTTGTTGAGTTCAAATTATATCATCCAATTATGGTTGTGGTTTAATAAGAACCATTGCTGCTAATACTGCTACTTGACAGCCAGAAGCCTTTTTGGCTTCTAAATCAAAGTCATTGCCCTTTTTGTGGGCTTGACATTTAATGATAGCCAATCTTTTAGTTATCATCATTGCAGAAATCAACTGTCCAATCTGTTCTGCATGTTGAATTGGGGTTCCATCACTTTTTCTGAACCTCTTGGTTTGCATACAGATCCAAACAGGTGACAAACACCATGCGCATAAGCTGAATCAGTGAAAATGTTAACTTTTTGTCCCTTAGCTAACTGATACGCTGTAGTAAGAGCTTTCAATTCTTCTACTTGAGCAGAACATGATGGAGTACAATGTTGTGATATTACAGATATAAAGTAATCTTGTTTCACATCTGCATATCCTGCATGATTTCCCAAATGATCCATGAAACAAGAACATCTAAAAAATATGTGCCATCTGCTTCAGATATGGGTATAGACTCAAGATCTGGTCTCAACCTAGTGAATGCTAATCAATTAGTCATGGAATCATGCAGTGTTCCTTTATGGGCTAAAGGAATCAATTAATCTGTGTTAACTGTATTACATTGCTTGATGGTGACTTCTGGGTATGTTAGAATGCGAGTTTGAGTCAAAACAAATTTGCCCTGTTCGATTAGTTCCACAATTTTGTGATGCATGCACATATACACACAACATATATATATATATATATAATCTCACTGGATATCCCATATTTATTGTTAAAGCTTTCTCATACACATAATGTACAGCTTCAGGGCCCTGTTGGAAACATAGCGGGTAGCCCTGAGCTAAACTATCCAATTTGGTGCTATAAAAAGATATGGGCTATTTTTTCCTTCCACTGCATGTTTCTTCCATTAACACTGCCAATGCATATCCATCGACCCTAATAGCAACATACAAATGAAATGGTTTAGTGTAGTCTGGTGTAGTTAAGATTGGTGCTTTTTGAAGTTCTTTCTTTATCGACTCAAATGCTAGCAATGCATCATTACTCCATGTTAAAGACTGATTCAACTTCTTTAAACCTGTTTGTTTCGTGATTTCGCACAGTGGTGTAGTTTATACTGCATAATGCATACTCCTCTATCCAGTCTGCATTAAATCTAGTCATTCCCAAAAAGGCCATCATTTGACCTACTTTTTGAGGCAGTGGTGCTTTAATTATGCCTTCCAATTTGGCTGGAGCTATGACTTTTGTTCCATAGGCTACCAATACTAAGTATTCAACCTGTTGTTGACAGTACTGCAATTTAGTTTTTTAAGCCTTTTTTTGATTAAAAAAGTGGGAAAAGAAGTGGAAAAAAATCATCAGATCATCCGCATATTGCAGTAACATACTGCCTATAACAGGATCTTCTAAATCAGCCTTAAGTAACTGGTTGAACACATGTGGCGAATGTTTGAAACCCTTTGGCATTCTGGTATAAGTGTACTGTTTGTTACCATACGCAAATGCAAATAGATGTCTGCTCTACTCTGCCAATGGAACACTGAAATATGCAGAACAAAGATCAATTACAGTAAAATATTAATCTATAGGAACATTAGTTAGCAGTGTGTGAGGATTGGGAACATCAGCTGGCCAATGTTATACTATGTAATTAACTGCTCTCCAGGGTTTTTCCTGGCTCAAAATGAGGCAGAGGTGGTACCATATTGATAAAAAAAGTGACGTTAAAAACCTGTAAATGTTGGCATTGCATTAATACACACCTAATGACCTGGCAACTGAATACTAGTGTTAATTTTGTCTGCTGACAGCGGGGGTGAGAGACGAGTGTCAACGAGTGTGTATCAGCTGGCGGAACTTTAAATCTCTCCCGGTCTCGTCTCCCGTTCAGATAGGGTCAATTATACAACTGGTTGAAGAGACTCTGATCGTACAGAGAATGACAGTTTTGGAGTTTGTGCTTATTTAGATGTCACACTCCCATATTATATGAACTTTATTTAAGGATAAAATAAAGATATGTGATCTGTGTTTCTATCAGACCCTTGAGCTGCAGCACTACTCTCGTCTCGCATGTTATCTTTATAGTTTTATATGATCTTATGTTATGTTAAATGATATCAAGCAACTATTCGACAACTGAATTTTTTTATTATTATTGCTGAGATTTGCAGTTACAAAGGACAATCCACCGCATGTAACACTTGTTAGTGTTTTCCATAAGGATATCCTCCAGAGTTTAGACAGCCGGAGGCGGCATGAAATTTGAAGGAGGCGGTAATTCTCTATGCAGGAAAAACCTTGGCTCTCAAATCATGTACAAGACACCATTTTGTCTGTTTTTGCAAGAGATAAAATTGGAGTATTACAGTAGTTTTCTGTCTCTACTAAACTCCTGCCTCAACCAATCCTTCAGTGGTGTTTTTAATGCCTTGTTTGGCCTCTGGTTGCAGTGGGTATTGTGACTTTCTTGGCAAACAAACACCTGGCTTGGTTTTAATTCTTATTGGACTAGCTGATTTTAGCAGCCCTACATCTGTATCATGTTTTGACCATAATTCGGTTGGCACCTGACATTCCATTTAGTTTAGCGGTTCGTTGTTCACATTTTCTGCTGACTGGTACTGTTGACATTTCTTTTTTAGTTTTTTTATTTGACTACTTCCTGTGGAATACCGGTCATTACCGCTCCACACAAAATATTAATGCAAGCTTTGTCAGCTGAATGAAAAATTAAGGGGTTAATAGTTGGTACCCATACACATTGTATAGCTTTTTTCATAATCTGTCCCAAATCTTTTAATTCCCAATCTTTTCCTACATACAATGAAATATGCAGAACTGAGTTTGGATAAATGAACCATTCTGTTAATGCAACCCATTGTCAGTCTATAAACTTTAAGATTAAAACAGCAGACTCTAAAGCTGACTGGTGCCAGAAACAACGACACAGTCAGTCAGGTGTTGGAATCGTAAGAACTAGAAACTACTGATATGTAACACAAATGCATTGTCAACAGGAATTTCACTATAAAATGTTTTTTTTCACCTTTTAAATATAGTATTATCCTTGGTTATATATGAGAGAAACTGAGACAAACCTTAGATCCTTTCTGCCGATATCAGACTCTGTTTGCTTCTGGATCGCTTTCTCATTGACCTTGTCCCACCTGATGGCATTTCTGTAATATAAGACTGCCATCTAGTGGTAGCTGCTTTGCTCACACAAAGTTATGTGTGGATGGTGCAAGGAAAAACAAGCAGAAAGGAAGTCTCAAAATATGAATGAATCAAAGGGAATGGACACAAATTGATGTCAATTAATATATGTGTATCTCTTGTTCCACAAATGCACATTCAGTGATTCACAAGAACAATTTCTTGTTTGATTTGGAACATCTCCCTTTGGTTGCTCACACAAATTGTGATGTATTTGTACAAAAAGGAACATTTGTGTTCACAAATATGTCTCTTTTTGTAGAAATTCAATTTATTTAATGATACATTTCACAGATAGAAGTTCAAATGCATTTTTATTTTAGGATTGAAATACACATTTAAGTTTCTTTTTTTTTTCTTTCTCTCAAATTAATGGGTAGATATGCAAACATTTATTAATACATTTAGGATTTATACATTGATAGTTGTTTGTGTGTGAATCGGCCATGGTTAAAACCATAAAACAAAAGTCTTAAAAATTCAAATGAATCAAACAAAATCAACACAAATAGACATCAATGAATGCATGCATTTCACTTGATCCAAAAGTGCACACTCAATCCTTCATGAGCCCATTTTGTGTTTGATATGAAACATCTTCCTTTGGTTGCATACACAAATTGTGATACATTTACACAAAAGGGAACATTTGTGTTCAGAATTAATTCTCTATTTGTACAAATCCCAGCACATTCATTTAATTTTTAATTTCACAGACACAAGTTGAAAGGCATTTGTCTGTGGATTGTAACATTTATCAAATTTACGGATAAGTATGCACACATTTGTTAATCTCACCCAAACGTGAGGCTTGCCCACCCAATTAAACATTTGGGAAACACAGTTTTAAATAATAAATATATTTTTCCAATTTATGCATTGGTTAAAAGCAATATGTGGGCGGGATGTGTGTTGCAAACATTGAGGGTGGGCTAGACTGAACAACTAATCACAAAACAGCACCAGAAATGTGTAGTGCTTTTCTATTTTTGTCACTGGCTGAAGCGAAAGCAACAACACACTCAAGAAGCAGCTGGGGCAAACTAGAGAGTCCGAGATGTTACGCGAGCGAGAACGGTAATTATAGATATTTTTGTGCAATGTATATGTTTTTAATGTCCATAAAGAAGCCTGGTGCTGTCTCAGTTTTCAGTGACCATGTGGCTGCTGTTAATGTATCACAGGCTCCCTCTTGTCAAATATCTCCCTCCTCATCAGCTACCCAAAATCGCGCTGCAGCTGTTCATGAAATACTGGACCTGAATTATAAAGTAGGCCCGCTCTCGCAAAATTCTTTCCCACTCCCGCAAAAATAAATGTAATATTTTGTTTCTGCAACTATCATGTTTTTGTTCCGATCACACCCACAAGCCAGTAGGTAATCGTCTGTGCAATTTTTTCAGTCCTGGTCCTATAAGATTATGTCCTGCTCCGTTATCAGGCTTTTTTTTACTAAATAAATTAAATTTACTAAATTTCTTTAATAAAGTGTTAACATCCATATCACTTTCCACCGCACAGAGCACAAGGAATAATTTGTTGCAACCAAACCTGCGAGTGTAAATAGTTTATTTTTATTGGTCTAGCGCAATAGACGATTAACACACTGTAACTTTAACATGTTGAGGAACATCTATTTTGATATTTAGATTACATATTTATATTTTGAGGAAGTTCCATGAGTCATTTCTTATATATTCAATGCCATTGTAGAAATTCACTATTCACAGTCAGTCATGATTAATTTAATCCTTGATTTAAAAAGACCAATAACAGGCCGTTACTGAGATTAAGCAAGTAGTATTCAGTTTGAAATACAATCCCAACATGGCAGCCCCTATGAGGCGACCCTGGATATGACTGAATTCTTCAACTCTTGTGAGTGTTCATGATTCCCCATCTGTCAATCACTTCAACATTGTGTCAAAGAAGCGACACTAGGGGTCTCTCTTGAGCGCCGAATATACCTCTGATCTATGAAAAAAGGCCATTTAGAAGTTGGCAGACAGAATTTGCACATCCCGCCCCTGGACATACGGGTATAAATGCGGGGAAATTAGTCTTTTTCATTCGGAAATTTTCTTCGGAGCCGATGGTCGTGTATGCAGCGAGCTGCAAGTCACACACCTGTTCCTCTTACCTCTGAGCGATCTGCTGTTGGATCTATGGCACACTTCAGCGGCTTTCTCCTTCTCTGCACAGCATTGCAGTTTTCCCCTGGGCGCTTCGACAGCGCAAACCAAGAGTGATTTTCTCTAAAAAGAGCAATACACAGCGGCGTTGAATGTCCATATCAGGACGCGTCTTTATAAAGATGCCTTTCCACCCCTGTGCTGTACGCTTCAGACAGCCACAGGCGCGGTCTCGTGTGTCTGGGCTGCGATCACACTGAGGCAGCGTTTGTGCATGGTTCTCATTGTGAGAACATAACCATGGCAACATTGTCTAGGCTTTCCTTCAACCGAAGGAACGCCACTCCAGCCACCCCCCACGTCGCTCCATCTTCCCACGGGATTGAGGACGACACAGCTGGCAATGGAGGCGATCTGGAGATGGCAGCGGGCTCACCCCCGTGAACCACTTGCCCCCTGGCACGCTCGTTGAATTCTGTCAGGGCTCGTCTCACAGCCAGCTTGCCTATCCCCTGGAGCCCCCCGAGCTGGATGAGCTCGCCGCTGCATCGGAGAGCAGTCTGGCATCTGACGCGGATGACTCGTCTGGGCTGCCGCCTTCAGGCCAGCACGCCCAGGCGGAGGCTAACGCCCAGATGTCCGACATGCTTGCCCGGGCCGCCGCCAGCATGGGGCTGGACTGGAACCCTCCGTCCTCCCCACAGCCATCGCGGCTGGATGATTGGTTCCTTGGGTCTGCGTGCCGGTCACAGCCACGCCCCCCCTCCCGGTCACTTTCTTCCCGGAGGTGCATGATGAGCTGACGATTGCATGGAGAGCACCTCTCCACTCGTCACAAAGACCCTCGCTCATCCGCTCTCACTACCCTTGACGGCAGGTAGCCCCACAGGAAGCGCACACCCCCCTGTCTCACGGACTCCCTCGAGGACCCGGAAGGCTCCCAGGTGCTCCTGAGACGATCGACCCAGAGACCAAACATTCGCTCCGGAGCTGGTAAACAGACCACTCCATCCCCCGGTGGAGGTCCGGGAGGAGAATCCTTTTTTGAACTTATATCATTTGCCGCATTCCCTCGGAGCTGCGGTACCCACATTCTCAATAAAAGAGCTATTTCCCTTGTCTCTGGGTCACCTGGCCTGCAAATCTCACGGCCACACCTCAACTGTCCCGGCATGCTGGACACAGACGCCCCGCCGTTAGCCCCATGACTGTTCCCCAGCCGGCCGGTTCCGGAGCAAGGTAAGTGCTTCGATTATTTTCTCAGCACCAGAGCCTCGGGACGCACCTTTGCCTCCCGACTATGTACTACCTACTCCGCCAGGTACGTCAAAAATAATTGTCCCGTTAGTGCCCCTAGCACGGAGCTTGTATGCATGACTTTCACTTCCCAACCCATCACGCAGGCTGGCCAGGACCATCCACCTCGGTTACGCAATTCAATTTGCCAGCCCCCCTCCCCCCCTTCGGGGGCGTCCGCTTTACCGCAGTACACGGCGAATATGCCAAATCCCTATACGCGGAAATCGCGACACTTTTAATCAAAGACACGATAGAGCCTGTCCCTCCAACCGAGATGAAAAAGGGTTTCTACAGCCCTTACCTCATCATACCCAAGAAAGGCGGTGGCTTACGACCGATCTTGGACTTGCGAGTTTTCAACCGGGCTTTGCACAAATTCCCGTTCAAAATGCTCAAGCAAAAACATATCTTAACTTGTGTCCAGCATCTAGATTGGTTCGCAGCGTTAGACCTGAATGACGCATACATCCACGTCTCAATATTGCCTCGACATCGACTCTTTCTACGGTTTGCGTTCGCCGGCCAGGTGTATCAGTACAAGGTACTCCCTTTTGGCATGTCCTTGTCCCCTCGCGTCTTTACAAAGGTCGCAGAGGCAGCCCTTGCCCCGCTCCGAGAAGCCGGCATCCGCATACTCAACTACCTCGACGACTGGCTCATCCTGGCCCACTCCCGAGAGTTACTATGTGCCCACAGAGACTAGATGCTCAGGCACCTCAGCCACTTAGGGCTTCAGGTCAACTGGGAAAGAGCAAGCTCGCCCCGGTTCAGAGCATCTCTTTTCTCGGCATGGAGTTAGACTTAGTCTCAATGTCAACACGCCTCACCAACGACTGCACGCAGTCAGTGCTGGAGTGCCTCATCACCTTCAGGCCAGGCACTGCGGTCCCTATAAAACTTTTCCAGAGGCTTCTGGGGCATATGGTGTCCTCTGCCCTTCGTCTCCTCCTTTGGACTCAAGCGACTCAAGTCGCTGTGCACCACTCACATCCCCGGCAACCTCAATGTGGTGGTGGACGCACTATCATGACAACGCTTGCCCAGTGGAGAGTGGAGGCTTCACCCCCAGTCGGTCCAGCTGATTTGATAATGGTTCGGCAAGGCTCAGGTAGACCTGTTCACCTCCCAAGAGACCTCCCACTGCCCACTCTGGTATGCCTGAACAGAGGCTCCCCTTGGGGCAGACGCACTGTCACACAGCTGGCCCATGTGGCTGCGCAAGTACGCATTTCCCCCAGTGAGCCTTATTGCACAGGTGCCGTACAAGGTCAGGGAGGATTAGGAACAAGTCACTCTAGTGGCTCCCTATTGCCCCCCCCCCCCCCCCCCCCCGGCAAATTCTCCTGAGGAAAGACCTTCTTTCTCAGTGACGGGGCACACTCTGGCATCCGCACCCAGACCTCTGGAACCTCCACGTCTGGCCCCTGGACGGGACACGGAAGATCTAGCTGATCTACCACCTGCCGTCGTATACACGATCATCCAAGCCAGAGCCCCTTCTACTAGGCAACTTTACGCCCTAAAGTGGCGCTTGTTCACGAATTGGTGTTCTTCTCGGGCCAAAGACCCACAAAGGTGCGCAGTCAGGGCAGTGCTCTCATTTCTGCTGGAGTGGCTGGAGGGGAGGCTGTCCACGTCCACCTTGAAGGTGTATGTAGCTGCTATCGCAGCCCACCACTACTCAGTAGATGGCAAGTCTTTGGGTAAGCACAACTTGATTTTCAGGTTCCTAAGAGGTGCCCCGGCCAAGCCTGTTCCCCTCCTGGGATCTCTTAGTGGTCTTCTCGGGCTTCCAGAGACCCCCCTTCGAGCTGCTACAATCAGTTGGACTCAGGACCCTCTCCCTAAAGACGGCCCTGCTGATCACGCTCGCCTCCATCAAGAGGCAGGTCGGGGACCTGCAAACGTTCTCTGTCAGCGAGTTCAGTCCAGCAGACACACATGTGATCCTAAGACCGCGGCCGGGCTACGTGCCCAAGGTTCCTACCACACCCTTCTGAGACCAGGTAGTGAGCCTGCAAGCGCTGCCCCGAGAAGGAGGCAGACACAGCCCCTTCGTTTCTGTGTGCGGTACGTGCTTTGCGTACCTACTTGGAATGCACGCAGAGCTTTAGATGTTCTGAGTAGCTCTTTGTCTGCTTTGGTGGACAGTGGAAAGGGAATGCTGTCTCCAAACAGAGGCTCTCCCACTGGGTGGTGGACGCCATTTAATTTGTCTATCACACCCAGGCCGTGCCCCCGCCCTTGCAGGTCCGAGCACACTCAACAAGGAGTGTTGCATCAACAGGGACACTGGCCAGAGGCACCTCCCTGGCAGACATATGCAGAGCAGCGGGTTGGGCAACACATAATACCTTTGCAAGATTTTACAATCTCAGGGTAGAGTCCGATTCGTCCCGTGTTTTCTCAGGTATAGTCGAAGTGAGCTACAGACAGGGAATGTCTAGGTTACGGATGTAACCTCCGAGACGTTGTGTCCTCGCTGAGCCACTGTTGTGGCCGGACCATTTCCGGCTCCTCAGAAAAATCCTGAATGAAACAAACATATTTCCCTACCTTTATACCTGTATGTCCGGTGGCGGGACATGCAAATTCTGTCTGCCAACTTCTCATTGGACTTTTTTCATAGATCAGAGGTAAATTCGGCACTCAAGAGAGACCCCTAGTGTCACTTCTTCGACACAACGTCTCATTCCCTATTATAAATTATAAACATATGTTTCATAATTACAATTAATTTAATTAGTAGTAAAACTTTTTTAATGAGGAAAAAATGACTGAGTGCACCTTTAAAGGGATAGTTCACCCAAAAATGACATCTGTCATAATTTCTACCTATTCATTGTGAATTATGGTAGAATTGTCATTTTGGGGTGAACTATCCCTTTAAAAGATTTCATATTTGCTTACCAACCAGATGGTGTGTATTTGGATGTAATTATTTTTACAGTGCACACATAAAGTTGAAGTTCTCAAGTGTGGAAATAGATCAAATTTATACTTACAGAAGAAAGGCTGGGTAAGTACATTATGGAGCTATTTGTGTTTTGATTTCTGTTGGGGAAAGTGAAGGTAGTTTCCTTGGTAGGTAGTGAAGTCTGTGGATCAATGCGGCATGGCTGAAGAGGTCCATCAGTGAGATCATAAAACAGACCTGTTATGTCTTTGCTACACCTAAATACAAGCAGGAAATCAATGGTGGGTATACTTCCCAAGGATACAATAGTTTATTTTTCTTAACAATTAATTACCTTGTAGCTTCAAAGTGGCCAGCAGAATGGTAAAATGGCTTTTGTTCATTGTATTCATCAAACACTCCCCATCTCAGATGAGCCCATTCATGCACAATGTCCCTTCCTGAATACAAACAAATAAACATTACTAAAAATAAAACTGAAGTAAGACTAATTACATGACCCATAAGGCTGAATGAGATTGTCATCTAGAGGAAGTGATTGACTCTCAGATCCACACTCTCCATACTGATTAGTGTAGGGACAATCACCATGTGCTGGATTCGGTTTATCAATTCTTATTTTGGCCTGTGTTTGATGTAAAAAAATAAATAAATTCAGGAACATCATACTTGAATTACAATAGGTGACATTTATTATAACAATCACATTATGCTCTATACCTTTTCAAAAGATTCAGTTCTTGATTTGTTAAAATCATTACTATTCCATTGAGGTGGAACTAGTATTCAATTTTTGAAAAAGACCTTTTGATCCAAAGCTTGAAAAAGATATTCTTAACCCTCGTTAACCATATTCTGTCAGAACAAATGAGAAGAAACTGTGAATGCATACATGTAGCCTATTTTTAGTATGAATAGCCAGTAAAGTAATCATGCTTTAATGCTATCCTTATTAGTTATTCTTCTGAACAACTAGAGCAAGAAATAGATCTCTTTTAACTTAGAAGTCTTTAAAAGCATTGTGGTGTTAATAAATGTTTAGTGTGTGTATATATGTATATATGTATGTATGTATATACTGTATATATATATATATATATATATATATATATATAAATTCATCTTTATTTTTTCAACGAGTGTCTTGTCCTGAGATACGGCTGAACTGATTGCAATGACAATATCAGCATATCCATTCCCATCTAGTTTGATTCCAGTGGAGGTGGACGACAGCAACATCCATACTGAGAGAAACACAGCTCTTGAGTCCATAGCTGCAGAGTAATGAACAGTAACTCCAGAACCCAGTTTTAAACAATGTCAAGTCACAAATTAACTTGAAGCACCTGATCATAGATGTGACTTTTGCTGTCATGGACTGGAAATGCAATTATGGTGATATTTCAATAAATCTAATTGGCCCACAGAAAAATGTTGATTCGAGTGAAACACAACATCGTGCCATGCGGCAACAATGGAGGCAAGTGCTGCTTAATCTATGATTCAGTAATCCTTCTAAACTTTATTTTAATGTGGTAATCTTTTTGTTTTTAGGAAGTTGCTATTGACAAAATTTGACCACATTCAAAGACCTTTAATAACTCCAAACTAGTCTCATAGAATGAACGACTAAGTTTTATATGCCGCTTTTTGTTTTGATGTGGCTTCTGGTAAAATGAACACTAGAGGTGCTACAACAACTGCCTTTATTCACTTTAATGCAAATCACAGGTACAGGCAATTTATGACTTAACTATGTTATTATATCAAAACACTTTTAATTTAATGCACCATTTGAAAATCTATACATTTTAATTTACACATTTATTATGAGGTAGCTCACCTCATAGAGTGTTGGACTTTGGAATCGGACACCAGGCCTGGAGCACAGCGGAGGATGCTCGAAACAAGGGTGAAAGTGAAGCAAAAGTGTTATAGAAGCGACTCAAAATGATGTGGTTTCTTCAGTTAATGTGCTTTTCATGTTGCGTTTTGCTTTTGAAACACCATCGGTGAGGTTTAGGGTAAGGATGTCTGTTTTGTTTACCTCTCATTTACCTTTTAGGACACTATTGGAATGTGCTGACTGCACACCACTGTGTTTAGTGCTTGTATGCTGTTACTGTAATCTCTGAGCACAACACAATTATGTACATAACAATACAACAATAAAATCCGGGGAAAGTCCAAGGCAGAAGAACACTTTTGATATATAATAAAAAATAATTTATTATTATACATATGGCAACTCATCACAGAAACTTTACAATCAATATTGAGAAATGTAACAAATATTTGGATTGATATATGATATTTAGAAATATAAGGGAAAAATAGAAAAACAGGAGTCAGAGACGGAAAGAGCTGAGATTTTAGACATAAAAGTATTAATGGAGAACCCTTGCAAGAAAAAAAAAAAAAAAGCTGCTGCTGCAGAAAATTGATGCAGGTGTTCAGGATTTTACGTTTAGGACTCCTGAATGATTTTTTTGTAAGGGAAGATTTTGTAGCAGCATACAGTATGTCACAATAAAATAGGTATTATAAAAGTCATAACATGAATTTATGAAGACATTGACAAGACTTTGACTGTATGCATCAATCACTATGTAAATGAGTGAACATCAAACTAGCCTATTCTTCTCCCTCAGTTTCATTCACATAATACTGCCAAATTAAATGAGCAACAATAGACAATAACATTAAAACCTCCAGACACCTAAGCTCTTCCTAGCACAGACATTTTTGTTGTTGTTGTTTAAAAATAAGTGAAATTTCAACTTTTATTAATATTATACCATTTAAAACAGCGTTTTTTTTTCTACTATTGATTTCACTGGAATGGATCTTCAAATTTGAAACTCTGACATGTGAGACATGTATTATCATTTCCCAGCAATTTCTTTTGATTTGAACTTTCTGTATCATTTTATAAATGCTAAGCATAAATATGATCAATAAACTGTTTTATTTTTTCCCTTAATACACTTGATATAATTATGCTGTTGCCCTATAATTTAATCATTTACATCAACTATTATTTTAATAACAATGAATGAATGAGATAATTGTTTCCTGTAACACTATAAGGTCTATGTGAAATGTCTCTTACTGTAATAAAGGCAAACGATAAGCTATATATAAAGTAAGCAAATATTTTTAAAGCTGACACAGATATTATATAAAGTTCAGAGAAAATAACTGTCTTTTATTTAACTTTAATTTTAATAGGTTTTCAATTCCATGCAACAGGGTTTCTGTGTGTAAATGATCATTCTTTTACTTTATTTTAAACTCATAAATGTCACTGAGATAAACAGTGAGGTCCAATATAATACATTCAAACCACAGAATTAATTTTCATAACATTTGATGCTGAAGTTCATTAATTTGTATTATTTATATTATTTTATTTAATAAAAAAAAGTAATTAACAAATATTGATGTCTACCCTGAATAAGGTCTATTTCGATTAAGGTCATGTGCTCTGGATTTATGCATAAAAAAACCCATTTAAATAAAATAAATTAGTATGTGATCATATAAAATTATACACAAAAATAAAGAGAATGTAATAATTAAGGTGAGGATCACATCTATTGCTGCTACTATAGACCAGTACTTTTGCTACGTCACAGATGGAAGTTGTGGCAAAAAGACCGGTGTCAACAGTAAACCAAACCTGTTGGTAGCTGACCCAGCTGACCAAACCTGTAGTTTAGCAGTCCTCAAAGAGTTAGCTGTTACCTTTCAATTGTCTTGTTAAGCTAAATGAAACCTCATGCTACACTGTCAAAACTGCCATGGCCAAAACCGAGGGCTTCACTTGTATTAGATTCCGTCAACAGAGCTGACTGGACTGAGGAGATCATTTCCAACTCACGGATTTGCAGCGAACATTTTATTACAGGTATGATATTGTTACAGTTCCAGAACGTATCTTGTGTTTATATATTGGGTGTGTAAATGTTTGTCTGTCTTTTCATTCTGATCCTGTAGGATGAGTGGAGGCACCTGTTCCTAATCAACTGGATTGACTCCTGATTGGCACCTGTGGCTGTGTCTTGTACAAAAGCTCTCCAGTTTGGAGTTACGAGGGAGAGACATTGCTCCATCTCTCTCTTGCGGAGCCCCTTTCTTCTCTCTCTCAGATGCTAGTTGTTGTGTTTGTTAGTTGTATTTCATGTTGTGTAAGGTAATGTACTGTGGTATAATTAGCTTACAATTAGAGAAGTGTTAACCTGAGTGCACGCGGACATTTGTTAACCCCTGAGTGCAGGGCTGATTGTGAAATCCCTATTCTATCTTTTGAGTTATTAGGAAGCTGTAGGGAGGCGGGTGCCTAATTTATTTTTACATACCTTTTTCTCCTGTTTATTGTTTTAGAGAGGGAGTTTGGTTTAGAATTGTCTTTTATTTTCATCTTTGTTTTGTGTATATAGATTAGTCAGATAAACCAACATAGGAAGACCTTGTTTTGTTTGTTATTTTGGCATTACCCCCTCCTGAGGTTAATTTATTGCGATAGAAGTTAAACCTTTATGATTAACATATCTTGTCCTCATTGCTACTGGGACGGGAAAACAAGGGCTCAGCAACGTTAGTTTATTAGCGATACATTATATTACTCAGTTTTTCCTTAAATTTTTAATTTTAAACTGTTCCTCCTCTACCCTAGACCGGGGAGTTCGTAACAGAATTGGGGGCTCGTCCTAACAAGAGATCTCTTATCTTGGGAGGTCAAGAGAATTTGGACATCGCCTGGGTGGAATTTTGGTCCGTAAGTAACTCTGTCTGTTTACGATTGCAAACGCCAAAAGCGGGTAAGTTATTTACTTTTTTTGTTTGGCTGCATTTGAATGCTTAAAAGGGGGGAGGAGATCTATATAATTGTGAAATATGGATTTTGACTTGGTTAGTTTTTCATTGTCTCCAACAGTGGAGGAATTTAATCGGTGTAGGAAAGTAGATTTGTTATTAATAGCTGACTTCTATAATATGGCTGTTTCTAGAACACTGAGGAAGCAAGTCATCAAAGAGGAGTTATATAAACAGTTGGTGGAGGCAGCTATTTTTCCAGAACAAGTGAGAGGGGTGTTGAAATGGAGCCTGTCTCTGATGATACGAGGTCAGCTGGTACTATTAAAGAGGTATCTTATTCGGATCCTAGTGTTGCAATTCAATTAAAAGAACTTGATCTGGCCTTAAAAAAACAAGAACATGAAACTCAATTGCTGCGGATCAGAGCTCTCGAAATTGAAGCAGATCGCGATATAAAACTTCGTAAACTTGAACTTGAGATTAATTCATTACGCAGCCGCCCCAGCCCTTTACCTCGTTCTAGGCCTCCATCGTCTGATTTGGACACCTTGCATGCTGTTTTTGATGTGGGTAAGTATGTCAAATTGGTACCGCAGTTTCGTGAAGCTGAGGTTGATTCATATTTTACTGCATTTGAGCGTGTGGCAGTAAAATTGAACTGGCCAAAAGACATGTGGGTATTGCTTCTCCAATGTAATTTAGTAGGAAAAGCTCAAGAGGTTTGTTCTGCATTGCCTGTAGAACAAGCTCTTGATTATGACATTGTGAAGGCGGCCGTATTAAGAGCTTACGAGTTAGTACCAGAAGCCTATCGTCAGCGGTTCAGGGAACATTCAAAAGCAGCCAAACAAACATTTGTAGAATTTGCAAGAGAGAAAAGAGTTCTCTTTGATAAGTGGTGCTCTGCTAGTAAGATTGAGACTTTCGATCAGCTTCAAGAACTTGTCCTATTGGAGGACTTTAAAAATTGCTTAGTAGAGAATATTGTGATTCATCTAAATGAGCAAAAAGTAGCTACACTTGCAGAGGCAGCAGTGATTGCGGACGAATTTCTTACACACAGAAATGTATTTTCTGTGCGTCAGACCAAAACTTCATTTTCAGTACCGAATGAATCGTCTAGAGAAACAGGTAGGGTATTTCGATTGTCAAAAACGGATGTCTCTCGTAATTGTGCCGCAAAACGCGCTGAGGAACGACGGGCTTGCTTTTACTGTTTAGATCCGACTCATTTGATCTCTGAGTGCAAAGCTTGGAACCAGAAATCTTCACGGGTAAAACCCAAAAATGTGGCTTTTGCCCATTCGATGGCGTTATCAGACCGAGCTGATTCGCATTCAGAAATGGAAGTATACAAACCTTTTCTTATAAATGGTTTTGTTTCTCTTCCTGGATGTGATAAGAAAAAACCTGTTGTTATGCTTCGAGACACTGGTGCAGCTCAATCGTTTATTCTGGAGAATGTGTTGTCCTTCTCGGATCAAACTTACTCTGGTAGCGATGTATGGAGTTAGGCTGCATTAATGTGCCGCTACATGAGGTTCACTTGTCTTCTGACTTGGTTTCAGGCTTAGTTAAACTGGGCGTTCGTGAACAGTTGCCAGTAGAGGGTGTAAGTCTCCTTCTTGGCAATGACCTAGCAGGTGGCAAAGTTTTCCCTTTTCCGGTTGTGATTATTAATCCTGAGGTGGGTGATCAGTCTGTTTTAGCCATGAAATTTCCTTCTGTTTTTCCTGCATGTGTAGTGACTCGTGCACAGGCAAGGAAATATGAGGGTGTAGTGGATCTCTCTAATTTGTTTAAAAACTCGTCTGATTCAGTGGAGTGTAAACTTTCAGTTGAACCTGAGAAGTTTGTGGGAGAGACCGAGGATTTTTCTGATCTAAAAGATTTTCCTTTTTGTACAGGGAAACAACAATTAACTACTGCCCAGAGATCTGATCCATCTCTGAGTAGATGCATAGAAGCTGCTGTCGATTTGAGTACCGTTCCAACAACTGCTGTGTCTTATTTTTGGGATGGTGACGTGTTGATGCGTAGATGGAAACCTTCATTGGCAGGTGAGGCTGATTGGAATGCGGCGTATCAAATTGTTCTACCTACTAGTTACCGGTCGCAAGTTTTAAAACTGGCGCATGAGCACTACCTTTCTGGACACCTTGTTATAACCAAGACGTACAAACGGATTGCTAAACACTTTTTTTGGCCTGGATTAAAATCCAGTGTATCTCAGTTCTGCCGCTCATGTCACGCTTGTCAGGTAGCTGGAAAACCTAATCAGGTAATACCTTCAGCCCCTTTGCGTCCTATTCCTGTTATTAGCGAACCTTTTGAGCGTCTGGTAATTGACTGTGTTGGACCTTTTGCCTAGGTCTAAATCTGGACACCAGTACATTTTGACAATTATGTGTGTGGCTACTCGTTATGTTGATGCGATACCACTGCGATCGCTGAAAGCTAAGGTAGTAGTAAAGGAATTGGTGAAGTTCTGCTCAATTTTTGGCCTTCCTAGGATTATTCAGACTGACCAGGGAACTAATTTTACCTCCCACTTGTTCAAGCAGGTAGTAAAGGAGTTAGGTGTTAGTCATCGATTGTCTTCTGCTTATCATCCAGAGTCCCAGGGAGCTCTTGAGCGGTTTCATCAAACTCTAAAAACGATGCTCCGAACATATTGTGTGGAAACCGAGAAAGATTGGGTAGAAGGTCTACCTCTCAATGTTTGCAGTGAGGGAGACTGTGCAGGAATCGACAGGTTTTAGTCCTGCAGAGTTGGTGTTTGGTCATACTGTTCGTGGGCCACTGAAACTGCTTAAAGAGCAATTACTCTTTAAAGATTCCTCGCCTATGTCTGTTCTGGACTATGTGAGTGCTTTTAAAGAAAAGGCTTCATAGGGCTTGTGAAACAGCAAAGACTCATCTCGCTTCCGTGCAAACTAAAATGAAGGCACGTTTTGATAAAAAGAGTGTAGCACGCAGTTTCCAAGTTGGTGAGAGTATTCTTGTCTTGTTACCTGTGCCGGGGTCAGCTTTACAAGCCAAATTTTCAGGTCCTTACACTATTGATAAAAAACTGAGTGAGACGGACTATGTAATTCGCACCCCTGATCGTAAGCGGAAAACTCGAGTCTGACACGTAAATATGATAAAGCCCTATATTGTAAGGGGTGGCGGTAAGGTTACTGACTCAACTAAAATTTCACCTGTCATGTCTACTGTTCTTCCTAATGTGTATAGACTTGAAGATGATGGATTGACTAGGTGTGATGAAAAATTTTCATGTGGACGCTTGCAGAACTCTGTCATACTGGCTGACTTGGATTCTTACCTGTCTTATCTTCCTGAGCATCAACGTCGTGAAGTGGATACCCTGATCAGAGTACATCCTACCTTATTTTCTGATGTTCCGAACCAGACAAATGTTCTTGTTCATGATATTGATGTTGGTGAGAATCTGCCAATCAAACGGTTTCCGTATAGAGTGAACCCTGCTAAGCGTGAAGTCATGAGGGCCGAAGTTGAATATTTACTCCAAAATGGTTTTGCCATACCAAGTGAAAGTCCTTGGAGTTCGCCCTGTTTATTAGTCCCTAAACCGGATTCAACCTTCTGTTTTTGTACGGACTATAGCAAAGTGCTTAGTATTACTAAGCCAGACTCTTTCCCCTTGCCCCGCTTAGAAGATTGTGTGGACCGAGTGGGTTCTGCTAAATTTGTAACCAAGCTTGACCTTTTAAAAGGCTACTGGCAAGTTCCTTTAACACCAAGAGCTTCAGAGATTTCTGCTTTTGTCACCCCTGATAACTTCCTGCAGTATTCAGTTCTCGCCTTTGGGATGAGAAACGCACCTGCAACGTTCCAGAGGTTAATGCATAAGGTACTCGCTAACCTTCCAAACTGTGCAGCATACCTGGATGATATAATTGTTTATTCCAGTGATTGGCAAGATCATCTGAATTCTCTTAAGTGTGTTTTTCAACGCTTGGCAAAAGCGTCATTAACCCTGAATTTAGCAAAATGTGAATTTGCAAAGGCGGTTGTGACTTATCTTGGAAAAAAGGTTGGTCAAGGACAGGTGAGACCGGTTGAAGCAAAAATTTCTGCCATGTTAGAGTTCCCTACTCCCTCTAACAAACGTCAGTTACGCCGGTTCCTGGGAATGACGGGTTACTACAGATGGTTTTGCAAAAATTTTGCTTGTGTTGTGTCTCCTCTGACTGACCTACTTAGTGTGTCCAAGAGTTTTGTTTGGACTCCAGAGTGTGAGCATGCGTTTGTGGCTGCTAAAGACATTCTTTGTAATGCCCCAATTCTCGCTGCACCAAATTTTGATCTACCTTTTAAGTTACAGGTAGACGCGAGTGCTACAGGAGCAGTGTTGATGCAGGAGGATGCTAGAGGTGTGGAACATCCTGTATCCTACTACACAAAGTTTTCCAAGTGTCAGCTTCATTACAGTACCATCGAGAAGGCGGCTTTAGCTTTAATGCTTGCTCTACAACACTTTGAGGTTTACGTGGGTGGTAGCGGTACTCCTGTAGTTGTGTACACTGACCATAATCCTCTTATATTTTTGTCCAGGATGTATAACACCAACCAACGGTTAATGCGCTGGTCATTAATATTGCAGGAGTACAATCTAGATATTCGGCATCAAAAGGGCTCTGAAAATGTGGTGGCCGATGCCTTATCTAGAGTGTATAATTTTGGGGGATAAAGATTTGTTTACAAAAGTGGATTTGTAAACCTAAGTGTGGGGGTGTTACGTTCCAGAACGTATCTTGTGTTTATATATTGGGTGTGTAAATGTTTGTCTGTCTTTTCATTCTGATCCTGTAGGATGAGTGGAGGCACCTGTTCCTAATCAACTGGATTGACTCCTGATTGGCACCTGTGGCTGTGTCTTGTACAAAAGCTCTCCAGTTTGGAGTTACGAGGGAGAGACATTGCTCCATCTCTCTTGCGGAGCCCCTTCTCTCTCAGATGCTAGTTGTTTTTGTTAGTTGTATTTCATGTTGTGTAAGGTAATGTACTGTGGTATAATTAGCTTACAATTAGAGAAGTGTTAACCTGAGTGCACGCGGACATTTGTTAACCCCTGAGTGCAGGGCTGATTGTGAAATCCCTATTCTATCTTTTGAGTTATTAGGAAGCTGTAGGGAGGCGGGTGCCTAATTTATTTTTACATACCTTTTTCTCCTGTTTATTGTTTTAGAGAGGGAGTTTGGTTTAGAATTGTCTTATTTTCATCTTTGTTTTGTGTATATAGATTAGTCAGATAAACCAACATAGGAAGACCTTGTTTTGTTTGTTATTTTGGCATTACCCCCTCCTGAGGTTAATTTATTGCTTCCGTGTGAATATCTAAGTTTCAAAATAAACCTTTGATTAACATATCTTGTCCTCCATTGCTACTGGGACGGGAAAACGAGGGCTCAGCAACGTTAGTTTATTAGCGATACATTATATTACTCAGTTTTTCCTTAAATTTTTAATTTTAAACTGTTCCTCTACCCTAGACAGGGGAGTTCGTAACAATATTAACTCATATCGTTATAATAATAGTATTGCTAAGAACATATTGAAAGTTAGCAGTCTGTGTTTAAATTAGTGCTACTAAGAAAATATAGTTTTATGGAATATGAATCATAATAGACCAGTGATGGACTGGCCATCTGTGGCACCGGGACTTTTCCAGAAGGGCTGGTCGACTCGCCGCTACCCGATTACATTTATTCATTTGGCAGATGCAAAGCGACTTACAAAAGAGGAAAAACATAAGCGAATCATCTTAAGGAGACAGTGGTACGAAAAGTGCCATTCTACAAAGTTTCACTATCATCACAATAGTATACAAAACCGATTTTAAGTGCAACAAGAATCGTTAATACATTTAGAAAAATTTTTATTTTTTTTTTTAGCTACTGGTTAAACCACGATAGCGCGCCAGAGCAGTGCAACTTATCCCAAACCTGCTCTGCGCTCGCACTGTGCAGCCCCATGGTATACACAGCGCACGATTTAAAAACCTTAAAGGCTCCATGTAAATCTCTTTGAAACCAGATTAAACAGGAAAACATTGTGTCATTCATAATGGTAATTACATTCTTTGGAGTCTACACATCACCGTTCTTATTGCATTGCAGTTAATAACACTAATTGTTGAAACTACAGTGTTTTTGCAGAAATATTGTTTATTTGGGGAATATAAGTAACTTTAATGGCAGTTGTTTTTATAGTCTCTACATGGATATTGTTTTTCATAATTTTCGATATCATAGTTTGTTTTTTAGAAACCATAATTACATCTGGATATACCTGTGATCACCATGATCTTATTTAAACTACAATAAAACTCTGGATGCAAGAACTGTGGTAAATGTTCATAAAAGCAAGTACAAATGAGAAATTAACAAGAGCTTTGAAGCCTGGACCCCTGTGAATTAAGGATGAAGCTATGAGGTTTTTCCCCCTCTGTAAATATGTTTAGTTCTAATGAACTTTAATGAAAAAAGTTGTCAGTAATTAAGATCCTGATGAAAGAGAAATATCAGTAAAGAAGTCCTACTGTCATAGCCTTTCATAGATTACTGTTTACAGATTTTATTGTTAAAATTAGTGAATTCACATCTCCCTCACAACTGAATCAACATGTAAAGGTACATTTTCAATGCGACAGAAAATATGCAATATTGATAACTGCATTTGAAATTCAATAGTAATATAACTATAATAGTATCACCCCCCTCACCCGCCCTCCCTTCAGTCAGCACACAATGTCTTTGAGAACTTGAAGTTAACTAAAACAAATTTAAACTACAAAGTTAATTTCACAGAAATGTCTGTAATTTGTATTTCCTGTAAGTGTTCAATATAAAGAAACTTTAAAAAAAAAAAAACTAAGAAAATTAAGAAACTTTGCTGATCAGAATGTTTAAAAGTTTTTGGGTGTATGTAGTAATTTACAAATTAAGCAAAAACATTATTTATAGAATTTTTTTTAATCTTAAATATTGGATGTTGTCTAAAAATGAGAACGTTTTCTTCGACTTACTGCCAATGTGGTTACAGCAACAATAACACTTACTGCCACAGTTACAACACAAACCGAGATGACAATAGCTGTCACGTTCTGGCCTGGGTTTGACGTTTTTGGGGGCTCAGGAATTGGACTAAAGATAATCTTTGATGCTTGAGCAATGTTAGATATTTCAGATTTTGTTGCTTCATCCTCAGACTGAACAGCAAAGAAGAGTATTGTGCCATTTTGGATTGTAATATTGGGTATGAATGAATGCTGTTCAACTGATCCAGCCTCTTGTGGCAAGACAGCAGATGTGTTGACTAAATAAGCAATGCTGAAGTTTAATCGAAGCATTTCAAGGTCATCGCTCCATCTGATCTCATAGGATGTCGCTTAAAGGAAAGGAAACATGCTTTTTAAGAATTCATGAACATCATTTCATGCAAACAACAAGAAATTTGGTATTGTTAGTAATGAAAGAAAATGTAAAATCTTGTATCTTAAATATTTGAAAAAGATATATTCAATGTTTTACCTGTTCCCTGGTCAAGATCCGCACCAGGAGCTGTCCAGTTGAGAAACACAGTGTTCTCTTGGATTTCAGCAATCAGATCTGTGATTTTGTTTGGAGGGAAATTTGGTGGGGTTGTTCCTGTAGGAATAGACACCACAAAACTTTCTCCAGTGGCTGTTCTGGTGAAGCTTCCTACTGTAACTGTTGGCTCAGTAATTGGAGGCTTCGGAGGGTTCAGCTCCACTACACCTGAAAATAGAAGAACCACATGAATCTAAATTAATCTGACAGTGATTTAAAAAAGAAACAATTTGACCATCAAGCACTTGTAAAACAATTTCTGCATATAGATCTCTTTTGTCTGTTCTCTATCCAAGCAGTTAAAAAGGTGATTGGCTATTCTAAAGATTCTAAATCACATAAAATATTAAAGATGGCAACAAAATACTGAGACATTATAATCAGCAGCAGAAATGGTGCAAGCTGGTAAGTTCTTTGAACTTGTTATCTATTAGCCAATCTGCTTGCTTACATGCATAATTGAAATGGGTCCAGTTTGTAAATCGGTTTTACTGCAGCACACTGCAAGAGTTTTCTCTGAAACCCTCCACCTCCCCAGCTTCACTTGTTTAGATCGGTTACATGGGGATTGTATACTATATGCATGTCTAATTGTACAGCATGCATGTCCACATGCTTAACTCAGTATGTATGTGTATGTTCTAGCAGTAGCAAGTCTCCATACTTTCTAGCAGCAGCAGCATAGTAGATCTAGCCGCCAAGACCAATATCCCATCAATATGTAATAAACAGATTAACATGCTAAATCTTTCTGAAAGTTGTCATAACTGAAATTCTGTTATAGATGCATAAAATTTAAGTTACTACAAAGGGTTAATTGTTTATTGTAAGTTCTGATTGATGTCATGGTTTACCATTCACTACATATCCAGGCACATACAGGGCACCACCCTTTCTTTGGAGAGTAAATCTGGCTTGCACATCTTCATTCTTCGCTCTTACTTTCAAGCTGGTCATCCCATTTTGTAACTGTGTGAAATATCTGGAATATATGCCATCATCTTTGAAAGCATCAGCTCCTATAAAAGATAAATTCTTGTTTGATTTGAGCGCACAAATGGTCTAATAGATCAGGCATCTATATATACTGTGTAGTAATGAATGCACTTGAATAATGTAATGATACCTGAGGCACCATTTGGGGTTCCTCACAAGCCACATCAGAAGAATCCTCTGGAGATTCTCTAGGCATTCAAGGAGCCACAAATATCCTACTTATGTACTCAAGGAACTTCAAGATATAGTTTAAGTACTTCAAAAAGCCTTTCATTTATGATGAGGTTACTCAACAGACTGTTAAAAGTCTTTAGATTTCTTACAGGAACTAAGAGTACATTTCTTTTGGCCCTTTCGCCTGAAATAGTTTGGTAGCGTGTTCTTGTGCTTCTGTAAAATCTTTTAGAAAAGGCTGTTCTGGGGCGGAAAAATTGCTCCAGCCCCAAAGGCTTGCTGGTCTCTACGTAGTAACCGATAATGTCAGGGGGTGGAAGCTGGGAAAATATTTTGTCACCAAAGTTTTACAAACAACAACAACAGTATATACCATACTTCATCACTCTATAATAATAATGAGAAAAAAAAAAAACAGGAAACACGGACGAAATGAACATTCTACTTGTGTAAAATTACCACCTAGCCGCCATTCGTGTTTCAATTCAGTGAAAAAAGGCAGCTGTTTTGCAGCAGACTCCAGATTGCCCCAGTTGTGAACCTGCCAAGCACAGGTTATGCACTAGAACCATTGCAATTTCATTGAAAAGGGCTAAAGAATTCAAATGGAGTCTGGAGGATCTAAATGACACTTTGAATATCTTTTAATTTTGATAGTATAGTACTTTGTCTCTCTCTCTCTCTGAGTGCGTCTCTCTCATCTCTGAGCGGGAGGAGTTGGCATGTTTAAGTGAGAGTGGACTCAACTGTGTGAGGGAGTTTTCTTTTCATTTTCTTTTTAATTTGTATAATTTTTATTTTACATGATGTGTTCATCGGGTAAATTAAAGGTTTAGCTAGAGGTTTGGAGGGGTTTGTGAGGAGTGCTGTCGATCAGCGCGAGCTGATTGAGATGGCAGCGTCTGAGCCCATGAGTCAAGACAGGCTAACGCGGCGGCAGCATGGCATTAAAGTCATCTCCGCTGAGCGCTGTTCAGTGGAAGTTATTGGTTATAGCAGTATATTGTCTGCTTTGAGGATGAATGCTCAATTGTGTAACTTTTGGACAGTGAGGAAGGGGTTAATTTAGTTGTTGCTAATGGAGTCGTCATTAATTAATGTTTTACCCCGGTTGTGCCTTTGGTTCAACAGGCGAAAAAGATCATTTTGTCAAATGTCCCACCTTTTTTTAAAGATGATTGTGTCACATTAAAAAGATTGCTTTGGGTTGTAAATCACCCCAGTTGAAGCATGTTGTGTCCTTCCGACGACAGGTGCATAAGATTCTAAAAAAGAAAACTACGAGTTTAAACGTGCCCTGAAGTTTAGGATTGACAACTTTAACTATGTAATTTATGCTTCTTCTGAAACAATGAAATTCTTTGGCTGTAGGAAAGAAGGCCATCAGATTCGTTCCTGTACAGGGAAAGAATAGCAAACAACGGTTCTGGGTGAGAAAATAAGATGGGGAGATGGGGGTAGAGCAAAGACAGGTGGAAGGTGAGCAGTCTAATGTAATAAAGGATGTTGGAATGAAGGAAACAGAAATAAGTAGTTCTGTGTGCAATGATGATGAAAGAGTAATGGATGATCAGACAGAAAGGGTGTACTTAATAAAGGAAAATAGCCCCACAGCGGTAATTACTACTGCTGATACAGTGGTAGTTACTGAAAGTGGAGATATTGATATGGTGGAGGAAGAGAGTTTTCAAAACACCAACATTAAAAAGGAAAAAAAGGGGCAATAGTTTCAGAACTTGATTCTGAGGTAAGTAATATTGATGTAGCAGCGGGTAGTGAGAGTGAGTCATCAGACAAAGATCAACAAAGTGTTTATACGATTAAAAAAATGAAAAGGTTCTTGCAGTCTACAAAAAGGGATGAAAGGGGTCAAAGTTGAGGATTTGTTTTCAGGCAAGGCCTTTTTATTGATTCAGCAAAAATGTTTATGAAAGAAACAGGAGTGGGCAGCTTTTCAGAGCAAGAGATATATATTGAAAAAACTGTCCAGAAAATGAGAATGAATATCTTATATGATGAATTTGAAGTGCCTTAACTCATTCATTCATGTGGTTTGTTCAGTTTGATTTTCTATTCACAATTTTATGAGTAAGTTAAGGCTGGGCACCTTTAATATAAATGGTGCGCAAGATTGTTTAAAAAGAGCAAATCATTTTGAATGAATAAAACAGAAGAATATTGATGTTTTATTTGTACAAGAAACTCATAGTGAGGTTCATAATGAAAGTAATTTAATAATAGAATGGGAGGGTGAAATTATACTAAGTCTTAAAACCTCTAACAGTGGTGGTGTTTCTTAAGAATTTGAATCCTGTTTCATTTGAGGTTGAACATGCCATTGATGGTCAACTTTTAAAAGTGTGAGCTTTTTATTTATAATAATAATACATCTTAGTTTAGTCCCAGTTGTTGGCTCTGAAAGAATACCATTTTAAATTGTAATTCAGATGAGTATTTGATGAGTCTTTTGCATCACCTAGACTGTGGTTTTCTGGGTCAACTTATGATTGTTGTGGACACAGAATTGTTTGCTGATTTTTCACTGTTCCCTCTTTTAAACAAACCTGAATTTTAATTGAGTTTCCTAGGGTCTCAATAACAAAAACTAGGGGGTAAAATTTAATTAAGTTATAACCTTGCAACCAAAACCTGTTAGCAATTTCAAAATGCAGCACAGATGGTGACCAACCAAGTTCTTCTTTGGACTCGAAAAAAAGAATGGTCAGAGCCCACAAATTCATTCTTTGCTGTCAGTGTCAGGGCTAGAACTTACAGAGATATAAGAAGGAGAGCTATGAGGTTTTATTCACAGCTGTACTAGAGTGATTCTATACATGTGGAAGAGTTTGCTAGAAACTTTTATGAAGGGTTACCGAAAATCTAAAAAAATATAATACTGATTTAGAAAGCACGCTAACACAAGGAATTGTATGGCAATCTTAAAACCATGGAAAGTGGAGGAACTCCAGGAATTGATGGTATTCCTGCAGAATTTTATAGGGTATTTTTGCCAATAACGTGACAGTTTGGCTGGTGAGTCTCTTTTATGAAAAGGGTCTCATTACCCTTTTGCCAATGAAAGGATATCCTAAAGATATAAAGAACTGGTGACCTGCCACTCTTGTGTTCTGATTTAAAGCTGCTCTCAAAAGTTGTTTCAATTAGATTGAGGGAGTTAATTGGTCGGGTCATACATATAGACTTACTGTGTGCCCAAAAGGTCTATTAAAGATCATATACATTTAATTAGGGATGCTTTGTACATCTCTGGATCATTGGGATTAGACACTGGTTTGATTGCCATAGACTAGGAAAAGATATTTCACAGAGTTGAACACAGAAATCTGTGGCATACTTTTGAAGAGTTTGGGTTCAACTCTGGTTTTATTGCTATGATCCAGGTTTTTTACAGAGATATTGAGAGTGTGCTCAACATCAATTGTGGGTTGAGTGCTCCTTTTTAAAATTAATAGGGGTATTAGACAGGGTTGTGCTCTATCAGGGATGTTATATGCCTTGTCCAACGAACCCTTGCAGGCTAGAATTCAATCAAATATTGAGGGGTGGTCTTTACCACAGTACAGAGTAAAAATAAAATGACCTGCTTATGCTGATGACATAATTGTATTTATTAAAAGTTAATAAGTAGATGTTTTACAATCATTAAAGAATTTGGTGCTATTTCTTCAGTAAATGTTAACAGGTTAAAAAGTGAAAACTTAATTTATGGAAATGGATGGAAGGTTTTCCAAAGTTGCCAAGTGGACTTGCTTGGAAAAGAGGAGGATTAAAATATTTGGGTGTATATCTTGGGGATGATTTTATGATAAAGAAAAATTGGAAAGGTGTTCTAAAAAAGTTAAATGATGATTGGAGAAATGGAAATGGCTGTTGTCAAAAATGTCTCACAGAGGACAGATTATTCACCTTATGCACCAGAGAAACTAGCACGCAGTCATCTTGAAAATAAAATGTCTTTGATCTTACGGTCTAATTTTATATGGATGTCTATAGTGTTGATGTGTGTGTAATTAGCTAGCGAAGTGGATTTACAGGTTGTAGATAGGGATGCACCATTACCACTTTTTCATCGAGGTAGCAATGCTTATTGGCTAACCTGGGATAGAAGGTGCACTGGATCAACTTGGTGAAGGGCGCTGTATGCAAGCGGAACACCCGGTTGGTTGAGCGCATTACCGAGTTCTAACGGCTCAGACCTGACAAAACACGAGACGAGACAGACTCAACCCTGAGATTGTAAAATCTGGCCAAGGTATTGGATGTTGCCCAACCCGCTGCTCTACAGATGTCTGCTATGGAGGTGGTGTTGGCCAGTGTCCACGAGTGCTGGGCTGAATAAGGTGAATAGTCATTAATAATTTGGTGAATTCAACACTTTGGCATCGGCTGGCTTTTGTTGGCCTGCCCAGTGGACTACTTGGAAAATTGCAAGCCATAATTGTGGCCTTTTTATAAATAAGCCCCTTTGGGTGCCATATAGTGTACTGTTTCTCCCCCAAGATAATCTTGTACGGAGACAAGTTGCAAATATAATTCTATGGCAAGCTGGAGGACTACATCTGTATTTTGTACATTTCTTAATAGACTCCAGCAAGTTGCAAGTTAATGGATTAACTTTTTTTTTTTTCTTTTGTTTTTAGAAAGATCTTTTTACAGTGTGGAGTTTATAAAAATAAATACATAAATAAAACTGAAATTAAATATTCTCTGTATTGGTTGCTTGAAGAACCTCTTGTTTTTGGAGCTCGTTTTGATGTGTCATGTGAAGTTACTTCAGTTTTAACAAATGTTCTGAGTAACACAAAAATAGTAACATTTTATCAGTTAGAAACTTTAAGTGGACCTGAGTTAAATAATTCACAAATCGTTGCATTACATCTTGGAATTAAGTCAGTTAGATTTGTAGAAAGAGTTTTGGGCCAATTAAAACAATAAATTAACTGGGAAGGAGAAAACCTTTATTTTTGTAATGGAGATGACAAAGGACACTGATTATTTTCCAGAAATTTGTATAACCCCTGATTTGAAGGGAACGAGTGGACCATAGTTGGACTGGAAGATATAAATGTAAGTGAAACAAATAGTAAAAATGGTATGTGTTGATTAAAGGTTTAAAATTAAAAGAAAGAGTTGATATGGTTTGGAGGGATAAATTGGATATAGAGCACAATTTAAACCCTGTGTGGAGAATTCTATATAAACCACCTTTAAACAAAAGAGCCGGAGATCTTCAGTGGAGGATTTTGCACAGCGCAGTTGCTGTAAATGCGCACCGTTTGGGCCTACGCCAAAGAGAGACATTACATTTCTGTTCTACATTCATCAAATAAATGGCATCTTAAACCTCACTCAAGCCTGCGTGTCTTCCCGATAGAAATGCTTTTGTGAAGGTGATCAATCCAGCTGTTAATGCGTTTTAAACTTTTTGTGGTTTGAGAGAATCAATCTTTTACTGTTTATTTGAATGTACAAGGCTTTTTGATTTATTTGTCGTGCTTAAAAATTGTGGGTGGTTTACGAGGAAACTTTTTAGGTTACAAACTGGTAATTACAGTGATATACATATTATGCTATAAATGTGGTTTATGAGGACTTTTCTAGTGTCCCTATAATTCATATAGCTAAAAAACCTACTAAAATATGTTTTATTGAAAATGTAAAGATGCAGAAAGTTTTTTGTGAGGGTGAGGTTTAGGGGATAAAATCATACAGTATAAAATCATTATGCCTATGGAGATTCATTATAAGGATTGCGTGCGTGCGTGGGGTGTGTGTGTGTATTTTGTAACAGTAATGTCATGTCTTAATGTATTCATTTATGGTGTATTTATAAATACAATCTCTGCTTGCAAACCAAATTTCTGTATGAGATTATACAATTTTACTTGATGTGACAGTGTTCAACATATTTAATTTATCTCATAGCATACATTTTGACATCTCATCACATTATTTACAGTGGGGTTGAAATGTCACTGCATTATTAAAATTCTTCACGTGTGCATTTGATAATCCATGTTATCCCTGCATGATTTGAGAATATACTTTGTTTCCAGTTTTAGACTAGTTACTTATAAATAGAAAAGCATTTTAAATATTTCATTTTTCAAAATCATACAACTTTTTTTATTTCCAGATTTAAATTTGATTTAAATCTCAGATTTTCAATGCAAACCTCCCTATACATTTGAAGTCGAGTACATACATGAAAACAGATTTAGGGTAATTTACCTGCTCCATTATCCAGGAGTTGTAATGATTGTTTGGCCCCAGATGCTGACTCCAGTGTCGCCCACACTTCAGTATTGATTACAGGCCTGTAATTCTGACTAACCTCAGCAAACACCATCATGGGTTTACTGCCGTCGCTGATCTGCTGGTTCATGTGGGCTTTGACAATGACCGGAGGAACATCAGCACGAGCTGCTTGACTTGTTACTGTCATAGTCAAGGACTGAAGTATTCTACTTAAAATAGTGTACTTCCAGTCTCCAGGCTATCAAATACAAGATAAGGAAAGTAGATTATGATTAATTAACACTATGAGTTGGCTGTATATTAGTTATATATATTTAACAACTGATTCATGACATTTTGTAAAAGTTGTCTTACCTCTGCAGTCCCTGGAATGTTTAAAGTGACTGTCTTTGTCGATGCACTGTGACTCATATTTGTTGGATTGTAAATTGAGCCACTTGGTGTCTGTATGTAAACACTAGGTAAACTTGTTTCATAGATTACTACAAAGTTGGTTTTGTTCCCAACAGTCTGATCCACTGATACTGTTCCATTGAACCAATCAGCTGTTTTTATTCCAACACTCTCTAGCTGCAAGAAAGCAATGATATTGAGAACATAATATTCAAAATATAAGTACACTGCCTGAAAAAAAAAAAAATGATTGAATTTAAATAAGCAGATACTTAATATGTTTCAGCTGCAACAATTCTTTTAACCCTAACTGATGCAGTGTGTAGCTTCTCATTTCTTAAACAACCATGTCGGTACCTGTGGTCGTGGAAAAGATGTTACTGTGTTTCAGAAGGGGCAAATTATTGGTCTGCATCAAGCAAAGAAAACAACTAAGGAGATTGCTGAAATCACAGGAATTGGGTTAAGAACTGTCTGCATTATTAAAACCTGGAAGGATAGTGGTAAACCATCAACTTCACGGAATAAGTTTGGTTAGAATATAATATTGAGTGATAGTGATCAGAGATCACTAAAATACTTGAAGTCACATTGCAACAAATTGACAGTAGAACTCACGGATATGTTTAATAGTGAAAGTAAGAGTTTTTCCACATCCACAATGTGACAAGAATTTACAGGATTAGGACTAAACAGCTGTGTTGCCACAAGAAAGACACCTGTTAGCATGTGAGCGGAGTGGTGATTAAATCCAGCTGAGCGGAGAGCGCATTTTTGAAGATTCCACTCCGCTCTCTCAGGCCGCTCAGCACCGCTCGCTCAACCCAGAATGCGCTTCATGATATGCTGCTTTGAAATAACCAATAGGCCTGAGGTTATGGAGCTCAAACTCTAAAGTATATATTAAAGTTAAGAACAAGGAAATCAAAAGGGAATGTGGTGGGACCGAATTAGCAAATATTTGTTTTGGAATCATACACGTCACATTGCCAGAGAGCACGAGGACGTGCTACACGAACATGGCTATTCGATAATAAATTAATAGTGGTGTCTTGTTGTTTTGCCATCATGTCAGTGCAGCTGTCAGCTAGATGCAGGCCCGGTTCTGCAGGGTTGCGTACGTTAGAGCACCCTCAATTGAAAATGTAGCTTAAAAATACTGTATATTGACAAAGCATTTTTACTTGAATCCCGGCGAACACACACAAAAAATCCCTGCATCAAAACTAAAAACATGCATGACCTTCAAGGTGTGTCCTAATTTTCAGGTGCAGCATTCTGCTTTCATGCCTCATTGTACAATTGAGCATTTGATTAGTAAAGATTTCCACTCTCGCATAGAGATTTCCATAGCGGAATTATCTCTCTTATCTCACTTCGATTTCTGCTTTTGGATAAAGTGGCACATAAATACTGGTCAGTTTCCCAAAGCCAAATCCACACCTTAATGATAAGTGAAATGTAAAAAACTGACTCTAGATTAGTGGTTGCGGATAACATCTTCCGACTTCGCTTGCTGCGTTCATGTGCAGATAAAAAAGCTATAAATGATTGTACATTAGAAAAAAGAAAAAAAAAACTTTTCTTCAATGAAGGCAGTGTTATTTGTGAATTAAATAATTTGTATTTGTTTGGGGATCATTAAACATGATTTCATCTAATACATATTTTGGACAAAATCTCACTTTATGTAGGACAAATATTTTGTATTTGTTAAACCTTGCTGTACATAAAGAGCACAAGACATGATCGTTTGATGCATATAAATTCCAGATTCACTTTATGCTGCTTTAAAAATATCAAGGAAAAACAAAGGGGTCACATGGTATCTACTAATATAATAATTATATAATTAACCACAGTCCTTTAGATTGCATATGATACAACATATACAATTGTAGGAAATATTAATTAAGCAACAATACTTAAGAGAAAAATATTCACTGCTCTTTTCTGGATAACTTAATACACCCTTTAAAACTGAATACAAAATCATGATGAGAAATTGTTTTAATTTCATTTTAATTTACAGAATAAAATCTGATAGCATTAAATCAGAAGCCTATTAATGTATCAGATCTACAGTATAATCATTCCATGGAGACAACTTAAAAACAATTATGAAATTAATTTTGACCTGCAATCATTTTCCTGGTACCAGTCCATGTTTTCATTATTGCCATAAACCACTCGAACAAACTTTAACGTTGAAAAGATTGTGGTTTTCTCGGTCGGTTGTATCACTCGGGTCCAGTTTAAGCAGAAAAGCGCAAGTTTCTGTGCCAACGAATATATGCTTTATCACTTGTAGAGTCATGTTTGATGACTTGTTTAAAGTAAATAAAGGTAATTAGAACTGAAAACAAATGTTATGGCATTATTTGAAGATGTTCAATGACGTGCTAACAGAGAAATATTTGACTGATTACAAATGATAAGGAAGGTCTGGTTGACCTGATTATCTAACAGCCTTTGTAAGCCAGTCCAAAACAAACAGCGAGAATTTATATACTAAAACACAACAATACAAATCACATAATTTCAAATGTGTACGTTACTAACAACTATGATAATTTAATAAATGCTGACCTGTAGTCTATATTTAACCCAAAGGGGCACCTCAGCCCATGTGGGCAAAGGGGCAGTTGCACGGGCCACTGTATCCACCCCCCTGTGTACATGCTTGGAACCAAGTATACTAAAGATACATTTTATTTCAGAGCGGGAATGCTTTTTTACTAGTGACACTGGGCACAGACATAGAAAGACGGGACCGGGGAATTGGGGATCGTGACTAGATCCAAAATATTCCTAACAGCGGTACATGAGCAGAGTGTCTGCTTGGGCTGTGAGCGGTTGAGTGGCGCACACCAGCATTGAGCATGTTATTGAGCAGAGTGTCACACCACTCTGCTTTGCTCACATGCTCTGCTTTTTAGTGATGCTAATCGGAAAAAACAACTTCATTTTGCTAGGGAGCATAAAGATTGGACTGTGGAGCAATAGAAAAAGGTCATATGGTCTGACCAGTCAAGATTTACCCTATTCCAAAGCAATGGAGCTTCAGGGTAAGAAGGGAAGCGCATGAAGCGATGCACCCGTTATGAATAGTGCCCACTGTACAAGACTCTGAAGGCAGTGTTATGATCTGGGATTGATTCAGTTGGTCAGGTTAAGGCTCAGCAACGTTATGCAGCAATAAAATGAAGTCAGCTGACTACCTGAATGACCAGGTTATCCCATCAATGGATTTTTTCTTCCCTGATGGCACAGGCATATTCCAGGACGACAATGCCAAGATTCATTGGGCCACCACAGAGTCCTAAACTTAACCTCATTGAAATTCTTTGGGATATGCTGGAGAGGACTTTACGGAGTGGTTCGACTCTCCCGTCATTAATACAAGATCTCGCCACACCAAAATTACTGCAACTCTGGATGGAAATAAATGTTGTGACATTGCATAAGGTTGTCTAAACAATGCCATGAAGAACATGCGCCGTAATCAAAGCTAAAGGCTGTCCAATGAAATATTAGAGTATGTAACTTTTTTTTTTTTTGCCAGGCAGTGCAATATAATATATTATGACCAATCACTTGCCAAACCTGAATTGGTTCTTTTGTGTAATCTCCACTTGATATGGTTAGTGAAGCAAATGCATCCACTAGCTGATTAGAAAGAAGATCATCACCGGCTGTGATAAATTTCCCACCTAATTCCAACATGGAACATAATAGGATTATCCATAAGATAATAAAGTGACTCTAAAATAATGATTTTACTCAGGAATATGAAGAAACAGTAAGTTGTTTATCCCACCCATTTAACCTACCTGTGCTGTCTGCCATCATCTTAAGTGCAGAATCTGCACTGGGACCCAAAGCTATTGTATGTATGATGGCACCACTTTGTATTGCAGTTGGAACACAAGCACGAAGATCGTCTGTTGCCTCACCATCTGTCAGAAAAATTATTTCATCTCCTACAACATCCAAATTGTCGTTTTTAAGTACCTAATGGATTTGAACGGAAAGAGCAATGGCTTAGGACAATACATATACTGTATTGACATCATAAAAACACAAAAAATAAGTGCATAATAAATAATCAATATGCCACCTCAAAGCCTTCATTGAGGCCTTTACAGATGTATGTGTAACCATTTGCAGAACTTGGCAACTTTTTGATGAGCTTCTCTCTTGTGGTCTCACTGTCAATAAGAGTCAAGCTGCTAAGAGTATTAGCAACAGAACTAAAGGTCACAATTCCCACACTGGCTTGATGCTCAATGATGTTCCGGAGGAAAAGTGTGGCAGCTTGCTGCTGTCGAAGAATTCTAGAGCCCTTGAAAATGTATGAAATATAAAAAATAAATATGGACGAAAGTATTCCTTATTAAAATGTATGTATCTTTCTTAAATATATTTGATCTAATTGATCTGTTTTCAAGTAAAGTAAATGTATGTTTTTGCATACTTGCATGCTTCCTGAGACATCAAGCACAAGACAAACCACCCGACTCATTCTCTGCACAACTTTGAAAGATGGTGCTGGTGGAGGGGATTGCAGGGGTTTTAGAGAACGAAGAGCGCCGCTGTCCACAGAATCCTCAAATATTACCGTCCATGTCGCTTTATTGCTACATTTTTTATTTTGCATGTTTGGGGCAAAACTATTGTGCTCATGTTCTCTACAAAATGCACTCACCTGAAACCAAATATTTCTGATTAATATCCGTTTAAAATGTTGTCAAACACTGACTAGGACTTGTGTCTGCTGTAAACTCATGGTTGGTTGTGATTTGTTAACAGATTTCATATCATCAACCAGATGGTATTCAGTACATACATTTAGAGGTACATTTTACACTAGAAACATGACATACATTAAATCACATACAATCTATACTTACAGAATCTAGGCTTTGTATGTACATTATTGAGCTGTTTGTGTTCTGATCTTTGTTTGGCACAAAGATGCACTCCATGGTAGGGAGTGAAGTTTGTGGATCAATGCTGCATTTATCTGATCCAGTAGTATTGTCATAAAACACACCTGTTATGCTTTTGCTACACCTAAATATAAGCAGAACATTTATATGTGCAATCATTTTAATCAGAGGATAATTTCACAATATGGTTTATTTTTTGTTTCAAAAACATTAAACCTGAATTGTGGACTGAGATGAGTCAGTGTATATTACCTTGTAGCTTCATACTGGCCATTAGAAAGATAAAACGGATTTTCTTCACTGTATTCATCAAACACTCCCCATCTCAGATGGGCCCATTCATGCACGAAAACCTTTCCTGCATACAAACAAACAAGCATTACATTATATATTCTCCTCAACTCAAGATGGCGCCGAGTATGGCTGCTGCGTCGCGGGCTCCGTCAAAACACTGCAGTTTATTGTTTGTTTTGTTTACAGTTTTGTGTTTTTTTGTCTTGGATGTTGTCTGCCTTATTGTGTACGACAGACAAACGCTTTTGGACATTGGTTCGGCAATCACACACCGAAAACCGGACTTCACATTCCTCAACGCCGACCTGCGGTTTACAAACACGCCAGCGGAGCCCTTTGTTTGGGCTGCCCGGCCGCGGAAACGCAGACGGAAAAGGGGAAAAAGAGCCGGCGTTCTCATCAGAGTAAGACGTCGCGCAAATCGCCCCCCGCTACCCAGTATACTACTGGCAAATGTTCAGTCTCTGGACAACAAGCTCTGCGAGCTGAGAGCGCGGATCTCTTTCCAACGAGAGACGAGAGATTGCTGTGTTATCTGTCTTACGGAAACCTGGTTGTCCGCGGAGATTCCAGACTCGGCCATCGAACCCACGGGTTTCTCCGTGCACCGAGCGGACAGAGCGAAAGACCTCTCAGGTAAAAGCAGAGGTGGTGGTGTATGTTTTATGATCAACAAATCATGGTGTGATCAGAGGAATGTACATTTTATCAGGTCTTTCTGCTCTCCTGATCTGGAATTTCTCATGCTTCTGTGTCGACCATTCTGGCTACCGAGGGAATTCACAGCGGTCATTATCACTGCTGTGTACATCCCCCCACAAGCCGACACAGACCGGGCACTCAAGGAACTGTATGGCAGTATAAGTGAGCAGGAAACCGCGCACCCTGAGGCCGCGTTCATTGTTGCCGGGGACTTCAACAAAGCCAACTTTAAAACAATAGCACCAACATATCAGCTTTAACACACGAGGGGACCGGGTTTTGGATCATTGCTATTCTCCTTTCCGGGATGGCTACAAATCCCTCCCCCGCCCACCATTTGGCAAATCCGACCACTCCTCCGTTCTGCTTCTGCCCGCTTACAGGCAGAAACTGAAACGGGAATCACCCACCATTAGAATGATCCAGTGCTGGTCGGACCAATCAGACTCTGCGCTACAGGACTGTTTTGATCACGCGGACTGGGAGATGTTCCGGTCTGCCTCCGATGACGACATCGAGGTTTACGCTGATAGCGTAACGTGTTTCATCAGGAAGTGCGTAGAGGACGTTGTTCCGACAAAAAATATATGGATCTACCCCAACCAGAAACCCTGGGTTAACGGCGATGTTCGCGCGGCACTTACTGCGCGGACCACCGCTTTTAATTCCGGGAACGCGGAGGAGCGTAAACAAGCCAGTTATGCCCTCCGTAACTCCATCCGTGCAGCCAAACGCCAGTACAGGCACAAAATTGAAGAACAGTTCAACACCACTGACTCCAGAAGTATGTGGCAGGGAATTAACATCATCACGGACTATAAACAGAATAAAAACTCCGCCATGAACACCGTTGCCTCTCTCCCGGACGAGCTTAATACATTTTATGCTCGTTTCGAGGACAACAACACCGCCCTCACGGAGAGAGCACTCGCGGCCGATACTACAGAGGCTGGTTCACTCTCCGTCTCTGTTGCGGATGTAACCCGATCCTTCCGACGGATGAACGTTCGTAAAGCCGCGGGTCCATACGGCATTCCGGGCCGCGTCATCAGAGCATGCGCGAACCAACTGGCTGGTGTTTTTACGGACATTTTCAACTTGTCCTTATCCCTGTCTGTAGTCCCCACATGCTTCAAAACATCAACCATTGTGCCTGTACCGAAGCAATCAAAAATCACCTGCTTAAATGACTGGCGTCCTGTTGCCCTCACCCCCATCATCAGCAAATGCTTTGAGAGGTTGATCAGAGATCACATCTGCTCTGTTCTGCCCACCTCTTTGGACCCATTACAGTTTGCCTACCGCAACAACCGCTCCACTGATGATGCCATTGCATCTACAATACACACTGCTCTCTCCCATCTGGAAAAAAGGAACACGTATGTGAGAATGCTGTTTGTAGACTACAGCTCAGCATTCAACACCATAGTGCCCTCCAAGCTTGATGAGAAACTCCGGGCTCTGGGCTTAAACAGCTCGCTGTGCCGCTGGATCCTGGATTTCCTGTCAGGCAGACGTCAGGTGGTTAGAATGGGCAGCAACATCTCCTCATCACTGACCCTCAACACTGGAGCACCACAGGGCTGTGTTCTCAGCCCACTCCTGTATTCCCTGTACACACATGACTGTGTGGCGACACATAGCTCCAATGCCATCATTAAGTTTGCTGACGATACAACGGTTGTAGGTCTGATCACTGACAATGATGAAACAGCCTACAGAGAGGAGGTGCACACTCTGACACGCTGGTGTCAGGAGCACAACCTCTCCCTCAACGTCAGTATAACCAAGGAGCTTGTGGTGGACCTCAGGAAGAAAGACAGAGAACACAGCCCCATCACCATTAATGGAGCACCGGTGGAGAGAGTCAGCAGCTTCAAGTTCCTCGGTGTCCACATTACTGAGGAACTCACATGGTCCATCCACACTGAGGCCGTTGCGAAGAAGGCTCACCAGCGCCTCTTCTTCCTGAGACGGCTGAGGAAGTTTGGAATGAACCAACACATACTCACACGGTTCTACACCAGTACTGTAGAGAGCATCCTGACTGGCTGCATCACCGCCTGGTACGGCAATAGCACCGCCCACAACCGCAAAGACCTGCAAAGGGTGGTGCGAACTGCCAGAAACATCATCGGAGGTGAGCTTCCCTCCCTCCAGGATATATATAACAGACGGTGTGTGAATAAAGCTCGGAGGATTATCAGAGACTCCAGCCACCCGAGTCATGGGCTGCTCTCACTGCTTCCATCAGGCAGGCGGTATTGCAGCATCAGGACCCGCACCAGCCGCCTACATGACAGCTTCTTCCCCAAGCAATAAGACTTTTGAACACATGATCTCTCACGATCAATAATCAGCACTGCACTTTATTAATCATCACTCTGTCAATATATTCTCCCAATTCAGTTAGTGTATATATATATATTTATACACTTATCTAGTGTATGTGTATTCTACATTGTGTGTATTGTGTACATTTGTTATGTAAATTGTTGTGTAAGTATGTGTACATTTGTTATGTAAATTGTTTTGTGTAAATATGTTGTTATTGTAAAGTGGTTTATGTCTCGTCACTGTCATTACTGCAATGTTGCTCGGAACTGCACACAAGACTTTCACCTGCTGTTGCACTCGTGTACACAGTAGTGTGACAATAAAGTGATTTGATTTGATTTGATTTGATATTAACAATGTATTTTGAGTTATAATGCATGTTAATGCAGTCAGTGCTGGGGAAAGATGGCACAATGATTTTAAAGCTATCTCTGTTATATTACTTAAATTATAAATATCAGATGCAAAATGTTTATACAGAAGAAAGACTAATGACATTCACCTCTTGACCCATAAGGTTGAGTGAGATTGTCGTCTAGGAGGAAGTTTGGAGTGAAATGAATGTACTGACTCTCAGATCCACATTCTCCATACTGATTAGTGTAGGGATCATCACCATATGCTGGATTCTGTTGATCAATTCTTATTTTGGCCTGCGTTTGATGTAGAAATTGTGCCATCAACATCCAATGTGAATAAAGTTATTAAACATATTTATTCTGTACAAGGCGGACATAAAATATATGGTACCTTTTCAAAAGATTCTGTTCTTGATTTATTATAATCCTTACTATTCCATTGGGGTGGAACTAATATAGCGACTTCTTTGAAATAGACTTTTTGATCCAATGCTTGAAAAAGATATTCAGAACCTTCAGTAACCATGTCCTGTCAGAATGAAAGTCATTATTAAATTTAAATGTGAATATGCTATACAGCCAGACATTAAATGTGCATGTTCTAATTTGCTCAGTGGCAAGTGTCAAGAACATAAGTTAAGAAAAACACTACTAACCTTTTACTATTGGCTATAAATTTTACATAGACAAGCAACTATTTACCTTTATTTTGTCAACGAGTGTCTTGTCCTCTGGTACTGCTGAACTGATTGCAATGACAATATCAGCATATCCATTCCCATCTAGTTTGATTCCAGTGGAGGTGGACGACAGCAACATCCATACTGAGAGAAACACAGCTCTTGAGTCCATAGCTGCAGAAATATGAACAGTAACTCCAGAACCCAGTTTTAAACAATGTCAAGTCACAAATTAACTTGAAGCACCTGATTATAGATGTGACTTGCTGTCATGGACTGGAAATGCAATTATGGTGATATTTCAATAAATCTAATTGGCCCACAGAAAAATGTTGATTCGAGTGAAACACAACATCGTGCCATGAGGCAACAATGGAGGCAAGTGCTGCTTAATCTATGATTCAGTAATCCTTCTAAACTTTATTTTAATATGGTAATCTTTTTGTTTCAAGGAAGTTGCTATTGGCAAAATTCGACCACTTTCAAAGACCTCAAATAACTTCAATAATTTCAACCTAGAATGAACATTACTATAACTAAATTTTTATGTGCCTCGTTTTCTTTTGACGTGACTTCTGGTGAAATAAAACACTAGAGGTGCTACAACAACAGTGCCTTTTATTTACTTTCATGCAAATCACGGGTACAGGCAATTTATGACTTTGTAAAAACTTATATTTTACTCTATTACTCAAACCCTGCTATGTTATTAGATCAAAACACTTTTACTTTAATGCACCATTTGAAAAACGATTAAAAAAAAAATTATATGTTGTATTACAGACCTACCTACATTTACACATTTATTATGAGGTAGCTCACCTCATAGAGTGTTGGACTTTGGAATCGGACACCAGGCCTGGAGTACAGCTGAGGATGCTCGAAACAAGGGTGAAAGTGAAGAAAAAGTGTCATAGAAGCGACTCAAAATGATGTGGTTTCTTCAGTTAATGTGCTTTTCATGTTGCGTTTGCTTTTGAAACACCATCGGTGAGGTTGTCTGTTTTGTTTACCTCTCATTTACCTTTTAGGACACTATTGGAAAGTGCTGACTGCACACCACTGTGTTTAGTGCTTGTATGCTGTTACTGTAATCTCTGAGCACAACACAATTATGTACATAACAATACAACAATAAAATGCAGGGAAAGTCCAAGGCAGAAGAACACTTTTGATATATAATAAAAAATAATTTATTATTATACATATGGCAACTCATTACGGTAACTTTACAATCAATTTTTAGAAATTTAACAAATATTTTGAATTTATATATGATATTTAGGAATATAAGGGAAAAATAGAAAAACAGGAGTCAGAGACTGAAAAAGCTGAGATTTTAGATATAAAAGTATAAATGGAGAACCCTTGCAAAAAAAAAAAAAAAAAAAAACTGCTGCAAAAAAATTGATGCAGATGTTCAAGATTTTTCCTTTAGGACTCCTGAATGATTTTTTGTAAGGGAAGATTTTGTGAAGACTCAATGGAAGAAAATTCTAGAGTTTGAATTGAGTTCTGGAGTTCCCCGTCTGTCGCTCACTTCGACGTCGTGTAGAAGAAGCGACACTAGGGGTCTCTCTTGAGCGCCGAAAGATACCTCTGATCTATGAAAAAAGGCCAATGAGAGTTGGCAAACAGTATTTGCATACTCCGCCTCCGGATACGGATATAAAGGCGAGAGAAATAAGCTCATTCATTCAGTAATTTTCTTCGGAGCCGATGGTCGTGTGAATGCTGTCTGCTGTGCTACACACAACTTACCCTGCTTCTGATCCTCTGATGCACTGCTGCTGTTGGATTTACGGCGCACCTTCAGCGGCTTTTCTCTTCTCTGCCGGCGTGCAGTTTGCCCCTGAGCGCTTCGACAGCGCAGTGTCTAAAAGAGTTTATAAAGAGCAATTTTCTCGTAAAGAGTTTATTTCTCTAAAAGAGCAATACACAGTGGTGTTGAACGCCCTTTTCAGGGCGCGTCTTTATAAAGATGCCATTCAAATCCTGTGTAGTTCCTGGATGCGGTAGAGTGCTCTCCGCTTCTGACGGCCACAGGCGCTGTCTCGTGTGTCTGGGTGCCGATCACACCGAGGCACCGTTTGTGGACGGTTCATGTTCTCATTGCGAGAATATGACCGTGGCAGCGTTGCGGTCGCGGCTCGCTTTCAACAGAAAGCACGCCACTCCTGCCGCCCCCCCGTATCGCTCCTTCTTCCCACGGGATTGAGGACGATGCGGTTGGCGCTGGAGGTGATTTGGGGAGGGCAGAGGGTGCAGCTCTGCCGGGTACGCCCCCTCGGACCACCCGCCCCCCGACACGCTCGCTGACCTCCGTCCAGTCTCGAGGTAACGGCGACTCGCCTCCGGGCCGGTTTGCCTATCCTCTAGAGCTCGAAGCCGATGAGCTCGCTGCTCCATCGGAGAGCGAGGTGTCTGACGCTGACTCCTCCCCTGGGCTGCCGCCTTCGGGCCAGCACGCCCAGGTTGAGGCGGATGCGCAGATGTCCGACATGCTTGCCCGGGCCGCCGTCGGGGTGGGGTTGGACTGGAAACCTCCACCCTCCCCACACCTGTCATGGTTGGACGACTGGTTCCTGGGGTCTGGGCGCCGCTCACAGCCATGCCCCCCCCCCTGGTCCCATTTTTCCTGGAGGTGCATGACGAGCTGACGTCGTCATGGAGCGCTCCGCTCTCCGTCCATCAAAAGCCCTGCTCGTCCGCTCTCGCTACCCTCGACGGCGGAGAGGCCCACGGGTACACGGCGATTCCCCAGGTGGATAGGGCGGTTGCGCTCCATCTCTGTCCCGGTGACCCTACCACCTGGTGCGGGCGCCCTGTACCCCCTTCCAAGGCCTGTAGGACTGCGTCCTCGTTCAACCGCAAAGCCTACAGCGCCGCGGGACAGGCCGCCTCCACCTTGCACGACATGGCCCTCCTGCAAGTCCACCAGGCCAAGGCACTCAGAGATCTGCACGAGGGTAGCCCTGACCCCGATGTGCTGCAGGAACTGCACTCAGCGACCGACCTCGCCCTCAGAGCCACGAAGGTCACCGCGCAGGCACTCGGGCAGGCAATGGCCACCCTAGTGGTCCAGGAACGATACCTTTGGCTCAACCTGGTCGAGATGCGCGAGGCCGACAAAGTTTGCTTCCTCGACGCCCCTGTCTCCCAGCTTGGCCTCTTCGGCGACACCGTCGAGGACTTCGCCCAGCAGTTCTCCACGGTGAGGAAGCAGACGGAGGCCATATCACACATCCTGCCTCGCCGCAAACCTGCCACCAAGGCCACTGCCCCGTCTGCTCGCCGAGGGTGTCACCCTGCGGCTAAGAAACCTGCTCCGCCTCAACCCGGGCCCAGCTCTCAGCCCCTGCGTCGAGCACACTGCAGGAAGCCGACACCCCCCGTCTCTCGGACTCCCTCGAGGACCCGGAAGGCTCCCAGGCGGTCCTGAGACGGACGACCCAGCGACACAGATGTTAGCTCCGGAGGTGGTAAGACCGCTCCGTCCCCCGGTGGAGGGCCGGGAGGAGAATCTTTTGTTGTTAAACAATTTTATTTGCCGCCCCCCCTTAGATGGGGTTGCGGTACCCACATTCTCAATAACAGAGCTTTTTCCTGTGTCTCTGGGTCACCTGGCCCGCAAACGCCGTTCTCACGGCGCTTTGCCCACAGATCTCAACAGTCCTGGCCCCCTGGACACGGACCACCCGTCTTCAGCCCCACGACTGTTCCCCGGCCGGCCGGTTCTGACGAGTCAGTAGCGCGCCCAGTCAGTGTTGAACTGCCTCGCCGCCTTCAGGCCAGGCACAGCGGTCCCTTTAAAACTTTTCCAGAGGCTCCTGGGGCATATGGCATCCTCCGCGGTGGTCGCGCCGCTGGGGTTGATGCATATGAGACCGCTCCAACACTGGCTTCAGACCCGAGTCCCAAGACGAGCATGGTGCCACGGCACGCACCAGGTAACGATCACCCCCGCCTGCCGCAAAGCATTCAACCCCTGGACAGACCTCTGTTTCTTACGGGCTGGAGTACCCCTACAGCAGGTGTCCAGACGCGTCCTGGTCACGACCGACGCCTCCAGATCGGGTTGGGGCGCCATTTGCAATGGCCACGCAGCCTCAGGCCGTTGGAAAAGGGCCCAGCTGCGTTGGCACATCAACTGCCTTGAGTTGTTGACCGTCCTTCTAGCCCTGCGGCAGTTTCTCCCGTTAATTCGGGACGAACATGTCCTGGTCAGGTCGGACAGCACCACTGCGGTCGTGTACATAAATTGCCAAGGCGGCGTACGCTCCCGCCACATGTCGCAACTCGCCCGTCGTCTCCTCCTTTGGAGCCAGCACCGACTCAGGTCGCTGCGTACCACTCACATCCCCGGCAACCTCAATGTGATGGCGGACGCGCTGTCATGACAACGCTTGCCTGGAGGAGAGTGGAGGCTTCACCCCCACTCGGTTCAGCTGATTTGGGAACAGTTCGGCAAGGCCCAGGTAGACCTGTTTGCCTCTCGAGAGACCTCCCACTGCCCACTCTGGTACGCCTGCTCAGAGGCTCCCCTAGGGGCAGATGCACTGGCACACAGCTGGCCGGTGGGGCTGCGCAAGTACGCATTCCCCCCAGTGAGCCTTCTTGCACAGGTGTCTGTTCGTGAATTGGTGTTCTTCCCGGGCAGAAGACCCACAGAGGTGCGCAGTTAGGTCTGTGCTCCTGTTCCTACAGGAGAGGTTGGAGGGGAGGCTGTCCCCGTCCACCTTGAAGGTGTATGTTGCCGCTATCGCAGCTCACCACGACCCAGTAGACGGAAAGTCCCTGGGTAAGCACGACTTAATCGTCAGGTTCCTAAGAGGTGCCCGGAGGTTAAATCCCTCCCGGCCAAACCTGTTCCCCTCCTGGGATCTCTCGGTGGTCCTCGCCGGTCTTCAGAGATCCCCTTTCGAGCCGCTAGGATCAGCTGGACTCAGGGCTCTCTCTTTAAAGACAGCCCTGCTGATCGCGCTCACCTCCATCAAGAGGGTCGGGGACCTGTAAGCGTTCTCTACCAACGACATTTGCTGGAGTTCGGTCCGGCAGACACTCATGTGATCCTAAGACCTCGACCGGGCTATGTGCCCAAGGTTCCTACAACGCCCTTCAGAGATCAGGTAGTGAACCTACAAGCGCTGCCCCGGGAGGAGGCAGACCCAGCCCTCTCACTGCTGTGTCCGGTACGTGCCTTGCGTGCCTACCTGGAACGCACCCAGAGCTTTAGGCGCTCTGAGCAGCTCTTTGTCTGCTTTGGAGGACAGCAGAAAGGGAACGCTGTCTCCAAACAGAGGCTGTCTCACTGGATGGTGGAGGCCATTCAGTTGGCCTATCACACCCAGGCCGTGCCACCCCCTTTGCGGGTTCGAGCCCACTCTACCGGGAGTGTGGCATCCTCATGGGCACTGGCTAGAGGCACCTCGCTAGCAGACATTTGTAGAGCTGCGGGCTGGGCAACACCTAACACCTTTACGAGGTTTTACAATCTCAGGGTTGAGTCAGTCTCGTCCCGTGTTCTCTCAGGTCCGAGCCCGTAGAACTCGGTACACGCCGACGATCTGACCGGGTGAATCGCTTGTTTCCAGCGCCGTTTCCCTCTCCGAGGCAGAACAGTGCGCTTCTTTCCCAGAGGGCTTAGGTCCCTGGTTGATTCCTCCCTAGCCCTCTCGGGCCTGCAACAGTTCAGCGGAGGAACTTGCCGGCCCAGTCCGGTGCTCCACAGATCAGGCCTCCTACGGGACTCCTCCTGTGTGTATTTACGCGGTACGGTCACCTTGCGAGCTGACCCGCGTCTCCCTTAGGCAGTCCTTCGCTGCCCTCCGGTCGCCGTGTTGTAGCAACTCCCCCCTCCTCGAGGTTGGATCTACCGCACGCCATTTCTTCCCACATGTCCAAAGTGGTCATGTGATGTATTTTGCCATCTTTACCTCCCCTGCTGGGCGGGTGTGGCCTCCGCAGGGTCTTTTCCCCCTGAAAGAATAGGAATTCGGGTAAGACCCCCTTCCCTCGATGCGGTAAGGGCCCCGGCTGCTCTTGCTCTATGCCGAGAAAAGAGGCCCAGCCAGGCTTGGCCCGTTCCCTAGTTGGGAGCATCACCTTGTTCCCCCCTAGGGTGACCAAAATGATTCTGACGACTCCTTCGGGGCATTGGGGAAGAGTACGTGCAGTCTGAACACAGTTGGTCGCTGTGCACGTAGAAATACCTGCCCGCTTATGTGTAAGCAGTACACGTACATGGCTCAGTGCATGGTGAGTTATGAAGTGGACCCCTAGTGTCGCTTCTTCGACACGACGTCGAAGTGAGCGACAGACGGGGAATGTCTAGGTTACATATGTAACCTCCGTTCCCTGATGGAGGGAACGAGACGTCGTGTCTTCCCGGCCATGTCGCTGAGCCGAGCCGCTGAGGTGCCCGGTACACTCCCGGCTCCTCAGAAAAATCCTGAATGAACGAGCGTATTTCTCTCGCCTTTATATCCGTATCCGGAGGCGGAGTATGCAAATACTGTTCGCCAACTCTCATTGGCCTTTTTTCATAGATCAGAGGTATCTTTCGGCGCTCAAGAGAGACCCCTAGTGTCGCTTCTTCGACACGACGTCTCGTTCCCTCCATCAAGGAACGGAGGTTACATACGTAACCTAGACGTTTTATAACTGAAAGTAATTAACAATGAATAGGATGTGAAGAGATCCAGCAGCATACAGTATGTCACAAACAAATAGGTATTATAAAAGTCATAGCATGAATTTATGAAGACATTGACAAGACTTTGACTGTATGCATCAATCACTATGTAAATGAGTGAACGTCAAACTAGCCTATTCTTCTCCCTCAGTTTCATTCACATAATACTGCCAAATTAAATGAGCAACAATAGACAATAACATTAAAACCTCCAGACACCTAAGCTCTTCCTAGCACAGACATTTTTGTTGTTGTTGTTTAAAAATAAGTGAAATTTCAACTTTTATTAATATTATAACATTTAAAACTGATTTCACTGGAATGGATCTTCAAATTTCATGAAACTCTGACATGTGAGACATGTATTATCATTTCCCGGTACTTTCTTTTGATTTGAACTTTGTTTCATTTTAATAAATTGTTATAAATACTAAGCATAAAAATGATTAATAAAAGTTTTATTTTTTCCCTTAATACACTTGATATAATTATGCTGTTGCCCTATAATTTAATCATTTACATCTAAACCAAAACGGTCTGTCTCTAACTATTATTTTATAACAATGAATAAATAATGAGATAATTGTTTGTAACACTATAAGGTCTATTGTAACACTATAAGGTCTATGTCAGATGGCTCTTACTGTAATAAAGGCAAACGATAAGCTATATATAAAGTAAGCAAATATTTTTAAAGCTGTCACAGATATTAAATGTCTTCTTTCCAGAGGAAGTTCAGAGAAAATAACTGTCTTTTATTTAACTTTAATTTTTTCAATGCCATGCAACAGGGTTTTTGTGTGTAAATGATCATTCTTTTACTTTATTTTAAACTCATAAATGTCACTGAGATAAACAGTGAGGTCCAATATAATACATTCAAACCACAGAATTAATTTACAAAACATTTGCTGCTGAAGTTCATTAATTTGTATTATTTATATTATTTTATTTAATAAAAAAAGTAATTAACAAATATTGATGTCTACCCTGAATAAGGTCTATTTGGATTAAGGTCATGTGCAGTAACATTTTATTACAGGTATGATATTAACTCATATCATTATAATAATAGTATTGCTAAGAACATATCGAAAGTTAGCAATCTGTGTTTAAATTAGTGCTACTAAGAAAATATATAGTTTTATAGAATATGAATCATAAAAGATCAGTGATGGACTGGCCATCTGTGGCACCGGGACTTTTCCAGATGGGCTGGTCGAGCATTGGGCCCCACTCGCCGCTACCCGATTAAACCATGCAGCACGCGAGCAGAGTAGTGCAACTTATCCCAAACCTGCTCTGTGCTCGCACTGTGCAGCCCCATGGTATACACAGCGCAAGATTTAAAAACCTTAAAGGCTCCATGTAAATCTCTTTGAAACCAGATTAAACAGGAAAACATTGTGTCATTCATAATGGTAATTACATTCTTTGCAGTCTACACATCACCGTTCTTATTGCATTACAGTTAGTAACAGTAATTGTTGAAACTACGGTGTTTTTGCAGAAATATTGTATATTTGGGGAATATAAGTAACTTTAATGGCAGTTGTTTTTTAGTCTCTACATGGAAATTGTTTTTCATAATTTTCGATATCATAGTTTGTTTTTTAGAAACCATAATTACATCTGGTATATCTGGATATACCTGTGATCACCATGATCTTATTTAAACTACAATAAAACTCTGGATGCAAGAACTGTGGTAAATGTTCATAAAAGCAAGTACAAATGAGAAATTAACAAGAGCTTTGAAGCCTGGACCCCTGTGAATTAAGGATGAAGCTATGAGTTTTTCCCCCTCTGTAAATATGTTTAGTTCTAATGAACTTTAATGAAAAAAAGTTGTCAATAATTAAGATCCTGATGAAAGAGAAATATCAGTAAAGAAGTCCTACTGTCATAGCCTTTCATGGATTACTGTTTACAGATTTTATTGTTGTTAATAAAATTAGTGAATTCACATCTCCCTCACAAATGAATCAACAGTCAAATGTACATTTCAATGTGACAGAAAATATGCAATATTTATAACTGCATTTGAAATTCAATAGTAATATAACTATAATAGTATCACCCCCCTCACCCGCCCTCCCTTCAGTCAGCACACAATGTCTTTGAGACTCGAAGTTAACTAAAACAAATTTAAACTACAAAGTTAATTTCACTGAAATGTCTGTAATTTGTATTTCCTGTAAGTGTTCAATATAAAGAAACTTTAAAAAAAAAAAACTAAGAAAATTCAGAAACTTTGCTAATCAGAATGTTTAAAAGTTGTTGGATGTATGTAGTAATTTACAAATTAGGCAAACACATTATTTATAAAATTAGTTTTAATCTTAAATATTGGATGTTGTCTAAAAATGAGAACGTTTTCTTCGTTTTACTGCCCATGTGGTTACAGCAACAATTACACTTACTGCCACAGTTACAACAAAAACAGAGATGACAATAGCTGTCACGTTCTGGCCTGGGTTTGACGTTTTTGGGGGCTCAGGAATTGGACTAAAGATAATCTTTGATGCTTGAGCAATGTTAGATATTTCAGATTTTGTTGCTCCATCCTCAGACTGAACAGCAAAGAAGAGTATTGTGCCATTTTGGATTGTAATATTGGGTATGAATGAATGCTGTTCAACTGATCCAGCCTCTTGTGGCAAGACAGCAGATGTGTTGACTAAATAAGCAATGCTGAAGTTTAATCGAAGTATTTCAAGGTCATCGCTCCATCTGATCTCATAGGATGCCACTTAAAGGAAAGGAAACATGCTTTTTAAGAATTCATGAACATCATTTCATGTATCAACAAGAAATTTGGTTTTGTTAGTAAAGAAGAAAGAAAATGTAAAATCTTGTATCTTAAATATTTGAAAAATATATATTCAATGTTTTACCTGTTCCCTGGTCAAGATCCGCACCAGGAGCTGTCCAGTTGAGAAACACAGTGTTCTCTTGGATTTCAGCAATCAGATCTGTGATTTTGTTTGGAGGGAAATTTGGTGGGGTTGTTCCTGTAGGAATAGACACCTCAAAACTCTCTCCAGTGGCTGTTCTGGTGAAGCTTCCTACTGTAACTGTTGACTCAGTAATTGGAGGCTTCGGAGGGTTCAGCTCCACTACACCTGAAAATAGAAGAACCACATGAATCTAAATGACATGAATCTGACAGTGATTTCAAAAAGAAACAATTTGAACATCAAGCACTTGTAAAACAATTTCTGCATATACATCTCTTTTGTCTGTTCTCTATCCAAGCAGTTAAAAAGGTGATTGGCTATTCTAAAGATTCTAAATCACATAAAATATTAAAGATGGCAACAAAATACTGAGACATTATAATCAGCAGCAGAAATGGTGCAAGCTGGTAAGTTCTTTGAACTTGTTATCTATTAGCCAATCTGCTTGCTTACATGCATAATTGAAATGGATTCAGTTTGTAAATCGGTTTTACTGCAGCACAATGCGAGAATTTTCTCTGAAACCCTCCACCTCCCCAGCTTCACTTGTTTAGATCGGTTACATGGGGATTGTATACTTTATGCATGTCTAATTGTGCAGCATGCATGTCCCCATGCTTAACTCAGTATGTATGTGTATGTTCTAGCAGTAGTAAGTCTCCATACATTCTAGCAGCAGCAGCATAGCAGATCTAGCCGCCAAGACCAATATCCCATCAATATGTAATACACAGATTAACATGCTAAATTTTCTGAAAGTTGTCATAACTGAAATAATGTTATAGATTAATAAAATTTAAGTTACTACAAAGGGCTAATTGTTTATTGTAAGTCCTGTTTGATGTCATGGTTTACCATTCACTACATATCCAGGCACATACAGGGCACCACCCTTTCTTTGGAGAGTAAATCTGGCTTGCACATCTTCATTCTTCGCTCTTACTTTCAAGCTGGTCGTCCCATTTTGTAACTGTGTGAAATATCTGGAATATATGCCATCATCTTTGAAAGCATCAGCTCCTATAAAAGATAAATTCTTGTTTGATTTGAGCGCACAAATGGTCTAAGAGATCAGGCATCTATATATACTGTGTAGTAATGTATGCGCTTGAATAATGTAATGATACCTGAGGCACCATTTGGGGTTCCTCACAAGCCACATCAGAAGAATCCACTGGAGATTATCTAGGCATTCAAGGAGCCACAAATATCCTACTTATGTACTCAAGGAACTTCAAGATATATTTTAAGTACCTCAAAAAGCCTTTCATTTATGATGGGTTTACTCAACAGACTGTTAAAAGTCTTTAGATATCTTGCAGGAACTAAGAGTACATTTCTTTTGGCCCTTTCGCCTGAAATAGTTTGGTAGTGTGTTCTTGTTCTTCTGTAAATTCTTGAACTGTTCTGCATTGTTTCCACTGGATAAAAGGCTGTTCTGGGGTGGAAAAACTGCACCAGCCCCAAAGGCTTGCTGGTCTCTACGTAGTAACTGTAAGGTGCCAGCGAGTCTGGGATACTCCTCGGGAGAACAAAAGGCTCTCATGAGAATAAACATTTGAACTCTCTCTTGCATATGTAACAGCAACATCCGAGACACAGCCAGAAGGGCAGCTCTCACCTCTCTTCTACCGTCTGATCATCTCTCCCTACTCCCCCCCCCCCTCTCCTCCTCACTTAGAACTCACTAAAAACCTATACAATGTTAAGTCTGTACAAAAAAGTAACAATACATGTTTGGTATCACTTTAAGTGTCTCAGTGTGCCTGGTAAACTGGTCTCATCCTCCCAGCCATAATGAAAAGCTAGAAGTTATAGAATATAAGAAATGTAGTGTGCCCCTTAAAGGTGTGCCCTCCCCCAGATCCTCCATACAAAATACCTCCTATTTGCAAATCCACAGGAACCAAGAACCCATTCAATTACAAATTCTGATCTCACAGTAGTGAACCCCTCAATAGGGGACCAAAATCTAATTAGAAGGACAGACACCACCATTTGGTAAGCTTATTGAATTATTTGGGTTTATAAGGAGAATGGGCAAAAGGTTCTGGGAGTCTGTAGGTAGACTGCCCACATGATCGCTGTGTGTAGTTTTTCGTGGCCAGGTAATATTTCTACAAATTCCTCGATTTCCGAATTGTTGTGATTATATTTGATTGGTCGATGACTTTACCTTATGAATTGGATTTTGAATTATTGTTATATTACCTGGTCAATAAATTGTAAACATTTGATTTTATTCTGACTGACTCTGAAATTGTTTTCCCAAACAGATTAAGCGATTCGTATGTTACCGCAAGTCTGCGTCAGATTAGTGACGGCTAATATTTGGCATCAATTCAAGTGTACTTGGTTTGCAAAGACAGAAAGTGTATTTCCGTTTAGAACAGCTAAATACTGCTTGACCAATCTAAATTCAGGTGTGTCTTACCTCTGTTTTGATTTGATGTTTCTTCAGATAAGTGTACGCGGGAAACCACGGCATGGCCAATCCAAAGCTATTATAAGAGAAGTTATGTTGGTCAATTTACATCTGTAATAGTGGCCGTGACCTCTACTGAAGAAAACGTTAAGTTAAATCCAAGTGTATGCAATTCCATGAGGGCTATACTGAAGTATCTTTGATTGTGTATACGTGAACGTGACCGATCTTAGGTATATAGCAATTAACTCTGTTTGATGATCCAATACTGGCCGCTTGTGATCGTGAGACCCGCAGTGTAGAGAAAACATGACATCTCAGATATCATTAAAACCTTTTTTTCATTTATGGAGTCAGATGAAATAACGAGGTAATACATTAGAGAAATTGTATTTCCTTTAATCTTGTTGTGTTGTGTAAAAGAAAGACAGTAACGCGCAGAGACCTTCACCCGTATTATTGGAGACCGCCATTGGACCGATAAACGGGATTACATAACCGATAATGTCAGGGGGTGGAAGCTGGAAAAATATTTTTTTCACCAAAGTTTTACAAACAACAACATTATATACCGTACTTCATCAATCTATAATAATAATAAACAGGAAACACGGACGAAATGAACACTCATTTGCGTAAAACTACCTCCTAGCCACCATTCGTGTTTTAAGTCAGTGAAAAAAGGCAGCTGTTTTGCGGCAGACTCCAGATTGCCCCAGTTGTGAACCTGCCAAGCACAGGTTATGCACTAAAACCATCGCAATTTCATTGAAAAGGGCTAAAGTCTGGAGGATCTAAATGACACTTTGAATATCTTTTAATTTTGACAGTATAGTACTTTGTCTCTCTCTCTCTCTCTCTCTCTCTCCCTCTCTCTCTCTCTGAGTGCATCTCTCTCATCCCTGAGTGGGTGGAGTTGACGTGTGTAAGTGAGAGTGGACTCAACTGTGTGAGTGAGTTTTCTTTTCTTTTAATTTTCTTTTTAATTTTTATTTTAAAACTAAGGGTTTAAACGTGTCCTGAAGTTTAGGATTGAATACTTTGACTATGTAATTTATGCTTCTTCTGAAACAATGATATTCTTTGGTTGTAGGAAAGAAGGGCATCAGATTCGTTCCTGTACAGAGAAAGAAGCGCAAACAACGGTTCTGGGTGAGAAAATAAGATGGGGAGATGGGGGAAGAGCAAAGACAGGTGGAAACAGAAAGTAGTTCTGTGTGCAATGATGATGAAAGAGTAATGGATGATCAGACAGAAAGGGTGTACACAATTGTTAACGGAAAATAAAGGAAAATAGCCCCACAGCGGTAATTACTACTGCTGATACAGTGGTAGTTACTGAAAGTGGAGATATTGATATGGTGGAGGAAGAGAGTTTTCAAAACACCAACATTAAAAAGGAAAAAAGGGGCAATAGTTTCAGAACTTGATTCTGAGGTAAGTAATATTGATGTAGCAGCGGGTAGTGAGAGTGAGTCATCAGACAAAGATCATGACAAAGTGTTTATACGATTAATAAAATGAAAAGGTTCTTGCAGTCTATGAAAGGGATGAAAGGGGTCAAAGTTGAGGATTTGTTTTCAGACAAGGACTTTTTATTGATTCTGCAAATATGTTTATGAAAGAAACAGGAGTGGGCAGCTTTTCAGAGCAAGAGATATATATTGAAAAAACTGTCCAGAAAATGAGAATGAATATCTTATATGATGAATTTGAAGTGCCTTAACTCATTCATTCATGTGGTTTGTTCAGTTTGATTTTCTATTCATCATTTTATGAGTAAGTTAAGGCTGGGCACCTTTAATATAAATGGTGCGCAAGATTGTTTAAAAAGAGCAAAGCTTTTTATATTTTAAAATATATGTACAAGAAACTCATAATGAAGTGAGATTCATAATGAAAGTAATTTAATAATAGAATGGGAGGGTGAAATTATACTAAGTCTTAAAACCTCTAACAGTGGTGGTGTTTCTTAAGAATTTGAATCCTGTTTCATTTGAGGTAGAACATGCCATTGATGGTCAACTTTTAAAAGTGTGAGCTTTTTATTTATAATAATAATACATCTTAGTTTAGTCCCAGTTGTTGGCTCTGAAAGAATACCATTTTAAATTGTAATTCAGATGAGTATTTGATGAGTCTTTTGCATCACCTAGACTGTGGTTTTCTGGGTCAACTTATGATTGTTGTGGACACAGAATTGTTTGCTGATTTTTCACTCTTCCCTCTTTTAAACAAACCTGAATTTTAATTGAGTTTCCTAAGGTCTCAATAACAAAAATTAGGTTGTAAAATTTAATTAAGTTATAACCTTGCAACCAAAACCTGTTATGGCAATTTCAAAATGCAGCACAGATGGTGACCAAGCAAGTTCTTCTTTGGACTCGAAAAAAAGAATGGTCAGAGCCCACAAATTCATTCTTTGCTGTCAGTGTCAGGGCTAGAACTTACAGAGATATAAGAAGGAGAGCTATGAGGTTTTATTCACAGCTGTACTAGAGTGATTCTATACATGTGGAAGAGTTTGCTAGAAACTTTTATGAAGGGTTACCGAAAATCTAAAAAAATATAATACTGATTTAGAAAGCACGCTAACACAAGGAATTGTATGGCAATCTTAAAACCATGGAAAGTGGAGGAACTCCAGGAATTGATGGTATTCCTGCAGAATTTTATAGGGTATTTTTGCCAATAACGTGACAGTTTGGCCGGTGAGTCTCTTTTATGAAAAGGGTCTCATTACCCTTTTGCCAATGAAAGGATATCCTAAAGATATAAAGAACTGGTGACCTGCCACTCTTGTGTTCTGATTTAAAGCTGCTCTCAAAAGTTGTTTCAATTAGATTGAGGGAGTTAATTGGTCGGGTCATACATATAGACTTACTGTGTGCCCAAAAGGTCTATTAAAGATCATATACATTTAATTAGGGATGCTTTGTACATCTCTGGATCATTGGGATTAGACACTGGTTTGATTGCCATAGACTAGGAAAAGATATTTCACAGAGTTGAACACAGAAATCTGTGGCATACTTTTGAAGAGTTTGGGTTCAACTCTGGTTTTATTGCTATGATCCAGGTTTTTTACAGAGATATTGAGAGTGTGCTCAACATCAATTGTGGGTTGAGTGCTCCTTTTTAAAATTAATAGGGGTATTAGACAGGGTTGTGCTCTATCAGGGATGTTATATGCCTTGTCCAACGAACCCTTGCAGGCTAGAATTCAATCAAATATTGAGGGGTGGTCTTTACCACAGTACAGAGTAAAAATAAAATGACCTGCTTATGCTGATGACATAATTGTATTTATTAAAAGTTAATAAGTAGATGTTTTACAATCATTAAAGAATTTGGTGCTATTTCTTCAGTAAATGTTAACAGGTTAAAAAGTGAAAACTTAATTTATGGAAATGGATGGAAGGTTTTCCAAAGTTGCCAAGTGGACTTGCTTGGAAAAGAGGAGGATTAAAATATTTGGGTGTATATCTTGGGGATGATTTTATGATAAAGAAAAATTGGAAAGGTGTTCTAAAAAAGTTAAATGATGATTGGAGAAATGGAAATGGCTGTTGTCAAAAATGTCTCACAGAGGACAGATTATTCACCTTATGCACCAGAGAAACTAGCACGCAGTCATCTTGAAAATAAAATGTCTTTGATCTTACGGTCTAATTTTATATGGATGTCTATAGTGTTGATGTGTGTGTAATTAGCTAGCGAAGTGGATTTACAGGTTGTAGATAGGGATGCACCATTACCACTTTTTCATCGAGGTAGCAATGCTTATTGGCTAACCTGGGATAGAAGGTGCACTGGATCAACTTGGTGAAGGGCGCTGTATGCAAGCGGAACACCCGGTTGGTTGAGCGCATTACCGAGTTCTAACGGCTCAGACCTGACAAAACACGAGACGAGACAGACTCAACCCTGAGATTGTAAAATCTGGCCAAGGTATTGGATGTTGCCCAACCCGCTGCTCTACAGATGTCTGCTATGGAGGTGGTGTTGGCCAGTGTCCACGAGTGCTGGGCTGAATAAGGTGAATAGTCATTAATAATTTGGTGAATTCAACACTTTGGCATCGGCTGGCTTTTGTTGGCCTGCCCAGTGGACTACTTGGAAAATTGCAAGCCATAATTGTGGCCTTTTTATAAATAAGCCCCTTTGGGTGCCATATAGTGTACTGTTTCTCCCCCAAGATAATCTTGTACGGAGACAAGTTGCAAATATAATTCTATGGCAAGCTGGAGGACTACATCTGTATTTTGTACATTTCTTAATAGACTCCAGCAAGTTGCAAGTTAATGGATTAACTTTTTTTTTTTTCTTTTGTTTTTAGAAAGATCTTTTTACAGTGTGGAGTTTATAAAAATAAATACATAAATAAAACTGAAATTAAATATTCTCTGTATTGGTTGCTTGAAGAACCTCTTGTTTTTGGAGCTCATTTTGATGTGTCATGTGAAGTTACTTCAGTTTTAACAAATGTTCTGAGTAACACAAAAATAGTAACATTTTATCAGTTAGAAACTTTAAGTGGACCTGAGTTAAATAATTCACAAATGGTTGCATTACATCTTGGAATTAAGTCAGTTAGATTTGTAGAAAGAGTTTTGGGCCAATTAAAACAATAAATTAACTGGGAAGGAGAAAACCTTTATTTTTGTAATGGAGATGACAAAGGACACTGATTATTTTCCAGAAATTTGTATAACCCCTGATTTGAAGGGAACGAGTGGACCATAGTTGGACTGGAAGATATAAATGTAAGTGAAACAAATAGTAAAAATGGTATGTGTTGATTAAAGGTTTAAAATTAAAAGAAAGAGTTGATATGGTTTGGAGGGATAAATTGGATATAGAGCACAATTTAAACCCTGTGTGGAGAATTCTATATAAACCACCTTTAAACAAAAGAGCCGGAGATCTTCAGTGGAGGATTTTGCACAGCGCAGTTGCTGTAAATGCGCACCGTTTGGGCCTACGCCAAAGAGAGACATTACATTTCTGTTCTACATTCATCAAATAAATGGCATCTTAAACCTCACTCAAGCCTGCGTGTCTTCCCGATAGAAATGCTTTTGTGAAGGTGATCAATCCAGCTGTTAATGCGTTTTAAACTTTTTGTGGTTTGAGAGAATCAATCTTTTACTGTTTATTTGAATGTACAAGGCTTTTTGATTTATTTGTCGTGCTTAAAAATTGTGGGTGGTTTACGAGGAAACTTTTTAGGTTACAAACTGGTAATTACAGTGATATATATATTATGCTATAAATGTGGTTTATGAGGACTTTTCTAGTGTCCCTATAATTCATATAGCTAAAAAACCTACTAAAATATGTTTTATTGAAAATGTAAAGATGCAGAAAGTTTTTTGTGAGGGTGAGGTTTAGGGGATAAAATCATACAGTATAAAATCATTATGCCTATGGAGATTCATTATAAGGATTGCGTGCGTGCGTGGGGTGTGTGTGTGTATTTTGTAACAGTAATGTCATGTCTTAATGTATTCATGGTGTATTTATAAATACAATCTCTGCTTGCAAACCAAATTTCTGTATGAGATTATACAATTTTACTTGATGTGACAGTGTTCAACATATTTAATTTATCTCATAGCATACATTTTGACATCTCATCACATTATTTACAGTGGGGTTGAAATGTCACTGCATTATTAAAATTCTTCACGTGTGCATTTGATAATCCATGTTATCCCTGCATGATTTGAGAATATACTTTGTTTCCAGTTTTAGACTAGTTACTTATAAATAGAAAAGCATTTTAAATATTTCATTTTTCAAAATCATACAACTTTTTTTATTTCCAGATTTAAATTTGATTTAAATCTCAGATTTTCAATGCAAACCTCCCTATACATTTGAAGTCGAGTACATACATGAAAACAGATTTAGGGTAATTTACCTGCTCCATTATCCAGGAGTTGTAATGATTGTTTGGCCCCAGATGCTGACTCCAGTGTCGCCCACACTTCAGTATTGATTACAGGCCTGTAATTCTGACTAACCTCAGCAAACACCATCATGGGTTTACTGCCGTCGCTGATCTGCTGGTTCATGTGGGCTTTGACAATGACCGGAGGAACATCAGCACGAGCTGCTTGACTTGTTACTGTCATAGTCAAGGACTGAAGTATTCTACTTAAAATAGTGTACTTCCAGTCTCCAGGCTATCAAATACAAGATAAGGAAAGTAGATTATGATTAATTAACACTATGAGTTGGCTGTATATTAGTTATATATATTTAACAACTGATTCATGACATTTTGTAAAAGTTGTCTTACCTCTGCAGTCCCTGGAATGTTTAAAGTGACTGTCTTTGTCGATGCACTGTGACTCATATTTGTTGGATTGTAAATTGAGCCACTTGGTGTCTGTATGTAAACACTAGGTAAACTTGTTTCATAGATTACTACAAAGTTGGTTTTGTTCCCAACAGTCTGATCCACTGATACTGTTCCATTGAACCAATCAGCTGTTTTTATTCCAACACTCTCTAGCTGCAAGAAAGCAATGATATTGAGAACATAATATTCAAAATATAAGTACACTGCCTGAAAAAAAAAAAAAAATGATTGAATTTAAATAAGCAGATACTTAATATGTTTCAGCTGCAACAATTCTTTTAACCCTAACTGATGCAGTGTGTAGCTTCTCATTTCTTAAACAACCATGTCGGTACCTGTGGTCGTGGAAAAGATGTTACTGTGTTTCAGAAGGGGCAAATTATTGGTCTGCATCAAGCAAAGAAAACAACTAAGGAGATTGCTGAAATCACAGGAATTGGGTTAAGAACTGTCTGCATTATTAAAACCTGGAAGGATAGTGGTAAACCATCAACTTCACGGAATAAGTTTGGTTAGAATATAATATTGAGTGATAGTGATCAGAGATCACTAAAATACTTGAAGTCACATTGCAACAAATTGACAGTAGAACTCACGGATATGTTTAATAGTGAAAGTAAGAGTTTTTCCACATCCACAATGTGACAAGAATTTACAGGATTAGGACTAAACAGCTGTGTTGCCACAAGAAAGACACCTGTTAGCATGTGAGCGGAGTGGTGATTAAATCCAGCTGAGCGGAGAGCGCATTTTTGAAGATTCCACTCCGCTCTCTCAGGCCGCTCAGCACCGCTCGCTCAACCCAGAATGCGCTTCATGATATGCTGCTTTGAAATAACCAATAGGCCTGAGGTTATGGAGCTCAAACTCTAAAGTATATATTAAAGTTAAGAACAAGGAAATCAAAAGGGAATGTGGTGGGACCGAATTAGCAAATATTTGTTTTGGAATCATACACGTCACATTGCCAGAGAGCACGAGGACGTGCTACACGAACATGGCTATTCGATAATAAATTAATAGTGGTGTCTTGTTGTTTTGCCATCATGTCAGTGCAGCTGTCAGCTAGATGCAGGCCCGGTTCTGCAGGGTTGCGTACGTTAGAGCACCCTCAATTGAAAATGTAGCTTAAAAATACTGTATATTGACAAAGCATTTTTACTTGAATCCCGGCGAACACACACAAAAAATCCCTGCATCAAAACTAAAAACATGCATGACCTTCAAGGTGTGTCCTAATTTTCAGGTGCAGCATTCTGCTTTCATGCCTCATTGTACAATTGAGCATTTGATTAGTAAAGATTTCCACTCTCGCATAGAGATTTCCATAGCGGAATTATCTCTCTTATCTCACTTCGATTTCTGCTTTTGGATAAAGTGGCACATAAATACTGGTCAGTTTCCCAAAGCCAAATCCACACCTTAATGATAAGTGAAATGTAAAAAACTGACTCTAGATTAGTGGTTGCGGATAACATCTTCCGACTTCGCTTGCTGCGTTCATGTGCAGATAAAAAAGCTATAAATGATTGTACATTAGAAAAAAGAAAAAAAAAACTTTTCTTCAATGAAGGCAGTGTTATTTGTGAATTAAATAATTTGTATTTGTTTGGGGATCATTAAACATGATTTCATCTAATACATATTTTGGACAAAATCTCACTTTATGTAGGACAAATATTTTGTATTTGTTAAACCTTGCTGTACATAAAGAGCACAAGACATGATCGTTTGATGCATATAAATTCCAGATTCACTTTATGCTGCTTTAAAAATATCAAGGAAAAACAAAGGGGTCACATGGTATCTACTAATATAATAATTATATAATTAACCACAGTCCTTTAGATTGCATATGATACAACATATACAATTGTAGGAAATATTAATTAAGCAACAATACTTAAGAGAAAAATATTCACTGCTCTTTTCTGGATAACTTAATACACCCTTTAAAACTGAATACAAAATCATGATGAGAAATTGTTTTAATTTCATTTTAATTTACAGAATAAAATCTGATAGCATTAAATCAGAAGCCTATTAATGTATCAGATCTACAGTATAATCATTCCATGGAGACAACTTAAAAACAATTATGAAATTAATTTTGACCTGCAATCATTTTCCTGGTACCAGTCCATGTTTTCATTATTGCCATAAACCACTCGAACAAACTTTAACGTTGAAAAGATTGTGGTTTTCTCGGTCGGTTGTATCACTCGGGTCCAGTTTAAGCAGAAAAGCGCAAGTTTCTGTGCCAACGAATATATGCTTTATCACTTGTAGAGTCATGTTTGATGACTTGTTTAAAGTAAATAAAGGTAATTAGAACTGAAAACAAATGTTATGGCATTATTTGAAGATGTTCAATGACGTGCTAACAGAGAAATATTTGACTGATTACAAATGATAAGGAAGGTCTGGTTGACCTGATTATCTAACAGCCTTTGTAAGCCAGTCCAAAACAAACAGCGAGAATTTATATACTAAAACACAACAATACAAATCACATAATTTCAAATGTGTACGTTACTAACAACTATGATAATTTAATAAATGCTGACCTGTAGTCTATATTTAACCCAAAGGGGCACCTCAGCCCATGTGGGCAAAGGGGCAGTTGCACGGGCCACTGTATCCACCCCCCTGTGTACATGCTTGGAACCAAGTATACTAAAGATACATTTTATTTCAGAGCGGGAATGCTTTTTTACTAGTGACACTGGGCACAGACATAGAAAGACGGGACCGGGGAATTGGGGATCGTGACTAGATCCAAAATATTCCTAACAGCGGTACATGAGCAGAGTGTCTGCTTGGGCTGTGAGCGGTTGAGTGGCGCACACCAGCATTGAGCATGTTATTGAGCAGAGTGTCACACCACTCTGCTTTGCTCACATGCTCTGCTTTTTAGTGATGCTAATCGGAAAAAACAACTTCATTTTGCTAGGGAGCATAAAGATTGGACTGTGGAGCAATAGAAAAAGGTCATATGGTCTGACCAGTCAAGATTTACCCTATTCCAAAGCAATGGAGCTTCAGGGTAAGAAGGGAAGCGCATGAAGCGATGCACCCGTTATGAATAGTGCCCACTGTACAAGACTCTGAAGGCAGTGTTATGATCTGGGATTGATTCAGTTGGTCAGGTTAAGGCTCAGCAACGTTATGCAGCAATAAAATGAAGTCAGCTGACTACCTGAATGACCAGGTTATCCCATCAATGGATTTTTTCTTCCCTGATGGCACAGGCATATTCCAGGACGACAATGCCAAGATTCATTGGGCCACCACAGAGTCCTAAACTTAACCTCATTGAAATTCTTTGGGATATGCTGGAGAGGACTTTACGGAGTGGTTCGACTCTCCCGTCATTAATACAAGATCTCGCCACACCAAAATTACTGCAACTCTGGATGGAAATAAATGTTGTGACATTGCATAAGGTTGTCTAAACAATGCCATGAAGAACATGCGCCGTAATCAAAGCTAAAGGCTGTCCAATGAAATATTAGAGTATGTAACTTTTTTTTTTTTGCCAGGCAGTGCAATATAATATATTATGACCAATCACTTGCCAAACCTGAATTGGTTCTTTTGTGTAATCTCCACTTGATATGGTTAGTGAAGCAAATGCATCCACTAGCTGATTAGAAAGAAGATCATCACCGGCTGTGATAAATTTCCCACCTAATTCCAACATGGAACATAATAGGATTATCCATAAGATAATAAAGTGACTCTAAAATAATGATTTTACTCAGGAATATGAAGAAACAGTAAGTTGTTTATCCCACCCATTTAACCTACCTGTGCTGTCTGCCATCATCTTAAGTGCAGAATCTGCACTGGGACCCAAAGCTATTGTATGTATGATGGCACCACTTTTTATTGCAGTTGGAACACAAGCACGAAGATCGTCTGTTGCCTCACCATCTGTCAGAAAAATTATTTCATCTCCTACAACATCCAAATTGTCCTTTTTAAGTACCTAATGGATTTGACGAGAAAGAGCAATGGCTTAGGACAATACATATACTGTATTGACATCATAAAAACACAAAAAATAAGTGCATATTAAATAATCAATATGCCACCTCAAAGCCTTCATTGAGGCCTTTACAGATGTATGTGTAACCATTTGCAGAACTTGGCAACTTTTTGATGAGCTTCTCTCTTGTGGTCTCACTGTCAATAAGAGTCAAGCTGCTAAGAGTATTAGCATCAGAACTAAAGGTCACAATTCCCACACTGGCTTGATGCTCAATGATGTTCCGGAGGAAAAGTGTGGCAGCTTGCTGCTGTCGAAGAATTCTAGAGCCCTTGAAAATGTATGAAATATAAAAAATAAATATGGACGAAAGTATTCCTTATTAAAATGTATGTATCTTTCTTAAATATATTTGATCTAATTGATCTGTTTTCAAGTAAAGTAAATGTATGTTTTTGCATACTTGCATGCTTCCTGAGACATCAAGCACAAGACAAACCACCCGACTCATTCTCTGCACAACTTTGAAAGATGGTGCTGGTGGAGGGGATTGCAGGGGTTTTAGAGAACGAAGAGCGCCGCTGTCCACAGAATCCTCAAATATTACCGTCCATGTCGCTTTATTGCTACATTTTTTATTTTGCATGTTTGGGGCGAAAATATTGTGCTCATGTTCTCTACAAAATGCACTCACCTGAAACCAAATATTTCTGATTAATATCAGTTTCAAATGTTGTCAAAAACTGACTAGGACTTGTGCCTGCTGTAAACTCATGGTTGGTTGTGATTTGTTAACAGATTTCATATCATCAACCAGATGGTATTCAGTACATACATTTAGAGGTACATTTTACACTAGAAACATGACATACATTAAATCACATACAATCTATACTTACAGAATCTAGGCTTTGTATGTACATTATTGAGCTGTTTGTGTTCTGATCTTTGTTTGGCACAAAGATGCACTCCTTGGTAGGGAGTGAAGTTTGTGGATCAATGCTGCATTTATCTGATCCAGTAGTATTGTCATAAAACACACCTGTTATGCTTTTGCTACACCTAAATATAAGCAGAACATTTATATGTGCAATCATTTTAATCAGAGGATAATTTCACAATATGGTTTATTTTTTGTTTAAAAAAGCATTAAACCTGAATTGTGGACTGAGATGAGTCAGTGTATATTACCTTGTAGCTTCATACTGGCCATTAGAAAGATAAAATGGATTTTCTTCACTGTATTCATCAAACACTCCCCATCTCAGATGGGCCCATTCATGCACGAAAACCTTTCCTGCATACAAACAAACAAGCATTACATTATATATTAACAATGTATTTTGAGTTATAATGCATGTTAATGCAGTCAGTGCTGGGGAAAGATGACACAATGATTTTAAAGCTATCACTGTTATATTACTTAAATGATAAATATCAGATGCAAAATGTTTATACAGAAGAAAGACTAATGACATTCACCTCTTGACCCATAAGGTTGAGTGAGATTGTCGTCTAGGAGGAAGTTTGGAGTGAAATGAATGTACTGACTCTCAGATCCACATTCTCCATACTGATTAGTGTAGGGATCATCACCATATGCTGGATTCTGTTGATCAATTCTTATTTTGGCCTGCGTTTGATGTAGAAATTGTGCCATCAACATCCAATGTGAATAAAGTTATTAAACATATTTATTCTGTACAAGGCGGACATTAAATATATGGTACCTTTTCAAAAGATTCTGTTCTTGCTCTATCAAAATCCGGTCTATTCCATTGGGGTGGAACTAATATAGCAACTTCTTTGAAATAGACTTTTTGATCCAAAGCTTGAAAAAGATATTCAGAACCTTCAGTAACCATGTCCTGTCAGAATGAAAGTCAGTATTAAATTTAAATGTGAATATGCTATACAGCCAGACATTAAATGTGCATGTTCTAATTTGCTCAGTGGCAAACACTGTCAAGAACATAAGTTAAGAAAAACACTACTAACCTTTTACTATTGGCTCTAAATTTTACATAGACAAGCAAATATTTACCTTTATTTTGTCAACGAGTGTCTTGTCCTCTGGTACTGCTGAACTGATTGCAATGACAATATCAACGTATCCATTCCCATCTAGTTTGATTCCAGTGGAGGTGGACAACAGCAACATCCATACTGAGAGAAACACAACTCTTGAGTCCATAGCTGCAGAGTAATGAACAGCAACTCCACAATGCATTTTATATTAATGCCAGCCACAAATTAACTTGTATGCACTGGTCCCAGATAACAGGCAGTGTCATTTACTGTCATAAACTGTTGATACAAATCTGGAACCATTTACATTTGAAGTCAGAAGTTTACATACACCATAGCCAAATACATTTCAACTCAGTTTTTCACAGTTCCTGACATTTAATTTTAGAAAACCTTCTGTCTTAGATCAGTTAGGATCACTACTTTATTTTAAGAATGTGAAATGTCAGAATAATGGTAGAGAATTATTTATTTCAGCTTTTATTTCTTTCATCACATTCCCAGTGGGTCAGAAGTTTACATACACTTTGTTAGTATTTGGTAGAATTGCCTTTAAGTTGTTTAACTTGGGTCAAACATTTTGGGTAGCCTTCCACAAGCTTCTGACAATAAGTTGCTGGAATTTTGGACCATTCCTCCAGACAGAACTGGTGTAACTGAGTCAGATTTGTAGGCCTCCTTGTTCACACAAGCTTTTTCTGTTCTGCCCACAAATCTTCTATCGGATTGAGGTCAGGGCTTTGTGATGGCCACTCCAATACCTTGACTTTGATGTCCTTAAGCCATTTTACCACAGCTTTGGATGTACAGTGCATCCAGAAAGTATTCACAGCACTTCACTTTTTCCACATTTTGTTATGTTACAGCCTTATTCCAAAATTGATGAAATTTATTATTTTCCTAAAAATTCTTCCAACAATACACCATAATGACAACATGAAAGAAGTATGTTTGAAATCTTTGCAAATTTATTAAAAATAAAAAACAAAAAAAATCAAATGTACATAAGTATTCACAGCTTTTGCTCAATACTTTGTTGAAGCACCTTTGGCACCAATTACAGCCTCGAGTCTTTTTGTGTATGAGGCTATAAGCTTGGCACACCTATTTTTGGGCAGTTTCTCCCATTCTTCTTTGCAGGATCTCTCAAGCTCCATCAGGTTTGATGGGGAGCATCGGCGTACAGCCATTATCAGATCTCTCCAGAGATGTCCAATCGGGTTCAAGTCCGGGCTCTGGCTGGGCCACTCAAGGACATTCACAGAGTTGTCCCATAACCACTCCTTTGTTATCTTGGCTGTGTGCTTAGGGTTGTTGTCCTGTTGGAAGATGAACCTTCACCCCAGTCTGAAGTCCAGAGCGCTCTGGAGCAGGTTTTCATCAAGGATGTCTCTGTACATTGCTGCATTCATCTTTCCCTCAATCCTGACTAGTCTCCCAGTTCCTGCCGCTGAAAACATCCCCACAGCATGATGCTGCCACCACCATGCTACACTGTCAAAGAGTTCAATCAATGTTTCATCAGACCAGAGAATTTTGTTTCTCATGGTCTGAGAATCCTAAATCAACTGTAAATACATTTAATAGGAACTGTAAAAATAACAGCAACAATGATGTTGTATTTGTTAACATTAGTTAACTACATTTGTGAACATGAACTAACAATGAAAAATACTTTTATAGCACTTGTTAATGTTGGTTAATGTTAATTTGAACATGTATTAATACACTTAAAACATTAAAAGTTGTATATGTTAACATTAGTTAATGCACTATGAACTAAAATGAACTAATAATGAACAATAGTATATTTAGACATTAACAATAACCATGATTAATAAATGTTGTAAACAATTTTATTAAAAGGATAGTTCACCCAAAAATTACAATTATCTCATCATTTACTCACTCTCATGCCATCCCAGATGTCCCAGATGACTTTCTTTGTTCTGCAGAACACAAACAAAGATTTTTAAAAGAATATCTCAGCTCTGCATGTCCATACAATCTAAGTGAATGGATACCAAAAGTTTGAAGCTCCAAAAAGCACATAAACGCAGCATAAAAGTAATCCATAAAACTCTAGTCATTTAATCTATGTCTTCAGATGTGATATGATAGATGTGGGTGAGAAACGGATAATATTTAAGTCCTTTTTACAATAAATTCTCCTTCCTGCCCAGGGGGCAATATGCACAAAAAATGTGAATCTCCAAAAAGAAAAGAAGAATATGAAAGTGGAGACTTCAATTCTGAAGACATAGATTAAATGACTAATGTCATATGGGTTCATTTATGCTGCCTTTATGTGCTTTTTGGACATTCAAATTTCTGGCCAACATTCATCATGCTCTGTATGGACCTACAAAGCTGAAATATTTTTCTAAAAATCTTAATTTGTGTTCAGCAGAAGAAAGAAAGTCATTCACATCTGTGATGCCATGAAGTTGAGCAAATAATGAGACAATTTTAATTTTTGCAAACTTTTCTGATAATGTAATAAAATTACTCAAAATAGTAATCCACTACAAATGACTAATACGTTAAATTGTAACATACAAAAGTGGTACTGATAACTTCTAAAAAGTAATCACATTACAAATGACTGTACTTTTAAGTTACTCTAAAACTTTTCATTGAAAATGTAATAGCGTAATATCAAATTCAAAATAGTGTCTGTTTCCACCTTGTTCATTATCGCACACTTTTCCACTGTCCCAGAACAGACATTTACATGAACATGTGAATTCATATTTTAAATGTATTATACACAGTGCTGGACTGGTAATCTAGCATACTGGGCATTTTCCCTGTGGGACGACGCATTTTGTGGCTGATCAGCAGCGGACTGGCAATCGGGAGAACTGAGCGGCCCAGTGGGTAGGCCGTGAAATGAGCCGAATGGGCCGTGATAAGCTAAAATGATCTGCAGCGTTAAGCAGAACGGACCACAAAATGCGCCACAATATGCAAAAAAGGACAGCGAACCAATCTGCAGATTTAACAAATTCAAAGAGCAGATTTAACAAAGTGCAAAGAACAACAGGCTATAAATCAATTTCTTAAGTCCAAATACAAAAGTGCAATAAGTACAATAAAAGAAAAAAACTCTTAACAATATAAAATATAATACAAAAGTGCAATTTTTTAAAAGATAAAAACTCTATAGCCCAATATGGCTCTTCATAGCCAGAACAATGGCCTAAGCTTCAATCATAACCATGGGCTGCCTGGACCTCAGAACTTCTGCTTCCTTGTCTATCTAGGCAAAGTAATCTATAACTGCATCAACTGGTTGCCAGCTTCGTGGTTGATGCTAATAATAGCCAGTCCACTTGACCTCAGGTAGGTCTTTATTCATTTTAGCTTGGAAAAGCTTCTCGCTGCAGATGTGACAGTAAGAGTGCATGCTATTGTCAGCGCTATCCAGTGGTTTGGGTACAAATCGGACAGCTCTTTTTGGTGGACAAAGGAAAGCAGCTCCATTGCTGTAATTTCTGTTTTTGGAAGGTCTGGAAGGCCCTGGATCTCCCTTACTAGCTCTCTCCCTTCAAGGTCAGCTTCATCACCACAAGTGAGTGTCTCCTCAAGCTGTGCACACTGGTGTCATCAAGATTTTGGAAGTTCAGGAGCACTCAATTTATCTCTGACTTCCCTTATCTGAGACTGGAAACGGTCATCCAAAGACTGGATGCCACTGTCCACCACAACAATGAAGTAGGCCGTTTCAAGTTTCTTCATGGCATCAGCCACTGGTTCATCAGCTGCCTCATAAGCAAAGTGCCTCTTTGTGGTTCTCAGCCTCTTTTGTTGAAGCACTGCCTCCACATTCATTGTTTCACAGAGATCTTTTGCCTGATATGCTATTTTAAAACCTGGTCAAACTTGGCTATTATTTCCACTTCTTTGAGAAATTTCCCATTATTTTGGCAATGCAGGGTGTCAACCGACCCCCTGAATGCAAGGTTTCTCTCTGCTAGAGACGGGATGATTGAAACTAATCAAATTTGCATCTTTCTCCATCTCCTCTTCTCTACCTCCAGGAGTTTTTTTTTTCTTTTTTAAATGGCTTGTTCTTTCCAAGCCTTTAAGTTGTTTACATGTTCTGTGCTACGTTTCCCTGATTGGTCTAGGGGAGGAAAGCAACAGCAAATATGGATGGTGGTGAAATGAATGTGCAACAGCATGAAGCCACCTCGTCTCCAGACCCATAATTGTTTCACAATAATCACAATTATCTCATAAAAGAAAGTAGTTTTTATTTACAAGTCAAACAAAAAAAAAGGGGGGGGGGGGGGGGGGGTATCAGATTCAGAAGGGGGTATTGCCAAAACAATAAACATAACCAGTCTAACTCCTTATTAACCAACATACTTAAACTAAAAGAAAAGAAAACAAGAGTACAGCAAAATAAACTAACTCCCTTGCTAACATAAACAGGAGAAAAAGTCAAAGTGAAAATAAATGGCACCCACCTCCCTACTAACCCCAAAATTAATAAAGAAATTAACTTGCAAATTGCAAGTTAAGGAAAAACAGATTAAACCATACAGTAAATCATGAAAATTAACTCACTTCTGCCTTCAAGTCTCAATCATAAAAGGGTCACAAAGAGACTAAGGAGAGAAAACTACTACAATAAGTAGAACACAAAGATAGAGATACACAACACTATCAGCTCCTCGCTTCAACATAACATGAGGTCTGGGGTTGAAGATGAGACCTCAAAGCTGTTACACACAGTCAAGCCACCACTAACACAGCTCTGATAATGGTTGCAGTTTAAATACTCTCCTTCCCCTCCCAGCATCCAATCACAGCAGGGCAGTGATTATTGGCATCAGGTGGAAACCATTCTCCTATAAAGAGAAACAGAGAGAGAGAGAGAGAGAGAGAGAGAGAGAGAGAGAGAGAGAGAGAAAGAAACAGCACAACTTGGGCGCCCACAAACAAAACCTTACGGCTCTGGACGTAACACCCCCACCACCAAAGACTATAACCACCCACTGGTTATAAGTCAACGTACTAAGTCACTAACCACAAAAACATTTTAACTGTCTAAGGAATGAGTTCTGGACAGGGCATCGTCAATGATGTTATCAATTCCTCTCTTGTGCCGAAAGTCAAGATGGTATTCCTGCACAATTAAAGACCACCGCATTAAACGTTGATTAGTGTTAGACATGCGAGTTAAGAACACCAATGGATTATGGTCTGTATAAACCAAAATGGGGCCATCACTTCCACCCAGATAAACTCCAAAATTTTGAAGGGCTAGTAACAATGCTAGAGCTTCCTTCTCAATTACACTGTAATTTCGCTGACACTTAGTGAATTTCTTTGAGAAAAAAAAGATACAGGATGGTCAATTCCTGCTCCATCCTCCTGCATCAGGACTGCCCCGGCTCCTGCAGTGCTGGCATCAATCTGTAGCTTGAAAGGCCGTAGGAAATTAGGAGCAGAGAGAACAGGTGCAGTACAGAGGAGATCTTTTGCAGCATTGAAGGCATCCATACACTCTGTAGTCCACACAAACTTCCTGGATGTACTCAAAAGATCAGTGAGAGGAGAAACAATAGCAGCAAAATTCTTACAAAAGCTTCGATAGTAGCCACTCATTCCTAAAAAACGGCGCAACTCACGTTTGTTAGTGGGCTGGGGAAACTCAACAACAGCAGCTATCTTGGCTTCCACAGGTCGAACTTGTCCTTGGCCAACACATTTACCAAGATAGGTGACTGTTGCTTCGGCAAATTCACATTTAGCCAAATTCAGAGTTAGAGATGCCCTGCTCAACCGTTCAAAAACAACATTTAACTTTTCAAGGTGTTCCTCCCAAGTATTAGAATATACCACCACATCATCAAAATATACCTCAACATTGGTCACTTCTGACAAAACTCTGTTCATGAGCCGCTGGAACGTAGCTGGTGCATTTCGCATGCCGAAAGCCATGACAGAGTACTGTAGGAATGAATCAGGTGTGACAAATGCAGATATTTCAGAGGCACGAGAAGTTAACGGGACTTGCCAGTACCCTTTAAGTAGATCTAGCTTTGTAACATAATGAGCAGCACCAACTTTGTCAACACAATCTGGGAAGAGGAAAAGAATCGGGTTTGGTTACAGCGTTCACTTTACGATAGTCAGTGCAGAATCTGAATGTAGAATCAGACTTTGGCACTAGAATACATGGTGAACTCCATGGACTTTGACTGCGAGTTGCAAACCCATGCTCTAACAAATATGTTACCTCAGCTTTCATGATGACTCGTTTCTTTGGATTTATTCTATATGGATGTTGTTTAATGGGCTGGTTATCTCTTACATCAATGTTGTGACACAGCAAGGTAGTTTGGGAAGGAACATCAGAGAACAGGCCGGAATAGTTAACAATTAAGTCACTAACTGCTTTACTCTGTTCTTCTGTTACAGATACAGGTGCAGAATTCTGTGAAAGCAGCTGTTCACTCAGTAACCGTAGCGGGCCTCTTACGGTATGGCCAAACACCAATTCTGCAGGGCTGAATCCGAGCGACTCCTGAACACGTTCTCTTATTGCAAACATCATTAAAAGGTAGATGTGGCAGCGGGGGCGTGGTCAAGTGCCCGTCCGAAGGGAGAAAGCGGTAAGGGCGCTTGCACCTGAGCTAAATTATGTCTAACACCTGTCTCTAATTTCAGTGAGTATGGGGAGAGCGGCATAAAAGTGCACCAGTGCCTCCAGTCCACAGAGAGAGAGCGCCAGTCTAGTGTTGGCAGCTGAAGTCCACAAGAGTTTATGTTTTTCAAGAAAGTCTGTGTTCATTATAAGTAGTTTACGTTCAGTTCTGTAACTTTACTTTGGAGAAATTAAAAAGCCTTACCTTTGTGTTCCACCCCGTTTCCGCGTCCTTCCTCCTCTCTGAAGAAGCTAAATCTCGTTACAGTAGACCTTCCACCCAATCTCTACCAGTCTCTGTGCAAAATCTTCGAAGCAAAGTTTTAAGAGTCTGGTGAAACCTCTCCAATGCACCCTGAGACTCTGGATGTTATGCACTCGCCAATTGATGTTTAACTCCTAATTCACCCAGCAACTGTGTAAACACTTTTGATGTGAAATTAGAACCCTGGTCAGATTGAATAACCTTAGGCAAACCAAAGAGAGAACAGCAGCGAATTATCTCTTTAACCACTGATTTAGCTTTTATCGTGCGGAGAGGAATTGCTTCTGGATAGCCAGTCGCAGTACACATTATGGTTAAGATATATTGATGCCCAGATTTAGATTTAGGTAAGGGACCTACACAATCTACAAGCAGCCTTTCAAATGGTTTGTGAAGAACTGGAATCGGTTTTAGAGGAGCTACCGGGATGGTCTGGTTTGGTTCCCCACTAACTGGCATGTATGACATGAGCGGACAAATGTAGAAACGACAGACTTCAAACCAGGCCAAAAGTAGTATCTGGCGATTCGATAGAATGTTTTTGTAACTCCTAAATGTCCTGCTAGAACATTCTCATGAGCTAACTCCAGTACATGGCATCGATAATCAGTGGGTAATACAATCTGGCGAACCTCCTGCCACTTTGCATCACAATGCAGGGGTTTCCACTTACGCATCAGAATTCCATCTTCCCAAAAATATGCTATTCTAGCTTTAGGTACTTGAGTGAAGTCTACTACAGCATCTCTACAAGTGGCCAGGGAAGGATCAGTAATCTGTGCAGCAGCTAACTCCACCTTACCTACTTTCAATGTAAGTTTCGGTAACACAGGGTATTCAATGTTTTCTAACTCAACCTTTGATTTAACTTTTGTCACCCTCTCCATATCCTCAGGTTGAGAAAACAGCACAGTATCTGAGAGATCTGCAACATCTCCAAATTTCAGTGATTGAGCTCGTGTGACAGCACAGGCAGGGAATACATATGTATACTGAGTCGCAAACTCAGATACTTCAGTAGTAACGGGTTCATGAACAACAATAGGACGAGGAAAGACTTTGCCACCTGCAAGATCATTTCCTAGAATGAAACCAACCCCTTCTACCGGTAACTGTGAACATACCCCCAGCGTCACTAAACCAGTAACAAGTTCCGACTTCAAATACACTCGATGAAGAGGAACATTGACACAAACCATTCCAAAACCACGAACTAGCACATCAGTACCCGTATATGATTCAGCAGAAAAAGGGAGCATCTCTTCTAAAATAAAAGACTGCGCAGCCCCTGTGTCCCTTAAAATCCTTAACTGCCTTTTCTCTGACTCAGATGAAAGAGAGACAGTACCAGTACAAATAAACGGCTGATAAGTGGTAGCATTCACATCCTATGCTTTTGGAACCGATTGCATGAGCGCTACACTTTTGGACTTGGAAGCAGCATTTTTTTGCTTCCATGCCTTACATTCCGAAATTAAGTGATTGGGGTCGAGGCAAAAAAAACATGCTCGCCCGTCACTTGCATGTTTAGGACTCGATATTCGTCGCAAACTCTGGTCTTGTCCGGTGTTAGTATTACGACTCAGTGGTCGGAAAACTTCAAAGCTTCCCCCCATGGAAGGCTGACTTTTGTTCAATCGGGTTGCGGAAAACACATTGATGCGATAACACAAATTCATCTGCTGCAATAGCAGCGTCGGCTAGAGCCTGCACTTTTTGTTCGTTAAGATAAACAACAACATTTTCTGGCGCACACGTTTTAAAATCTTCCAGCAGGATCAACTCCTGAAGCTGCTCAAAGGTTGTGATCCCACTGGAAAGACATCACTTATCAAATAGTGTTTTCTTCTCTCTAGCAAATTCAACATATGTCTGTCTGGCTAATTTCACATGCGATCAAAATTTCTGACGATATGCCTCAGGCACTAATTCATATGCTCTCAAAACCGCCGTCTTAACTACATCATAATCGAGAGCTTGCTCGATTGGCAATGCAGCTGAGACCTCTTGCGCCTTCCCTACAAAGTTACTTTGCAAAAGTAACACCCACATGTCTTTAGGCCATCGCAGCTTTGCGGCTATATGCTCAAATGCTGTAAAATACGAATCTACTTCAGTTTCTCTGAACGATGGTACCAAACGAATGAATTTACCTACATCAAAATCAGGAGGGGAGTCAAACGGGGAATCAGAGGAGTTATACCTTGAGTTGAGCAGAATACACTTCTGGCATTTTCACTAACGACGCAGAAGGTAATCTGGATTGAGGCAATGGAATTGGCCTACGCAGCTTTAAAGCTTCTAGCTCTAACCTACGCAGCTCGATATCACGATCTCCTTTCACTTCTGCCATACGCAACTTAATACGCTCTGCCTCACATTCTTCCTGTTTTAACTTCAATTCAATCTCCTTTAACTTAATGGCTAGTAATGGCTCAGAACAAGGATCTTTAGGCTCCATGTTAGGACTAGAATCAGAAACTGCAGTCTCCAACACAGCATCTGACTCCACCCCAACGATACCCTGCTCATCTGGTGATACTAGAATGCCAGTTTTAACTAGCTCTCCAAATAACGCCTCCTTGATTACCTGTTTACTTGCTTCTTTTGGAATATTAATATGAAAGAAATCTGCTATTTCAATTAAATCTTTTTTTTGGCAACGGTTATATGCTTCCCAATAAGGATATAATGTGAACGAAATTAGATCAAATTCCATATCCTACACAGACACTCCTCCCTCATCAAAAAGTGAATCAGCCAGGCAAACAAATGTGAGAAATGCAAAAATGAAAGCACTTACCTCAAATAATTGTCACACACAAAGTATGTTTCCAATACTACAAATCAATCTCGGACGAGCACCCAATTACTGTTACGTTTCCTTGATTGGTCTAGGGGAGGAAAGCAACAGCAAATATGGATGGTGGTGAAATGAATGTGCAACAGCATGAAGCCACCTCGTCTCCAGACCCAGAATTGTTTCACAATAAATCACATAATTATCTCATTAAAGAAAGTAGTTTTTAATTTACAAGTCAAACAAAAAAAAAAAGTCTGGGGGGGGGGGGGGGGGGGGTATCAGATTCAGAAGGGGGTATTGCCAAAACAATAAACATAACCAGTCTAACTCCTTATTAACTAACCTACTTAAACTAAAAGAAAAGAAAACAAGAGTACAGCAAAATAAGCTAACTCCCTTGCTAACATAAAGTGGAGAAAAAGTCAAAGTGAAAATAAATGGCACCCACCTCCCTACTAACCCCAAAATAAAGAAAGAAATCATTAATTTGCAAATTGCAAGTTAAGGAAAAACAGATTAATTTAACCATACAGTAAATCATGAAAATTAACACTCACTTCTGCCTTCAAGTCTCAATCATAAAAGGGTCACAAAGAGACTAAGGAGAGAAAACTACTACAATAAGTAGAACACAAAGATAGAGATACACAACACTATCAGCTCCTCACTTCAACATAACATCAGGTCTGGGGTTGAAGATGAGGCACAAAAACAGTCAAGCCACCCCCAACACAGCTCTTCTTCTTCTTCTTCTTCTTTTTTGTTTTTAACGGCGGTTGGCAACCAGCTTTTGGTGCATTACCGCCACCTTCTGCCCGGAGTGTGAATCAGACAATAGGGTTACAATCTAGTTTCAATTTTAAAAAAAATAATAATAAAAATAATAATAATTATTATTATTTATTTATTTATTTATTTATTTATTTATATATATATATATATATATATATATATATATATATATATATATATATATCACACACATATATACACATACACACACACATATACACACAATCTCATTACGCACACTCACACTCATTCATTTCCCAACACACTTTCCCATATCCCTTTTTAACCTCATACTCTATTAAACAAACCAGTTTCCCTTAAGAAAGTTAACAATATTTTAACCTGTACTCTGTCACCTATGTTCAACAATCCTTTTAATGTTAATTCCTGCACTCCTAATTCCCTCAAACTATTCCTCATTATCACTCTCTGTACCTCATATCTCCCACATCTTATAATGATGTGCTCCACTGACTCCTCTTCCTGACACCACTCAAACAAGCCTGTCTCATGTTTTCCTATCATTTTCAGTGATTTGTTTAAAGCACAGTGCCCCAGCCTTAACCTTGTCATTACTGTTTCCTCTCTCCTGTACCCACCACCTAACCTAGTTATTTTTACACTCTTTTGAAACTGATACAAATGCCTTCCTTTCTCCTCCCTGTCCCACCTTTCTTGCCACATTTGGTTAGTTCTTTCCCATATGATACTTTTGACCTCTGCTTTACTTATTTTAATTTGCATTTCTATATTTCCCTTCTTTAACGCCCTCTTTGCCAATTCATCCACCTGCTCATTCCCTTTCACCCCTACATGTGCTGGGACCCACATAAATTGTACCTGTCCTCCTTGATTTTTTATCCTTGTAACTAACTGAAGGACTTCATAAAATACATCTTGACGGCTTTTTGAGTGAAAAGACCTTAAACCCACAAGGACTGAGGATGAATCGGAGCATATCAGCACCTTTTCTTGTCTTGTTTTTTCCACCCACCTTAATGCAACTAACACTGCCACCATTTCCACTGTGTATACTCCTAAAAAATCTGATGTTCTTCTATTAATTCCTATTCCTTTAGCAGGTATTGCCACCCCATATCCTGTCACTCCTGTCTCAGGTTTCTTAGAACCATCTGTATATACATGTACGAATTCTTTATAATTTTTATTTACGTGATACTTGAATGCTCTTACCAAATCTATTTGATCTTTTTCTTTCCTTTTTAACTCTAACAAATACCAGTCAATATCTGGCCAAACAAGTACCCATGGAGCCACCATCGGATATACAACTGCAGGGCTCATCTTCATATCGAACACTCCAAATTCTATTGCTACCTCATTGCCTATTCGACTAAAATGATCTCCGCCATATCTTGTGCTCTCCCATGTCTCCTGCAACACTACTTTTGTGGGGTGGAAATCATTATGTCCCTTCAGATTAGCCCAATAGTTTGTCATCAGCTGCCTCCTCCTTAATGCTAACAGCATTTCTCCCATTTCTACCTGTAGTGCAGGTACTGGTGAAGTTTTAAAAGCACCACTACACACTCTTAATGCCTGAATCATATCTAATTTCTTTAATAAAGATTTAGCTGCTGATCCATAAGCTACACTGCCGTAATCCAACACAGATCTTATCAACGCCACATATATTGTTTTTAGTGCAGAGCAACTTGCTCCCCATTCCCTACCTGTCAAACATCTCATCACATTGATTACTTTTTTGCATTTTCCTTCTACTTTCATTATATGATCTGCCCATGTTAACCGTGAATCGAAAATAACTCCCAAAAATTTGAATGTTCCAACCCTTTCCAATTCTTTCCCATACATATTTAACTTCATCCCTTCCTTAATTTGTTTTCTGGTGAAAAAGACTGTTTGTGTTTTTTCTATTGAGAAATTAAACCCCCAATCATATCCCCACTCCACCACCTCATCAATTGCTCCTTGTACTTTCCTGATTGCATACTCCATATTCCTTCCCCTTTTCCACAAAGCCCCATCATCCGCAAACAGAGATCTCCCTATATCCATTGGTACCTTTGTGAAGACATCATCGATCATGATGATAAAAAGTAGCGGGCTTATCACACTACCTTGAGGCGTTCCATTATCTACAACGTACTGACTTGATATGTCTGACCCTATTCGAACCTCAATTTTTCTTCCAGACAAAAAATTCTTTATCCAGTTAAAGATTCTTCCACCTACACCCAACATGTGCAACTTTATTAACAATCCTTCCTTCCACATCATATCATAAGCTTTTTCTATATCAAAAAACACTGTAATGACCCAACACAGCTCTTCTTCTTCTTCTTCTTCTTCTTCTTTGGATTTTTACGGCAGCTGGCATCCTTTGAGTTGCATTACCGCCATCTTCAGGCTTTATCTACCCTTTACTCATACTAGATCCGCTTGTCTAATCCAGTCCTCTTCAAAAAAAAAACAAATAACCATTTCCTACCCTCCACACTCTCTCCATACTCCAATAAACTTTTTACTCTATTATCTACCCTTCCTATATTTTGTAACTGTGTTATTTCTTGTCTTTCCTGATTAAATGTCCTGCATGTTTTAAGAACATGTTCTACTGTTTCAGCCTCCTGACACTGTTCACACATTCCTGTAGGATGTTTTCCTATAATTAAAAAAGTGTACTATTAAGATTACTATGTCCAATTCTCAACCTGCTTATTATTACCTGCTCTTTTCTATTTGCCCCCCTACTTCTTGATATACCTACTTTCCTTTGAATTTCATATAAATGTCTTCCTTTTGTTGCATTATCCCAGCTTTGTTGCCATTGTTGATTTACACTTCTCCACACTATGCCTTTCCCCTCTGATTTTGATAATTTAATATTGACTTCTACATCCTCTTTTTTAATTGCTTCTTTTGCCACCTTATCTGCTTTCTCATTTCCCTGAATTCCCAAGTGTGCAGGGACCCACATAAATATGACATTTTTCCCCTGCCTATTTATTCTTGAGTTCATAAATAAGACTTCATACAGCAGGTTCAGATGACTTCTAGATGTACCTTTCTCCATGCTTACTAGAGCTGACACAGAGTCACTACATATTAATATTTCCTTATCACTAATTTGTTCAGTCCATTCCAACGCCATCAATATGGCAAACATTTCAACTGCAAACACACTCAAACAGTCCGATGTTCTTTTACTGATTTCTACCTTATATTTAGGAATAACAACTGCAGACCCTGTTGCCTCTGTTTGCATATTCTTTGACCCATCTGTGAAAATCTGAATACTTTCTTTATACTTACATTCCTTATAACTATAATATACACTATTTAAATCAGCATTCTTATTATTACGTTTAATCTTAAGTAGCTCCAAATCTACACATGGTGTTTCTAATTCCCAGACAGGTCTGATGGGCAACACCACATTTGCGCCAAACTCTTTATCATAAACCCCTGTATCCTTTGCCATTTGATCCCCTGTCCACCCAAAACTTGTTTTCTTTGTTGTCTCCTTCTCCCAGCATGCCTGCATCACCTTTTTAGCTGGATGACTATCTCCATGCCCTCTTAAATTAACCCAATATTTAGCCCCCAGCTGCTTCCTCCTCAACCACAATGGCATTTCACCTGCTTCAACTTGGAGAGCACATACTGGGGAGGTTCTAACCGCTCCTACACACACTCTTAAAGCCCGAGCTTGTATAACATCCAAGTCTGCCAACACAGATTTGGCTGCTGACCCATATACAATACTTCCATAGTCTAACCTTGATCTTATTAAGGCTATATATATGTATTTTAGCGATGCTACATCCGCTCCCCACCCCAATCCTGCAAGACACATCATGACATTAATAACTTTTTTTACACTTATCAACTACATATCTAATATGCTCCCTCCAAGTTAATCTCACATCAAAATATACTCCCAAAAAACGAAAACTTTCAACTCGCTCTAATTTATTCCCATACAATTTCAAATACCATTCTTTGACTTTCTTCCTTGTAAAGAACATAACTTTTGTTTTTTCCACTGAAAACTTAAATCCCCATTTTGTCCCCCACTTTTCGACTTGATTGATTCCATCTTGCATTTTCTTAACTACATATTCTACATTTCTCCCTCTCTTCCACAATGCTCCGTCATCTGCAAACAATGATCTCACTATATCATTTGGAATGTTTACAAATACGTCATTTATCATAATAGAAAATAAAGTTGGACTTATTACACTCCCCTGAGGTGTCCCGTTCTCTACTATATATTGACTTGATAATTCTGCTCCTATCTTCACCTGAATAGTTCTTTCATTTAAAAAGTCCATAATCCAATTAAATATTCTCCCTCCAACACCCATTATATTCAGTTTAATTAGCAATCCTTCCTTCCATATCATATCATATGCCTTTTCCACATCAAAAAAAATACTGCAGCCATTGTCTCTTTATTTATTTGTGCTTTCCTTATTTCATCTTCTAGCCTAATCACTGAATCTATAGTACTCCTTCCTTTGCTGAAACCGCTTTGATATGAAGCCACCATTTCTCTTTTCTCCAAGTAGTATGTTAACCTCTCATTCACCATACGTTCCATTATCTTACAGATATGGGATGTCAAGGCAATTGGTCTATAGCTTCCAGGTCTACTGGCATCTTTTCCTGGCTTCCTTATTGGAATTATTATAGCCTCCTTCCAACTCCCCGGTATCATTCCATCTATCCATACTCTGTTGTACAACATTAATAATTTTTCCAGACCTTCTACACTTAGATGCTTCATCATACAATAACATATTTCATCTTTCCCTGGCACCGTCTGCCCTGCTTTGTCTAGTGCCCTTTTTAACTCTCCTATTTTAAAGGGAATATTCTGCCCATCCTCTATATTACTTTTCCTACCCAAAGCCTCCATATTTTCAGATTTTGTTTTCTCTCTAGCTCTTCTACTTTCTTCCTGCAAATTATTTGAACTATGTATTGCAACAAAAGTTTTTGCCAATAACTCTGCCTTTTCCCTTCTTGTTACTGCTGTTTCATTTCCCTCAAGTAGAACCGGATAACTCCATTCCCTCCTGACCCCCCCCCCCCCCATCTTTTTTATCATCCCCCACACTTCCCCAACCTGAGTTGTGTTTCCAATAGTATCACAATACTCCCTCCATTTTAATCTTTTTGCCTGTCTTATTGTCCTTCTTACTACTGCCTGTGCTTGCTTATACTGAATCAAATGTTGAAAATTATGAGTTCTTTTAACTAGTTTAAATGCCTTATTTCTATTTTTCACTGCTTCCTTGCATTCATCATCCCACCATGGTACTACTTTCTGCCCTGTTCTGCCTTTGCTTTTAGGAATTGATTCTATTGCAGCCAATATTAAACCTTGCTTTAACTTACTGTCCATTGTTTCTATGTTCATCCCTTCATGTATCTGACTTAAATATTTATCACTTATATCAAGAAATTTCTCCCAATTAGCCTTCTCAAAAATCCATTTCCCCCCTCTGTTTTCTATGACCAATGGTGTTTCCATATTTATCTTGCACCAAATTGGATAATGATCACTCCCTATAGTTCCTTCATTATACACTGACCAATCACATACTGATGCCATGGAATTTGATACCAAAGTTAGATCTAACACAGATCATTTATGCATACTAAATCCTTTTCATCAAGTAACTCTTCTATCACCTGTCCATTTGTATCTGTTCTATCACTACCCCATAATGTGTTATGTCCATTAAAATCTCCACACCAAATGACATTACTACCATCCTGCCCTTCTATCTCTTCCAGCTTCATTAATTCTATTTTTCAGGTTATAATAATTTTTTTCGGGTTATAATAATTCACAACCGTTACTTCTTTCCTTGCCCATATTTTCACTACCACATACTCTTGTTCTCTTCCAACCCCTAAAATCCTATAAGGAATACCCTGCTTCATAAAAGTGACACATCCCCCACCTACCCCCAGTATCCTATCTCGCCTCACAATTACATACCCATGTAGAACAAAATCCAATTTTGGATTTAACCAGGATTCTTGTATACACACTATGTCAGGTTTTTCCCCCCTACTAACTAAAAACTGTTTGAAATCTTGCCCATTAGCTATCAAGCTTCTCGCATTCCACTGAAGAATTAACATGATTAGTATTAGAACTAACAACCCACTCATGCTGTTTCTTGAATTGACTGTATACTAAGTTCATCTCTTACTTCCTCCCACCTTAATCCTATCATATCTAAATGATGCACTGCAGCTTTTACTATGACCTGGATCCGTTCAGTTTTAGATTTGATCTCATATGTTGCATTTATCACTCCTGCAATGAATGTCACCATCTTCCTCTTCTCTACCCATGCCTTCTCATCTTGCTGTTTTCTCCCCACCACTTGCTCTTTACTACATCCTCCCTCCTTATGCTTCTTATTCTCTCCTACCATCTTAACTGCCTCAGCATATGAAACTTTTTCCTTTACTCGAATTTGTTGTACCTCCACTTCTTTCTTCAACACCTCACACCCCCAATATGCAACACTGTGATTGCCTCCACAGTTACTACATTTAGGACTCACTCCTTCACCACACTTTCCGTATTCATGATCCCCTCCACACCTAGCACATTTCCTCTTTCCTTTGCATACTTTGGCAGTTAAAACATCTCATAGGTTTTGGTATGTATTCCCTTACATTATATCTCACAAAACCGCAGTAAACCTCCTTTGGAATCTCTTTTCCACCAAACTCTACCAGAACAGTTTCAGTCTCCATTTTCTCTATTCCTCTTGTCATTCTTATTACACTCTTAACTGATCCCTCCCTTACTTTTAAGTTCTCCATTAACTCCCTCATACTGACATTTAGAGGAACTCCAGATATCACCCCTTTACTACCATTAATTCTTTGTTCTCCAACTCTTACAACCTTAAATACTTTGATTTTCCCAATACAAGTCATTTTCTTTGCTTTCACCACTTGTTCTTCACTACTACACCCTATTAACAAGTTTCCATCTCCCAATACTTTTGCATGATTTACTTCAATGGATCAGTTTTCTTTACCCCCCCCCCCCCCCCCTCAAATCTTAACACTACGCTGAGCACTCCTGCCTTTGGATTCTTCCTCTCACTTTCTCCTCCCTCATTTTCTGTTTCACTTAAACTACCCATGTTTTTCTTTCTTTTAAACCTACCTGCATTTCTGTTCTCTCTCCGTTTTACCACCTTTTCCCATCCTTTTCCTCCCCTCTCATCTACGTAATTTCCCTCTTCCTCACTAAACTCCATACTGTTACTATCTTCTGTCTCCCTCCCTGCCATTTTATCCGAGTTCGTAAGGAACCACGCAGAACTACCGTTCCGGACCTATACAGGCCGTCGGTCAATAGTCCTGCACAGTATTCCCCACAAAACTCAATTCTATAATTCAAGCACAAACTCACTGAAATTACTTCTTCCACAAGCCAAACTCACGCCAACCCAGTGTCCGCTTCCTCTCAACGTGCCTTCCTCCTAACACCGGCTTTCCCTCTTTGAAAGTCAACCGGGCGTCTAAACCAGTCCGCGATGTGGTGCTATCGTCACCCAGGCGATCACTAGTGTCAAGCCCCAACACAGCTCTGATAATGGTTGCAGTTTAAATACTCTCCTTCCCCCCCCAGCATCCAATCACAGCAGGGCAGTGATTATTGGCATCAGGTGGAAACCATTCTCCTATAAAGAGAAACAGGGAGAGAGCGAGAGAGAGAGGGAGAAAAACAGCACAACTTGGGCGCCCACAAACAAAACCTTACGGCTCTGGACGTAACAGCTGTTGTTAAGTATCCCCAGTATTGTCCCAATATTCATCCAGTCCTGTTGTCCCACTGTATTAAGCTTTGCAGATTTTTTGGAGAATAATTTACAGCAAAAACAGTAGACAGCATCCTTCTTTTCTGAATACATCAACCAGCTACGTCTAATTTTCTCACCATTAACAAGTGGCCTAAACATATAACGATGGTGGAATCTTCTATTTTGTCTTTTTGGAAAAACAAAGTCTTGGTTCACCTGCCAAGACTTAGGACCTCAGTAAACATTAGCTAGCTAGCTAGCCAGCTAAGGTTTGTAGCTAGCTAAGAAGAGCATTGGCGCTGCAGCTGCTGTTGTGGTGGTTTAAAAATGATATCAATAGATACCAATATGCTTGCTACTTGCAGCTTACCTTTTTCTTGACTTCTTTTCTCCTCTTCAATTTTTTTCTTTTTTCTTTTCTCTGATCCAGGTGGGTACGTTCACTTCATGATGGCTGGACGTCTGTTACCTAGATGGACGGTGGCGCGGGAGAGAGAGATCGTTTACGGACATGTCTGTCATGTGTGTGTTTGTGTGGTTTCTTTCAGTTTATCATTAAAATATTATTTATATTGTCAAGCCGGTTCTCGCCTCCTCCTTTCCCTTAAATCCCTTTATAACATTTTATTAACTCTTCATTTGTTCTCAGCAGGTAAAAATACCACCATATATACATATATAAATCCAACGAGCGCATTTCACCCAGCAGCCAGCATCTTTTTGGATGTTCGGTGAGTTCTGTCAAAAAATATACGTCATAAAAGCTTTCCAATGAGATTGTGACTTTTTCCTGATGCCTTTTGTTTTGTATTGTTAGGTTCGGTGTTAAAAATGCCAGTGTGACAGTTAAGGTAACTGTGACCTGATTACAATAATTTAAAATGTAACACATTACACCAGTTTTTGGACTAAATTTAATCATTTGTAATCAGATTACACTGAACTGAAAAAGAGTAGACATTTACAGTAAAAAAAAAAAAGAACAGGAAAGTCCAATACTCAACATTAGTACTCAGCATCATGTTGGTAAGGATTTCCCACTTTACAAGTAAAAAAGCTTATCACCGGGTTAAAGCCTGGTCTTTTTGCTCTAACACATGAATTGACTTCACCAAACAAAACAAAAAATTTTTGTCTGAAATGAGGAAACTCCTCTAAGGTATGTTTAGTGAATAGTGTCTTGAAAGAAGCAAACTGGAACTAACCAGCAAAAAGACAGACGTAGAATGCGCAAACAACTGCAAAAGGACAAGAATTAGAACTCTAAAGAAACTATAGCATTATCTGAATCTAGCAAAGAAAGAAATAAGTATGACAATATGAGAACAAAATTATATAAAATGGTATGATATCACTGTAATCACTGTACAAGGAAATGAACAAGTATTATCTAACCCATGTTAAAACATTATCTTCTGAACTTGTTATAATTTCACAGCACTTGAATTTTATTTATCCTTTATAGCTTCCTTGTACGTGCCTACACAAGGCAATTATTGCTCAACTATCACAAAAAAAATAATCAAGTAGTTGGCCTATAATGTTATATGGCCTTTTGTGTGTGTGTGAGACATATGCTCCTAACCCTTGATGTTCTAAGTGTCTCATGTTGTCAGTGATTTTTCTTTATTTTATTTAGGCCAAGCAGAAATGTTATGTCTGTGCGGAGGGCGGGTCGGGTCCTGATTCCACACACCCGGCCCCTAATCAGGCTAATCAAGCCTCAGAGAGGAAAAAAGGCCTATATCTCTGCAGTGCAAGATGTAGAGAAACAGATAGGCAATTTTAATTGTACCTGAATCCTTTATGTTATAGGCAAAATTTAATTGACACAGATAAGGGCAATTAACATGTCAAAGATATTTGAGGTAAAATGTCCAAGATTTAGACCAGACATTTTCCAAGTGAAAAAAAAGCAATAACCAACAAGTGTTTTACCCCTTCACTGCTAGAACTGTGTGAAATGAAACAGTCACTTAACAGCTTTTACTGGAAGAAAAAAAGAGACCTCCTGGTTGTGTAAACGAAAGAAAACACTTTATTAAGCTTTATAAATAGAAACAGTTTAGCACAGTTTCATCACGTCCCAGTGCTTATGATCAATGATCTCACAGTGCACAGAAGGTACAGTATATGGGCTTTGTTCACAAATATGGCAGAGAGAGAGAGAGAGTGGTCATACAGCAATGAAACTGGTGAATAGCTGTAATGTCAGGCAGTGCAGAGAAGCAATTCCTTTAGTAACCTCTGTGAAGTTGGAACCCAAATTAAACCAAATCTATACCATTCATTTGTGCTGATTTGTTCCGCAAAAATTAACTTTTTGCTGGTTCTGTGTTTAAGATATTAGACATATTTTTTTTTTGCCTGTGTGACATCACGCTCCACCCCATGAAGTCCAAATAGCTCCAAACTGGTATCGTTTGTTTGTGCTCGATTTGTGTCATTAAAATAAATATCATGCCATATTCCTTTCTTTGTATTTACAAGATAGCTTTTGGATCAGTGAAATCACGCATGTCAATCTCTCTCACTTGTCTCCATCATTTATGCTCGCTTCTGGTTTGTGCAGTGTTTGGTATCATTGAAGCATTCATTTTTTTGGCAAAGATTAAATTTTTCACCCCATCAAATTCAAACACAACTCTCTTTCTCTGTCAGGTAATAGATTTGGTCTGATATTTAAACCAGGGATGAAAACTACTCATCTTTCAGCTAATGTCACTTTTTCTGAAGCTAATATGACCTAATTTGTTGGTAAAATTTCTAAATGGTCCTTATTAAAATCTTTAATGGTACTTTAAGCTTAAAAATAAACTAAAAACTTGAAACTCAGTTATTCTAGCAAAACATAGCAAGATACAATACAGTTAGTAAATAAAATTCATATCATGAACTTATAAATATAAAATAAATATATTCTACACAACCAGTCCAAAAGGACACTAGGTTTAAGGCACTTAAGTGTTGTAATGGCTTGTTTTGTTTATGGGGTGGGGTTATCACTTTGTTCAGCAGTCTCAAATATGGCCTATAAACAAACCATAATTTGCTGCACAAACATGCAAGGGCGTACAGTAGATTTGGCTTGAACATTGGGGGGGTTGCAGCGCGATGCATTTTCATGCTTCCATTGATCATGGTATATTTATGATGGGGGGGGGGGGGGGGTATTTTTTGCTGTTGCATTTGAAGTTTGATGGGGTCAAATTAAATCTTTGCCAAAAAATTTATACTTCAACAATACCAAACACGGCACAAACCAGAAGCGATCACAAACGATGGTGGAAAGCACCATTTACTGCTAGAGTTAATGACATTTTAAACATGAAATAAATGTGATTTATTAATGCATAATTTTATTTTTAAATACATTTTTAAACATGAATTAAATAAACACATAAATCTTTTTTTTTTTTAATGCAATTTAAAAGGTGCATATAAAAATCACTTATGTGCTGTTTTATTGCTAAATATATGTTTTAATTTTAAAAAATGTATTTAAATAAACAATTAAATGTGTCTATTTATTTGTCCATTTATAAATTGGTTTACAGTGTAAACTGTAAACTGAAGACACAGGCTGTGTCCGAAAATCCCCTTTTCTCCCCAATTCCCACAACTTAGTAGGTCCTTGTGGTGGAACGGTAACTCACCTCAATCTGGGTGGCGGAGGAGAAATCTCAGTTGCCTCAGATTCTGTAACAGTCAATCTGCGCATCGTATCACGTGGCTTGTTGTGCATGACACCGCCGAGACTCCCAGCATGTGGAGGCTCATGTAATCTCAGAGATCCACACGCAACTTAACATGCACACCATTAAGAGGGAGAACCACTAATCATAACCACGAGGAGGTTACCCCATGTGACTCTACCCTCTCTAGCAACTGGGCCAGTTTGGTTGCTTAGGAGACCTGCTGGCTGGAGTCACTCAGCACACCCTGAATTTCAACTCGCGACTCCAGGGTTGGTAGTCAGCGTCAATACTCGTTGCGCTACCCAGGCCCAAAATAAGGTGCTTTTTAATCTATTCAGAGACCAGTCACCTTTAGGGTTCCATTCATCCAAAAATGCTGATGTTTAATCTTTTAACTGATTAGGCAGCTGCCTACCTTTTCGAATGAAGCCAAATTTTGTGTAAAACAGCCTTAGCAAAAGCGTCACTCTGATCCCGGCGTCCTCTGTCAGTGTTGTTGATTTCATTGTTATTGTTGCTATTGAATCGTGCGTGCAAAACATCTAAAAAAAAACGTTACAACAGGGGTTACTTTTGTGAGTGACAATGTAAAAGAGGAAGTCTCCTCACCTAGTAAGTTATTAAGGGAAAAGTACCGGGACTGTAGGTGGGAAAGGACATATTGGTCAATTGATATCATGATGCTAACACAGCATTGGCTCTGCCTTATATATGGATTCGTTCAACAATGCAGTAGGTTGGTCTTCTTGTGACACCTAGCTTCAAGTGACACTGACTTAATCCTACACAGCAGGTGGCAGTAATAAACTGTCTAAAACTTGATTCAGCCAAAACCCGGAGCAGAATTCCCATAGGATATTTGCACAAGATACCATGTTTGATTTCTGGTTTAGAGAGTGCGCGCATAGCCACTTCTGGTTTCACTAGGCACTGCTCTAGAGACTGCTGAAAATGCCATTTTATACAAGGTTTTTAAAGAAAAGGGATTTAAAAAGTATTTTAGAATCGCAATGAAGTCACAGGAGGTCACATCTCATAAACAGTGTTCATTTAAGGCTGTTGTTGACCACACCCATGCCGCACACTATGTAATTGTTAGGTGAAACACACTTGAGTCTTGAAACAGCTGTGAATCCTTTCTGCACACAGTCTCCCCCTTTACACACACACATACTGTACACAAAACATTCAGGAACAGCTCTCAATGCAAGCCAGTCATATGCATAACACAACAAATTTCTCTTAACATTTCAACAAGTTACAGTATGTATGGAGTTACATCGATGACTATAATGGAAGAAATTGTAATAAACATCAGAAACAGCAGTAGCTTATCAAGTTTCTGTGAACATGAATAAACAATGCTAGGCTTGGATACAGATTTGGTAAGATATATAAATTTAAGTTGGACGAACAACAGCAGTGTAAATAATGTCAGAGACAGTGGCGGCTGGTCAATAGGGGTACTGCCCCCTTCAATTTATCCAGAGAATAAGGCAACTTAAAGGAATAATTCACCCAAAAATGACAATTTGCTGATCCACCCTCAGGTCATCCAATGTGCCATGTATTGGAGTTTCTTTCTTCATTAAAACAGAATCTAAGATTTTTAGGATTTAATTTAAACAATGCAAGTGAATATACTCCAAAATGCATATATAGGGTCAAAATATTCCACAGGACTCGTCGACAAATAAAGTTCTTCTGAACCCAAACAATTCATTATTTTTAGAAACAAAACAATACTAATATACTTTTTAACTACAAATGTTCGCTTCCGTACATCTCTGTGACATGCGCTCGTGAGAGGGATGACATAAGCTTGTTGGTAAGTCACACATCACGTGGAGTACATTCACTTGCATTGTTTAAAGGAGGAGGCCTGAAATGAAATCCTAAAAACCTTAAATTCTGTTTTGATGAAGAAAGAAACTCTTGGATGACCTGAGGGTAAATTATCAGCCAATTTTCCTTTATGGGTGAACTATTCCTTTAAACATGTTAAACATAATTTAATTATATATTGCAAAATAATTATTAAATACATTTTAGTCGTACTATGTGCCTGGTAGTCATGTGTTAGCATTTATTTGAAAACATATTTTTACAAAACAAATTATTTGGTTAATTTCTGTCTGAATACATGGGCAATAATTTCGGTGTGCAGGGCTCGGCCAAATAAGTGTGTATGTAACCTATACCTAACCTAACCTAACCCTAACCCCCAATTTCCACCAACTGCGGAACAGCCGCGGATCGGCTCCGCTGCGTGTCGGATCCGTGCTCCGCCGTCCTTCAATACCTACCAGATCCGGATTTGTTGCGGAACGGCTGCGGCTATGACTGACAGCTGAAGTCACGTGGACACACGATATCTTGCGAATTTACATATGATCGCGCAATATAACAGGATGTAGTTTTTAAAAAGAACCACAAAACCAGCAACAGTTTGTTTCCATCCAGAGGAGTGGAGGGGAAACAACTCTGTGCTGACCTGCTAATCTCCCTTTTTTGCGGAGATTGTGATTCAACCAAGTACAATATTTTTTTCCACTTTAGCAAATGTCAAACCCAATATTAAATAAATGGTTATTTATATATATATATATATATATATATATATATATATATATATATATATATATATATATATATATATATAGTTTAACTGAAATTCAACTTACTTCATTACATAACCTAATACCTGTAAATAAAGTTATTCATGCAAATCAAACAACCCTGCAATGTCTGCTTAATTCAAAATTTTGAATGGGTTTAACATGTATAGCTAGAGAATGCCTTTACAAGTACATGGATAAACTATTTGCTTTCTATCTGCATTTATTGGACAAAATTAGTGACTTTACCATCCACACCCATTACTCCTGCTACTGTTTTCCACGCCATTTCCTTTTTAAGGTTGTCCTTATAAAAAGGATGCGACGGGTCATAAATGATTTGGTGATTTTGTACTTCCAGAATCAGCATCTCCTCATCCATGGTGTAGTGCAGGGAAATACGATCCGCCGTGAGCACTGGGTATTTTATTTTGAAAATTACCGGATATTTTATTTTGTTTCTGTGCTCGACTTCCTGCGGCGCTCTCCGGCATACGGCAAAAATAGAAACTATGCGCATCTGCTCCGGAGGGCTGCGGTCGCCGGAGCTGGGACGGAGTCGGAATGCAGACGTTCCGCAGTCAGTGAAAATACACACATTGACTTTAATGGAAACCTATTGACTCCGCCGCCGTTCCGGAGCGGATCTGCAGCCGTTCCGCAGTTGGTGGAAATTGGGGGTAACCCTAGGTCCTTAAACTTTGGGCAAGCAGGTGACCTGAGATTGCTCTCTAATTGGTTGCATCAGATTTTCCCACGGGGCACTCTCTGCGCCCTGGACACTCCCACATTTGTTAGTAGCGTATCAGTATTGTTTAAATTCTTTGGGCCAAATGCGGCCCAAAATCGATTGGATGAACCAATTTCCACTCAGCAGCTCATTGGTTGACTGATTGTTAGATTTTTAATTGAGATTGTTAGATTGTTAGTTGAGATTGTTAGTTGACTAATTGTTACATTGTTAGATGAGCTTGTTAGATTTTTAGTTGGGATTGTTAGATGAGATTATTAGATTTTTATTTGACTAATTGTTAGATGTGATTGTTAGATTGTTAGTTGAGATTGTTAGATAGTTAGTTGAGATCGTTAGTTGACTAATTGTTAAATGAGGTTGTTAGTTGACTGATTGTTAGATTGTTAGTTGAGATTGTTAGTTTGCTAAGATTGTTAGTTGACTAATTGTTAGGTTGTTAGTTGACTGATTGTTAGATTATTAGTTGAGATTGTTAGATTGTTAGTTGACTAATTGTTAAATGAGGTTGTTAGTTGACTGATTGTTAGATTGTTAGTTGAGATTGTTAGTTTGCTAAGATTGTTAGTTGACTAATTGTTAGGTTGTTAGTTGACTGATTGTTAGATTATTAGTTGAGATTGTTAGATTGTTAGTTGACTAATTGTTAGATTAGATTATTAGATTTTTATTTGGCTAATTGTTAGATGAGATTGATAGATTGTTAGATGAGGTTGTTAGATAGTTAGTTGAGATTGTTAGTTGACTAATTGTTAGGTTGTTAGTTGACTGATTGTTAGATAGTTAGTTGAGATTGTTAGTTGACTAATTGTTAGGTTGTTAGTTGACTGATTGTTAGATTATTAGTTGAGATTGTTAGATTGTTAGTTGACTAATTGTTAGATGAGATTATTAGATTTTTATTTGACTAATTGTTAGATGAGATTGATAGATTGTTAGTTGAGGTTGTTAGATAGTTAATTGAGATTGTTAGTTGACTGATTGTTAGATTATTAGTTTAGATTTTTAGATTGTTAGTTGACTAATTGTTAGAAGAGATTATTAGATTTTTATTTGACTAATTGTTAGATGAGATTGTTAGTTGACTAATTGTTAGGTTGTTAGTTGACTAATTGTTAGATTGTTAGTTGATATTGTTAGATAGTTAGTTGACTAATTGTTACATTGTTAGATGAGCTTGTTAGATTTTTAGTTGGGATTGTTAGATGAGATTATTAGATTTTTATTTGACTAATTGTTAGATGTGATTGTTAGATTTTTAATTGAGATTGTTAGATATTTAGTTGAGATAGTTAGTTGACTAATTGTTAAATGAGGTTGTTAGTTGACTGATTGTTAGATAGTTAGTTGAAATTGTTAGTTGACTAATTGTTAGGTTGTTAGTTGACTGATTGTTAGATTATTAGTTGAGATTGTTAGATTGTTAGTTGACTAATTGTTAGATGAGATTATTAGATTTTTATTTGACTAATTGTTAGATGAGATTTATAGATTGTTAGTTGAGATTGTTAGATAGTTAGTTGAGATATTTAGTTGACTAATTGTTAAATGAGGTTGTTAGTTGACTGATTGTTAGATTGTTAGTTGAGATTGTTAGTGTGCTAAGATTGTTAGATGACTAATTGTTAGGTTGTTAGTTGACTGATTGTTAGATTATTAGTTGAGATTGTTAGATTGTTAGTTGATATTGTTAGATAGTTAGTTGACTAATTGTTACATTGTTAGATCAGCTTGTTAGATTTTTAGTTGGGATTGTTAGATGAGGTTATTAGATTTGTATTTGACAAATTGTTAGATGTGACTGTTAGATTGTTAGTTGACTAATTGCTAGATGAGATTGATAGATTGTTAGTTGAGATTGTTAGATAGTTATTTGAGATAGTTAGTTAAATGAGGTTGTTAGTTGACTGATTGTTAGATTGTTAGTTGAGATTGTTAGTTTGCTAAGACTGTTATTTGACTAATTGTTAGGTTGTTAGTTGACTTATTGTTTGATTATTATTTGACTAATTGTTAGATTGTTAGTTGATTTATTGTTAGATTGTTAGTTGAGATTGTTAGATAGTTGACTAATTGTTAGATTGTTATTTGAGATTGTTAAATAGTTAGATGTGATTGTTAATTGACTGATTGTTAGATGAGATTGTTAGATTGTTAGTTGACTAATTGTTAGATTGTTAGATGTGATTGTTAATTGACTAATTGTTAGTTGAGATTGATAGATTGTTAGTTGAGATTGTTAGTTTACTGATTGTTAGTTGACTAATTGTTAGATTTTTAGTTGACTAATTGTTAGTTTGTTAGATGTAATTGTTAGATTGTTAGTTGAAATTGTTAGTTGACTGATTGTTAGATTTTTAGTTGACTAATTGTTAGCTTGTTAGATGTAATTGTTAGATAGTTGAAATTGTTAGTTGGCTGATTGTTAGATTGTTAGTTGAGATTGTTAGATTTTTAGTTGACTAATTGTTAGATTGTTAGATGTAATTGTTAGTTGAGATTGTTAGATAGTTAGTTGAAATTGTCAGTTGACTAATTGTTAGGTTGTTAGTTGACTGATTGTTAGATTATTAGTTGAGATTGTTAGATTGTTAGTTGACTAATTGTTAGATGAGATTATTAGATTTTTATTTGACTAATTGTTAGATGAGATTGTTAGATTGTTAGTTGAGATTGTTAGTGTGCTAAGATTGTTAGTTGACTAATTGTTAGGTTGTTAGTTGACTGATTGTTAGATTATTAGTTGAGATTGTTAGATTGTTTGTTGACTAATTGTTAGATTGTTAGATGACTAATTGTTAGATTGTTAGATGACTAATTGTTAGATAGTTAGTTGACTAATTGTTACATTGTTAGATGAGCTTGTTAGATTTTTAGTTGGGATTGTTAGATGAGGTTATTAGATTTGTATTTGACAAATTGTTAGATGTGACTGTTAGATTGTTAGTTGACTAATTGTTAGATGAGACTGATAGATTGGTAGTTGAGATTGTTAGATAGTTAGTTGAGATAGTTAGTTGACTAATTGTTAAATGAGGTTGTTAGTTGACTGATTGTTAGATTGTTAGTTTGCTAAGATTGTTAGATAACTAATCGTTAGGTTGTTAGTTGACTGATTGTTTGATTATTATTTGATTTATTGTTAGATTGTTAGTTGAGATTGTTAGATAGTTGACTAATTTTTAGATTGTTAGTTGAGATTGTTAAATAGTTAGATGTGATTGTTAATTGACTGATTGTTAGATGAGATTGTTAGATTGTTAGTTGAGATTGTTAGTAAATTGAGATTGTTAGTTGACTAATTGTTACATTGTTAGTTGAGATTGATAGATTGTTAGTTGAGATTGTTAGTTTACTGACTGTTAGATTGTTAGTTGACTAATTGTTAGATTTTTAGTTGACTAATTGTTAGCTTGTTAGATGTAATTGTTAGATTGTTAGTTGAGATTGTTAGTTGACTGATTGTTAGATTTTTAGTTGACTAATTGTTAGCTTGTTAGATGTAATTGTTAGATAGTTAGTTGAAATTGTTAGTTGGCTGATTGTTAGATTGTTAGTTGAGATTGTTAGATTTTTAGTTGACTAATTGTTAGATTGTTAGATGTAATAGTTAGTTGAGATTGTTAGATAGTTAGTTGAAATTGTTAGTTGACTGAATGTTAGATGAGATTGTTAGTTGAGATTGTTAGTTGACTGATTGTTAGTTGAGATTGTTAGATTGTTAGTTAGTTGAGATTGTTAGTTGACTGATGTGGCACGGTGGAGGGCGGGACCGGGGCATGATTACGCACGCCCGGTCCCGTATTAGGCTAATCAAGCCACCAAGAGGGATAAAGGCCACTCGCGGACCGCAATGCGAGAGAGAGAGATCGTTCACAGACATGTCCGTCATCCTATGTGTTTGTCTTTTGAGTTCCTCATTAAACCTTTAAGTTATATGTCAAGCCGGTTTCTCGCCTCTTCCTTGCCCATGAACGTGATCTGTTTTACATTGGTGCCGAAAGCCCGGGAAGGAAGAGGGATTCGCCGTAACGGAGTTCTCGCAACTGCCCAGCGGAGCAGCCGTGGCCATCTGCCGGGGGACGGAGGAGCCCAGCCGCCTGGACAAGGAGGAACGGCCGCCGACCGCGAGGGGAGGAGGGGCTCCTGGCCGACCACCTGGAGCGGTTAGGGCCGCTGCCAGGGGCGGAGGATGCCCCTACCAGCCGCTGAAACGCGGAGGGGTCGAGGGAAGACCGCCGTCCGTGAGCGGGGAGGGGATCGCGACCGACCGCCTGGAGCGGGAGAACCGCTGCCAGGAGCGGGGGAGTCCCCTTCGGCACCCCGGGAACGCGGCGGGGTGTTCCGTCCGCCAGGGGCTGAGGACTGCCTCTGATCTGCCCGGAGAGGCACAGCTGTCGTGTGGTAGAGGGTGGAGAAGTGGCTGAGGAACGAGCTACGGCGTATCAGAGAACCGGCGAGTAAGTTTTTTTTTTTTTTTAAATCTCTCTCTCCTCTCTCTCTCTCGCTGCCGCTCTGCGTTGGCCTTTTCCCTCTTTTTAAATTCTGGTGTTTGTGGGATGGGAGGTACTGCCCAGTGCAGGAAGGCCCCCCCCCACATTTTTAATTATTGTTGTTTCCCTCCCCTTGCCCCCTCCCTCGTCCAGGTTGATGGGGATGACCCGCCGGCAGACCGCGCGGGAGACCCCCCCCCCCCCCCCCCCCCCCCCCGGGGATGTATGTCAGGCCGGGGGTCCCCAGCCTGAAAGAACAGGGGAGGAATGTGGCACGGTGGAGGGCGGGACCGGGGCGTGATTACGCACGCCCGGTCCCGTATTAGGCTAATCAAGCCACCAAGAGGGATAAAGGCCACTCGCGGACCGCAATGCGAGAGAGAGAGATCGTTCACGGACATGTCCGTCGTCCTATGTATTTGTCTTTTGAGTTCCTCATTAAACCTTTAAGTTATATGTCAAGCCGGTTTCTCGCCTCTTCCTTGCCCATGAACGTGATCTGTTTTACAACTGATTGTTAGATAGTTAGTTGACTAAATGTTAGAAAGTTAGTTGAGACTATTAGTTGACTGATAGATGGTTGAGATCGTTAACGCAATTGAAGTTGAACTGCCAAATTTCAGGTTGGCACAGCATTTCTTCCAAATGAAAGAAAATTCAGATGTATCTTAAAAAAAAAAAAAAAAAAAAAAGTTTCACAATGTGTTCACCTGAAGAAAAAAAAAGGAGAGGAGCTTGGACTGGATCAGCCTGATTTCCAAATTCAGCAGTCATCAAGTGATCGAGGACGAGCTTACACCTGTGCTTTCACCAGCTCGTGTTATGGCAAACAGAATTGGCTAGCTAGATGCTGTGTAAGTAATACCTTTTATTGTTTTCCCTGTATGCTATTTCAAAGTCCTGTCACTGAAGCGGTGTGGACATCAATGGGGGTACGAGACTTAAAACATCTTTCTGAAAAATGTAAATGTCATTAAAGTAGCCGCAGCCATCAAGAAAATGCTATGAAGCTACAGTTTTTTGGGAAGCTTTGCATTGCTGAACAGCTAGATGAAGGCTACAGGATTGGCATAAGAAGGCACAATGAAGAGGTGACAAAAAATCTACAAATCCTGTCTAGAATAATACACTGTGTGAAATTTCATGGCCATGATGAGAGTGAGAGCTAGGATAAACCAGGGATATTCCGTGGTCTGGTGGATTTTGTTGCTTCCCTTGATGGAGTGTTGAAAGAGCACCTGGAGTATGACACTGTGTTTAAGGGAAATTTGAAAACTGTGCAGAACGAGCCATTGGACTGTATGTTATCTGTTGTGAGTGAACATATAATCAAAGAAGCACGGTACAGTGATTTCCTCTCAATCCAGGCAGATGAGACAATGGATGTAGCCACACAGTGCCAACTTGTGCCTCTGCAGTCAGCTACAGCTAACTCCATTGCTACAGCACTAAAAGAGCATCTTGCTGCCATCCTTCCTGAGGATCAGAAGATTTCCCACTATATGAACCTGCTATGCACATCAGCTCAATCTGATAATGCAACAGGCCACTTATCATATAGCAAAAGTGAGAATATTTGGTGCATTTGCCAGATTTTTTTTCCAGATCATCCAAGCCCACAAGTGTTCTTGATAAAGTAGTGGCCCATAGACTACCAACATCCAGCAATGTCAGATGGAACTTTCACAGCCATATCACGAGAGGACCTCAACTGCAACTTTTCCTCATTACTGTCAGAGAGGCAGGAGCCTTCGCCATGCTGTGGGAGGATCAGGAATTTAAGTTCTTCTGCAACTTTTCCACCACATCATGCCACATGTGGACCTCCTCTATGCCAAATTCCAGAAAAAGGACATAGATTCGGTCCATGTCATTGGGAGCATCCATCAGTTCCAGCGGGACATGCAAAAGATCAGGTAGTAGCTGTATTCCTCATTGTTGTTGTTGTGCTAAATTTTCTTTCTCCTTTGCAGAAATTCTCTCCATTCCATGGTTGACCAAATCAGTGTAGGTCGTTCTCAGCTAGCAAAGGGGCGTTAGTCACTCAGTCCAGAGGTCCATGAATGGATTGCAGCAGAGGTGAGTTTTTAAAAAAAAAAAATCAGTCACAGTCCATGTTACACTGAAGCACAGTATATTTATTTTAATCTTTTAAGAAGATGTGCTCCGACATTTAAATTTAGCATCAAATAGAGTGTTGTTTACTATGCCATGCATGTATGATCAATGGGAGGAATTTAATTGATATTATTATTTATATATATATGTCTTATAACTTCAGGATCCATTCTTTGCTACAAGATTTAAGCAATAATATTTTTAAATCATCAAAGACAAATTTCCAAACACCCATAGAAGGTCAATTCAGACAATGCAGTTTAAAGGTGTAGAACGTAAGACTCAGAAACCCTTGTTATTAATGACAACGGTGGCATTTTTTTTTGGGGGGGGGGGGGGGGGGGGGGCTTATAGTATGTGTAGGAGTCGGTGTTGTGCTGCGATTCCATCTCTAAGATAACATTACCTAGTGTTGCAGTTTGTTGTCGCTGTTGAATAGTGGAAGCACTGAGGCAAGGCTCTCAGTAGTGAGCATAAACATCACATCCTTTGGATTTTCCCGGCAAAAGCGACCCGCTCCCTTCGCATGAAAATCAGTCTACAGGCTTTAATAGGCATCCTAGGAAGTCCGGGAAGGGCTCATTACAAACTGTTCACACACAGGCAAAAAAGGGTGAATATTACATGAAAATTGTTACATATTGCAGCTTTAACTGGAGGCATTTTCATCAGAAATAACAACCTCATTGTTTTTCCCCACAATTTATTGTATTTTTGATGTAGCATTGTTAGTTTCATCTGTTCTTCAGCAAGGTATTTTTATTATTCTGGTTGCACTGCACTTTACAGGTGTGAAGGTAGGGAATACAAATATTTTCTAAAATGTGTATAAGCTTGTCCCAAAATACATCCCAAAATGATGTAACAAATTTTGTTCCTGAAGATAGCAGCAAAGGCTCTGTAAATGCCCTCAGAGGACTTCATAAACTGTAACAGTGGCAGTAAAAATAACTTAAGTTGTTCCATATTTAGAAAGAATACTTGTTGGTTGGTAATTTTAAATGTGAAATTGTCATTTTATCATCACTACATAATTTCTATGTTTTTATCCTTCTCTCTGTAGGTCTGCGATACCATACTGTGACACACCAGGGAACAGTTCTCCTTCACAAACCACCTTGTTAGTGAAACCCTGCCTCAAGTGGACAGGTTTGAACAGTACAAGAATACATTTCCTGAAGATGCACTGAGCAACAAGCTTAAGACAGATCTTAGTCTCATCCACAGCAAGGAACATTTCACAGCCTGTTCAGGTGCTCTGGACCTATTCCAGCTGTCTTTTCAGAGACTGACACTCTCCTAAAAATACTCAGGAAATGCTGAATGCATTGGCCATGCTGTCAATGGAAAAGAAACTGGTGACTGAGGTGACTGACTTTAACCAGAAAGTCATTGAAAAATGTGCAGGTCAGAAGGAAATGAGGGCAAAATTTATGTTTAAGTAGTGCTACTGGCCAGTGCTTAGGCAACATTACAGTGTGTTTTGTTTTTTGGTATGTATTGTTTGTTATAACAGGTAATTAATGTATTAATATTAAATTTGATTTAGCAAAAATTAAGGTTTTGGCATTAAAAAGTCTTACATTTGATGCACTGCACTAGCATTAAGTGTTTTCCTTTGAGTTTTCAAAATATATGTTCCAACTGATAATTTGATTTCCCATTTAATTCAGTTCAGTTTAAATGGGTTAAATATTGCTTTGAGTGGGTTTGGTTGTGTTGGAAATAATTTTAAATTTTTTAGTTAATTGTCAGTATTTTTAGCACCAGCCGCCACTGGTCAGAGAAGTCATCTGCATGATAACAACCATGTTTCTGTTAACGCCTTACTTCTGATTATACACATATGCAACTTTAGTCACTTTTTGGTAACACTTTACAATAAGGTTCAGTTAATAAACCATGGTGAATGTATTTGGTATAATGAACTAACAATGAAAACATTTGTCCAGCATTAACCTAGCAGCCCTCTACATTGCGAGTAAATCACTTGCATATGCAAGTACATTTCGCACTATGCCACTGGTAAGTAAATATTAACATTTAATCGCCAATTATAGAGTTGTGTAGTGTAAAACTGAATAAAAAGCAGTTGATTAAGAAGCTGGATTCAGCCTCGTCTTTCCCTGCTGTCTCATAAGCACGCAGGAAAAAGCAGTTGTGTCTCATTTAGTTGAACTCACCGCAGACATCGCAAAAGCAGCTCTCTTGAGAGTGTGTGAAGATGAACCACTTCTCAAGCGCTCTGTAATGGCAAATGTCTGTGGTCATTGTCGGTTTATTCACGAAGTGTTAATAACACACAGTGGTTAAGAAACTTTCTTTGCAACAAAACTGCATCTTGTTTCATCTTGGCAAATTAATAAAGACATTCTACTCTCTGTTCTTGTCAGAAAGCATTCTCTCTTTCTTAGCAGTGTATAGTAAACAGACACGCAGATCACATTCAGCATGGCTTATGAAACATCACCTTTGGTAATAAACAAATAAAGACATCATTGGAGGTTATGCAGGTACATATAAATGGAGGTTTACATGGAGACAAGAAACACTGCATCGTCACGATCTCTATAAAATAAGCAGATTTTATTGTTGTCTCTTCATTTACACTAACAATACACTAACTCGTTTACTATAAATGCTGATGGTAGAAAATTATCAGATATTAGGCCATCACTCTGCTGTACACCCTGTGGTTTTGTGATAGTTTCTATACTTACATCACTAAATGATGGTATTATTATCCATCTATTTATTTACGTTACGGTGAATAACAGCGGAACTTTTACACATTCGCCGGAAATGCAGGCGCTGCTTACTTCCGCGTTAGGGCGCATGTTGGCTCACAGAGCAGAATCTCCATTGAGCCATATTAAAATAGCAGGAGGGTTCTGTCTTTATCCATACATTTTGAACACTAAAATATATCATCATTTAGTTACATTTATTCAAATAATTCTTATCTGAAATAAAATTTAAAAAATCCGCCTTAGAAATCTGTATAAAATGACTTAAAAAAAAAAAAAAAAATCAGTATCCAGTATCACAAACAACTGTGATTGATCCATCCTTATCAGCGCTGAGAAAAGTAACAAAAAAGCGTGTCCTTGTGACAGCGCTGTGATTTTTTTATTTTTATTTTTTTATTATTATTATTATTTCACATGTATAATGACACGGAGAAACTTTAATTGTTCATAGAATTGAAAATACACGGTGAGAAGTTGAAATATAAAAAATATTATTAGGACTCATCGTTCCCTGGCCAACTGGAAACAACGCTGTTGCCAATAAGCTCCCCCCATTTTAAGTATAGGTTCATGTGCTTTGCCGTTCTATCAGCCTTTTCTATTTCTAAGAGGACTCTGGAGGAAAAAAAAAGCTCACTAAGTGGTAAACAAATGTTATATGTGTCTCTGTAACATTTAACTTCTTTCATATTCAATATTCATCTACATTTTAAGAGCGACCATGAGCTGAGAAACACCTTCAAGAGCAAGCAAATTAATTTATTGCCAATGATGGCATGCTTGCTCTATTAACGACTACGGCAAATCGCACATAGTACACTCACATAGTGCGCTCTTAAGCGCATCCTCGTGCACTTCTGGGCGTGTGCAGGATATTTTGCAACAAATTGCACGCGTTCTGTTATTTAAATGTTCTGCAGTTCTTCCGATGCACAGGCGCAGTCGATGAATCCTTACAATTCTACAGTATGTAACGAAGGCCTAAAACTGAACAACTCTGCGTTGACAGATCTGTGTGATAAATGAAGGTACTTTAATCATTTTGATTAACGCATAGCTACTATTGCATGCCACTTGAATAGTAGGTAATAATGAAATACAGGGGCGTCCAAAAGTCTAAGACTGAGACCACAAGAGAAAATGCTTCTATTTGGCATTATTCTAATTTAACAATGTTTTTCTTATTACAAATTATATTAATATAACAATTTGAATGAAAATTATCCACTGATGATCCACAGATGATCTTGAATGCTTCATTAGAAGCAAGGAATTATATTATGTTTCATTCTTTTTTTTTTTTTTCTTTTTTTTCTTTTTTATTATGGTTTTTATTAAAATGTTAATCCCATCTTTCAAATTTTTGGACCCCATTGTATGTAACTTTTTTTTTTATTTTTTTTTTTAATAGTACTCTTATTATTCCTTTTAAACCACGGTCATTACTCAATACAGTTTATTAATGCATATTATAAGCATTTATATAGTAATAAGAGTTGCATCAGTTGGGCTAGCTCTCTCAACTAACCCTTTATTCTACCTTCTTTCCAAAGCCTTGCAGCCAATGGGCTGTTTGTTTAAGGTGCTCAAACAGGCAGGATATCATGGACCCTAATGAAAAGAGGCCCAACAAGTGGTGGACTGAACCTGATACGTTTGAAATGTTGGCTCTCATAGAGCAGATGGGTTTAGTCCATGAGCTTGACAAGAAGCGTCAACGCAACGAATCACTTTTCCGTCAACTCCGGCTCAGTCTGGCCAAGCGGGGCATCCACTTCACCGTCACCCAAATCCGAAATCGTTGGAAAAGCCTCAAACACAAATACCGCAAGATCAAAATGGCCAGCTACCGGAGTCCCGCTGCACGCATTTCTGCTGTAGAATCATTCCGTTATTTCCATATGCTGGATCACATGTTGGTGAGCAAACCGAATACTGCAAACGAGGAAGACCTCACTGATGGCCACAGCCCAGTTGAATGGTCACTCGCGGACCTGGATGACCACAAAGAGAGTACTGCTGCCTGCTTTTGTATTTTATTTATTTATTTTTTAAAAATGTATGATTTTCTTTCTTCAGTGTAACTCAAAATAAGATATTAGTCAGAATGTTCACGCTGCTCTTTTCCATATAATTGAAATGAATGGGGACAGATTCTTTAGAGCTCCAAAAATGACTAAAAGCACCATAAAAATACCATAGAAGTAGTCCATAAGATGCATGCTCTATATTCTATATTTCCTGAAGCCATACGATATCTTTATGTGAATATCAGATCTAAATTTAAGTGACTGAAAGGGGAACATATTTAGAAAATAATGGCTTTGTATGCGACTTTAAATAACAACTGTTCCTTACACAAAACTATTGTATGACTTTTTAAAAGACCTGGAATATAATGCCCAAGTCACTTTATGGTGCTTTTTTTATTTTGGAGCTGATTGGTCCATCTCCATTCACTTTAATCAAATGGTAAAGAGCAGCATGAACATTTGAGTAATATCTCCTTCTGTATGCTACTGAAGAAATGATATGGGTTTGGAACGACATGAGTAAGTGAATACAGAATTATCTTATACTTTTTGGGTAAACTATGCCTTTTAAGATTTTTTCGGCATGCCTTATATATTTATATTTTATCAGCTTTGTATTAGTTGCTCATTTTCATTATTTTATTCTATTAGTTTTTAGTGCATTGGCTTAACATAATGGTCAGAAAAATTGAGGGGCTTGGGGCAAAAATGCCAACAGCAATGACAAAAAACGTGGGAGTTTTATTTTCTTGTATTTATCTTTTTTGAAACATCTTAGATAGTTTTCAATATTCTATTATGGTACTAGTTATACATATTATGGCAAAACTATGAGTTAATGTTAAAATTCTCAGTCTTCAGAATTTGATTAGTGAAGTAATTAAATTAAGGTGGTTGATATAAACGGATGAGACACAGTTTGTTTTAAATGGTTAGAAAAAAATATGTCCTCATGAAAGTAAAAAGTATTATGGCCCCTTAATGTAAAACTTAAAGGAATAGTTCACTCAAAAGGAAAATTCTTTCATAATGCCCTCATGCCATCCCAGATGTGAATGACTTTCAAGTCAGATTTTTAGAAACATTTCTCAGCTCTGTTAGTCAATAATTGGCAGTCAATGTTCAACAAAACTTTGAACCTCCAAAAGCACATAAAGGCAGCATAAAAGTAATCCATAAGAATTGTTAAAGGGACAGTTTACCCAAAATTCTTTCATCATTTAATCACCATCATGCCATTCCAGATATGTATGATTTTCTTTCTTCTGCTGACCACAAACAAAAATTTTCAGAAGAATATTTCAGCCCTGTAAGACCTCACAATGCAAGTGAATTGGTACCAACATTTTGAATCTACAAAAAGCAAATAAAGGCAGCATAAGTAATCATAAGACTCCAGTGGTTAAATCCAGATCTTCATAAGCAATATGATTGGTGTGGGTAGGAGTCGGATCAATTTTTAAGTCCATTTTTATATTAAATTATATTCCTGCCCAGTATGGCAATATGCACGAATGCGAATCACCAAAAACACAAGAAGAAAAATGTGAAAGTGGAGATTGATTGTAAAAAAGGAATTAAATATTGAACTGTTTCTCACCCACACTTTGCTTATGAAGATCTGGATTTGGATTACTTTTAAGCTGCCTTTATTTGCTTTTTGGACCTCCAAAATGTTGGTTCCCATTCACTTGCATTGTGTGGACCTAAAGAGCTGAAATATTCTTCTAAGAATCTTCGTTTGTGTTCAGCAGAAGAATAAAAAGTCATACACATCTGGGATGGCATGTGGGCAAATAAAGAATGAGAGGATTTTCATTTTTGGGTGAACTATTTCTTTAATTTCTAACACTGCTAAAAAGCCATTTTGCCCACTGCCTTTTGCACAAATCCTATCAATGTCATCACAGTAAATCCTTATAATTGACCTTGTACAAGCCCATTCCTATTTTAGCCTGAATGCAAAAAGCTCAGTCCAAACTTTGTTTACTGTACAAGATGTGTACCCACTTTGCCTTGTTTTTCTGTTCTTCCAGGTCCTTGGCCTGAAGGCATATTCCCTAAATTTGAGCCTGAGAACATTACTGCTAAACTGGAACATGATGTTGATGAGAGTATGACTCCAGAAGATGTGGTTAGCTCTGAGCCTCCGAGCTGTGCTGTAGGACCAGATGAGGTCATGACTCTGGGTTTGTCAGGAGAATATCTCTATGCAGTGAAGACTGGACCGACATCCCTTTGCAATCCCAACAGCACAGAAAGTACAAGAGAGGATGCAGACTGCAGCCAAGATGATTTCCCAGGTTAAGACATACTGGTTAAGTTCAGTCTGGTTAGACAAACAGCAGGCTGTAAACCTCGTGTAATTATGTAATTTATCAGAACTTACTTTGTTCACCTAAAAATTAAGATCGACTCACCCTCATGTTGTTTTACACACTTATGACTTTCTTTTTTGAACACAAAATAAGATATTAAGCAAAATATCCATGCTGCTCCATTCCATTCAATTAAAGTGAATGGGGACAGATGCCTTCGTAATTAAAAATCACCATTAAAGTATCATAAGAGTAGCCCATATGTCTTGTGCGTTATATTCCAAGTCATCTGAAGCCGTTCAACAACTTTGTGTGAGGAACAGACTTAAATTGAAGTTGATACTCACATAAAATCGTCCCATCCGCTGTAGCTCTCAAATCTCTTTAATTCTTTTGCAGATTAAAATTTTGTATGTTATGTTTGGTTCTGAGACACGCAAGAAATCAATGCCGTTTAGCATCAGTGATGTCAAACTGGAACAAAGAAAGTAATTACGTGTTTGGAGCGACAATGGAGTGAGTACATGATGGCAGATTTTTTGGGTGAAGTAATGAGTCACAATTCTTCTACATTTCCTCGCAGGAATGTCTGAGGAGACCAGTAGCCTCATCCTCCAGCAGCTCACCATTCTGAACCACCGGCTTGGAGAACAGCTGGCTGAGCAGAAAGCCTTCCATTGCAGCATGCTGGGAATGATGGATCGCCAGACACAAGTCCTGGAACAATTTTCCAATTTCACCAGGAGCCACCAACCCAAACCTGAATCCACTGAGGTGGACTCCTCCATTAGTCAGAAAGTCAATGAAGCCATGCTGCGCATCCTGGAGGCTCAAACACAGACACTTCAGCCATGCCCCCTGTTCCCCATGCCCAAGACAGAACCTACCCCTCCCCCTTGGAAGGTCTCACTCTTGGAAGTCCACAAGAGGTCAACACCCATTGAGGGAGAGTCAGGCAGTGAGACTAAGACCTCTCAAACCATGGAGGGGTACAAACACAGCCCCTCTAGCCCACCTTCTTTAGAGACTTCCTCCTCAACCAAGGCTGCAATTTTGCTGAATGGATTGTGTCATCACAACTAAGTGCTTATTTGAACATGGCAACAAGCCTTTTGTCCTTAGGGTGGTTTCACATATAGTACGTTTTAAGTGAACCATACCCAGTTCAGGTTAAAGGGAACCAGAAAGGGAACCAGCTGCAAATGACCTCAGTGCTTTTGGTGTTCACAATGTAAGTTGACTTAAAAGAGGACCCAGTTTCTTTTTTGGGCCTCTTCACATTAATGTGGTCTCGGACACCTTGTTGTTGACACCACAGCTCCTTTAGAACTCAGACCCCATTGCAGCTAGGGCTGTCACGATTATGAAATCTGGCTGACAATAATTTTTCATAAATAATTGCGATTATTATTAGCAATTGTCATACAAATTTTTATACTTCTTAAGGTTCAAGGATGCTTATTACAGATAGGCCTACACCTTAAGAAGTAATTTAGTGATGTTCAACTTGAAATCATATAATAAAATGGGGCTATCTGATTATTTTTAATGCTTTAAAGAATATTAAATTTTTCCTTAAAAATTATTGCACAGGGATATATTTATAATTATAACTTATATATAATTTATGAAACCCATGCAACACCGGCAATTATATTACATTATGCAATAGTAATAATGTATACTGTATTTCTGTCCTAAATTCTTCACTATCTCACGTTATGTTAAGGCTCTCTGATAAAACCTACAAGCACTTATTTCTCATGAATTAAAACATTTGAAATTCTATGTGCATTGAAAATATGTTTCTTTATCATGTCAAGCGTAATGGAGAAAGCAAGTGTCTCCTCCTGCATGTCATTTTCATTGTGTGTATGAGACAAGAACATTTGCTATCGTGCAAATAAAATCCAAATTATACTATAAAAATCCTCGCTTGTATTTTCGTTGGAGTTTGGCGCAAACCTCTGTTGACGTTATGCCCATCAGAGCGCTTTAAAGAGGTTCATCTTAACGCACTGCTCTACTCTGAATGCGGCCAGACCATTCATATTAGGGCTTACTCACTCTAGGCCTGGTTGCCTTTTACCATGCCCAAGCACGATTGTTCCCACTCCCCTACAGACCTGCACTCACATTGCACGTAACGTTCCAGGCCTGAGTATGCTTACATCATTACGATAAAGACAACAGGAAGAAAAGCACTCTCGCAGAGTACAATGGAGTGCATCATTGTAACGTAAATGTGTGGTTTATTTTGAGTCGTTTGGAGCACGGTGACGCACAGCGCTCTCACATGCTTAATTGTCGACAGCATCGTACCACTGGAATTTATCTTTTTCGTCCGACAACCTGCCAGATTTATGGAGAGCGTCCCATACATTCAGATACTGAACCTTTCACGTCATTTCTCAATGGTTCTTTGGTATCCACGAGCACGAAGATGGTCGCAAATTTGACTCAAATATCTCTTGAGTTGTGTTGTATCCAGTTGTTCCTGTATACTCTCGTCTGCCCAAATTTCCAGTAAACGCTGCATCTATGCCGTAGACCAAAGTGATCCCTTTGCCCAGTCGCATCTTTGAAGTCATGTTTTGAGTTCCGTGAATGGTCATGGTTAGCAATCACACTAGATGTGTACCGTGCCTGAGCCAACTGAACCATGCCCGAGCCCACCTCTTAAAGCTGGCCAAGGCACGGTTCAACGTGCTCAAACAACCTAGGTGTGATAATGCCCTTAGACCCTGTTTACACCTTGTATTAACATCAACCACAGGTCTGATTACCAGGTGTGAATGTGGCCGTAGATGCATCAGGAGGTTGTTTGACTAAAGATGCAATATCTGAAAAATATCTATAATTAACAATTATCAGTTTTCATAAGAAAGAATCTAGTTTTAATCAGTGACACTTTTGAGAAATAGAAGAACAGACTAATTAGTTTTATCCTATTTATTTACTTTTTATTTGTTTGCTAACTAACAGTTGATGTAAATCTTAGATTACAAGTAACCTAGAATGGTGTTAAGAAATTACAGTATTTATGGGAAAATATTGATCATTGGTTACCAAGCTTAAATTAATACATTTGTGTAACTTTTATTAATTTCTGCTAATTAGGTTCAGGCTTAACTTTAAGGCTCATGAATTCCATCCTTTTAATCTCAACTCAGATGTAGTTTGGTAGAAACTTATAAGTCTGTTCATTTTAAAGAATTGCTTGCCTCTTATTATAAAGTAATATTTCACTGACTTTTGGCATACTATTATTCAAATTCTCTTCATCTTTGAAACTTGGTAGACCAGGAATAGTTGAAACACAGTATTAGTTCCAACAGTCATTACTAAAATCAAAATATAAACAGATATAGATTGTATTTGAAATAATGCAGGCTGTTGGTGTTGTAGCCAGGGACTAAAAATGGTTCAAGGAACGAAAACTGAAAACGAATGGAATTTTTAGCACAACGTAACTGAAAACCGGAACAAAATGATTTTCAATTGTTCCTGAGTGAAAACTTTATTTTTAATGCTGGTAACTGGTTATAACCAGTTCATTTTGTTCTGATAATTTTTTAATGAAACCAAAAGCCAAAGGGTTTATTACAGTAGCATCTCTTGAAAATGGTCATGTAAGGGAGCACTGTAGCACACCTAATTTCAACTGCAGTCAGCAAAATTGATACATATATAGTTCTCATAAAGCTGAACAACTTAAATACACACAGTCATTAGCTCCACCCAACAGGAAGTTGGCCATTTTGGATTTTCTGAAAATTGTAGGCTCTGAACTTTTAAATACTCCTCCTAGGGTATTCCTGTGACTGGCACCAAATTTGTGCAACATCATGCCAAGACATTGTAGATTCTAAATTGCAAATGGATTTTTTATATTTTGAACAGTGTTGCCATGGTGAAGCAATACATTTATGGCGAAAAATGGGAAACAGGAAGTGCCTTATATCTTCTGTATGCATTGGGTGATTTTGATGAAAATTCAGCTGCATGTTTGGTAATGGGGCTGATCAAATTGATGTGGCTATCATGGGTAACGGCCATAGCACCACCAACTGGCAGCAGGAAGTATGGCACTTTTAATAGACTTTGAAAAAGTCCTTGTGTTTACATGAATTGCTTCAAATTTCTTTAGAATCATGTCAAGACACTGCTTATGTAAAATTGTAAAACACATTTATTACTTCTTATATTTGGGTGTTTTTGAGGCACTTGGGATGCTTAAAATATTATTAAATTTTGTTGGCCATTAGGGCTGAGCTCTCTAGTACCCCCTTTAAAATAGGCATGTAAGACTTTTTTTACGGTGTGGCCATAGTGAGGCATTAAATTAATGGCAAAAAATAGGAAACTGGTTGTGTATCATATCTTCTGTGTGCAATGTGTGATTTAGATGAAAATGTAGATGTATTTTTAGTCTTGGGGGCTAATCACATGGATGTGACTATTTTGGGTCATGGTCATAGTGCCACCACCTGGCAGCAGGAAGTGTAGCTCTTACAACAGACTTTAAACAGTCCTCTTCTATTTACCCAAATTGCTTAAATTGTTTATAATACTGTCAAATGCCAAATGCATGTGTCCACCATACATTTTTTTCCAAAAGCCACAGGGTGGAAATTGACTCATTGTGCTTGGGCTCATCATCACTGATTGCAGCTATATTTTAGCTTGTTAATACAGACCAGGTTTCTTGTTTCTCTTTCGAGATCTGTCAACACTGCAATTGATATTTCACCCACCCCTTGGTGCAGAGTACTATAATTTTAAAAAGAACATGATTAACTATTCTTTTATTTAATTCTAACCGGTTACCATTTGGAAAGAGGCTGCGGAACTTCTGAGCCAGAACGAAAAAATTTAATTTTTGCTCAGAAAAAAACTACATGAAAACTTTTTGTTTTTAGTCCCTGGTTGTAGCAACAAACTGGGCTAGGCCAATTTATACTGTCTGGTTTTGCTGGTGTTTATTCTAAGTGAAAAGAGAAAGGTGGAAGAGGTTGATTTATTACAACCACTAATATTTGGATGGGCATAAATAAATTCCCTTATTTTTTTAAGGATTCTATTTCATCACTTCAGAGTTACAAGGCTTTGAAACCATATATTTTTCTTCCAGGGGGAGAAAGCTATTTTTTATTTTTTTTTGGTGTAATGATCTGAAAGATTTTTTCAGGAGTTCTCTCTCTCTCTATTTAAATTTTACATTTTAAAGTACTTTATTGACATGATTGTGTTTACATACAATATTGCCAAAGCATTAATACACAAAACAGATAATGACAAGACACATAATAATAATAGAATAGTAACAAATAACAATAAAAATAGAATTAAAATAAGGTGCCAGGTAATGAATAAAATTAAATAAAAATAATAATAACAATATACACTACACAATATAAAATAAAATAAGCTTTTAACATGATATCTGTCTCCCTCCCCGCGGTGGCGGTAATGCGCCGAAAGGAGTTCAATGTACCATAAAATTCTACATGAAGGAGGAGAAAATGATGCTCCACAACAGTAGACGGCAGTATCAGAAAATTGAGTTTGAGTGATACTGCACCCGAAGACGGACATTTGTTTAGCTGGTTCTTCATATTTTTCATATATTTTTATTTTATGACTAAAGCTACGTGCAAGCAGTAAGTATTTTTAAAATGTGTGTTTGCATTGATGCCATGTAGTTGCGTATTAGACCTGCACAACGTTCAGAAGGAATATTGGTCCATTCTTCCTTACAAAACTGCTTTAGCTCAGCCATATTCTTAGGATGCCTGGTGTGAACGGCGCTCTTGAGGTCATTCCACATAATTTCTATTGTTTTTTTTTTCTTCTTCTCTCGAAGCAATTCTGTAGTGGATATACTTCAATGTTAATGTAATTATCCTGCTACATCACCCAGCTTCTGTTGGTGCACCTTCACCATGATATTATCCTGTAGGTTATCTTGATAAACTTGGGAATTAATTTTTATCTCGATGATGCTAAGCGGTCAGGACCCAAATCATGATGCTCCCTCCAGTCCATCAGTTTTCATCAGTCAACACATTTTTTACCAGTAGCATCGTGAAGTGTCAAGGTAGTTTTTGGCAAAGTTCTAGGTGTTTGTTGGAAAGCAGCCCGTTTAATGTTTTCCATTTAGAACACATGAACAGAGATGTTAACCAGATCCAATGATTCCTTCAAGTCTGTCACACTAGAGTTCTATTTTTACATCATTGAGCATTCTGTGGTGTGCCCTTTGATTAATATTGGCTGGATGGCCACTTCTAGGGGGAGTAGCCACAGTACAAAATCGTTTCCATAGACTTATTGTCTAACTGTTTAGAGATGAATATCTAAGTTTTTCAAGACAGCTTTATTCAAAGTGACCATTCTTGATTGTAGATCTTCATCAGCAGATGCTTCTTGTGAATAGCAAAGAGTGATTTTATAAGTAGCTATAACCCACACCTCCAATATCGTTTCATTAATTGGATGTCAGGTTTGCCAACTCCTGACTCTAATTAGCTTCTCTTGATATCATTAGCCAAGGGTTTCACATTCTTTTTCTAACCGACACTTAATGGTTGAATGATGTATTCAACATGTACAAGAACAATACAATAATTTGTATATTATTATTTAAATCAGTTTGTTCATTATTGTAACTTAGATAAAGATCAACCCAGATTTTAAGACAAATTTATACATAAATGCAGGAATTTTCAAAGGGTTCACATACTTTTCTTGCCACTGTAAATATTATCTTTGGAAATATTATGGACACATTACACAGGATTATCCTTTTACAGATGTGTTTGATTGGGAGCATTTCCACATGTCTTTCATGGAACTTGCATTCATTTTTCAGCAATGGCAGATGACGTTCTGTTTGAATTCCTTCACATGGCGATTGTGGCTCACATTTACAAGGAGCAGGCGACCCGAGAGGATATTGATAAGGTAACATGTTTCTTATACATTGCTATCTACAAGTGAGCACACGTTGATTTCCTACACATTATATTTACCCTATTCAGCACACCTATTCTTAGCTCAATATGAATTGTAAAACTAAAAGACAACCAAATAATGTTACCTGATTATTTTATCAATAAGTTCGTTTTTGTAGCTAACAAATGTAGCTAGAATAGGACTGCTAAGTTGCCATCTTTGCATCAGAGCTACAACTATTATTGTTTCAAAGTCTCATACGAGTAAAAATCAGGAATTGAGAAAATTGATAAGGCCCATTTATTTTTTTTTATAGATGGCTTCAAAAACCATTACAGATCTGCAACAGATATTTTGGTTTTGCTTTCTGTTAATCCGTCAAAAAGTAAAAGGAAGAAGTTAATTATGTTTGAATGAAAATGGTTTTGTTGTAGTTTTTTTGTAGCATACATCATGCTCTGATTTCCTTTCCTAAGGAGAGAGTGACATGTGTATCTACTCTAGAGTCAATGGGCTTCAGAGTTGGTCAAGGGCTGATTGAAAGGTAAATCATAGACAATGTTCAAAATGATTTTTTTGTTATTTTTTTATGTTCACTACTTAACCCAGTGAGTACTGATGGCATGTTGCCTGCTTGTGTTTGAGAAGGTTTACAAAAGACTCCCCCAGTTTCAAAGATGACTTGGACATCATGAAGTTTGTCTGCAAAGACTTCTGGAGCACTATCTTCAAAAAACAAATTGACAACTTGAGGACGAACCATCAGGTCTGATATTTCAACCAATTTGTTAAGTGGCAAAGAATATGAAGTATTTAGTATTAACATAAATTATCACTTTGTTCTAGGGCACTTACGTCTTACAGGATAATAAATTTGCTCTATTGACTCAGTTTTCCACTGGAAAGCAATACCTTGAGGAGGCCCCTAAAGTAAGAATCTCTTGCTGATATTTGGTCTTATACATATTATGCTTTATTTTGACAATTTCTATAATTGTATCTGCATTTTATTATATATCAGACCATAAACAATGGGATAATAATAGATCTCAACTTGTTTTCTCTCTGTAGTACTTGGCCTTTTCTTGTGGATTGATTCGGGGAGCTCTATCCATCCTGGGCTTGGAGAGTGTTGTGACTGCAGAGGTCTCTTTAATGCCATCATGTAAGATTAACACTAACCTTATAAGTATGTCTCTCTCCTTAAACTCTTAAAGGAATGGGTCACCCAAAAATTTAAATTCTCTCATCATTTACCCACCCAAATGCCATCCCAGATGTGTACGACTTTTGTAGAACACAAATAAATATTTTTAGAGCAATATCTCAGCTCTGCAAGTGAATGACCAAAACTTTAAAGCTCTAAAAAGCACATAAAGGCAGCATAAAAGGAATCCTTAAAACTCCATTGGCATTAATCCATGTCTCCTGAAGCAATATAATCAATTCTGTTTGAGAACAGACCAAAATATAAAAATCTTAACATCAGCAGTCTCTAGGCACGATAAGGATTTCAAGATTGATTTTTAGTGCTTGACACATGCAGAGCGCTAGATGGCACTAGGAAGTTTAATCCATCTTGAAATCATGATTGCCAAGGAGACTGCTGATGAAGGATAATGGAGTTATATTTTTGTCTGTTCTCGCCCAAAACTGATTGGATAATTTCAGAAGATATGCATTAAACCTCTGAAGTCTTAGAGATTACTTTTATGCTGCCTTTAAATTTATTTTGAACATTCAAAGTTTTGCCCATCAGAACTATTATATATTAGCTGAAATATTCTTCTAAAAAACTTTTGTGTTCTGCAGAAGAAAATCATGCACATAAGGGTGATTAAATGAAGAGAGGTTGAACTATTCCTTTAATTATTTGGCTATGTAACTATATATTAAGAATAGTTGGGGCTATTTGGATTGGACATCTAATTCATGTTGAGATGTATGTAAATTAACAATGTTATTGGGACTATAACAGTCCTCACTGCTTTTGTAAATCTTTTTTCTCTTCTTTTGTTTATAGGTAAATTCCAAATTGTAGTTCAAAAAATCTAGGATGGATTAAATGAGCTGTGAATGGTAATGTTTCATCAAATCAAAACTTTATTTATGGGATTTACATGGACCTATTTACTAAATGTTTACACCTGAATGGTAGTTTACAACATTTATATTTGATAAAATTGATGTTATATTTCAGTGAGACAGTTCTTATGCATTTTACCATTTTGATTTATACATCTACCCCTTATACATGTCCATAAGACTTAAATTAAGAGTCTTGATTGGTTTTGTAACATTTTAATGTCATTTTCTACCTCGTCACACTTACAGTTGAAGTCAGAAATACACTTTAATTTGAAGTTATTAAAACTCATTTTTTTAACCACTCCACAGATTTAATATTAGCAAACTATAGTTTGGTAAGTTGTTTAGGACATCTACTTTGTGCATGACACAAGTTATTTTTCCAACAGTTGTTTACAGACAGACTGTTTCACTTTTAATTGGCTAGATCACAATTCCAAGTTAACTTTAAGCAGCTCGGAAAATTCCATAAAATTATGTCAAGCCTTTAGACAATTTGTTTCTGATAGGAGGTGTACTGAATTGTAGGTGTACCTGTGGATGTATTTTAAGGCATACAAACTTAGTGCCTCTTTGCTTGACATCATGGAAAAATCAAAAGAAATCAGCCAAGACCTCAGGACAAAAAACTGTGGACCTCCACAGGACTGGTTCATCCTTGTGAGCAATTTCCAAATGACTGAAGGTGCCACGTTCATCTGTGCAAACAACAGTACACAAGTATAAACACAATGGGACCACGCAGCCATCATAACTCTCAGGAAGGAGATGCATTCTGTCTCCTAGAGATGAACATAGTTTGGTGCAAAAAGTGAACATCAATCCCAGAACAACAGCAAAGGATTTTGTGAAGATGTTTGAGGAAAGTATCTATATCCACAGTAAAACGAGTCCTATATCGACACAACATGAAAGACTGCTCAGCAAGGAAGAAGCCACTGCTCCAAAACCACCATAAAAAAGCCAGGTTATAGTTTGCAAGTGAACATGTGGACAAAGATCTTACATTTGGAGAAATATCCGCTGGGCTAATGAAACAAAAATTTAACTGTTTGGCCATAATGACCATTGTTATGCTTGGAGGTAAAAGGGTGACGCTTACAAGCCGAAGAACACCATCCCAACTGTGAAGCATGGGGATGGCAGCATCATGTTGTGAGGGTGCTTTGCAGCAGGAGGGACTGATGCACTTCACGAAATAGATGGCATCACAAGGAAGGAAAGTTATGTGGCTATATTGAAGCAACATCTCAAGACATTAGCCAGGAAGTTAAAGCTCGATAACAAATGGACCTTCCTAATGGTCAGTGACCCCAAGCATACCTCCGAAGTTGTGGCAAAATGGCTTAAGGAAAACAAAGTCAAGGTATTGGAGTGGCAGCACAAAGTCCTGACCTCAATCTGATTTTTTTTTTTTTTTTTTTGTGGGCAGAGCAGAAAAAATATGTGCGAGCAAGGAGGCCTACAAAGCTGACTCAGTTACACCAGTTCTGTCTGGAGGAATGGGCCAAAATTCCAGCAACTTATTGTCAGAAGCTTGTGGAAGGATTCCCAAAATGTTTGACCCAAGTTAAACAATTTAAAGGCAATTCTACCAAATACTAACAAAGTGTATGTAAACTTCTGACCCACTGGGAATTTGATGAAATAAAACCTGAAATAAATCATCCTCACTTCTATTATTCTGACATTTCACGTTCTTAAAATAAAGTAGTGATCCTAACTGACCTAAAACAGGGAATGTTTTCTACAATTAAATGTCAGGAACTGTGAAAAACTTTTAAATGTATTTGTCTAAGTATGTAAACATCTGACTTCAACTGTATTACAAACAAAATTATTGTAATAGAAAATGACGGAAGCATATTTTGTTTTTGATAAATGTTCAGATCAATTCACTGAAAAATATTTTGGTGTTCTCTTTGTATACACATTAAATTTAGCTAAACATGAATGGTTTACACTTTACAAGCCTTAATTTAGTAATGATACACTTTGTGTTGAAAACAATTATGGGTTTTTTTTTTTTTATGGGTATATTTGGTGAATTTGTACATTTTTATCTCACTGATTACATTTTAAAGGAATATAAACACTATCTATATATCTATATATATATATATATATATATATACATATACATACACACCAGAAGACCTTTGTCAGTCTAATTGTATGCCTTTGGGGTAAAAAGCTTGTGTCTGTATATAACTGAACTTTAATGAGTAAACGTTTTGCACTTATTTGCCCCATATTTTGGTCTGCAAACTGTTTACTGCTGTTACCTCAGTTAATCAAAGCTTTATTTGTCTTTCTTGTTGGTACTATTTTTAAATGAAGATAGGCCATCATTGGGCTGTTTGTTTTCTGTAATGAGCTTGTTTATTGTTTGTCTGCACATTTCTAAATGAATTTATAAATATTCAAATATTTCAAATGCACATTTTAAATTTGCCACTAAATATAAATAGTTGAATGCTTTTAATACAATAACAAAAAGAAACAGAAGGATCTGTTTAGGCTGTATTTTTCACATTTGTTGCATATATATGTATATGCACACACACTGGCAGACAAAAGTTTGGAATAATGTACAGATTTTGCTGTTTCGGAAGGAAATTGGTACTTTAATTCACTAAAGTGGCATTCAACTGATCACAAAGTATAGTCAGGACATTACTGATGTAAAAAACAGCACCATCACTATTTGAAAAAAAAAAGTCATTTTTGATCAAATCTAGACAGGCCCCATTTCCAGCAGCCTTTCCTAAGCATGCTAAATTGCTAATTTGGTACTAGAAAATCACTTGCCATTATTTCACAGTTGAAAGCTATTTGGTTTGTTAAATGAAACTTAAATTTTTTTTTTCAAAGTATGCAATAGACTGGTCTTAAAGTCAATATTAGGTCCAAAATGGCAAAAAAAAAAAGAAACAGTATTCTCTAGAAACTCATCAGTCAATCTTATTAACAAGTTATTGTTTTGAGGAATGAAGGCTATACAATGCTTGAAATAGTCAAAAACTGAAGATTTCATTCAAAGGTGTACACTACAGTCTTCAAAGACAAAGGACAACTGGCTCTAACAAGGACAGAAAGAGATGTGGCAGGCCCAGATGTACAAATAAACAAGAGGATAATTACATCAGAGCAGGGCTGGAGTGGGATTCATATTCAGCCTGGGATGTTATGTCCAAGTCAGTCCACACCCTAAAGGGGGTTTTGTGGTGATGATGATAACAATAAAACAAGATCACAGCAAAAATATGCAGTATTAACACTTACTTGAAAATGATGATCTCCATGTCATTATACCACAAACGGCGTTCACTAAGATGTTCACTTTGACTTCATTGTGTGTGTTGTAAAAATAAGTGAATGTTAAAGTGATAGTTGATCATTTCCTCACCCTCATGGGTAAAATATAAATTTCCACTTTCACTTTCAGAAGCGCTCTTCTCTCTTATGAGTTTTTCTTCTGTTTTTGGCGATTTACAAATGCATATATAGGCAGGGAGGAGAATTTATAGTAAAAAATGATTTAAATATTGATCTGTTTCTCACCCACGCCCATCATATCGCTTCTGAAGACAGATTTAACCACTGAAGTTGTATGGATTACTTTTATGGGGCATTTATGTGATTTTTGTTTGTTCTGATCACCATTCACTTGCATTGAAAGGACCAACTGAACTTAGAATTCTTCTAAATAGCTTAATTTGTGTTTCATTTCATTTTGGGGTAAACTACGTTTATTTTAAAGACTATCTTGGCACATAATAACGTTGTAGAACTGTAACTGTTAATAACTCTTTCAAGATGTACAGGCTCACACTTTAAATGGTCAGTGCTTTGTATTTTAGATCATTAAAATAGCAACAGATACAATGAAACAATGAAGGTTGAGTGATTGTTTTTACATTTTTACATGCCATTCAAAAGCTGGCAATTTTATAATGATAAAGACTATAAATACCACATTTGTACTTTTCTTTTACTTGGAATATTAAGGACAAAGGCAAAATTGTTACTGTCTCTTTAACAGGGTTTTATCACATGATACAATACTGAAGGCACTCTGTGCAGTTTGTTTCATTGAGTTTAATCTTTTGAGATCTGTAAAGTCCATTATTTTTATACTGTGTCATGCTGTTGCATCTGTATTCGTTTACTTTTAAGTATTCTGTTATTTTGTGCCAAAAAAATGTATTGTGCTATTATCATTCTGCACTGCTAGGAAGAGGATTTCAGAGATTAATTGATTGAGATAGTGAGGCTGCAGTCAGTATTAAACATGTAATGATGTTTTACCTGAAGCATGTTCATCCATTCAGCTATTAGTATCCTGTCTGTTCTCGATGGATCCTCCGTGATCCTTCCCGCGCTGTCAAGTGAAGTGGTGCAACATCAGTTTCATCTCTCACATGCAACTCTCTCATTTGTTTGGGTGTGAGATAATAAAATACAGACTGCGTCTGCAATAATACAGAACGCAATTCTGATCCTTGAAATACCATATGATATACCATACCATAATCAACATGTGGACCTAACCGGCACAATTTCTGACTGGCCCAGTGGGAATTCTCCCGATCTTCCCAATTAGCTGCTCCGGCCCTGCATCAGAGTCCCTAGTTTGAGAAATAGATGCCTCACATGTCCTCCGCTGACAGCTTCATTGAATTCTACCCGCTCAACACCAGTTTCATGTACAACAGTAAAGAGAAGATTCAGGGCTGCAGGCCTTATGGGAAGAATTGCAAGAAAAGGCCACTTTGAAACAGAAAAACAAAAAGAAAAGGTTAGTGTGGGCAAAGAAACACATATTAGTCAACAGTTAATTGGAAAAGAGTGTTATGGATCTTAACCCTGTTGAGTTTTGTGGGATCAGCTAGACTGTAAGGTGCATGAGAAGTGCACGACAAGACAGGCACATCTATCTCAAATGCTACAGGAAGTGTGGGGTGAAATTTCACCAGAGGATCTGAACAAACTGACTGATAGAATATCAAGGATCTGCAAAGTTGTCATTGCTGCACTTGGAGGATTTTTTGATGAGAACTCTTTGAAGTAGTTTAAGAAGTCATGAACATTTCTTTCAAATTGTTATTAATGCCCTGAATACTTTGTGATCAGTTGAATGCCACTTTGGCGAATAAAAGTAACACATTTCTTTCCATAATAGCACAATCTGTACATTATTCCAAACTTATGGCTGCCAGTGTGTGTATATAAACGTTTCACTTTATCTGACTCCCAATAATATCTAAATATTCTTATATATATATATCTCAACCACTGTACACTTTTGGTAGACATTTACAGTACACTGCAATGTTTATATATATATATATATATATATATATATATATATATATATATATATATATATATATATATTCAAGATTCTAAGAGAACAAAATGTATGAAATATACTCAACAATTGACTAAATATATTGAACATGAGAGAGAAGAGGCTGCTGTGAATATGACATACTAACAAGGAAAACAACTGAAAGAGATTTGTCGATTGGATAAACATCACACCCAAACATTTTATGAGAAATTACTCATTCTTTAACTACAGAACATATTTACACTGTTGTAATCATAGTGATAATTCCCTGAACCTTTTGCACAGTATGACACATGACCCATTTCTACCATATCCATGATGTTGCAGAAACAAAGACAAATAAAGCAATCCAACAATGATGCAGACTAGACAGATTTAAAGAGACACAATATACAAATAAAAGTTGTCATGTAGGTCACATCACTTTCATGATGTGTTGCATAATTATTCCATATTCATCTATTAAAAGCTAGTGAAATGAAACACCATGTGCTCTTTTCCTGTTTACAAATGCCAGAAGCGTGTTATTTTATATTCTGTGTATCACTGTAATGTTCTGTTGCACTTGTTTCTTCTATCTCCCCCCCCCCCCCCCCCCCCCCCCCCCCCCCCCCCATGTACATGAGAACACTGCAATAAAGCTCATTCTGATTCTTCTGATTTTTCTGTTTTCCATCCCATTTTCTGCCAGATCAACTGTGTAGGGTCATGCTCTCTTCTCCTCTCGATTATATGTCCCAAAAGCCATCTTCTGCTGTTATAAGAAACAAACAAAAAAGTACTGTGCTTAAATGGAAGGTCCACATAAAGATCTTTAGGAAGGCTACCCTAGTGAGAGCCCATTCATGTTCTTTCTTTTGTGGAGCAGTTTTCCTTTGCTGCTGGTAGAGGTAAATAAATGCCCGCATCCAGAGCACCAGCTGTCTAACTTCTCATGCGTTGTCATAAAAGTGTTAGTGGAATGGCCTAGACAGGGGAGTCTGCAGATGACTCTAACTATGGCCAACTTCAAACACACCTTCAGTCTCACAGCACATTCAGGCAAACATCCTGTACTTTCAAAGTTTTCTCTCCGGTTTAACCCTGTTGGGGTTGGGGTATATATATAGAGAGAGAGAGAGAGAGAGAGAGATTTTACTTGTATTTCAGTATATTAGTAAAAGTATAAACCAGGGTAGTATTTGTTCTACTGAATGTAATTGATGCAGCTTTTAACTAAAACTAAGTAAATAAATAAATAATTAATTATGAGGGTGATTATAGGGTGAAATATGACAGAAATGTATTGCTGAGATTCACCCATGCACAAGCAAAATTTGTCAAATAACTGATTGTTAACTATCAGAACATTTAATTCTTTAAAGCATTTTAAAGGAATATTCTGGGTTCAATACAGGTTTTGCTCAATCTACAGCATTTTTAATATTACTTTGATTTCCACAAAAATGTAAATAGACTCAACCCTCAAATTGAGTTACAATGAGCCACTTACAATGGAAGTGAATGGGGCCAGTTCATAAGTGTTCAAATACTCACTGCTTCAGAAGTAAACAATATGTGTATTAACATGATTTTAGTGTGATAAAATTTGTATAGTTATATACGATTTGATAACTTTACTGCCACGATGACATAACGCCATAAACCCTAAAACCTTAAAGTGACTGTAAGAACGATGATTTAAACAATCAATTAACAATCAAATAATATATAAGTTTAAACAGAATAATTATTGGAAGTGGTTTTGTAAAATTGTAAGTTTTTTTAAAGAATTTTTAAGGAATTCCACAAATGCTGTTGATTGATCTTAACTTGTATTGAACATGGGAGTATTAATTTAATGAAGTTATTGATCTAACCAGCTATTTTCAATGTTGTTTGTATTGCTATTGCAATTACAATGCCTCATAGAAGAAAGATTCCCCTCTTACTAATGAATCCCTCTGTCAGTAGCATGTGAAACTGATTTTGAAATGCCTGCTGGAACAAAACTATTATGCATTTCTTTGGCTAACTTGCATTAATTGCAAATCATTTCACAGAGGAGCATATACATGATAAACTACACCGGGACAATACAATCCACCACTCCTCTCTCTCTCTGCATCCTATATGCCCTCCTGCCGTCCTCAAATGGTGGTGGTGGGGGAGAGATTAATGGAACTATGGGAACTCGAGCCTCTGAGACGAGCTGCAGCTGGTCCATGAATGCAGAGGAACACAAAATCCCACCATTACAATCCATTGATTTAAGTGCAGGACTTACTGTGATGCCTTCACAAGCCTTCTCATTAAACCTTATTGAGAGTACTGGTGGAATTGTGAAACATTGTTAGGTCAGTAATAGTGTCAATCAGAAAACACTGTGGCCTTTAAAGTTATTTATTGGGGGTTTGGAATCCTTCAAACAGTTAAAAACTGTCAGTCTAAAAAATATTAGCTATTTTTTCTACAATTTAGAATTAAGGCCATTTCACACCAAACACAAATATTTGCCACGACTCTTGCCACATTTAAAGGAATAATCTGGGCTCAATACAAGTTAGGCTCAATTGACAGCAATTGTGGCATAATGTTGAATAAAGCACTTACATTATTGTTTCTTTTAAAATTTGTATGTTATTGGAGTTGTAAAGTTGTTTAGTTTTTGAGGCAGACTACTAAATTACCGGGATTACAGGTTTTATGGTGTCATGGCAACAAATTTGTGAAATTGGATATAACTACACAGAAAAGGTTAGTAAGTGATTTTATCACACTAAAATCGTGTTAACACACATATTGTTTACGTCTTGTGTCTATATTTTTGAAGCAGTGAGTATTTTAACATTTACATATTGGCCCCATTCACTTCCATTGTAAATGCCTCACTGGAACCCAGATCTTTTCTCTTTTTTTTTTTTTTTTTTTGACAAAGAAAAGGAGGGATGAGTTGAAATGAATTTTTGTGGTAATCAACATTATGCCACAAAGGCTGTCAATTGAGCTTAACTTGTATTGAACCACAGACTATTTTAAAGAGTCTGGCCACTTCCATAAAAATAAATGGGAAAACTTGCCCAATGGTCAACGGATATAGAAAGGAAGTCCCGCCTCACAGATAAAAGAGCCAACCACTTTTTAAATACAGAAATCGCATCTAAATCAATTAGAGAACTGCACATATGCATTAGCTATACAAGCCATGAAAATTGCATTTACATTTTTTGGTGTAATCTGAGGTAAAGAAGCACAAGTTATGAATCCAAAGTTGTCAGATTTTACTGCTGATTTGAAATATGTTTTTTGAATGTAATCTTGACCAACCATTTTTTGTTTGTTTTTTTCTCCCCAATTTGGAATGACCAATTCCCAATGCGCTGTAAGTCCTCATGGTGGCATAGTGACTCGCCTCAATCCGGTTGGCGGAGGACGAATCTCAGTTGTCCCCATGTCTGAATCTGTCAATTCATGCATTTTATCATGTGACTTGTTGTGCGCATTACCACGGAGACATAGTGCATGTGGAGGCTTCATGCTGTTCTCCATGGCATCCACGCACAACTCACCACGCGCCCCACCGAGAGCGAGAACCACATTATAGCGACCACGAGGAGGTTACCCCATGTGATGCTACCCTACCTAGCAACCAGGCCAATTTGGATGCATAGGAGTCCTGGCTGGAGTCATTCAGCACACCCTGGATTCAAACTTTCGACTCCAGAGGTGGTAGTCAGTGTCTTTACACGCTGAGCTACCCAGGTCCCCTTGACCAACTGTTTTTGAGATTTCAGTGTTCCCTTATTCAAGTAGATAGGTTCTGCCTGTCATGACTGGAAATCTCCTGGGAGAATTACTAAGATGGCCACCAGTGGACTGACTTGCTAGAAAGACTTTGATTGAACCCGGAAAATTTCTTTTAAGGTTTTGAATAGAAACAATAGGGAGCTTTTTTCTTCTTTTTAACAGAGTGATGATTTTTTTCTCTTGCCTGACCATGAAATCTCCCAACCAATAAAAGTTGAGCTTTAGATTATGTGTCAGGAGCTGCTGCAGTTACCAAGAGCTCAGTTGGTGGCACTAAAACACAGAAAGCTGTTTTTCTCAAATCTTTCCTTTCTTTTTAAGCAAATCAACAATGAAACATTAAAATGGTCATTGCTGATTGTTGATTGTAGAGAAATCTATTTTCATTTCTTTTTCGATCGGTTTGCTAGAGAATTCGCTTGCTTGTCTTTTGTACTATGAATCCATGGTTGTTTTACAAACTTTTTAAGTAGTTATTTTTGACTGATAGTGTACATGTTACAGTGCTTATTGTTAAATTTGAAAGCATGTTTGTCTGTTGTATTCATATTATACTAGATCAGCTGAACACCTTTGTAGATGCAAGGTTTGTATGACCATTAACGTCTTGACTAACAGAAGAAAAAAAATGGATCACTACCTTTCCCCTTTAGTATGCCAAGATTTTCAGTAGGTCAAATCCAAGTCATAGATCATGAATTCAGGGGTGGGTGGCTGGGAAAAATGCATATAAAAGAGACAAATAATAACTTTTAATTTGCCATTCTTATTCTAAAAGGGAGCCAGGCACCAGTCCCTTTGTTAAAGAGAGAGAAAGTGGGCCACAATGCCAGGATATCTGTTGAGTCTTTCTATTTACTGTGCTGAAAGGATTACGCTGTTAAAAAGAAAAAGAAAAAAACAAAGACCTGTACCTAATCACTTCCACTGGTAATTCCTCAGCTTGATTAAAAGTGGGGGACAGACCATAAAGGATATCAAGAGGATTTGAGAGTTGGTTTGGGGGAAGGAGAGGCTATGCTACCTGAAGTCTTTGCTTTTGAGTTCATTATGTACTGTAGATGCTTGGTAGACCTCTTGGTGGAATGATTAATGAGAATATTTACTCCATTGGTTTAAAATGTAATAATATTTATGTGCACATTTGATCAGAATTGGAAAACATTGCCTTTAAATTTAATTAATACATTTTTAATAATAATGTAATGAACCCTAGTCAGGGTAGACATCATAATTATATTGATGATAATTAAAAAAAAAAAATGGCTCATAAAATCTACATACAGTCTTCTCAATGGGTTGTACCATTATGTGTAGGTGTTGATTGTTCAGACAACAAAATATTAAGAAATGTGTCTTTCAAAAAAAAAAAAAAAAAAATCAAATTTTTAAAACTTTGGAAAAAAAGGGTTGTGAAAATTAGACATGATTTAAGACCATAAGGAATATTCAGGGTTCAAAACAATTTAAGCTCAAGAAACAGCATTTGTGGCATAATGTTTATTACAGCAATTTACCACATTACAGGGTTTACCATCGTTACATTGTCATGGCAATGAAGTTGTAATATTGGATATAACTGCACAGATAGGATTAGCAAGCAATTTTATTACACTGATCATGTTAACATGTATAACTTATATAACGTGCAACTTTATAATGTTAACGTATAATATTTACGTTTTGTGGCTACATATTTGAAATTGTGTTTTTTCTAATGTTTAAGGACTGGACCCGTTCACTTACATAGTGCCTTACTGAAAGCGTATTTTTTTTTAAATTTATTTTTATGTAAACGTAGGACAAGTATTTATTTTTTTTTTTTTTGTGGTAATCAACATTATGCTACAAATGCCATCGATTAAATGAACCCAGAACACTCCTTTAAGACAGAAGACACTGTACGTTTGTCCCTCACATCCTTTGTTTCAGTCTCGTCAATTAAACATGGGTCCATTGTTAAGGTTAATGAAGAACAAACCTGTTCAACACATATGCAGATTTAATATTGAGAAAAGCCAGAAAACATTAATTTATCAAAATATTATAGTGCATTTTGCTTGTTTATTGAAGAGGATTATACCAAATTCAGGAAAAGCTAATTGGTGAATAATTAGTTATTTCTGTCTTTTTGAGTATAAATATCAAGTGAATGAGTACTGCCAAATATTTTGCATTGTAGCAAGATTATCGCTTGTCAATTTTTTTATATTGTACAACATTTTACAGACTGTCCCATCATCTATGCACAAAAAAGACAGGCCCTCTATCTCTTCTGAAGTGATTTAAAAATGTAAGTGACTAACTGAAACTATGGCTCAGTCTGGCTCAGACCTTACATTTAAATTTAGCATACGTGCAATGTGAAAATGGGATGAATGGATCAAATTGCAGATGCTTGGTCTGCACCTCAAATATATTGTCAATTGTTATAATTTTTTACCCTATCTAATTACAAAGTTTGAAGTATTTTCAGGGGCATAGAGTGTTCAGTTGAAGCCCACGACGCTCAAACTATAGGAGAGCATAGTTACTCTTGCATTCACTGTTTACCTAATGAAATGCTGTGTCAGTGATAATCCCTTTATTGGCAGTCACTCAATCTCAGAGTCCTTCTCACCTGATTCACTCTATGTCACCACTGTTGGGGCCCAATAGGATCCTTTTAAAAAAAAAAAAAAAAGAGAGAGAGAGAGAGAGAATGAGAATGTCCCCTTTGTCAGTATCCAGCCTATTTGCCTCTCTACCCTCCGTCATCCCATTTGGCACACCATTTCCATGGTGATGGAACATTTGTGCATTTGTGCAGTGATAGACGGTCCTTTTGCCTCTCAATGGCTCTTCCATGGACAGTCTGAATTGCAGCAAACCTTTTGTCACAGTGTGTCGCTATGCTCTCTGGTTCTAATTGAATCAACAGGATTGCTCATAGGAAGAGCATAGAGGCAAGGGGGTCTCTTGGAGGGCTAAAGAAAGGTCAGGACCTCTGATCGCAGGGCAGTACCTGCTGGGCATGGCCACTAGTGTCACACTTTGTGCACTGGGATGAATTAGCACTATGTTTGTGATGAGTCCCAGCTGGATCACAACACAGAGCTTGAGATTTGTGAGACTAGCTGATCATTGTTAGAGAAAGCTCCAATTTAATCTTTCACCAGAAACACTTCTTACAAGCTATGCTAACAGATTACTAGCCTGTTAATCAACAAACCTCTCTAAATGTATTGGAAACGTGAATTTGAGAACTCTGAAAATACTTTATGTCTTGAAATACAAACCTGCTCCTCTGTTTATGAAAGTGACTTGCCTGTGACCCTGTATGAAGTTTAAGCGTCCCACGTCATGGTCGACGAGCTAGCGTCCCACATCATAATCGACGAGCCAACGTCCCACGTTTCTATTGCAGCTGCTGAGAGTTACTATAAATTTGATTTATCCCACTTTTACGATTTTATTCCACTGCTCTATTTTTTCCTCTTCTGCAAAGTCATTCAAAAGTAATAGTGGATTTTTTTTTTCTTTTGGAGCAAATGGGTACATGAAAATAATATTTTGCTGTGATCTCCCGTTATATATATAATAAAGTTGGTACCTGCAGGTGGTGGCCCTGGGTTTCCCTTCCTAGCATATTTTTCCTCTGCAGACTGACACAGATTCTTCTCTTCCTATAGGCCTCTGCCCATTTCCTGGCACCACTGGTCATGGCTTCAGGAATGTTCCTCCCAACTTTCTAGGTCCATGTCTAGTGCCCTCATGTTACACTCGCAAACCATAGAAGGGCAGATAGGGCTGCCCTTTCACTTGTGTTCTGGATGCCAGTTCCTCATACAGTAGGTCTTTTGGGTTCCTTACATCCTGCATGCGGTGAAGATGGGCCAGCCAGCACAGTCAATGTTGAAGCAGAAGTGTGAAAAGGCTGAAACAACCTCATTGTTGTTGACTGGGTATGTCCACTTGATGCCAAGAATGTGCCTTAAGCTGCGAAGGTGGAAGATATTGAGCTTCTTTACCTGCCTTGTGTAGAGGGTCTAGGACTTGCTTCCATACAGCAAAGTGCTTAGGTCACAGGCTCTGTATACTGCCACCTTTGTATGGATGGTTAGCTTGCTGTTTTCCCAGGCTTGTTTTCTTAGCCTGGCGAAGCTGATATGGCAGAACCGAGGTACGTGAACTCGTGGACCGCATCTAGTTCATAGTTGTTGATCTCTGGGTCATGCTCTGTGCCTTGGCCCATCACACTTGTTTTCTTCAAACTGATAGTCATGCTGAAGTCCTGGCATACAAGGGAGAATTTGTCCATAAGGCACTGTAGCTGATCCTCTTTATGGGTTACCAGGGCAGTGTCATCTGCGAACAGCATGTCTCTGATTGTGACCAAATGGACTTTCATCTTTGCATTCAGATGATATAAATTATAGAGTTTCCATCTGATTTTGTGTGGAAGTAGACCCCTTCTGTGGCTGTACCAAATGTGTACTTCAGCATGACTGTGAAGTAAATGCCAAACGATGTTGGTACTAATATGCAGCCCTGCTTGACGCCACTCCTGATGTAAAAAGCCTCTGATGACGAGCCAAAAAACTGGATAACAACCTTCATGACTGTGTGGAAAGACTGGATCATGCTATGAAGATTTTGTGGACACCCAATCCATGCCAGGAATTTGAAGAGGCCATCACGACTCACAAGATCATAAGCCTTTGTCAGGTTGATGAAGGTGATGAACAGTGGCTGTCCCTGCTCTCTGCATTTCTCTTGCAGATGACCCAGGGAGAAGATCACGTCTATTGTTGGGTGTTCTGACTGTAAACCACACTGTGATTTGGGACAAACTCTAACTGCTTGTGTCTGTAGGTGGCTCAAGATGACCCAAGCAAAGACTTGATATTTAGCAGGGAGATCATGCAATAAAAGTTACAATTGCTTCTGCCCCATTAACTCTTGTATAGGGTGACGATATTGCAATTTTTTTTATATCTTGGGGCACTACTCCTTCCTCCCAGAACTGACAGAGAAGATCATATAGGGGGCTGAGCAAAACACCTTTTGCACACTTGATGATCTCTGGGGGGATTCTGTCTAGTCCTGATGCTTTCTGGGTGGGCAGTCTGTTGATGGACAGCTCTTCCATGGTGAGCCTCTCATCCAGCTTTAGTATAGTGGGCAGATCTTAGATGGCTACCAGCGTGGAGCTGGAGATGCTGTTGGCAGTGCCGTATAGTTCTGAGTGGTGCTCTACCCACCTCTCCATCGGTTTTCCATCGGATTCTTTGTCCATGGTTGTTGCTCTGGTCGCACACTTGATTGGTGCCATCTTATTCTCTTCATCCCTTCAAATTACCACAGATTTTTCTGTATCTGCTACTGTCTGAATGTCCTCGCAGAGGATGCTGTTTGTGATCTATGAGAGCTGTTAGCTTTTCTTCTGACTGTGGTGAGCATCTCTGAATTGGCTCAGAACCCGTCATGTGTTTTCCCTAACTTGCTGCCAAAGATATTAAAAGCAGTGCTGTGAATTGTGTGCAGATGTTTCTATCTCTGTTGAGCATCTCCTGCAGGGGTGTCTCCTAGGAGTCACAGAGCTTTATTGAATTCTTCTACTTTCTCTGGGTGTTGAATCTTGTTGGTTTCTATGTGTGGCTTTCCTGTTGGTTTGGAGCAGTGCATCTTCTTCGGCTGAAACCTGATGTTGCATTCAGCACTCTGATATGAGCATTTATTAAGTATACTTCATAGTTGACATCTTGTAATGATAATGTCCAGTTGATGCCATTGTTTTGAATGGTGGTGCCTCCTTGATACCTTGTACTTGTTTTGTTATGAAAGTAAGAGTTGGTGATGCACAACTCATAGAGTGTGCACAGCTCAAGCAAATGTTGTCCATCTTCATTCATGCTACTGATATGTCCGGTTTCTGTTAATTACAGTTTTAATATTTAACATTTATTGTGTTATTTGGTGGGCGGCACGGTGGTGCAGCGGTTAGCACTGTCGCCTCACAGCAAGAAGGTCGTGGGTTCAAAACCCCGGTTGCCCCGGCCATTCTGTGTGGAGTTTGCATGTTCTCCCCGTGTCTGTGTGGGTTCTCTCCAGGTTCTCTGGCTTCCTCCCACCATCCAAAGACATGCAGGTTAGGTTAATTGGTGTCTCTAAATTGCCCTAGGTGTGAATGTGAGTGTGAATGTGAGTGTGTGTCTGTCTATGTGTGGCCCTGCGATGGACTGGCGACCTGTCCAGGGTGTACCCCGCCTTTCACCCAATGTTAGCTGGGATAGGCTCCAGCCCCCCGCGACCCTGTACGCAGGATAAGCGGTTGACGATGGATGGATGGATGGATGTGTTATTTGCACTGGTAGTATTGTTTTATTGTTTTATTGTATTGTTGCTCCTTTAATTAGAATTGTATGTACTACCATTGTCAACATATGGATTGTCAATTAATTTAAACCAATAAAAAGGCTCTTCATACATATGCTAATTACTTATTGGCTTATTGGGTATGTTATGTTTGACCCATTCTTCAGTGCAGAAACATGCTTATACTCTGGTTCCCATCCAAGGAAGCTGCACAGGAAATTTTTTTTTGATTTATTATTATTTATAAATTTTCTAAGGAAAACGTGTGTGGTGCTTACCTAGGGTGTTTAACTGTGGGTTGTTGCCAGGATGTTGTTATGCGGTTGCTAAGATCATCTGAGTGTTTTTTTTTTTTAGCAAATTGCAGTAGATGTTTGATAGGATGTTCTGGTTGGTTGCTTAATGGTTGCTTACTGGCCCAAGTCAAAAATCCCACCCCCCAAGTTTCTAGTTATATTCCAAGGTATGACCTAGGTAAGTCTATATTATTTCTTTCGCCAATTTACAATTTGCCAGATGAAAATTATGAGTCAAAAAGTTATAGCACACCTCTTCTCAACAAGCTGCATGACTTGAAGTATCATTCGCAAATGGTGTTGGACAGAAGTTTGATACTCAACATTATAGTTTGTTCAAATAGTGATAATGATGCTTGCCTCGTACGCCACTAATAACATACCATTCAATAACATACATTTACTCACAGGTGTTGCAAGAGTTGTTCATCAACGTTGTGCATTGTCATGAAGCTCCATATGTTATTGTAACCCATTCTTAAACAACATTTGTAAGCCCCCCCCCCCCAAAAGCATTGTTCATATCATTAGAAATGTGTCACATTGTGACCTTTGTTACTGTCTCTATGGTGCTTTTCTCCAAAGTCATTTTCTTGCAACATTAAATTGTTCTTTGACTCTGGAACAACTTAAAGCCACACCCCTCCCCCTCCTCTCCTCTACACCCTCGACATGACAGCGTTTAAATGACCAAGAATCCAAACCAGGCCTACATTATCCAAGCCTGTCCTCAAGGCCTGTTGTTTATTACTACTTGAAGACACTGATTTGTAGCTCCAGAGAGGCGACTGGGGGAGGAGGACTTCAACACTCTGCATGAAATTCCCAGTTGCCCGTACTATAGAAGTAGGGCATATGAGCTTTGGGCAAGATATTTGTGGAGATAATAAGATTCATATTTCACAGACATACGGTTCTGCTGGCCTGCTATTCCCATTTCAAAATTCAACCTTAAGCTTTCCATTGCTTCTCATGTTTGGCGCCATTACTGTATGTTGAATTGGTAGTCATTACTAAGGAAAGCATTACTTTCTACTACTCATACTTAGGGTTAGGGATTTGAACAAATCTTTGCTACAGACAGGAATTATACATCAAATTGTGTGTCTTGTTGATGAGAGGTGTGCTATTACTTTTCTAAGTTATCAAAGTTATAATGCAAAAACAAAAACCCTATAAGTATACACATTTTCCACCTAACTGCAGAAGTGAGGAAATAACTTCTGTCTCAAAAATAAATAATATTTTCTGTTAAAGTTTAAATTGCATGCAGTTTGTGATCAGAGAGGAAATCGCAAGGGTGGCGATTGCAATTTATCACATGAAGTTGTTACATTTCACCATAACTGTTTTTGTTTCATAAAGACTGAGGTTAGGGGCGGCACGGTGGTGCAGTGGTTAGCACTGTCGCCTCACAGCAAGAAGGTCATGGGTTCAAACCCCGGTTGCCCCGGCCTTTCTGTGTGGAGTTTGCATGTTCTCCCCGTGTCTGCGTGGGTTCTCTCCGGGTGCTCCGGCTTCCTCCCACCATCCAAAGACATGCAGGCTAGGTTAATTGGTGTCTCCAAAAATTGCCCTAGGTGTGGATGTGAGTATGAGTGTGTGTCTGTATATGTGTGGCCCTGCGATGGACTGGCGACCTGTCCAGGGTGTACCCTGCCTTTCGCCCAATGTTAGCTGGGATAGGCTCCAGCCCCCCGTGACCCTGTACAGGATAAGCGGTTGAAGATGAATGAATGAAAGACTGAGGTTTAAAAACATGTTTTTTTTTCACCTCTTATTTGGAGAGTATTATTTCAACCGTGCTTCTCCCCCTCTCTTGAGGCTTGGCACATGGGGTGATCAGTAGTTAGAGCCCATCATTTCTGAGGGAGAGATCTCTTCTGGAAGAGTGCAGTGTTCTCTTTGTTCACTGTGTGGAAAAATGCAATGTAGGTGCTCAGGCATGCACTGGGAGGCAGACCTCCAGGGCTGCCCCGAATCTCATTAGAGGACTTTCCAAAGTTTATTATGATTGGACAACCTTGTGAAAGGAAAGCAAGGGCCCTAAGAGTGTGTGGTAAACATGTGTGTGTGTGTGTGTGTGTGTGTGTGTGTGTGCGTGTGCGTGTGTGTGTGTGTGTGTGCGTGTGTGTGCAGGTTTAAGTGGTTTACGAGGACTTTTTTTTAGGTTACAAACTGGACATTTCTAGTGTCCCCATAATTCAAATCACTTAAAACATGCTAAACATTGTTTTATTAAAAATGTAAAAATGCAGTAAGTTTTTTGTGAGGGTTAGGGGATAGAATCTATAGATCGTACAGTATAAAAATCATTATGTCTATGGAGAGTCTGCATAATGATAGCTGCACCAACGTCTGTGTGTGTGTGTGTGTGTGTGTGTGTGTGTGTGTGTTTGTTTGTATGTGTGTGTGTGTGAATGGGGATAGAGTTTGTCCCATTCCCGTACAGGAAGCAAATGTTTTGCTATGGTCAGATAACTCTGGTAAATCCACTGGGATAGGTCTTAAATGTCGTAATTCTTCATTAACTTGGAATTGATGTTTTTCTTCCCCATTCTGTATCAGTTCATATAAATGCACTTTTCCATGCTTTTGAGTAGCCTTTAAAGGGACAGCTGTAAAGACGACCAGCAGGGGGAGGCTTTGAAAACAAATCTGCTCATTGCCTAGTGAGATTGGGCCCTCAGCAGGGAGCAAGCAGAGCGCTGTGCACAATACTGGGGGTTAGGGACGTAAAAACAAAAAACTATCTTGAGGAATGAAGATGAAAAGCAAGCAGCTCCTTGTCTTTACAGACAGCAAGTAAAGAATTGGTTTATTGCTGGTGTAGTTGATAGTGCAGTTGTGTTTAAGGTCACAGACACAACATACAACAAAGAGATGCAGATTACTTGATGGTATGAGGATAATGATTAGATCTGGTTTATTTGTGGGTTTTGGAGTGGGGGACGTTTAGCCACATCCTGTATCTAAAAAAATATATATATTTTTGGCATGTTTTTGTTATGTGAAAGCAAAAATCTGGGTTACATTGAGGCATTTACAATGGAAGTGAATGGGGCCAATCCGTAAACATTTAAATACTCACTGTTTCAAAAATATAGCCGCAAGACTTAAACAATATGTGTGTTAACATGATTTTAGTGTGATAAAATTGCTTACTAACCTTTCCTATTTAAAACTATATTGAATTTTACAACTTTGATGCCATCACAATGTAATGCCGTAAACACTAATATGACAGTAAAAATGACGATTTAATCAACTTTGCAGCTCAAATAATACACGAGTTTAACAGAAGACTTAATGTACTCTAAGTGCTTTTATAGAATGATATGCTTCACATTTCTGCATTTAAACTCTCCATAAATTTGCCCCATTCACTTCCATTGTAAGTTTTTCTTCTTTTTTTTTGTTTGTTAAGAACAGTAGGTACGAGTTTGTTTGTTTTTGTTTTGTTTTGGTAACTTTATGCCACAAATGCTGTTGATTGACCTTAATGTGTATTGAATCCAGAATATTTCTTTAAGAGCAGCACATGGGAACATTTTTGGTAATGTTTTATGCTAAAAACTAAAAAACGAAATGTCATAGTAAATGTTCTATTTGAATGGCAGAGAATATGCTGTATATATTGTATACTATGCATATACGCCATCACATATCCACATGCAGAATATACTGTATATTTGATGGTGATTCACCATTAAATGCATGATAATTTTCCCAAACTCTTACATATTCAGGTCTTTAGAGACCCGACACTTACAGTATCTCTATCAAAAATAGGTGTACAAAATACCAAGATAGTGTCAAATTTCAAAAATATTTTCAAGAGCATTATAAAACAATAAAAAAACAATATATTTTGATGTTTAATTTTCATAAATTAAAGAGATAAAGAAAAAAATCAAGAACGGGATTCATTATTTTCACACTGAAATTTCATGAGATGTAACTGGCTGTCAAACACATGTAGAGCAACACATAACACATAATCTACATATGTTTAATATATGTGTAAATTATGTGTATCTTATGAATGTTTTATCAGGCACTTGTTGGGTCTAAATTGATGCACAACTTACTTTATTTCAGAAGTACACGACAAATGTTATGTCATACATTTCATGTGTTGTACTGACTATAGTTTAATTCAGTGGTGTTTCTTCATCAAATAGCAATGTCAAACGTAAATCAAGTCAATCACTGAAACACCAGTGCCACCTTGAGAAAGAAATAACATGTATATTATGTATGTTTATTCACATATAATACTGATAATTCACCATTGTTGATAGTTCGTTGTTGCACAGAAAGTCCTTGTGATATAGCCCAGTGTTTATTTGTCTGAATATAGTTCTCATTTCTCTTGTAATACACAAAGAAATAGATATCCTTTGATAGTAAACTTAAATAGATATAAAATTATTATAAAAAACATAATTATTGGAAGTGCAAAAAAACCTGACACTGTAACATACCCCGGGTCTCTAGAGACCCTATACAGGTTTGGTACTTAAACCATTAGAATTTTTTTATTGTTGTTGTTGCAATTTTGCCATTTTTTGTGTGTCACACTATTTATAAAAGATAGACTGAGGAATACTAAAGAGGTGTGGGCATAACTCCAAAAAGTGGATGAGGTACTGGGGTGGAATGAGGTCCCAGGTCTCTATAGAACCGAGGAATGTGTTTAAGGGTTATCACTTACAGTTTTGGGGAGGCTACTTATTTTAAGTTTATTCACTTACAATCAAAGCCATATCTGGCATAAAAACCAATGTGAATCTCAATTAGGGTGACTGCACTAAAAAAAAGGTGTTTTATAGTTTTGTAGGTGGTCTTTTGCGTAAAAGACCAGCTTAAAAGACTTGGTGAATAATTGTATGAACATGTTCGTTTACATTAAACTCTTGAACAAAATGATTTAAAAAGAAAAAAAAGTTTGTTATTGTCCTGACCAGTTGAGAGATGAAATTCCATAATATCCATTTAGCAAAGAAAAACATATGCATATATATTAAGGCATTTAGAAGATACTCTATACCTAGAGCGACACACACAATGACATAGCCTACATATTGTCAACCCTTTCCATTAACATTAAAGTGTTCCATTCCTTAAGAACATTCTTGCTTTGCCAACAGTCTTTATTCGATAAAGTGTAAGCGACTTTTAAAAGAGAAATTGCCTGTTGTTAAAAAGCAGCAACTCGACCATAAAGCTCAGACAGTTACGAGTGCCGGCTATTATTTAACAGTGCCCTTGCTACCACGATCACTCCATGTGTATGATGGCGTTTTGTGAAGGCTTGCCTTTCTCTCAGGTTAAGTTGTTTTCTATAGCGTAACTGGACACCTTTTCCCTCCAGGACTGTTTTTCAGTAAACTAGCCCCTATCTTCTTCACAGATGCTCTAGCTCTGATAATCACACTCTTGAAACAAACATGCATGTGTACAACTCTTCAACATATCATGGAAAGTGTGGATATATATGATGCTCACATATATGTATAAGGTTTCCGATACAACTATAAATACATTGCATTTACATTTGATGTATTTGATGTCCATGCCTTTACCCTTAAGACACACACACATACATTAACAGGGCAGAGATCAGTATGGATAGTTTACCTTGCAGGCTGTCTTAAGTGCAGATTGTTTTGGCTTGTCTAAGTGGTGCTGCATCACCTGTTCCTGGGGTGGTGTTATGTTTGGTGTGGTTGATGGAATGATTCCACACTGAAATGATGAAAACACATTTTGAAACTTAAAGGCTGCATGACAGAGGTTGCTGCTTCTTTGGAAAAGTTAAAAAAAAAAAAAAAAAAGATCTGAAACTTCTGAGTGAAATACTGGGGATAACGCCACAGAGATAAAATACTAATACTTAAATCTTTGAACAGCATGGTTAAAATAAACAAAGAAAAAGCTGTACAGACATTTTGCATGCTCTTCTCAACTATATTCGGGGCCAGTCTCAATGTCATCAATGTAAATTATCCTATAGCGACAAATGAAAAGAGCACGTTAACAAGACATTGACAGTGATAGCAGTGACATGATACATGTTAAATTTGATGTTTGTCGCTTTAGACAAGTGATGTGCAAATGGCAGAAACCAATGAAAAGTATAGGGACGTTAAAATGACAATACCACCTATGCACATCAAACACTCAGATATTAAATCGTAGTAACAATTTACATTAAGGTTGTATTTGTTAACTTTAGTTAATGCATTAGTTAATATTAACTAACACTGAACAATACTTGTGCAGCTTTTATTAATATACATTTGTTTTACAGTTTTACAGTTAAAGTTATATAAGTTAACATTAGTTAATGCAACTAACTAACATGAATTAACAATTAACAAAAGTATCTTTAAAAACTTGCATAAACCAAATTATTAAATGTTGTTAAAAACTATTGTTTGTTTTCATGATACCTAATGCATTAACTAATGCTAACTTATAGAATCTAATTATAAAGTGTTTCTGTAATCAATTATATTTGTAATATCTCATTAACAAATTAGAATATGCAGACCATATCTAGTTCAAATTAAAGTGATATTTCACCCCAAAATGAAAATTATGTCATCATTTACTCACTCGCACGTTGTTCAAAATCTGTGCATCTTCTTTCTTCAGTGGAACACAAAAAAGATATTTAGCTGAATGCCCGCTCTTTTTTACACAATGAAAGTGCACAGTGACCAGGGGCTTTACAAAGCTCTATAAAAGTAGTCCATATGACTTGTGTGCTATATTTCAAGTGTTTATGATAGCTTTGTGTGAGGAACAAACTTAAATGTCAGTTGTTACTAAATGAAAATCTTCAAAATGTGGGTTTTGAATGATTTCAGAGTGAGTAAATGATAACAGCATTTTCATTTTTGGGTGAACTATGGTGTGACAAGGAGGAGGGCTTGTCAGTGAATCAGCGGGAGAGCGAGATAAAGGGGAGCCATGTTGTGTGTGTGTCTGTGTGTCTTTATGTTTTATGTTGTATTAAGTTAAGTTTGACATTAAAACTTTATGTTGAATGTTCAGCCAGTTGTTGACAAGGAACATCATACTTACGCTCTAAAGTCAAATTTGATGTTGGTAGCTCAGCACATTGATTATGGATTCTGAGGATGCATTGGAGTGGGCAGTTGCAACCTTTGACATCTTGAAGTTACAGGGGACATCTCAGATTGTTGTCTGTCTGCTTTTACTCCAAAACCCCTACTGTGACCTTACACTGTGGGTCAGTCCAGAGGGGTATGTAGGCTACTTCAGCATCTGCAAATGAAATTAAAACAGATTAATAGTGTCATGCAAATATGAGGCCTGTGTGAAGGATAATGGGATGTTTTAGACCGAAATTACAGAAATAAGAATTGGACCTTTTCACATTTCTGGGTTTGGAACATTGAAGTAAATCACAGGTGGGTAAACTTTTGTTCTGTTGAATTTTGTTGATTTTTAGAAGAATATTTCAGTTATGTAGGCCTGTACAATGCAAGTGAATGGTGGCCAGAACTTTGAAGCATTAAAGTAATCCATAAAACTCCAGTGGTTTAATCCATGTCTTCAGAAGAGTTGTGATAGGTGTGGGTGAGAAACAGATCAATATTAAAGTCCTTTTTTTTCTATAAATTATCCTCCCATTCCTAGGGGAACATAAAGAATAATTATATACATTTACACTTAATAAAAATAATGAAATGCTAGATTTACGGGGTCAAATAAGGCGGAAACTCCTAATCACAGTCTGTAAAAGGTCTGTAAGAAAGGTCCATGTGTGCAGGAAAAATAAAACCTATAAAATCTAGCAACACACATCATCCAAAGTCATAGAAGACTCAACATATGCTCTGGCCTTTCATTTTTTTCTACACATGGAGTGTATAAGACCACTGAACGCTCTTTTGTCACTCAGGCCAATGTGTGTTTCCCATGCGTTTCTCCTGCATTTGCCGCATTTGCATGAGAACAGTCCTGAGAGGTGGGTGTGAAATATTCTTTTCATCCTCTGCTAAAGGATGGAGATCCCTGTCACAGCAAAGCTATCTTGTTGTGGCTTTGGTTTGTTTGGAGATTGCTGGATTCCATGAGCCAATGTTTTATGTCTTGTAATGGTTTCTCATTTGCAAGATTGGGCCTCTGCAGCTGCAGAGCCCATTAAAAGTTGATTGACATCATTCTTGGGACGTTTACAGGTCATTTACAATGGCATGTGGCGCACAGTAATGGATAAGGTCATAGGAAAACGCTGCTGAAAACACACTTGTTGAGTTTCTATAGAGTTTCTATGCTTTGTTTGGGAGAAATAAAATATATTGACATATTATAGATCATTTTCTCAGTTGTATTACTTTCTTTCATCACAAATTCTCAAGTTTGCAGCGTTTGCAGTTTTTGTTTGGTGTTAACATGCATTACTGCACACAGACACACACAGGGCTCAGTGGCTTGTTGAATAATTTCTATCTTGGTCATTGGAGCTGTGTGTGTGTGTGTGTGTGTGGGGGGGGGGGGGGGGGGGGGGGGGTCTTTTGGTTATGTTCCTTTTTGCCCCCTGACACTGTTGTGATTAAGGATTAGAGCAGAGAGGGTCTTCAGCCATCTCCCTCTTTTCTCTAAACAATCACCCCCCCTCAGTCCCCCTCCCCCCTTTACCACTCCTAAGTTCCCCTGGGGGTAGGGGAGGGCTGTATGAAGGCTTTTTTAGCCTAAAACTTTTTACTCATTATGTTCTTAAGTCTTTTGCTCAATCAGTGGAGCCCTCACTCCCCTGCTTGCCAACGCCATTGCATCAAACATTAAAGTCCCTTAATGTTTCTTCCAAGTACCAAAAACAAACTGACCAGGTGTCTGTTTATCACATACTAATGACCTCATTTTAGACCACAGGTTTAGTGTTTCAGGTATTTATTGTCATTCATCTGCACCCGGGGATCATTCTAATGAGTGGGAGATGATCAGAAGTTTGACATAATCACTTATAAGTAAAGTTCTTATGATGCCAGCCTATACTTTATTTATTTCTGCATAACTCCCACCAAACCATTACATCACTTTGTCTATAGCACTTGTTTTGTTTCCCTTATTAGGTGCCCTGTTCCTCTTGACCTCATCATAAAAGTAAGTTTCTAATTATATGCTGTAGTCTTGCAGGAACCCTGACAAGAGGTATTAGACAGAGTAGCTTTTTTTTGTTTAGTTGTGTTCTACGCTGAGGTTAAGTTACAGCTGCATGGATGGAAATGAGTCATAAGTTAAATAGTTCACAAGTGCCCTTGTGTCTCAACAAGCTCTTCAGAAGGTGACATATTTTAAACTTATATATTTAAAAGGATGCCCAGAGTGTGCAGAGTTGCTGTAAGGCAAGAAAAAGAAAAAATACAAGATAGTGATGATAATACAGAATGAGTCGATGTGTTCAAACTTTCGACTGGCAGTGAACAAAATGCAGCCAGTTGACAAATTGTTAGCTCAAATACAGCCACCTCTTGAATACCAGCTCTTGCTCTAGGACAAGCTTGTAGGCCTAATACAAACTACAGACCTACATCAACCTTGTTAAAAAACAACAGCACCCACAGGTCTTCTTATGGCTGTTCCCATACCATGCATTACCATAGAGAACCAGCCACGTCTCCTCTCACAGTGGGATCACCCAATCAGTGTCTGTGGTCACCAGGAAAGGGGATATAAAATTACTTTAATCTCAACCTTTTCACCAGTGGGTGACACTTTCATCACCTTCGCTAGATTATATCAAAGACACAATTGAGGGCTGTTGTCTCCACTTCTATAAGCAAAAGGGTGGCGTGAACAAGTCATGAGATGTTCTACCTGAATCAAATGATTTACAGTATGTCTAATTAAACTGACCGGGCATAGCTATGGTCAAATTGAGGACAATGAGAGAGACTGTCCACATTGCATGGATAATAAAGTATACATAGAATATATAGTGTATATTTAGAAAAGCATTTCAAAAACAACATACTGTATTTAAATTTAAATGGCAAAACTAACACATTTTATATATATATAAATATATATATTAGGAAGCATCCTTCTAATTGCCTTTAAAATTCCACGTCATAGTTACTTATATAGTGGAGACCAGGGCTATTTGGCTACATTTTTTTACTCCAGTGAATATTTTTCTGGGTAGATTTATTTTGGGTCAATTTCCTAGGTTTATGCTACAAATAATAATAGTAATACAATATAAATAATAAATAAAATATGATATGTCCTGATATAGTTGTCCCTTGCCCTAATTATCTATCCCAGTGTATTTATTTTTTATTTATTTTTAGTTTGGAGTATAAAATCACACCAAAATAATAATAATAATACTAATTCAAGAAAGTTTTAAACTAGGTTGTTTAAAACCAACATACAGAACCACTGCTAAAGAAAACAAGCATTTGTGCCATTTACTTTTCACTCAAAACTTAATACCTACTAAAGTTATTGATGTATACCATGTATGGCAACTTCCCCGTGTGGCAACTAGCTCCAGAATGCTATATTTTATGTTTATTTGAAATATAAGCACAAATAGCGTTTCTGTTATACATTAAATGCCACTAATGGTGTTAACTCAAGCTCGAGCTTTGATACATATGCAGAGCACACGCTAGTAGTGAAATGAATTGGAAGAGTGGGCGGAGGAAAGTGACAATGCGGGGGAGTGGCCGTCCGTACAGTGAGTGGTTAAAAACACGTGTTGCAGCAGAAAGTGTGCGTGGAGTTTACCAAAAACTACGAGAGAGTTGTGTGAGATTTCGGAGTAATCGTCAAATAACGTGTTAGTCAGACAGGACTATGCCATCTTACACATTTAATTTGGATGATGTCATATGCAAGGTAAATGTAGTGTTAAATGAATGAATGATGACAGTGTGTTTGTTTTGAGGCTATGTTGCGCTGCGAATTATGCTTGATTCACGATAATGAATTCGACCACAAGACTAGAAGCAATTAATTATGCTGAATTATGAATGCATTTGTGAATAAAAGCTGCCTCACATAATGCATTTTACAGAAAACCCACTATAACGCACGATTAAATTGGGATATGTTGTAGGATAGAAGTCGAGCAACCGTGTCAACCAGATGAAATCTGGCTAGCAACTTCTCATACAGAGGGAACGTGGGCCATAAGGGAGCGCCTTTTTTTTTTTTTTTATATAAATGTGCTGTTTTGCATGTAATCAACTTATTGAAAAACATGCAAGTACGAAATACGTTTTAAGTGTTGTTGTTTTAAAGCTAAAATATTTTAAGTTTGTTTGCTTTTAAAATGTAAACAAGCTGTTGGAGTTGGAAGTAAACAAAAACTTGCGCTGCAAACCGCGTTTCATTGGAATTCATGTTAACGGTGTCTGAATGTTAATTAGCACAATCTGAAAATGGAACCCCTTTAAAATTTTTGAAATTGAAACCCAATTCGCGGTATTTCGTCTGAGGGCTTTAGCTAAATGCACCAATGCAAAATCTGGTGCTTCTTTCCAGTGGTTATTTGGAACAAGCAGAAATTGTATAAGTAGTTTTAATGTTTGGAATGATCTTCGTATTCTATTCTGAAATATTCTGGTATTTTCCCCTATTTACAGCACCTTTTAAATCTTGATGTCAGTGAGCCAACATCTGCACATGCTGCTGTTGGATATAGAAAGCCTGACAGTCACTGTACACTTTCCTCCAGTGGTTCAGGACTTTCTCTTGACAGTATGGAGAGTGGATTCATGAACTCAAGCTACTGGGGCACCCAGAAAGCATCATCTCCGTCAAAGTGGTGCAAGATGCCCTTCTGGTCTGAGCGCTCTGTCAGCATGGTGGAGGCGAACACTGGAAGTCTGGGCTGGTCATCTGCAGAACCCAATCAGCCTTCAGCCCTGTCAGATACTATGACTTTTTCCTGCTCTACATCTTCCATTACAGCCACATCATCTCGCTACAAAACCGAGTTATGCCGCACATTTGCCGAACGAGGGTTGTGCAAATATGGTGGCAAGTGTCAGTTTGCCCATGGGCCGGAAGAGCTCCGAGACCTCAACCGCCACCCCAAATATAAGACTGAACCCTGCCGCACTTACCACTCCATTGGCTTCTGCCCCTACGGCATCCGCTGCCACTTTGTGCACAACACTGAAGAAGATCTCGCACATGCCCGACCTCAGACCTCCAATCCAACGGTCCAGCGACCTCCACTCCTCAAACAGAGCTTCAGTTTCTCTGGGTTTCCTACAACTCCACAGCTTCTAGAAGCCCCTCTTGCTGGTTCCTTGTTCCTTCCTTCTGCCTCAACTCCAACATCGACCGCCATCTCTGACCTTCTCTCCCTTGCCTTCCCAGACATTGATCCCAGCACCCTTCTGGACCAGGCACGGGAAATCCATCCTCCATTTTTGCCCTCACCAGACTCTGGGTACTCTCACTCCGGACTGACTCCCACTTTGTCACCCACCCAGCTCGTCCCCTCCCAGGCTGAGGCCTGTCTGAGGCAGAGCCCCACTGGTGGGGCTTCTCTAGGCCTCAGGAGTCTATCTCACACCTCGCTCTCAGACCATGAGGGTGGCAGTTGCAGCTCATCCAGTAGTATGAGCGGCTCAGAATGCTCCAATGGACCGGAAGCCAGTGGGCGCAGGCTCCCCATCTTCAGCCAGCTTTCAGTACCTGATGATGGAATCTACAATGAGGGCAGCAACTCGGGCACAGGCTTATTCCTGTAGGCTTTTTTTTTTTTGCTCCACATGGGGACTGAACTGTATATTGTGGGATACCTACTGTATTATGTGTCCAATACTTGAAATTTTAGTTAAGCTCCGAGTGAAACATGCTGTTTGAGAGTACTGAATTTTGAAATTATTCTTTAACTGGGATTTGATTGTGCTTTTAAGTAAACCGATCACCATGTTTTATTTGACTTCTGTGGAAAAGATAAGGGGAGCATAAAACTGTAAAAGTTCAGGTATCAAGATGAGTAAAAGATACAGGTGTTATAACTTAAGATGCATTTAGCAATCGGCTAATTACAAAATATTGTACCAAAATGGCCAAAGAGAGGTTATAACCCAGTCTTAAGGTTTTTCAATTTTTGATACTTTCATGTAATCTTTATACAAGAGACCAAACTTCATGATTTGTATACAATTATTTTATGCACATTTACTGGATGTTAGAATTTATTAATGTTAACCAGCAATAATCTTGACGTTCCTGCTGCTTTTAAGGTCAGTGTTTGGTTTGTTCCCAGACTTTCCTTAAGTTTGAATATGTCTAAGCAGGCCTCTGGAAGTGCACAGTTGGAGCTCTACATGGAGTGAGTTGACTTCTGACATGATGAATAGTTTTGGTTTGTGTAGCTGTTCATGTTTATTGTGAGTTTAGGCAAATCAAATTACTAAATGTGACATTAGTGGCCTTGGGGAGGGTTTTTTTGTTTTTGTTTTTGTTTTTTTTTTTTGGGTTGGATGTTATGGGTCACTGTTTGCATCTCTTTGACATGCCTCTGTTGGCTTTCTTACATGATGGAGAGCAAGTAACAAGTTAGTTTTTTATTTATTTTATTGTATTTATAGAAAACGTGTTTTTGATAACATTTGTATTAAGTTTAATATATTGAGTTTTCTTCCTGCTGCCCTCTCATTTTGTACTGAAAATAAACCTTGTTAATGAACATCAATATTCTTTTTGGTTCTATTTGTCCTATGTTTATTTCCTATTCCACAATAAGCAGAGTTCCGAAATGCATGAAATATGCCAGCAAAGGAGCTCAATAAATGACCTTCGATCTGTAAAAATTGTCATACTACGATTTCTTCCAACTTTATATGGCATAAATGGTACAGGTATGCCATTCTGAACTTTGCCCATATCTAAAAAGGTTAGTTTTTAGTCTATAGGCATAGAAACTTTGAACTTTAATTCTCTTTAAAAATGTATATATATATATATATATATTTTTTTTTATTTCATAAGTTGAGACAAGATGTCCTTTAACTCTGTGTAGTCAAAATAAAAAGCTTGATTTCTCTATGAATGTGGATTTTAAATGTGCTAAACTTCAGTTATTGTTGTATTATGGCAGGCAGGGCGTTAGCTAGTGGGTTGAAAGGTGGTAATGATTCTAGGGGCTCAAAGGTACAGGGGGGCCCTACAACAAATTCTAAAAAAAATGTTTTTAATAGGATAGGGGCCCAGAGCAATATATAGCCAGGGGGGCCAGATTACCTTGCTATGGCCCTGATGGTGGGGGAGGTGTGAGCAGATCACATCTAGTATGGTAATGAGAAACCCTTTAATTTGGATTACACTCCATTTGTTCACCCCTCCCCATGTTAACTGGTTGCTGAAGATAAATTGACTTGTATCTTAAAAGTCTGTTTGTTTTAAATGGAGCTGGAATGATCTGTGGCTCTGCTCTAAAGTTACATATTGACTTTCTGTTTGGTTTCCCCAGTTTACGTTTATGATGGTCCTGTTGATATAATGAAGAGTTGTAACTAAATCCCACTAAAGCTTTTGACAGTTAAGTAACAAGAAACTGATTCTGTTCACCATTCACTTGTCAGCGAAGACAATGCTTTGGGGAGGCATCCTTTGAGAGAAGCGAACCAGGGAAAGGGTTAAAACTGTCTTACTGTTCTCTTTTGTGTGTGGGGAAGATTCTCCCACATCGCCTAGTGAGTTGTTACAAAGCCAGGCACATTCTCACACAGGGCCCGGATCATATGGAATCACGAGCAGATGGCCACATTCACTGGGACTGTGGGTCAAGCATATGCTCTCCAGGCTCTTGTGTAGAATGGAATCTGTGAGCGGAAAGGAGAAGGGATCTGGGAGTGTGGGACTGAACCTGGCTACTGTAAGACTGCGAAAAAGAGTACTTTAAAGTTTATAAAGATATCCTTAAAACATAAAACTCTCTTACATTGACATTTTTTAATTCTTTCCTAAAAAAAAATTGTATCATAGATTTGTAAGGCTGTTGATTAAACAAAAGAACACAGTAAGACCACACTAAGGCAAGGGTCAATAAATTATATAATTATATAAACTAGATTTTAACCAAAAGTTTTAACCTATACCAATGTTGTCTTTGTTGGGGCAAATTGCCACATGTTTTTTTATACAATTTATTGTTGGCCAAAATGTTTTTGTTTTTAGCTCAATCATATTTTTTTGTTTGATAAATTGTTTTGTACTGATTAACGTTTACTGAAAAGCCATTAAAGCAATGTTTTGGTTTATTACAAGTTAAGATCAGTCAACAGCATTTGTGGCATGATGCTTATTACCATAACAAATAAACTGAATTTCCATAATTTATACAAAGCAAAAAAGAAAAAATAGAGGTTACATTAAATCACTTGCAGTGGAAAGTGAATGTCCTGTCCTTAAATTAGAAAATACATATTGTATCAAACATATTGCCACAAGGTGCAAACATTGTGTCAACATGATTATAGTGTGATAAAATCACTTACCTTATCTGTAAATGTATGTGCAATATTGCAACTTCATTGCCATAACAACGTTACAACATCAACCCTGTAGTGTGATTTTATCACACTAAAATCATGAAGAATAGTAATTTCATCACACTAAAACAATATTAACATTTATAATGTTTACATCTGCCCCGGCCTTTCTGTGTGGAGTTTGCATGTTCTCCCCGTGTCTGCGTGGGTTCTCTCCGGGTGCTCCGGCTTCCTCCCACCATCCAAAGACATGCAGGCTAGGTTAATTGGTGTCTCCAAAATTGCCCTAGGTGTGGATGTGAGTATGAGTGTGTGTCTGTATATGTGTGGCCCTGCGATGGACTGGCGACCTGTCCAGGGTGTACCCCGCCTTTCGCCCAATGTTAGCTGGGATAGGCTCCAGCCCCCCGTGACCCTGTACAGGATAAGCGGTTGAAGATGAATGAATGAATGTTTACATCTTGTGGCTATACTTTTGAAACAGTTTGTATTTTAATGTTTATGGACTGGCCCCTTTCTCCTACATTGTATTGGAACCAGATTTTTTTTTTAAATAGTCTAATTCATGTGAAATATCCTCGTGAAACTCCACGTACACATGCATTGATGTAGTATTTTGGCTTTGCTATACGCAACACATGATATAATTTAATTTAAACTGACTGATCTCAGTTCAGGAGACTCTGGGCTGTCAGTAAAGGCTTAAACTTTCAACACACCAAGACATGTGACAAAACAACATGGTGCCGATCACAGCAGAGTTTATCTTTGGGAGAAATGGCAACAAAACTACATCTGGTAAGAATCCTAATTAAGTTGTGGTGGTGGTGTTAGTGGGCTAAAGCACAGAACTGGTAAGTTGAAAGTTTCTGGTTTGTCTGTTTGTTTGACTTTATTGTCTGTTCAGATTAACTGGACAGAAATTCATCTTTGACACTGGTATGAAGACATAAAAACATAAATGATTGAGCACTCATACATGAATAAAACAAATTAATAGAACATGTACATGTTCACACACCTATCGTACCCGCCTCAATTGTGAATTTGATTTAATACAGTCACCGCCAATGGAACAAATTATCTTTTGTAAATGTTCCTTTTGGCAAACGGTATACGTAGCATCCGCCCCGAAGGAAGGACCTCAAAGCAGGAGTAGAGGGGATGAGTCTGATCTGGTTTGATTCCCACAGTCTTTTTAAATTTAGAATGGCCAATTCCCAATGCACTCTAAGTCCTTGTGGTGGTGTATTGACTCCCTTCAGTCCAGGAGGTGGAGGAAAAATCTCAGTTGCCTCCGAGTCTAGACTGTCAATCCACACATCTTTTCATGTGGCTTGTTGAGTGCATTGCCGTGGAGACCTAGTGCGTGTGGACGTTTCACGCTATTCTCTGCAGCATCCACGCACAATTCACCACACACCCCACTGAGAGTGAGAACCACATTATAGTGACCACAACGAGGTTAACCTAATGTGTCTCTACCCACCCTAGCAACCAGGCCAATTGGTTGCTTAGGAAGCCTGACTGGAGTCACTCAGCACGACCTGGATTTTAATTTGCGACTCCAGGTGGGGTAGTCAGCAACTTTGCTTAGCTACCCAGGTCCCCTGATCCCAACAGTCTTGAGCAAAGCACTTAACTCCAGATTGCTCTGGGGGGATTGTTCCTGTAATAAGTGCACTGCAAGTTGCTTTGGATAAAAGCGTCTGCAGAAATGTAAATCTTTTTACATTTACAAAAGTTTTTACATTGAAACATGTTTGAGTCAAAGATTAGAATTTCTATTTTTATCCGATATGCCATTTTTTAAATTTGTGCAAGTTTTCACGAAATGCCATGCTCCTAAATACAGTTTACAATAATGTGTACAATAGCACAAGGATTTCATTAGAAATCCTATATTTACATTGCTTTCAGATGCTTTATATGGAGTTAGGATGAAAATACAGTGCATTTCAAACTGTTCTGAGACCTATGCAGACAGACATCACACTGGAGGTTAAGTCATTCTCTAAATAGGGAGCAAGGGTGCATCCTATAGCTTTCCTATAATGCCAAGTGCATTCAATCCAAACTTCCTATTAAAAGTTCAGTTTCAGGCTGCAGATGATATTTGAATCACTCTACATTTTTTGGTAGACATGGGACAATGGTAACCAGTTCTTAGATTCAGAATGTAGAATGTAAAATTTTATTTTAACATTGTTGGCTGTGATTGGATGATGCTGACAATTACTTGTATCAGAATTAATTATGCTAATTTATAATTAAAGGTCAAATGCTTAATCACTGGCTAACACTTGTTTGTTTGACAATGCAAAGAGAGAACACTGAGATTTGTTGCAAAAGTAAAATCAAGTCAAATAATTTTTTGCATAATTTGTATTTTTGCTTTTCCTAGTACATATTGTTCCAGAGCAGCTTTACAGAGAATCAGCTGTGATGTCTAAAACGTCTCAAAAACATTAATAACCAACACTCCTAGAAACATAATAAAGAATTTGATTAAAAAAAAATACTTTCTATAGCTTGGTATTATTTAAATTTGGCAATTTAGTCCTGCTGTCCACACAGTCATGCTCGGGTCTCAGGAGGTTAAAGATGTTTAGTGGAAGATGGCTTTTTAAAATGTTGATAGTATTTCATATATATATATATATATATATATATATATATATATATATACAGGTTTGGGGAGTAACAGAATACATGTAATGGGATTAAGTATTTAAAATATAAATATAAGTAACTGTATTCCACTACAGTTACAATTTATATAATTGGTAATTAGAATACAGTTACATTCAATAAGTATTTTGATTACCGAAGAGATAGCTTTGCATTTTATTGTCATTTGTTTAATTTAATATTTAGTCCTTTCAGATGGAAAATATATAAAACAAGTCAAATAATCTGCCAGTGCTGAAGAAGTAATCCAAAGTATTTAGAATACGTTACTGACCTTGAGTGGAATATGTCACAAATTAATTTTACTGCATGTATTCTATAATCTGTAGTGGAATGCATTTCAAAAGTAACCCTCCCAACCCAGTATACAGATACAGTATTCCGCTACAGATTACAGACTATATATTTGTAAAGGATTTAGATGGGCAAGGAGGAGGCGAGAACCAGCTTGACAATATAAATAATAATTTAATGAAGAAATAAACAAAAGACACAAACACACACATGGCGGTGAGCTGACCATAAACGATCTCTCTCTCTCGCACCACCATCTGCAACGACCCGGCCCCGCCCTCCACCCTGTCACATTCCTCCCTCGTTTTCTCAGGCTGGGGAGCCCCCAGCATGACGTACACCCACGATCTCTCTCTCCCGACTGATGGTGGCGTGGGTCGTTTTATCCGCTTTCCCCGTGCTCACTGGAATTAGAGACAGGTGTTAGACATAGTTTAGCTCAGGTGTAAGTGCCCTTACTGCTTCTCTCTCTCTCCGGATGGGCACTTGACCACGCCCCCGATGCCACAATATTGCTGTAAAATGTAATTTGTAACATATTCCATTAGATTACTCAAGATAAGTAGCATAATCTAATTACTTTGGATTACTTCTTCAGCACTGGCAGATTTTTTCACTTGTTATGACTATAAACAAATAAATAAAGTAAGAAATACACTTCACTGTAAAAATACATTCTCTGAAAAAATTCACTTTTATACACTTTTTAGATATTTTTACAAGAAAACTATATTTAAATTCTCATTAAGAATAAAATTTTTGCTCTAATATAAAAGGTCTTACTAGATAAAAAAAGTAGAATTTTCTTTATAGAATTCATTCTAAAATATAATCACATTTGGTAACAAATGCATGTTAAAGCAAGAAATAGCCTTTTAGCTTAGCATAAAGCTAAATGTTCACATGACATTTTACACAAGATTAACGTCTCAGTTACTGACGTAACCTCTGTTCCCTAATGGAGGGAACAAGACGTTGTGTCGATGTACTGACAGGGTTTTGTACTGAGGAGCCGAGACAATGTTCCAGCCATTTCAGCGGCTTGTACAATGCTGTGGCAAGAGGGACATCTCATTCCCTCCATCAGGGAACAGAGGTTATGACAGTAACCGAGACATTCCCCTTCTGTCACTCACTCGACGTTGTGTGGATGTAGTGACACTAGGGTTCCCTATAGAGAAATGCCACAACAGCTTATCCATATGAAGTGAACTGCCGATGCAGGTGCAAGCAAGCTGCTGCGTGCATAACAGCAGGTGCATCAGTCTGCATGTAACCTCCCCCAATGACCCACAAGACTTCATGAAGTTCCCCACACCCCTGAGGGGGGGGTGACATAACTAGAATGGGAGCAGGCCATGCCAGCCATGGCCACAGAGTTTTAGATTTGTCTGGGGCAACTCTAACTCTATTATATGCATCGGGGAAGATGTTCTTTTCTTTTCCTATTCTTTCAGGGGGAAAAGACCCAGCGGAGGCCATATCCTGCCCATAGGGGTGTACCATGTGGTAATACGACACGTGGGCTCACCAGCTGCACATGGAAGATGCGCGGTGGTAGGTCCTAACTCAGAGGGGAGGAGCTCTACCAACACAGCAACAGAGGTTGAAAAAGCTCTGCCCAACAGAGACACGGGTCTGCCGACAGGGAGACCATATGCAGAACATACATCATAGGGGGTTACCGGAGTAGTCGGCACCTGTGGATCACCTATCTCAGTACAAGGCATATTAGCACCTGTAGTGGGTCTGGCTGTGAATTCCTCTGCCGAATTCGTGAGCCACAGTGCTAGGGAGGAAGGACATCCAGGGTTCATGGGATTGTGAACTTGCATGGGAGAAGCAGCGCACGTCTTCACCTCATGGAAGGGAAAGGCGCTATATACAAGTGATTCACCCGACCAGCTGTTCCATATTACCAAACTTACCAGTTCCTACGAGATTGTAAAAGGTGTTGCTGCTTGTCAGATATCTGCTAGAGATGTCCCATTGGCCAGTGCCCACGAGGATTCCACACTCCTTGTAGAGTGTGCTCGTATTCCCAAAAGGGCGGGCACGGCCTGGACCTGATATGCCAAAGCGATGGCATCCATGATCCAGTGGGAAAGCCTCTGTTTGTAGACAGTGTTCCCTTTCCGCTGTCCGCCGAAGCAGACAAAGAGCTGCTCAGAGTGTCTAAAGCTCTTCATGTGATCAAAGTAGATGCAGAAAGTACGCACCGGACACAGCTGGGCTGGGTCTGCCTCCTCCCAGGGTAGCGCTTGCAGGCTCACCACCTGATCCCTGAAGGGGGTCGTGGGAACCTTGGGCACATAGCCCGGCCGGGGTCTCAGGATCACGTGAGAGTCTGCCAGACTGAACTCCAGGCAAGTGTCTTTGACAGAGAATGCTTGCAGGTCCCCAACCCTCTTGATGGAGGTGAGCGCAATATGAAGGGCCATCTTCAAGGAGAGGGACTTCCTCTCGACTGACTCTAGCAGCTCAAACAGGGCTCTCTGAAGGCCCAGGAGGACCACAGAGAGATCCCATGAGGGGAATAGGCGTGGCCTAGGAGAATTCAGCCTCTGGGCGCCTCTGAGGAAACTTATGATCAGGTCAGGCTTTCCTAGGGACTTACCGTCCAACGCATTGTGGTGGGCTACTATGGCGGACACATATACCTTCATGGTGTAGGGGGACAGCCGCCCCTCCAACCTCTCCTGCAGGAAGGAAAGCACTGATCCAACTGCACATCTCTGGGGGTCTCTGGCTCGGGAAGAACACCACATCGTGAACAAATGCCACTTCAGGGCATAGAGCTGCCTCTAGAGGGATTGTGCCTCTGGCCTGAGTGATTGTGTCTACCGCTGACGGTGGTAGGTCACTTAGGTCTTCCATGTCCCATCCAAGGTCCAGACATGGAAGTTCCAGAGGTCTGGGCATGGGTGCCAGATGGTGCTCTGTCCCTGAGATACAGGGTCCTTCCTCTGGGGAATTTGCAGGGAGGTGCTGTTGTGAGGAGCGTGCGGTCCGAGGGCCAAATCTGGGTGGGCCAGTATGGGGCCAAGAGGGTGACTTGTTCCTCGTCCTCCCTGACCTTGCACAGGGAGAACGTGTATTTGCGCAATCTCCAGTGCCAGCTGTGTGCCAGCGCATCTGTTCGAGGGTGTACATTGAGAGGCCCGGGCAAGGATGGCGGTCAGCTCTGCGTCGTTCTCATACTGGGCAGGCAGACACGAAGGTGATAGTCCTCTGCATCCGATATTACCAGTGAGCTCTCCGATGCAGCAATCGAGAACTCATCCTGCTCGTGAGCCCGAAATAGCTGGCCGTGAGGCGAGCTGGTCTCACCTCAGAACTGAACGTTGTCAAATGAGAGTGCTGGGGAACGGGAGGTCAGTGGAAAATTACCCAGTGAGACCAAGCCCAAATGGCCTCTGGCGCCAGCCGGGTCAGCCTCATACCTGTAGGTAGAAGGCGCAGCGTGTGTGTGGCTGGAGTGGCTTTCCCCCGGAAGAAGGAAAGCCACAACCACAATGTTGCCATGGTCATGTTCTCACAATGAGAACACAAATCATTGACGAACGCTGCCTCAGTGTGATTGTGGCCCAGACACGTGAGGCAGCAGCCATGGCTATCAGAGGCAGAAAGAAAACGAACGCATCCAGGAATCACACAAAGGCATCTTTAAAAAGAGTCAGGAGTTAGCATCAATGTGCTGCTCTAACAGAGTAAAATATACTCTTTGCAGATACTCTAAGCGTCCAGGGGCGTAATCTGCACTAATCGTGCAGAAGGAGAGAAAGCCACTGGAATGTGCCGTATATCCAACAGCATATGCTTCTTTCAGAGGTGAATGGAACAGCAATGGGATTCAGCTTGCTGATACTCGGCTCCTAAGTATAAATCTGAGGGTGGACATTCCAGCTCCTTTTATACTCATATGTCTGGGGGTGTGGCATACAAATCCACTGCAAATCCTCTCTGGCCTTTTGTCAAAGATCTGAGGTGTTTTGGGGCTCTCAAGAGTGACCTCTAGTGTCACTACATCGACACAACGTTGAGTGAGTGACAGAAGGGGAACTATTTCTGCTGCTCCAAACTTCAAAACCCCACAGAGTGAAAATAACCACATCCATTTATGATCATATGTGGATTCTGTTCAGAGAATGAGGTAGAAAATATATTATTTGTAGCTTTCTATATGGTGTTAAAGGCTACATTGATTAGTATTTTTTTTTTTAAATACCCTAACCATATTAAAAACACTGACAAGGCATGTAAACATGTATTTATTGGATTTATGTTTTGTGTTTCTAACTGTTTCTTGTTAAGCTGTAGAAACAAGATGTAGCTCCTCTATTAAGCTCCCAAGGGAAGGTTCCTCAGTGACGTCTTATCCACATTTTCACTCACAACAGTGTGAACTTGTATGAATGAAACATGTCACAAGAAAGTGTTTCACCGCAGTTCAAATGTTCCTTGGATCACATCATCTATATTATTATTATTTTTCTCCAACTGAATAGGCTATATATTAAATGAAACAAATTACATTAAAATGCAATGTAATTTCTTCAGTAATCAAAATACTTTTTGAATTTAACTGTATTCTGTAGTGGAATACAGTTACTAATATTTAGTATTTTAAATATGTAATCCAATTACTTGTATTCTGTTACTCCCCAACACTTTATATATACAGGGTTACTTTTAAAATGTATTTTTCGTGATAAAAAAACAAAACATGATGCCTGTTTATAGGTTCTGTAGCTCAACTGCTAGAGCATGGTGCTTGCAATGCCAGGGAACACACAAACTGATAAAATGTATACTCTGAATGCATGGAAGTTGCTTTGGATAAAAGCATCTGCCAAGTAAATGCATGTAAAATGGCTAGAAATAGTATTTTAGCTTAGAATAAAGCTTAATATTCACATTAAAATGTACACAAATTTAATTTCCATTTCTGCTGCTCCTAACTTCAAACTTACTTCTCTGTGTGCTCATATGAATTTAACATCTTAATAAATAGTTTCACTGCTGTTCAATGCTCTTTGGCTTGCATAATTTACATAAATGTTTTCAAACTGAATAGACTAAATATTGAATGAAACAAATGACAATAAAATGAAAAGTAATCTCTTAAGTAATCAAAATACTTTTTGAATGTAATTGTATTCTGATTACCAACAATTAAATTTGTTACTGTAGTGGAATACAGTTACTTTTTTTACATTTACTTTTTATATATATATATATATATAAATCAGTCTCTCATTGTTTTGTGACAACATGCCCCCTAAATATGCGTTTGTTAAATGAACTAATCTTTTTTCTATAACGGTGGAAATATTCAGCAGTTGCCTGCAATTAAGAAGACTTCTATTTATGTGTCTCTATAATGTAGTCCACCTTTTGAAATATTTATTGGAGTAAAATCATGTCAACTAGCCTCAGTTTCCCCATTGTGAACCAAAGCCCCATACATATATAATTCCTCATCACATGTACAGCACAAGCAAACTAACCACCAGATGTCAGTAGAGTGAAGCAAAGTACACCCTATAGACCACAGGCAATGCAGCATTCTTATTCATTATGAAAGTGCTATCATGATCAGTAAGCTTTTAACATAGTACACTGTCATATACTGTAGTCATTTATAGTTTATCATAGTCTACAGCTGAAACAGAATTGCCTGATTTTCCTCACAGATGATCATCAGTGGGTTATGGCCTGTCAATTAAATTAAACAGACAGTCATTGTATCAGGTATTTGTTTTTTAATTAGGTTTGTATATGTACATTTTGTCATCTGATATCACTTATATTTATAATTATTCTTATATTTGAACTAGTGTGAAGTTGCAGTGTGGGAACATATTAAAAATGGGGAAAACTCCTATCAGTAGACTACTATTATGAATATTGATGGGGGACATGTCCCCCTCAATGTCTATGGTGGTTACATCCCTGGGATTCCCCTTTGTGAGATAACCCGGTAGTGCCTTTTTATACCAGTGGGTGATGTCTACAGATTTAGAGGTCAAGTTGCCTTTCACTTAATTTTACCAGACTGTCTACTCTGCTGTAAGTTAATTCTGCATCCTTGTTGTTAAGATTTAAATAAATAAAAATATCCCCTTTAAATTTGTTTAATACGTTCCTCTGACCTAAGCAAAGCCCAGATATATTATTATAAAGTTTACCCTCTGTTTTACTCAAAAGTAGGTATAGACTTTTCAGACATTACTTCAGCTACAGTATAAGGTATTTCTGGGTCCTGTGGTAAAGTATGACTACCTTGATAGTTAATGTATATGTAGGATGACTTGAATCCAAATCTAAGGTTCTACAAATGTAGATAGGCTATAAACGTGGGATCTCGTGGTGTTATGACAAGGAAAGAAAAGAAAAACAACATCTCAGGCTTGCATTGATGTCACAATTGGCCAGTTTCACTTCTCTTTTCCTGCTTGCTTCATTTCCTCCTATATGCACTACCAGTGTCTCAAAAGAGGAAGTGTACCTTTTTAACTGAGACAGTTCTGAGCAGACACACACACAATAAACAATTTCACATAACATTTCATATTAAATTTCAGGTTTTTGTTCCCAAGAAAGGGCCAGTTTTGTTCTTATTTAAACCTTTGGATGCAGACACTGCTATATCACCACTAGCTAAGTTTTTGGGTTGTTAAGGGCACACTTATTGATGTTCTCATGTTATAATGATTTAACCCTATTCTTTTCAACAATCTTGGTTGAGGCATTGAAAATTAGATGCTTAACTGCAGATACAAGGCCAAGAAAGTGAGAAAACGTGATTGCATAATGTCTAATTCAAATTTTAGAACAGATCACTCACATAAATAAATATTCTTTCCTAGAAAAAGTTTGGATGTCCTGCCATTTTTTAAGGGTGTTGTTTTAAACACAAGGGTGGACATGCATATTTCACTTTGTGTTGCTTTTAGAAACTCACCAGTTATTTCAGGTGTCGATGTTAGAGAGCCAGGGGAAAGACATTTTTCATCATGCTACTCTAAATGAAAACTATTTTAGAATATGTTCAAGGACTTGCAAAACACATAAAGTAGAAAAAACCTCACAAGGGAACAAGGCCGATTTGGTAACTCTACTGAATGACCTGGATGGGGTTTTTTTTTGTGTGGATGTTTTCCAATAATTCTCCCAAGGTTCTTTGGAGGTTAGTTCTTGAACTTAAAATAAACACAATAACACAATTAATTTAATCACAGACACATGTTTCTAAATTACCTGTGCGTAGCCGCAGTGATAAGTCATTATTTTGTTAATCCTCATGTTCTCTTGAGATTTACATTACTGTCCTCATATTTTGGGTTTCTAAGAACTCAATAAATTATTAAATGCTACTAATAATCCTAACAGTAGCTTAATTTTAAAATAAACCTCTTATTTGTCTTTTAATATGTTCCTCTGATCATCTAACCTAATGAAAACCCATTTGACAGATATTATCGAAGCTTTAAATCTCTGTAGGCATACTTTTCAGAAATTTGGCTATTATCCAATACTGTAATGATGCATCTGTTTGGGGCATTTTGACCAAATCTTAGCATGTGAAAGTAAAGAAGCTGAAACAAAGTCTTGTTCTGTAATCTTTGAGGCTTTATGTGTTTTGTGCGAGGTGCAGTGTGAGGTGGTAGAGGAAATAGGGCCACAGATGGAGGCAGCAAAAGGGTGGAGAGCAAAGGGAAGACTGCTGCTGTTTTCAGAGCCTCTCTGGGCTGAATGGCAGTCTTTGTAATCCTGTCACAGCTCCACATCCCACATATGTTTCAGAACCAACAGCCCTCTCCCCCTGCTGACGAAAGCACTTTAGGAGAGAGAGCAGCCATCAGAGGACAGCTCCTCTAACCTCTGCTTGTTTTGAAAGTAACCAAGGCTTCCATTCCAATTTGACAGCATGTGTGGATTTGTCCCAATGCCCGAGGCTTTGAGAAATGACTTGAAAATTGCACAATTTTGTTCTCAATACACTGTGGAAAAACATGTTTTTTGAAATGTGTACTTGTCACTTGCATGAGAAAACAAAACTATAACCCTTAAAAGTCATTCTCAGAAAATGCAAGTTGTTCTTTCAGAACAATATGCTTATGTCATTAAATGATTGAGCATTGTGAGGTGTATACAAATATACAGTACATGCAGTATGAGGGCAAAAGAAGGACAGGTTTAATTCTGCAACTTTCAACAAATTCTTAAAGGAATAGTTAATTGAAAATGAAAAATTCTGCAATTTACTCACCCTCATGTTGAACCAAACTTGTGTGGCTTACTTTCTTCTGTGAACACGAAGACCAACAACTGTGCTAGTCACTCTTTTCCATGCAAATGTGCGTATGGGGACATAAGGTTTCATGCTTATTAAGGATGCAAAAGCACCATTAAATAATCATAAAAGTGGTCTATACAACTTGTGCGCTATATTCCAATTCTTCAGATGAAAATTATAGCTTTGTGTGATAAACATCAAACTTTTAAGTTGTCATTCATTGAAAACCTTCCCCTCCAGTGAGCTGTTAACTGCAATTAATTTGTTAGCAAATCATTTAGAGTTTTTTTTTTAAACCAGATCAACCAAATTTGAAAAAGATCTGACTCAAAAGAATAATTTGTTCACAAATCAGACATCAGAACTTCTCTAACTGAATTTTCTACAAAGATCTTCAGTGAATAAGGACTCCATTTTCAGTGAACTACTCCTTTAAGATTTATGTTATTGTGAATCCTGTTTGCCTAAGGCTACCACAAACATTACGCACACATCTAATCGGGGTCGAAGGAGATTTGCTTAGAAGACCAAGTTGAAAAATACACCCTGAAAGAATTGACCTGTTTTGTTCTGTGAAATTGTGGAAGTGGTGCAAGTGCTAGTTTGCTGCCAAGCAATAAATGCTGTGTTTTGACTAGGGGGCTGTCTGTGTAAACAAAGTAAAAGTAAACAAAGCAAGGGAAGTATAGTGTGACCTCACACCTGATGTGAAAGCAAACGTATGTCCTGACATCAACCACAGTCACATTGCGGCAAGAGAAAGCACGTCTGGATACAAATTTGGGACACCAATACCACAGAAGTATTCAATGAAGATCTTGTTATGACTGTTTTCTCATGAGAACGTTTTTATCTGAAGATTTAACCTATTTTGACTTGTCTGGACCAGTTTTGTCTAAGGTTAAAATGCAATGCCAATATGAGTGAGCCATTAACCGGTGCTGATTCAGCAAGCAACCTGAAATCCCCTAGATGTGTTTTATTTCAGGAACCAACAGTATGCTCCCCGTCAACAGTCAAACTTCATGTTTGATTAACTAGTGAATAGTCAATAGAATCTTCACTGCCTTACTACAAAGTATGTCTGAGTTTCCATTTCGATCCGATTATGGTTTTCTCTAATGTTTTTACCCTGAATGTTTCCTCTCAGGTTGCCAAGTAATGTAGTAACTGCTAGAATGGAATAGCTTTGCACTTTTGGGGTGGAAAAAAGGCAAGCAGCTGCACAGTTGTTACAGAAGTGGTTACAGTCGCTCCAGCACTGAATACCATAATGGAACTATGTCAGGTGGTTTGAATCAGAGGTGCTTTTGTTTGAACAACAGTAAATGCTTGACTGGATAAATGTTTTAGAGGTGTTTAAGAAATGGCCTTGTACTCCTATAACTGTTTTGTTCCGCTTAGAAGTTCTTAATTTAGACTCAGTTCCTCATACAGTTCTTACTCTCCCCTTTTGCCCAGTCTTTGCCTTATTTGCTCTTTCTTTCATTACATTTTATTATTGCTACCATCTTCATAATTAGGGGCCAAGCATTGGTGGTGCTGAGGCACCTAATGCTTCTGTCTATGGCAACCCATAGAACCGTATGTAGGAAAATGCTGAGATTTAGCACACTGATCTGGGTAGCTATTACTAGCCCTCACACAAATTTGTTATTGCCACAAATTAGTGCCATCAACAGTCCAAAGTTTCACTGAACATTTGAACCCGAAGTCCTAGAAGCAAAATAATTTTTGTCCCAATGGGTAATTTTAAGCTCTGCCCACTAGATTTTCTGCAATTTTGTATTTTTCGAAAAACAGACTTTTCGAACTCCTCCTAAGACCTTACGTCCAATTCGATCTAAATTTAACATGTATCATCCAGAGACAGTCATAACAAAAACTTATAAGATTCATAATGACTAACTATTCTTGTATGCAGTATATACAAATTTTACGGCAAGCATGCCAAAATGGATGTGAGGCTGCATCTTTGGTGCACTTTAGCTTACTGACATGAAAATTGGGATGCCATCACAAGCACGGAGTGAGGGTACCTGCACAGTTTCGAATAATACCAAATTTCCATGGTCGGCCATACTTCCTGTTGTTAATTTTGAATTGAATGGAAAACCTACTTTTTCAGACTCCTAGGACATACATCCGATTTGCACTACATTTTCTGTGTATAATCTTTGGAAACTCAAGACAAAAAGTTATGAAAATCTTTTTGACAGACCAAAATGTTCTTGTGTAATGCATAGACAAGTTAAATGGCAAGATGCAAATAAGAATCTGAGGCTGTATCTCATGAACGCTTTGGCATATTGACATGAAACTTCATATGAGGCACTATGACCAAGCCCTGACAATACCATATCAATTTTCTGACAGTGTATTGGTCAAAAGTTATAGTCATTTGTATAACATTATAAGTCATTAAATGTTTTTATTTTTTTCACAACTCTACTTAAATCATCAACAGAATTCTAAATTCAATAAAAACGTTTGCCACTGGTGTGCATGGCCCCAAAATTGCTGCTTGCAACTATATTATTTTTATTATTAGGAGTAGTAATACTATTAGTGGTGCATGCTAGGGCAAACATCAGTATTACTGATGAACATTTTTACTCTATGACCATGCGCTAATCGCTGTTTATATTATTGTCTCCCGCTGAACGCGTCCTCCTGCGAAATGTCGACAGGGTTAATAGTGTGGCAGAAGCCTGACTGTTTGAAGCAGTACACTGATTTGTGGAACTTTTCTCTTTAGGATCATGGATAGTAATAATACTTCACCAGAAATTCCACTATTATACACTATTTTTTGGTAAATTTAGTCAAAGTAACGCAACTGATGGTTTTGAAAGAAGCATATACCATTGATTAATAGCCTCTAAGGTCATGGCATGTCTGTCTTTAAAGGTTTATAAGGTAATAGGTTTATAAAAGAAAAAATAATTTCTATTTTGGAGAAAATTCATGGGATTTTTACTTCCAGAACTGGACTGTTGCACTCTGTTCAGTGGATACACTTCACATGACATGTGTTTCACATAATGATCCAGACAATAAAATGGAGGAGAAATGCTACATGATTTACAGGGGGTTTGATGACCTCTGCTGTGGTCAGAGCAGATGGAAATTCTTCTTTTAAATATGTTAAAATGAAGGAGACCCTCGGCAGACAACTGGTTAGTTTTTATATTGCAGATCCCTAGAGTAAGTAGGGGTCTGGTTATTGGATACGAAATCTGGAAAAATAAAGAAACCGGCTCCATGAGTTTCCGGCAAAAAATGGCATCATAATTCAACAGGAATTCTGATAGGCTTTCCAGGATTTTATGAGACATGCAGTAAATATTTCAGCCTGTGTTCAGTTATCTTTTTACCGGATCTTCAAGCAGGAACTCTGGGATGATAGGCCCATTTAAAGGGATAGTTCACTCAAAAAAGAAAATTCTTTCATAATTTACTCACCCTCATTCATCCCAGATGTGTATCAATTTCTTTCTTCTGCTGAACACAAACAAAGATTTTTAGAATAATATTTCAGGTCTTTAGGTACTTACAATACAAGTGAATGGCCAAAATGCACACAATGACAGCAGAAAAGTCCTTTTTTTAACATAAATTCAACTCCCTGTCCAGTAGGTGGCAATATGCGTGAAGAATGCAAATAGTCAAACAAAAGAAGAAGAATGTGAACGTGAAAGTGGAGATTGATAGTAAAAAAGGACTTGGATTTAACCATTGGAGTCTTAAGGATTACTTTTATGTTGTCTTTATGTGCTTTCAAAGCTTCAAAATGTTGGTACCCATTCACTTGCATTGTGAGGACCTACAGAGCTGAAATATTATTCTAAAAATCTTTGTTTGTGTTTAGCAGAAGAAAGAAAGTATTACATATCTGGGATGGCATGAGGGTGAGTAAATGACGAGATAATTTAGATTTTTGCGTGAACTATTCCAAGTTTCTCAGATACATCTTTTGTTCATCAGTGTATAATTTTGTAGGGCTCATAAAATTACTAGACATATTTCCTATTGAAACAGAAAGTGAAGGCAAGATATATAAAATGGCCTTGTTTTTTTCTATAGCCAATAGGCTTTAGTTTCGTAACAGTCATGAACTCGCTATTTCCTGTTCAACTTTTTGTCAGTTGTAATGCAACATCAATCATAAATATTTTGGTCTGTTTTTCTAGAATAGAAAGTAAAAAATTTAAGTGAATTTTGTGAAATTTGGTGACAAGTGTAACGAGGCAGGCAAAGAGAGAGAAGATCTAAGTGCAGCTTTTTAATAACAAAAAACAAGTAAACTAGGAAGAACAAAATCCACGGAGAAACTTTACACAAAACATGCAATAACAGACAAATAGACAGGGGGAAACAATGGCTTAAATATACAAGGGAAAACAAGGAACATCTGGGGAAACAATCAGGGAATGGGAGACAATCAGGGGAAAACCAATCAAAAAAATTGAACTTCAAAGGACTACAAAAACCAAACAGGAAACAGGAACTAAACAGGAATTTCAACATAAAAGCACAAAACAAAATTTCAACAGGGAATCTGTGACAACAAGTTGCATTTTTTGTTGTAAAAATGCTAACACCGGATCACACTGGGACTAGTATCTGAGTCTTAGAGATTGCACACGCAATGCTCAATCAGTAGCACCACGTGGTAAGGGGAACATACTGTATTTCAATTGATGCAGAAATTATGACCAAAGACACATGTCAGTAATTTGACAGAATGGGGTTGATTTTAAGGTACATGAACATTTGGAAGCAACATTTTTATTTCTTGTGTGATCATGTTGTGTTTAAGAGTGCAGTAGCTTATAGATGACCTTAACGCAAACACACGGAAATTGCAAGCCACAAAACTATTTTTTTATTTCAAATAAATGAATTAAATACTTTAATTCATTTATAGTAAGGGATGCTATGTTCTGGCAGGCTTTTTTTGCTGGACCCCTTACTTACAAGAATCAGTGGCACCATTTGGAGATTGTTGATTCAGTAAGCTCCTGTGGCAAAAGTCAAAAGCATAAATATTTCCAGTTGAAACAGTCTATTCTACAGCTTACAGTTCTCAAACTCCACAATCAATCCTCCTTTACGATCATTTAACATCATGTATTTTCATGATGGATTGCCTGCAAAAAAAGTGGCTCCCAAAAGTGCCTCTTTCATACTCCACTCACATTCATACTTCCCTCTCAAAATTCACACACCTGTTCAAATACGCAGCCTCACTGGTCATAAAGGGGAATTGTTCACCACTATAAACTTGCAATGTCATGTGCAGTATTTCAAAATACCCTAGTGGGAACTTATTTTAGACTCAACATAAACAACATTGTAATTACTTGTTTGAAGTCTGACCATCTGGACATATGCTGAGGCTTGTTTTATGTCTCATGCTGGAAGGCTGTTTCACATGCCTCAAAAAAAAAAAAAAAATATGCCTCAGCAATAGAATATGGATAGAGCTCATGTCTGGGTAAAAAGATTAAGCTTGTTATTTGGATTGCAATTGGCCCTTTGCTAAGCCATGCCTTAAAAACATGAGACCAGTTCCTACCTTAGCAATTGTTGCCATCTGCCATATTATTAGACAAGATTTAGCTTCTGGATATTGTGTGTGTGTGTTTTTAGATAGTTTAAAATATAATTTTAGAGGTATTATGAAATTATTTTTAAACCATTGTTTTGGGGGGTATTTAAACACTGACACAAGGTACTCAGACAGCACAAAAAATAAACAAATATTTTTCCAAGTGATAGTTCATAAACTTAATTGTAGGAATTTCTGGTTGCCAAGCAATGTAGCAACTTGACATATTAGACTGAGCACAATGCTCCGTCGCAGGTGTGGATTTATGGTCATTTGACAGCGACTTCGAACATGGCTCGTTCAATCAGAATTTACTGTCAGAAATATCCATTTTATAATGTGGATTAAACTATGTGTAACATAATAAATAGGACACCTACACTTGCTTCAAGCTAAACTAATTGTAATAATTTAAAGGAATATTCCAATAAGCTCAAACGACAGCATTTATTACATAATGTTAATTACACGTACAATGGAATTGAATAGGGAAATTTTTTGGAGGGGTTTGAAGGCAAAAATGTGCAGCTTATAAAGTTACTCATGTACAGTGTCACATTGCCATGGCAACGAAGGTGTAATATTGGATATAACTTTAAACAGAAAAGTTATTAAGAGATTTTATAACCTAAAATCATAAATTTTTGTGGCTATACTTTTGAAATAGGGAATATTTTAACATTTACAAATTGTGTCTCACTGGAACCCAGATTTTTGCTTATTTTTTTTTTTAAAGAAAAGGAGGGGCAAGTCAAAATAAATGTTTGAGGTAATCAACATTATGCCCAAAAAGGCTGTCGATTGAGCTTAACTTGTGTTGAACACTGAATATTTCATAAACATCAATTCATTTATGTATTGATCAGGGTCATAGTGGTGAATGTAACAGCAACATGCATGGTATGTTGTTTAAACCTTAGGAATAGTTCTGTCTACTAAAATGGAGAGGTATAAGTGCTATTGAAGCTTTTCTCATTGGGGTTGACTGTGTGAGCATTCTGATTCGTAGTTTCAGCAGTTTTTAATCTTGTTACTGCATAGTTTAACAATTTTTTTTAAAGAAAAGTGGGAGATAAAATGTGTTGAACTGTCACCTTTTTATTCCAGCACATGTACAAATAATATCAATTCACATTTTACCACTTTAAGAGAACATTTAGTTGAAAATCACACTGTTCACAGAAATCTTCAATTCGTCTGGAATGTTCTGTAAAACTTGTCCGAGCAATTAGAATGACTAAAGAGGCTGGAGTTTAGCAAAGGGTCAATTTAATGGAGTTTGGTAACATGTTGGTTATTGTAAATAGAATTATTAAACAGAATGTCTGTATTAACAACTACATACTCATCCACTATGTGCCAGTATTCATTAGTGTTTATAAGAAGAAGTATCATATGTTAAATAAGAAATATAAGAGTGATTTGCACACATGATGTTTGACTTATTCGTTTTTGTGAAGTTGTCTGCAGTAACCTCCCTGGCAATTTTTATAGTAATTTAGCTAATTAGCAATAACTAGCCGATTAATCACTCATTAGTCATCACTAAGTTCTTTGGTTTGTAATCATATTTTGTAGCCTCTCATTCAGAGCAACCTGCCTGAGAATTTCAGAGAGATCACACAACTTTTTATCCTTAGATTTGTATTCAGATGTTCCTGCTGTTATAATCCTAATATGGGAATAAAAACAGTTCAAAGTGGTTCTGCAAACATCAGATGTACAAGCTGTTGCATTATTATGTTGCACTGTCACAAGGGAACCTAAAAGAGGAAGAAGAAATATAACTTCTGCTGTATGGAGACAGAGGACAATTTGTGTTCTTTTATATTTAGGCATGCTAACCAATGTTTTGTCTTTTAACAAGGAGAACATGACATACAAGATGACAATTGCTAGAATCTGACGAATGGGTCAAAAAAGAGGTTTGTCTAGAGAAAACATGCAAGCAAAATAATGTTTAATGCCATCCCAACACCTAAAGGCCAAATGTTTATACAGTATATAGACTTGATTCTTTTGACTAGCCTTTGACTATTATCTTTCTCTCTAGGATCTAGCTTCCATTCTTACACATGTAACCTTTCAGTGCTGCACATTTAAAAAATAAAATAAAAATTCTTGCCGATTTTAGTCTGTTTGGAATAGGAGAATACATTTGCAAAGTGTAAATTTCAAGGCACAAGAGAGTTGTGTTCTCACCATTGGAGCACTAAAATAAACATATTCATGTATGAATATACAAGAAAATATACATTTAATAGACTAAAATATGCCCCCAGCAGTTTCCAAAACAGATTTATGTCCTTAGCAGAGTTTGTCTTTGGGAAAAACACCAACAAAACTATATCTTTTGAGAAACTGAATTATTTACATTGAAAATACAGTCCAAAGATTAGAGTCTCTAGGTTCATCAGATATGCCATTGGTAAAAAATTAGCAATTTATCATGAAACGTCACGCTGCTAAAAACAATGTACACAAAGTTGCTTTCAGATGCTTCATATGGATTTAGGATAAAAATAAAAATACAGTGCATTTTGAACTATTCTGAGACCAGTGCGGACAGACAGTGCACTGGAGGTTAAGTCTATCATTAAATAGGGAGCAAGGAAGAATCCTATAGCTTTCCTATGAAGCCAAGTGCATTCAATTCAAACTTCCTATCAAAAGTTCAGTTTCAGAATGCAGATGATGTTTAAATCACTCAACATGTTTGGTAGACATGGGACAATGGTAATCATTGCATAGATTCAGAATTTATAATTTATCATTTTATTTTTACATGGTTGGCAGTGATTGGACGATGCTCGCCATTTCATGTTTCAGAATTAATTATGCTAATTTCTAATTTCAAAAACGGCTATATATATATATATATATATATATATATATAAAATTAATTTTATTTGTATAGTTTTGTATCTGTTTTTTTTCTCAATGGACATTGTTCTGAAGCAGCTTTACAGAAAATCAGATGTAAAGTCTGCAACGTCTCAAAAATTCCCAACAGTCCTGGAAACATAAACAGTTTGATACAAAATAATTTGACTTTCTAGAGCTTGGTAATATTTTACATTTTACAGCTTAGTTCTTCTGTCCACATAAGTGGACATCCATTTTTAGAAAAGCAATTTGCCCAAGATGTTTTTTTTTTTTTTTGCATGTTTATTAGGTGCTACTAGCTACAAATCAAAAAGGGAAATTGAAAATGCATACCGCAGTCACGTTCGGGTCTCAAAGGGCTAAAAAGTAATGTAACACATTACATTTTAAATTCTTGAAATCAGGTTACACTTACTGAAATTCAGTGAAGTGTATTAATTTTTTAGCACTTTATTTGGGTGAATGACTTGCGTGCCGCAAAAAGAAAAGAGGAAATTAAAACGATTTTTAATATGGTAAGCAAAAAAACTAAAACTTTTCTTAAAAGTAAATAAATGAGTAATGTGAGTACCTTCTGGAGTACTGCATATTTAACATTATTATTTGTTAAACATAACCTTAGATTTTAGTCTGTCATATTTCATATATTGGTTCCAAAAAGCATTTAGACACTCAAGCCACAACGAGCATGTATGAATGTAATTTCACCAAATTAGATAACAAAATATCAAACCAAGAGGCATCTGCAAACAAATGATGATGTAGCTTCTGTGAAGGGGATGCATGCCACAAATAGTTGTGTGCATTTACATATAATTAAATGCAGACTAATTAAAGATTGTAATGTTTTTATCTAGACACTAGCTCACTTATCTATTGTCAGTGGTCATCTTTATGGTCAAAATATATTTTTTGCAAAAGTGGAACATGCAAGAGAGAAGATGCAGCATGTGGCCCTTGATTCTCCTCTGAAAGAGGCAGCAGAAGGAACTGAAGGAAAAAAAGGGGGAAATAGTTAGCTCCTGACGTAAATGCCTAGTGGTGGAAGTGCTGTCCTTTTATAGACATGCTCTCTCTCTGGTACATTCCTCACTCGAGCACTGCTCGTCCCAGCAGCTCCAGGAGGAGAGGTCTTGCTTGGTTGTGACGCAAAAGCATAGATAGGGAAGAGCGAGACGAGACAAAAATCCTCTTTCCTTATTCCTAACTTTTACCCTACAGTCATTTCAGGGCGTTGTTTTACTATGTAAACTTTATTGATCTTATTGCATGTAAGACGAACAGCTGTATATATGAGCACATGCTTCAATTATATGGTAAAATTAGTCAAGCAACATCAAGGTTGATAGGAGATCCAAAATACCATCTATTAGGATGGAAAACAGGACTTTCTCAGAATCCTTGAGGTAAATCTTTTGTTATTTCCCCTACAGGATATGCCATTCAAAACACACACACACACACACACACACACACACACACACACACACACACACACACACACACACTCCTTTTTGAGTGCTTCATTCCCTTTTCCTAATATAGGTGGGTTTTACAGGAAGTTTTCTTAGGATTTTAACTTTTGAAATGAAATTGCACTCCCTCCAGTCAGCAGCGAGAATACTTTACCACAGATGCAACAGATTTGGCAGTGACTGACTGTGATTTAAGCAATCTCTCACTCAGTTCTCATATGTTTGACCACATGTGTTCCCTACACACTCCTTTCTTGTGATCCAATCTCGTATTGTTCTTGGCAGGCAGATCCTTGAAAGGCTTAGACAGCAACTTGCACAGGCACAACAGAAGCCAGATGCGTTTCCATGACGCTGTGCACGTCTGCACTGAGCAGAATTGTGTAATTCCCTTTAAGCAACTTTGAAAGCTATTTCCACAATTGTAACCTTTCACCTGCTGATTTTACTGCACACCTTAAAACTAGAAACCACGTGGATAACGTGAATTGCTCTTAAGACTTCCTGCAGACAAAACTGAGAATAGGTTTGATTGTACTTGTTTTCTGTACACAAAAATACCAAACAGAAAAACTGGCTAATTTTGTTTTCAACATTTGCATTTAGACAAAACCCTGACAAGTTAATAAATGAGTAAAAATATATTGATGTGACTTTATTAATTACTTATAAATAAATATATGAGTTACGTAAATGCAACTACAAAAACAACATTGCAAATAAAGCATTTTATTCCATTTTACTTTAGACCACTTATTTTTCTATTGCCTGTATTAGGCCATTTCATGGTAGTTTGATAAGGCCATGAAATGTATACAATCTAATGGATGGATTATTAGCAAAAATGTTCTTGTTGTGACTTAATTTTTTTCTATGTGGTTTTTCACTGAGTGCATTGACATTTCTATACATTCTTTATTCATTCAATACAAATGTATTGCAAAAGGCAGGTTAAACATTAAATATCAGTGATCCAGGCTTTTACTAGCATTGCACATTGTAGTGTATCTTAAAACAGATTTGTAAACAGGCAAAGGGGGTTAAAGTACTTTATAAAGGACAATAGTTTGTTAAACATTAATAGAATGGGGTGGAGGGGTAACTTACCAGAAACAAACTTCATGCATGAGTTTTGTTTTTAACAATGACTGACTCATTTAGTCCAACAGTTAAACAGTAAAGTAATGTATATAGCTAATATTATAAGTTCAGATGCATCTACTGAATTTTGAATTAGACAGTAACAAGAAACTAGTCTTGATTGTGGGACTTTTGGTTTGTTACCATGGTAACTGCTTTTTGATCTCTAGTTCTAATTCTTTCTTTTCTTCTTTTGTTGTCTATGCTTAAGAATATTCTGGTTTCAATGCAAGTTAAGCTCAGTCGACAGCATCTGTGGCATGATGTTGATTACCACAAAAGAAAAATATTTCTACCTGTGCCTTTTCTCTAAGAAAAGCAAAAATTGTGGTTACAGTAAAGCACTTACAATAGAAGTGATTGGGGTCACTTTATTGAGGGTTTAAAGGCAGCATGTAAAGCTTTAATTTTATAAAAACAATTACATTAATTCTTCTGTTAAAAGTTGTGCATTATTTAAGCTGTAATTTCTTATGGTCATTTTAGAGTTTATGGTGTTACATCATCATGATGACAAAATTTTTAAATTGGATATAATTATATAATATACATTATATATTTACACAGAAAAGGTTATTAAGCAGTTTTTTCACACTAAAATCATTTAAGGAATAGTTCCCCCAAAAATGAAAATTCTCACTCTCATGCCATCCTAGATGTGACTTTCTTCTACTTTCCTCATTAAAGAAAAAAAAAACAAACAAACAGATGGATGCAGAGATAGAAAAAGAGAAATGCATCCCTCTATTTTCTTTAGAGAGGCAATGTTTTTGGAAACCAATGTTAAATAAACAGCTTTTATAAAGTCCAGTGATGGTAATTAATGATAAATTAGTTCTCAAGTCATGAATTTTTAGGCAGTACTTTGGCTGTATCAGCATTTGTTTTAATGAACCTGTAAGAAGGTTCCAGGAATAAGGAAAGTAGCGGAAGCAGGGTGGCAGTCCAAGTAAGTCCATTTTTTTTATGTTTTTAAGTTTGTCTACAGTTTGTGCAAGTCAGTTTCACAACAAAACATATTCAGCTTCACAACTCAATCAGCTTCACAATTTAAAACTATCTCAGTTTCAAGATCTGGTAAGCTTCAGCTACAGGCCTCTGGGTTTCTTTGTTCCCAACTCACTCTTCTCGCTGGCCTTTTTAAGCACTTCTCCATCATCACTGTAATGAGACACAAGTGTTACGCATCATTAATCACCAGGTGATGACCCTTCCCACTTCCTCTCTCCCCAGTGACAGATACATGACCATGTCCCGCTCCACATATCCCAACTGCCCGACTCAGGCCCGGGCAATGTCTGGCCTGCGAACTCCCGCCCCTCCATTCCTGGAGAGGAAATCTGAGGCCCCAGCCTTTGGACCACCTTAAATTTGAAGGGCTGAAGTGCCAAGTACCAGTGAGTGATCCACGCATTGGTATCCTTCATGCAGTGGAGCCACTTAAGTGGGACGTGATCCGAGTGGAAGATGAAGGCCCACCCCAGCTGGTCATAGAGGAGGGCTAGGACCGCACACTTGCTGGCAAGACACTCTTTCTCGATGTTGCTGTACTTAATCTCTCTCAAAGAGAGCTTACGTCTAATGTACAGCATCGTACACACCCTCCACCTCCTGTGAGAGCATAGCTCCCAACTCCCTCTATGATGCATCCAACTGTAAAATAAAGGGGAGTGAGAAGTTAGGATCAAACCTTCTGTAATAGCCAGCCAGCCCCATGAACTGCCTCACCTCCTTTTTGGACTTGGGAAGTTGGCAGGCTACTATCAATGCAGTCTTATCAATTTGGGGATGTACCTGCCCATGACCCAAGTGGAAGCCTAGATAACGTAACTCCACCCGCCCAATTGTGCACTTTTTCGGGTTTGCCGTGAGCCCTGTCTGCCTCAGTGACCTCAGCATGGCTCTCAGATGCTGCATATGCCTCTGGCAATCATTACTGTATATAATTATATAATCTAGTTAGGCAGCGGCATACGCAGTGTGTGGCCGGAGGATCTTATCCATGAGATGTGGCGGGAGTCCAGAACAAACCGAATGGAAGAGTGACAAATTGGTGTAATCCGAACAGTGTGGAAAAGGAAGGATAATGGAGTTAAGGGGATCTGCCAATATCCCTTAAATCCAGTTAAATCCAGTGTCGATAAAATTGAGCTGCACCCAACCGATCGAGCAGTTCATCAATTTGGGACATTGGGTACACATCAAATTTAGACACCGCGTTGACTTTCCGGCAATCAACACAGAATCGGACTGACCCGTCACTCTTAGGTGCAAGAACAACCGAGCTCACCCAATTGCTGTGTTCGCCCAATTAACCCCATCTCGAGCATTGTCTCTAATTTGTCCCGAATCACCTTTTTCTTGTGTTTGGGTAGGTGATATGGTCGACTACGTACTACCACTCCCAGTGTGGTCTCAATATGGTGATGTATGAGGTTAGTCCGACCGGGAAGAGGAGAGAACATGTCCGCAAACTCTTTTTGCAACCTGGCCACCTCCGTGAGCTGGGATGATGAGAGGTGGTCTCCACAAGGGACCGGGGTGAATGGATTGGCTTTGAGCTTCACTTCTGGCCTGTGCTCCACCCTCTCCGGAACTACCATCGCCATGGACATGGGGACTGCTTCTCTCCATAATTTAAGGAGGTTGAGGTGGTAAATTTGACATGCCCTGACTCTATCCGTTGGTTTAACTTCATAATCGAGGTCCCTACTCACCGTGTAACCTCAAAGGGTCCTTGCCACTTATTGAGTAATTTAGAGCCGATGTGGGGAGTAAAACAAGTACTTTGTCTCCTGGTGCAAATTCCCATAGCTGGTCACCCCTATATTTTATTATTATAATTTGTGTCTCTTGAGCTTGAAGCAAATTCTATTGTGACAACTGAACCAGTGTGTGTAGCTTTGCTCGAAGATCAAGGACGTACTGTATTTAATTTTTTCTCTGGGTAGGTCTTTCCACCCATACCTCTTGTATGACGTCAAGCACCCCGCGGGGCCGGTGTCCATATAGAAGCTTGAAGGGGGGAAACACTGTGGAGGCCTGCGGGACCTCCTTGTCCAGTCATTTGTCCCAATTTCTAGCGTCCTTGTGTACAAACTTACAAATCATGTTTTTCAGGGTGCGATTAAATCGTTCCACCAGCCCGTTTGTTTGCGGGTGATAAACGCTGGTGCGAATCAGTTTAATTCCCAGCGATTCATAAAGTTTGTGTAGTGTTCGTAACATAAACACTGTGCCCTGGATAGTGAGGATTTCTTTCTGAATCCGGTATAGGGCAAGATGAGGAGGAGAAGCAAGATAGGGAGAGAGAGCTAGAGAACTGGGCCGTAGCTCACCAGCTTCCTGGTAGGCCACAATGTGGGTCATTCACTGACGTTGGGCAATGGCACTGGACACATTCTGCAGTTCTCTTGGGTAGACATATGGTCAGCTGCTCCAGCACCATCAATTCAATGATGTCCTCCACGCCACGCTCTTCCCTGGCTAGCACTCATTTCCGACAGGCATTCCAGAGCTGTTGGGCAAATGCAAACGGATGGCCGGCTTCGCTTAATTCAAGGGAGCGGAATAGCTGGCGGTGCTGATAGGAGTGTGGCCCACCCGTTTCAGGATAGCAGTCTTCAGATTCACATAGTCTAGGCGGTCCTCAGCTGGCAGTTGTTGTGCTGCGAGTTGGGCTTCCCGAGAAAGCAGCGGTAGCAAGTGCAGGGCCCATTGGGCTTTAGGGAAGATGGAGGTGGTAGTAGTGTTCAAAGATGCACATGACTATTAGCTCATCATTATGTAATTGTTGTAATTGACGCATGAATATGCAGTAATAATGCAATAATTAAGCATGTATTAATGCATATTAGTGCACCCGTATTGGGTGGAAGTTCAAATATATGGCTTCGGCTCATTGTGGTAATTAACACTATTAGTTAATATAATATGTTGTTAGGAAATTAATCCACAACGCCACATTTAAAAATAGCAATTCATATATTTTCACGATTCACTGTTGTCTGCCCTGTGTTTTGCCTCTGTCATCTGTTCCCCACGGACTACACTTCCCATCATCCCCTGCTCTCATCTCTGCTAGCTGTCCTTCATTGTCCTCACCTGTTTTTCATTTAGTCATTAACCTTTGTGTATATAAAGCCCTGTTGTTTTATCATTCGTTGTCAGTTGTTGTATGTATTTAGACCACCCGTGTTTTGATCCTGATTCTGTTCCTGTTCATGTTTTCCCATCGTGGATGTTTTATTTGTTCCTGTGTTTTTGTTTTTTGTTATATTCATTATGTTTTTTCATTAAAAGCTGCAGTTAGATATATCAATCAGACAGACACTTTATTAGTTGCAGATGTGGCAAACATTAATGAATGGCTTAGTTAATCATGAGTCATACATTAATCTAATATTATTTGTGCATTAGTTAAGCATGAATTAATGTTTATTAATGCACTGTATTGTAAAGTGTTACCTAAATAATAAATCATCTAGTTCATTTTAAGTGAATAAAACAATAGAAACATTACATGAACAAACAGTAATGAACATGAAATCAACTGCAATGACATTGCTAGGTCAACACTAACAGCTCAAAAATCTGACACACTCACTTTTAAATCATACTACTTATAGTCCATCACCTATTGCTTGGCTGAGGTGCGTATCTTACTGTTGTAATGTAAAAGGAGCACATGCTCAAAATATACATCTGTGAGACTACTGTGCATTGGAGTAAGAATGTGATGATAATTTTATGAAAATTATCAATAAATTATTAACAATCTATTGCCATTGCCTTGTTAATATGTAATCATGAAGTCTACAAAAAAAGTAAGTGTAGTCCAATTATGAGTATTTTAACATTTATTTTAATACAATTACAAGTACTTGATTTGTGCAATCTGATTATGTTATACAGAGTACATGTAATCAGTTACTACCCAGCATTGGTAATAACTGAAGAAAAACAATAAATACAGTAAATGGTGCTCAGTATTGTGTGTGATACAATTAGGCATTAGTTAATGCAATCTAATAAATTTTTAGACGGTGCAGTATTTAATGTGATACATTTTAAATTCTTGTAATCAGATTCCTGTTACTGACTTTGAATTAAAGTAATTACTATTAAGTACATTACTTATAAACTTATATTATGTATAATACAGTTAAAATATTAATACATATGTTAATTTGTCTATTTGTGTTTCTGTGACTGCTAAAGGTGGTGCGACAACGAACAAGTATGACATTTAGACATTATTTTTAATTGGTCTAGCGAAAAAAATAAAAATAATTCTGTGAAGCGTTTTAGAAAGAAAAGTGAAGTAACTATTAATGTGATTGCTTTCGATGAAATAATCAGTCAAGTAAACTGATTAAATTTTTTAGAGAAGTAATTATAAATTTTAAGAGGATTACTTAATTGTTTAAATTTCCCAACACGTGGTGCTGTTCGTGACTAAAGGCTGTTTCATATGCTATTTTATGTGTGGCTTTTTGTAGCTATCTACTTCCTCATTGGAACCACTAACTGTATTTGGAGAACTGTGTTTTCAAGGCTTAAATATATTATTTTACAGTAACAAGTTTTGGCTGTTAACAAGACAATAAAGAAAGTATTTTAACTAATTATAATTACACTTTTTTAAATGCAAACTTGTTGTTTTATGAAACTGCTCTTTAAATTTAGGAGTGTGTACATTCTAAACTGGTGAAATAAGCTTATTTTCTGCCCAGTGAGAGCTGTCAAAGTCAGAAGCATTAGCAAACAGTGAGGTAATCACTATCCACTCACTGTTATTGTAATTTTTTTAAGGTTCAGCTTTAATGTGCTGTGTAACAGCTGTCACTGTTTGCTGTGTCAAGCACACCAAGAGCGCCCTAAACCATGTTGAATAGAATAAAGTGTGTGTTCCATTTGTGTGTTCCATTTGTGTGTTCATCTGGTTATTTGCTTTTACTGGACTGCCTCTGTTGTTATGGTTACACATCCTCTGTGTGTTCTGGCATATAAGACAAGAGGAGCCAAGTGGACAATAAAGTTAATTTAACTCTTAAATCTGACAATGGCTGCTACACCACAAACATAACCGCACAAACTTACCCATAGATATATTAGAATTGATTAGATGTAGAATTACACACTCATATCTCTCTGAACACATCTGTAAGGTGGGATGATAAATATTTTTTCCTTGTCAATTTGATCAGCTTTTCCAGTAACATTTGGCTGGGGTCACACTTCCTCATTTATGTCCAAAATGTGACATGTGACAGGTATTTTTAAAATTGCTTCAAATTAACAAGGGGATGTTTGTTTTGGGTTATGGTGTTCTTTACATGGTTTAAATAAGATCAATATATATATATATATATATATATATATATATATATATATATATATATGTTTTGAAGTGTGGGGACGAGAAGTTAAGACAGACAATAAGTAATCATAAAAAGTTTAGTACATGTGAAAGATATAGGGGGTTTGGTCCACTCACTAAAACGTCTTGGTTACTGTTGTAATCTCCATTCCCTGATGGAGGGAATGAGACGTTGTGTCGAAGAAGCGACACTAGGGGTCCAATTTTAATCACGCCATGCGCTGAATCGTGACACAGGTGAAGCAGGTAGTTTGCGTGCCAAAACGACAGGCAGTGCCAGACTGCACGTACCCTTCCCCAACGGCCCAAAAAATCGTCAAAACCTTCTGGTTCCTTACACCCCAATATGGGGGGAACAAGGCGAGTGCCAAGCATGGGAGCAAGCCGCGCCAGCCGCACCTTTTCTCTGGCCGTTCTTTCCCAGTTCCTATTCTTTCAGGGGGGAAAGACCCTGCGCAGACCACACCTGCCCAGACTGGGGGAGGTAAAGAGTGGTGAAATACATCACATGGACTTTTAGGTCACGTGGAGAATGGCCCTGTGGTAAATCCTACCTCAGTGGGAGGGAGGAGTTGCTACAAACACGGCGACTGGGAGTCAGTGAGGACTGCCCAAGGGAGACGCAGGTCCGCTCACAAGGGGACCATACACACAGGGGACAAGTCCACATGGGGACCCGACCTGTGGAGCACCTATTCCCATACAGGGTAAATTGAGTACCTGCATTGGGTTTGGTTGGCGGACCAAATTCGCGGACCAGAGGGCTAGGGAGGAGCCATCCAGGGAGCCGAGTTAGTGGGATCTCCTGGGATAAGAGCACACGGTATTGCCTCAGTGGAGGGAAAGGGTGCTAGGTGCAAGGGGTACACCCAGTCAGTTGTTACTGCGTTACCGAGTTCTACCGGCTCGGACCTGAGAAAAAACGGGATGAAACCGACTTAACCCAAAATATCGTAAAGGTATTGGGTGTTGCCCAACCTGCTGCTCTGCATATGTCTGCTAGGGAGGTGCCTTTGGCCCACGAGGATGCCACACAAGGATGCCACACTTCTCGTCGAGTGTGCTCGAACCCACAAGGTGGTGGGCATGGCCTGGGTGTGATGGCGTCAACCACCCAGTGGGAAAGCCTCTGTTTGAAGACAGCGTTCCCTTTCTGCTGTCCACCATAGCAGACAAAGAGCTGCTCAGAACGTCTTAAGCTCTGCATGTGGTCCAAATAGATATGCAAAGCACGTACCGGACAAAGCAACGAGGGGGCTGGGTCTGCCTCCTCCCGGGGCAGCGCTTGCAGGTTCACTACCTGGTCTCTGAAGGGAGTCATAGGAACCTTGGGCATGTAGCCCGGTCGTGGTCTTAGGATCACATGAGTGTCTTCTGGACAGAACTCTAGGCAGGTGTCACTGACAGAGAACACTTGCAGGTCCCCGACCCTCTTGATGGAGGCGAGCATGATCAGGAGGGCCGTCTTCAGGGTGAGGGCATTGAGTTCGACTGACTCTAGCGGCTCGAAGGGGGGTCTCTGAAGGCCCGAGGGACCACTGAGAGATCCCAGGAGGGGAATAGGCTTGGCCGGGAGGGATTCAATCTCCGGGCAATCTAGGAACCTGATAACTAAGACGTGCTTATCCAAAGACTTGCCGTCTACTGCGTCGTGGTGGGCAGTGATAGCGGCTACATACACCTTCAAGGTGGAGGGGGACAGCCTCCCCTTGGTTGATCGTGTCTATGACAGCAGGTGGTAGGCCAGCTAGATCTTCTGCATCCTGTCCAGGGGCCAGACATGGAGGTTCCAGAGGTCTGGGAATGGATGCCAGAGAGTGCCCCGTCCCTGAGGAAGAAAGTCCTTCCTCAGGGGAATTCGCCAAGGAGGGGCTGTCGCGAGGAACACGAGATCGAGAACCAAGTCCGAGAGGGCTAATAAGGGGCCACCAGAGTGACTTGTTCCTCATCCTCCCTGACCTTGCATAGCACCTGTGCAAGAAGGCTCACTGGGGGAAATGCGTACTTGCGCTGCCCCGTGGGCCAGCTGTGTGCCAGTGCGTCTATCCCGAGGGGAGCCTCCATTTGGGCGTAACAGAGCGGGCAGTGGGAGGTCTCTCGGGAGGTGAATAGGTCTACCTGTGCCTTGCCGAACCGTTCCCAAATCAGCTGGACCGACTGGGGGTGAAGCCTCCACTCTCCATTGGGCGAACGCTGTCGCGATAGCGCGTCCACTATCAGTATCATGTCAGTGGCACGCAGCAACAAAGGAGGAGATGACGGGTGAGTTGTGACATGTTACGGGAGTGTACGCCACCTTGGCGATTTATGTACATTCCGTGGTGGTGCTGTCTGATCGGATCAAGACGTGCTTGCCCCGAACTAGCGGGAGAAACCTCCGCAGGGCAAGAAGTACAGACAACAACTCTAGGAAACTGATGTGCCAGTGCAGCGGGGACCCTTTGGGGCTGCGTGCCCATTGCACACGGTGCCCCAACCCTGTTTGGAAGCATCTGTGGTGATCAGGACGCATTGGGACAAATGCTGCAAAGGGACTCCTGCCAGTAAAAAATAGAGGTCTGTTCAGGGATTGAAAGTTTGGCAGCAGGCAGGGGTGATAAACACGGAGCATACCGTGGCACCATGCTCGTCTTGGAACTTGAGTCTGGAACCACTGCTGAAGCGGTCTCATATGCATCAATCCCAGTGGCGCGACCGGCACGGAGGATGCCATATGACCCAGGAGAATTTGGAAATGTTTTAGAGGGACCCACGTGCCTGGCCTGAATGAGGTACTGGCATTTCAGCACTGACTGTGGGCGCTCGTTGGTGAGGCATGCTGACATTGAGACCAAGTCTAACTCCATGCCGAGAAAAGAGATGCTTTGAACTGGGGTGAGCTTGGTCTTTTCCCAGTTGACCTGAAGCCCTAAATGGCTGAGGTGCCTGAGCACCTGGTCCCTGTGGGTACATAGTAACTTTCGAGAGTGGGCCAGGATGAGCCAGTCATCGAGGTAATTGGGTATGCGAACGTCTGCTTCCCGAAGTGGGGCAAGGGCTGCCTCTGCGACCTTCGTAAAGACGCGAGGGGACAGGGACATGCCGAAGGGGACAACTTTGTACTGATACGCCTGGCCGTCGAACACAAACCGTAGAAAGGGTCGATGTTGAGGCAAAATTGAGACGTGGAAGTACGCGTCCTTCAGGTCTACCACTGCAAACCAATCTAGATGCTGGACGCAAGTTAGAATGTGTCTTTGTGTGAACATTTTGAACGGGAGTTTCCGCAAGTCCCGGATGAAAACTCGCAAGTCCAAGATCGGTTGTAAGCCACCGCCTTTCTTGGGTATGATGAAGTAAGGGCTGTAGAAACCCTTCTTCATCTCGGTTGGAGGGCTCTATCGCGTCCTTGAGTAAGAGAGTCGTGATTTCCGCGCGCAGCAATTTAGCGTCTTTGCCGTGTACTGCGGTAAAGCGGACGCCCCCAATGGGGGCAGGAGGCCTTGCAAACTGAATTGTGTAACCGAGTCGGATTGTCCTGGCAAGCCAGCATGACAGATTGGGAAGTGAAAGTCATGGGTCCAAGCTCCATGGTAGGGGCACTAAGGGGACAATTACTTTTGACGTACCCGTCGGGGCTTCGCAGTGGGGCGGAGCAGGTAATACGGCATCGGGAGGAAAAAGTGTGTCCCGAGGCTCTGATGCTGAGAGAAGACTCGATGCACTTACCTTGCTCCGCACACCCAGCAGGGGGTGGGTCAGTGACTGAGGAGGAGGTCCTGTGGAGGCGTCCTCTAGACTCGCCAGGACCGGCCAGCCAGGGGGAAACAGTTGTGGGGCTGGAGGGGAAGGGTCTGTGTCCAATGTTCCGGGACTGTTGAGGTGTGGCACCTGTGTGCCGTGAGAATGGCATTTGTGGGCCAGGTGACCCAGAGGCAGAGGAAATTTCTCTTTTATTGAGAATGTGTGTATAGCAGTCCGAAGGGGGTGCGGCAGAGAAAATAAAATCAACTGAGGATTCTCCTCCCGGCCCTCCATCATGGGACGAAGTGTTTGCTTACCAGCTCCGGAGCAAACGTCTTGGTCTCTGGGTCGTCCATCTCAGGAATGCTTGGGAGCCTTCTGGGTCCTCAAGGGGGTTCGTGAGATGGGGGGCGTGCGCTTCCTGAAGCCACAGTTCTTAGAAGCCACAGGAGGACGGCCTCGGTGGGCAAACGGGGCACGGCCGCGATGGAAGTGCGACGGGGCATGATGTGGGAGATGGTCTCAGTCTGCTTCTTCACCACTGAGAACTGTTGGGCGAAGTCCTCGGGCGCATTGAGAAAGCATGCTTTGTCTGTTTCACGCATTTCGACCAGGTTCAACCACAGATGACGTTCCTGGACCACGAGGGTGGTCATCGCCTGCCTGAGTGACTGCGCTGTGACCTTTGTGACCCTGAGGGTGAGGTCGGTTGCTGAGCGCAGTTCCTACAGCATGTGGGGGTCAGGACTACCCAAGTGCAGGCTGTAGGCTTTGGAGGTAGTCAGGACGTCATCCTACAGGCCCTGGAGGGGAGCACCGAGCGATCCCACCTGGTGGTGGCGTTTTCGGGACACAGGTGTATCGCAACCGCTCTGTCCACCTGGGGGACCGCCGTGTACCCGTGGACCGCTCTGCCATCAGGTTAGTGAGAGCGGATGATGCCTTGTCCAAACTCTAAATAAGAGTCTTTGACTGACAGGGCCTACAGGACCCCAACACGTTATACTGTTGCCAAAATGAGCAGAAACACAGTCTTTTACTGCATCTAGAGCCTCAGCTGTCTAGCTCTCCTTTTTTACTGACCAAAGGGAGTTTGTCTTATGAATTCCCAACCCAAAAGGTAATGTACTGCCACCATGGCAGTGACACAGACTTTAAGCGTGGATGGCGAGAGCCCTGCATCTAACTGCTCTTGCAAGAAGCAGAGCACTGCCCCTTTTCAAAGCACCTCATCTAGCTTGTAGTAAGGTGTCAAGCACAGGCTGTGTCAACCCTTTGATATCTGACCAGCCCTGTCTCCACATCTGTGGCTGGACAAGCAATATCGTGCCTCTAGCTTGCAAGAGCAAATCTCTCATTAAGCAATTTTTACAAGGATGAGCATCCAGCAGCTCTACCAGCTCCAGAAACCAAGGGCAATTGGGCCACTACAGTGCAACCAGCAACACAGTTTCTTTGCACAACACTTGGTGTAGCAAGCGAACACGAAGGAATGCATATTTGCATTTCTCTGACCATTTGTGAGCTAGGGCGTCCACACCCAGTAGAGCATGTGTCAGTGAAAACCAGAGGCGACAATGTGTCATATCCAGGGTGGCAAACAAATAGACTTCCCAGAATACCTCTCAAACCCTCTGAATTGTTAGATGGTGAAGTAAATTACCCTGGTCTTCAATTCAGGTGACCTGGGATAAGCATTGCAGATAAAAAGAAGATATGCTTCTGGCTCCTGAGGAGAATACGCTCCTGCGTCGTCGCATGTGACAAGGTCAAGTTGACCCAGCACTTGTAAGGCCTTGTGTGAAGTAATCCAAGAGGGTTGACAGTGGCTGCAGCAGCCATAAACTCCAATGGCTACTGAAAAACTCAGTGGTAAGGCTACTCCCTGCTTGAATATTCATCAAGCAGTGGAAAATAAACTGAATGGTGGCGTCATTCAAGCTTGCAGATAAGGTCACTGAGTCATGTTTCATACCTAAAAAGGAAACCTGCTGACTGGGCACCAGTATACTCTTTGCCCAATTGACCTTGAGACCCAAAAATGCTTCAAATGCATAAGCAGCAGATCTCTGTGCTTGCTCACTAAAGGCCTTTACACACGGGATGTGGTAAGCTCAAGTGTCTAGTTCAATTTTAATGAGAGGCACGCGGAAAGCGGCAAATCACAGGCAGTTTTGCAATCGCCCCACAAGCGGTGCTCATACACACAAAATCCTGCCGCTTTCACATTCATGGCACTTAGTGAGAGACATTTAAAAAAAATAAATCTGAGTGGCTGTGGCAGCTTCTTCTGACTTCACCAAATCGAAATGTTTTATGTACAGCCAATCATACAAAATTTTACTGAGCTCATAGCAGACTGCCAAACATGGAAGAGGAATTTCCTAAGTTATATTATGCCTCAAAAATCTCATAGAGATTTAAAAAAGCCATTAAAAAGACTGCGCTTGGGAGCTTGAGTGCGAGTTGGTAAAATAAAGTCCAAAATGTAATTTAACTTAAACAATAAAGTTAACAGAACTCAATGAGTATCATGATGCCTATGCTAGTCAGGTTGCTTTGCGTTCACTTTCTGATGGGGGCCAGGAAGAGAAATCTTCTTTGACCATGCCCACAGTGGTTTTACTGGTGGCTCAGTCTCTCCTTTCTTTGAAAGAACTAGGGCTTCAGTAGCACTCTGTTTCATATGACGTTACCCTGAAGAGGACACCGAGCATACCATCTTCACTACATCATAACCCTTCCTCAAAAAGATGTACTTATAGGCAACCTACTGCTTCTTGGGTGACTGGAATCTCTCTTTGATTGCACTCATGGCATCACCAAAGAGTCCCTGCTGAAACACGGGCATCAAGGAAAAAGACCTTGTCGTTATTGCACATTTCTGACAAATTAAACCAGAGATTATGCTCAATAGACCCCATAGTCTTGGGGTCCAGACTGTAATCGTCCATGTGCTTAAAACAGTCTTCCTGGTAGGCCTGCAGAACCACCATGGTGTGCAGAGCTGAACCAGCTTGGCCCATTGCAACATAAGGTTTGTTGACCAGAGAGGATTTTAGCCAGCACTGCTTTTACTGCAGCATTGGTTTAAATTTCCATGCCAGTCCAGCAGAGGTAGGGCACAAGTGGCCACGACTGCTTCTTCGACTGGGGAAAGCTCCAAGAAGCCTCTATGATTGGCGCAAATAAGCATTGCGAAGGTCACTGCACAAGTGACATGCACTCTCACTGAGAAGTGAGAGCGCCATGTCTTAAAGAGCAGATCATACAGCTTTGGGAAGAAGAGCACCGGGCCAAATGGTAAATGTTTTCGAACCATGTGTGCAGATGGTGGGGTGCAGATTACCATGGGCGAACTGGGCACTGAGCTGGTGAAAAATCATCCTTGAGCTCTTTGTGTTCTATATATTGTCCTTGCTTCCATTCATATATTGTGAAGAAAAGGGATCAGCGAAAGCTTTCTGAAAGAAACCAAGCAAAGAGCAGAATGCGCTGAGTTTCTTGTGTTTGCAATGAACACAATCAGACTCAGTGAGCGCCATTTCCACGTGGGCTCGGCCAAGGCATAGCAAACAACACTCGTGCCCATCAGACAGATGGATAAATTGCTGGCATTTGTGAAATCCCATCTTGAATAGGCTCACTAAGCAAATGGCTCCTTTATTTTCTGAACTGCAAGAAACAAACAATATAAACAATCATAATACACATAGTGCAAAGGATATGCTTGTTGCCATATCACAACAAATAAAAAATAAGTGCAGATGCGACAATGAAGCGATTAGTTGGGCTTGCAGAGCATGAGTGTAATCACAGCCAAAACAGAGAAATTCGGACTGTACTGGTAGGATGTTTTGGATGTAATGTGCGCAGGCGTGGATGCGCGGAGGGAGTTGGTTTTCAGTAAAGCCTCCATGTTAAGAGCCCGCTGTCTCTTGTCTGTTCTTTACAAATAATCTAACATGGTGTCAGAAGCGGATTTACCTCGCTTTCTAAGAGATACAGTCATCCGCACCAGCGCGGCGAAAACAAGAGTTAGTAAGTGAAGTTTGGAGGAATCAAACGAGATCAGGCGATCGGCACGGCTGCAGCTGCGAGACGGGACAGAGGTGTGAGCTCCGAGATGATAAACGAAGCGAGAGAAAATAAAGGAAAAAAAAACAACAACGACAAAACAAATTCACTTTAAAACAGCACCAAGGTAAACATATAAGATGGATACTTTGTTCTCAATAAACCCGCCGGAACATTTCGACTTCAATGATTTTGGCAGTTGGCCAAATTGGATTAGACGATATGAGAGATTCCGTATAGCAGCGAGAATTAGTGAAAGAAGCCAAGAATATCAAGTTAATTCGCTTATCTACACGATGGGAGATAAAGCTGATGATATCATGTGCACGCTGGCTCTTTCTGACGAAGAAAAAAAAATATATGACGAAGTTAAAGAAACGTTCGAGAAACACTTCGTATGTAAACACAAAGTGATCTACGAGAGGGCTAAATTCAACAAGAAGTGCCAAGAACAGGGCGAATCATCTGAAATGTTCATCACTGCAGTTCATAAACTAGCAGAAAATTGCCAGTATGGAGTCCTTCAAGAGGAAATGATACGAGACAGACTGGTAGTTGGCATACGAGATCACGGATTATCAGAGAGATTACAGCTTGATCCCGAGCTCACACTCATTAAAGCCATCACAAAGATAAGACAAAGTGAAGAAATAAAAAAGCAGCAGACGATCTTAAGACAAGCAAGCGGTGACTCAAATGAGGTAAACATGGACATGGTAAAATACAAAATGAAACCAAGATTTGCACAAAAAGGAGCGCAAAGACGACCAGACGGTACAAAACATAATGAAGCCAGCAAGGGATGTGGCAGATGTGGAAAGCCACAAGCACACTCACTGAACAGCTGTCCAGCGAGGGAGGCTGAGTGCAGGAAGTGCAACAAAAAAGGCCACTTCGCTGCAGTCTGTAAAACAAAGAAAAGACTGGAGGAAATATATCATTGTGATGAGACGGAGAGTATAGAGACTGTGTTCCTGGGAGTTGTAAAGTCTGAGAATTCGACTGATGTCTGGCAAAAGTCCATTGCAGTGAACGGTGAGCAAATTATTTTCAAATTGGACACAGGAGCAGCGGTGACAGCTATTCCAGAGAGCATGTACTCAAAGACATGCCACGGTGTTCTCAGCCCGCCTAACAAAAAGCTGTGTGGACCAAGCAACATGTCAATACAGGTGAGAGGGCAGTTTAAAGCATCACTTTGTCATCAGGGAAGAGTGATAAAACACCCAGTGTTTGTGATACCAAGACTGGTGTCCCCTCTCCTTGGACTACCTGCCATAAAAGAGCTGGACTTACTTCACACAGTGGATGCAATTCAAACAGCAGATCCGAACTACAAAGAGATGTTCCCAAAAAGTCTTCATGGGACTTGGAAAATTGGAAGGAGAATACAAAATCAAACTCAAAGAGAGAACCATTCCATTTGCTCTGGCTGCCCCTCGTCGAGTGCCCTTGCCCATGATGAATAGTGTGAAAGAGGAGCTGGTAAGAATGGAAGAGATAGGAGTTATAACGCCCATTGAAGAAGCAACTGAGTGGTGTTCAGGTATGGTGATAGTGCCGAAACCAAATGGCAAGATTCGAATCTGCGTTGATTTAACACATCTAAATAACAATGTCTGCAGAGAGAGACATATTCTTCCTGCAGTTGATGAAACACTGGCTAAACTGTCAGGCGCAACAGTGTTCTCTAAGTTGGATGCTACTGCTGGATTCTGGCAGATTCCTTTGCATAAAGATTCGGTCCCGCTCACTACCTTCATTACGCCTTATGGAAGATACTGTTTTAACCGCCTTCCATTTGGCATTTCCTCAGCACCTGAACACTTTCAAAAACGTTTGACACAACTACTCGAGGGCCTGGAGGGCACATTGTGCCATGCAGATGACATCCTAGTGTTCGGTGCTACACGTAAAGAACATGATGCAAGACTAATCAAGGTTCTGAAACTTCTGGAACAGAAAGGGTTGACACTGAACGAAAAATGTCAATTTGCAGTGCCTCAAGTTAGGTTCCTAGGACACATCGTCAGTGCAGAAGGCATACGAGCTGACCCAGACAAAATAAAAGCTATCAAAGAAATGCCAGAGCCTAAAAATACTGCTGATGTCAAGAGATTCCTCGGCATGGTGAATTACGTTGGAAAATTTTCACCCAACATTGCAGAGTTGACTGGACCTATCAGAGACCTGCTCAAAGCTGAAAATGTCTGGGTGTGGGGGAGTCCACAACAACAAGCTTTTGAAAAATTGAAGCAAGAACTCAGTTCTTCAGCAGTATTAGCACAGTACTGTCCAGACCGACATACCAGAGTTTCAGCTGATGCGTCTTTCTTTGGATTAGGAGGAGTATTATCTCAGCTGCAGCCTACAGGGGAATGGAGACCTGTTGCGTTCAGTTCGAGGAGCATGACGCCTACGGAGAAAAGATATGCTCAAATTGAGAAGGAGGCCCTAGCAATCACATGGGCCTGTGAAAGATTTCAAACCTATCTTCTGGGACTGGATTTTGTGGTCAGAACTGACCACACGCCACTAGTCAGTCTACTTGGCTCGAGATCACTAGATGACCTGCCGCCACGCATATTAAGATTTCGTCTACGACTTCTCCGGTTCTCCTACACGATCATGCACGTTGCTGGCAAAAATCTGATCACAGCAGATGCACTCTCTAGAGCTCCACTCAAAGAAAACCCAACTGAAGCAGACCTAAAAAGAGAGGAAGAGGTAAAAGTGTGTGTTGATCATGTCATTCAACAATTGCCAGCAACACCTACCAAGCTTGCTCAAATAAAAAGGGCTCAGGAAGAGGACGATGTGTGCAGACAGCTAAGTTCTCTTGTGCGTACAGGCTGGGATGGAAAAAAGAGTGTTCCACCACACCTAGCATTGTTTTGGCAACACAGACATGACCTGCTCAATGTAGAGGGTTTGCTGATGAAAGGAAAACGATTAGTGATACCTGGCAGTATGCAAAAAGAAGTCCTAGAGAAGTTGCACCACGGACATCAAGGCATCACTAAATGCTTGGCAAGAGCGCAAATGTCAGTATGGTGGCCAGGGATAACAAAGCAAATCAAAGATAAAGTAAGTCAGTGTGAAACATGTGTAAAAAATAGCTACAGTTTCCCAGAACCTCTGTTGACCACTCCTTTACCTTCACGACCATGGCAGAGAGTGGCAGCAGATCTTTTCCATTGGAACAAGGGTGATTATGTTCTGCTGATAGACTACTTTTCACGCTACATAGAAGTTGCTTCACTCACTTCAACAACATCAAGACATGTGATGGAGAAGCTCAAAGCGATGTTTGCTCGACACGGGGTCCCAGAGGTCCTAGTTACAGACAATGGCCCTCAGTTCGCAGCATCTGACTTTGCTGACTTTGCAAAAGAGTATGATTTCCATCATGTAACCAGCAGCCCGCACTATCCTCAAAGCAACGGAGAAGCGGAAAGAGCAGTGAGAACTGTTAAAACTCTACTGCGTAAAGGTGAGGACCCTCACAAAGCACTTATGGCTTACAGAGCTACGCCATTAGCATCAGGAGCTTCACCTGCTCAACTCTTGATGGGACGGAACATCAGAACTACTCTCCCAGTGAGTCCATCTATCCTGAAACCAGCCTGGCGAAACCTCAATACCTTCAAAAGAAAAGACAAAGAGTTGAAGGTAAAACAAACTAAGTGGTACAATAAACGCCACAGAGCAAATACAAAACCTGCTCTACAGTCTGGACAATCAGTCTGGATCAAGAATGTACCAAACCCAGGCATAGTCATGAGTCCTGCTGATGCTCCACGTTCCTACATTGTAGAAGGGCAGTCTGGTAGTTTGAGAAGACACCGTTCTCATCTGAGAGCAGTTCCTTCACAGCCAAGAGAGATTAGGGACTGTGTTAGAAGCAGAGTGGGCAGGGTGATCAGACCACCATTAAGACTAAACCTTTAGAGTTTGACTTATTGTCCGTTCTGATGTTATTTCCCTTTCTTCTGTTGAAACATAGTAATAAGTAATGAAAATGAGTAATAATACCTGTGTTTTTTTTTTCTCCTACAGAGACTTGTTTTATAAAAAAAAAAAAAAAAATTAATTAAAAAGAAGGGGAAGGAATGGACTGAATAAGAAAGTAATAATGCAGTAATATGTTATGTTAATGCAGGGAAAGTTCTTTAGCTAAAAGGGGGAGATGTACTGGTAGGATGTTTTGGATGTAATGTGCGCAGGCGTGGATGCGCGGAGGGAGTTGGTTTTCAGTAAAGCCTCCATGTTAAGAGCCCGCTGTCTCTTGTCTGTTCTTTACAAATAATCTAACACAGACAAACTGACGCTGTTCTCCAGTTTATACACCAGCAATGTCACAGCTTATAAGGGGTGGAGCGTCATGCACCATCTTCCAATAGATTGGCGGGATTTCATATGGGCTTCAGAGATCGTCAATCCTGAGAGGAGTTACCACAATGTCAGCTACTGATGCAGCATTGAGAGACCGACTTGAAAGGGAACTAATTTTAAGCATTGTATTAGGTAGAAATAGCTCCTTCAGGTAACAATTGCATGTTATCACTTTTTACAGTGTAACTTGGAAGATCACTAAATGGTCCTTAACTTTTCGGGGATGTTTCAAAAGACACAGACACGTCACCAAATGTTAAAGGTGGCATAGATTGTTGATATGGTGTCTTAAATATCACTGATAGCATAGGAAGTAGCTTGTATAAAACACCATTATTGTCCTTCAATAGCAAAAATGTTCCTACTCATTGAGCAAGCTGCAAATCTGATTTGGAAATAAACACAATACGCATATAAACTGCACTCAAGTATGTATTGCTCCAAGCAGCTTTTAGGACGGAAGAGGTGATCAAATTGGGAAACACTTTAAAAGAAGCTTCCAATCATTAACATTACTTAATGCATTAGGTAACATGAACTAACAATGAACAATAGATTTTTTTACAGCATTTATTAATCTTCATTAATGTTAGTTAATAAAAATACAGTTGTTCATTGTTAGTTCATGTTAGTTCACAGTGCATTAACTAATGTTAACAAATACAACTTTTTAGTTTAAAAATACATTACCCTATGTTGAAATGAACATTATAAGTGCAATGTGTATAATTTTTCATGTAATATTTGCCTTTTTTTGCCAATGTGTACAGCTTGTAACGCAACTTAAAAACGAGCCCTTCCTGGACTTCCTATGTTGCCTATAGCCTGATTTTCATGTGAAGGGAGCAGGTCGCTTTTGCCGGGAAAATCCAAAGGATGTGACGTTTATGGGTGCTCCCAAGAGCTTTGCCTCAGACAGTGTCACCAGACAGTCAGCAACACTAGGTAACTTTAACTATGCAGGCGAGGATAATGGTAAGGGTATAATTGCAGCTTTAATAAAACAAAGGTAAACAAAGTAATTCAAAATAGAAAGAAACAAAACACCGGGAACAGAGCACAAGTGCACATGTGAAGACTGACAAAGAAACCAGGGGAAACAAGGGAATGAGGAACACCCTGGGAAACAATCAGGGTAAATCTATCATAAAATGAAAATACAAAGGATTACAAAACTAACACAGGAAACAGGAACAGGGAACTAAAAAAGAATGTAAGAGGAGTCACTGGGAGGGCGCCCGAAACTACTGGAAAAGGAGTCTCTGGGGGAGTCGGGGCAACCGCTGGAAGAGGAGTCTCTGAAGGGAGTGGGCAGATCTGCTGAAAGAGGAGTCTCTGGGGGAGCGGGTAGAGCCTTGAAAGACTCTGAAGGCAGAGCCGTGGAAGACTCTGAGGGTGGAGCAATGGAAGAGTCTTAGGGCGGAGCAATGGAAAACTCTGAAGGCAGAGCCATGGAAGACTCTGAGGGCAGAGCCGTGGAAGACTCTGAGGGCAGAGCCAGGAGAGGTGGAGCCATGGGAGGCTTGAGGGATGGAGCCGTTGAAGGCGGAGCCATGGGAGGCTCGAGGGGCAAAGCCATGGAAGGCGGAGCCATGGGAGGCTCAAGGGGTGAAGCCATGGGCGGCTTGAGGGGCAGAGCCATGGAAGGGAGAGCCTTGGGAGGCTCGAGGGGCAAAGCCATGGAAGGCAGAAGCTGGCAGCAACTGGAAAACAACCTCCATGGTCGTGAGCATGGGCAGAGATTGGGGAACGTCCTGTGATGTCATGAGCACGAGCAGAGACTGTGGAACGATCTCCGTGGTCATGAGCACAGGCAGAGACTGGGGAAAATGTATCCTTTTCTTTCTCATCCTTTTATGGACAGCTGAGAGCATAGTTACGGGCGCAAGCGAAGCCACAGGCATTGGCCGTTGGCCATGGCAGGCGTGGGTGCTGGTTCATTAGCCATGGCAGGCGTGGATTAAGTAGCCATGGAAGGCTTGGATGAAGAAGCCGTGGACGGCTTGGAGCAAGGAGCCACAAAGGCTTGGAGCCATGAGCCGTGAAAGGCTTGGAGCAAGGAGCCGTGGGAGGCTTGGAGAACTCATCCACATTTCCCACAGTGAAGGGAGAGCCAAAGAGTACCAGAGCCACCTCCACATAGTCGGCCAGTGTTCAGTGAGGATTCAGTTTGCAGATTCACTATTCAGACCAGCTCTGAGGAAAACCACCAGAGAGTGGTCTCCATAGTGCACCAAATGCCCTAGTTGGAGAAAGTCACAGACGTGATCCTCAACTGGACAGTCCCCCCTGCTTCAGAAGAAGAATTCTGACAGCCGCTAGATCCATGTTGGTCAGTCATTCTGTAACAAGGCAGGCGAGGATAGGGTAAATATCTAAACAAAGCTTTAATAAAAAAAAAGTAAACAAATGATCTCAAAATACAAAGACACCGGGAACAAAGCACAGAGCACAAGGTAACACATATGAAGACTTACAAAGAAACCAGGGAAACAAAATACACAAGGGAAAAAAAGGGAATGAGGAACACCTGGTGGAAAAGTCAGGGTAAATCAATCATAAAATGAAACTACAAAGGACTACAAAACTAACACAGGAAACAGGAATGGGGAACTAAACAAGAATTTCAACATAAAAGTCTAAGCACAAACAGGGAATACGTGACAGTAACATTATCTTAGAGATGGAATCCAGCAAACGTCTGGCTACCAGCACAACACCGACTCCTACACAAAGTAGGAGTAAGCCAAAAAAAAACAAAAAAAAAACACCAAAAAAACATTTATCTACTGAAGGTCGAGCAAAAACTAGAGTGAACATCGGCAGGTCATTTGATTCCTGGAGGTACCTTGATTCGATTTTGGGGATCAAAACCAACCCTCAATTGGCATTCTTCTTAATGGACAGGTAAGCTTACATAAATGCAAAGCATGTGAAATATAGTGCCATAAGGATTGATCTGTGTAATTTTAGCTAACTTGATTTTGCCTGATAACCCTGACGAATTGCAAGCTACCTTGCTTCATAACTTCAAATAATTTCAACCATCTTCTCTTTATACTAAAAGTCAGGTTAATGTCAATGTTAATCTGTAATTATTCAGCAAGGTACACTAGAATACATGAAATGAATGCTAGACAATGTTCAAGATAATGCTAAAAGCTCCATTCATTAATGTACCGTAACTTGGTTATACATTAAATATATACATTCTATTATTACAAAAAAATAGCGCATCAAAATGACAGTTGTGATGAAATCACATCAATACTGAATTGTGTCAAAATATTTATAATGTACAGTCTATTTTATAAACAGCTGCTGTCATCATCCACCTTGCTAGCTTGCTAACTCCGACATAGGCTATCATAAAAATGCAGTCAATGTATCATGCAAAGAAAAGTGATTTCTTCAAACTACTGTCTCGCATAGTCAGACCTATATCCACACTTTGTTTTAGCCCTGTTCCAGCACTGGAGAGTTAAATATAATATACAGTCTCAACGTTTGTAGTAAAACAATCATAACTGTGTAATTTTAATTAAGCTACCTCATCTGTCAGCATGATGTCAGTGAATCACATTCAGCCACTTTGTACATTACATTATTGTTTTGGTCGATGCTCCCTACCATCCCTATGGAGTGTGTGTGCACACGTGCACGTGCAACAGGTAGATAGCTGCAGTTCACTTAATGGCCACAGGTGTCATTAATAACAAGGGTTTCTGAATCTTACATACTGCACCTTTAACCAAGATTAATAAATGCTGTAAAAGTATTGTTTATTGATAGTTAATGTTAAGTAATGTTGTTGACTAATGTTAAAAATATAAAACCTTAATAAATCAAAGAGTTACCAAATAATGTTGTTAGGCAACATTTGTTAAGCTTGTTTTTCCTCTTTTTCATTATTCATTGTATTGTATTGAAAATAAAATAAATATAAGTAAAAAAAAAAAAAAAAACATAGCATTGATTCAAATATGTTAGCAGTGTATATTCTGATGTATTGTATTATACTTGTACTGGTCAATGAACAGGTTAGGGAGGCTGTGGTCAGTTAAACATTAAGAGTTACATTGAAAGGAAAATGTTTCTTAACATAACTAACCTCATGCATGTGTTCTGGCAAACATTACAACATAAATTGTATTGATTTAATAACATATTTTCATATTTCCCATTGCTTTAATAACCTTCAAGAAAAGGAGGACAGGAAGTGACAATATGAATGCCTATAGATTGTGCTACTCCTTTTTTCTCAGTGTGCTAAATGCAATAATATTTTTTAAACTTTTAACAAGGAGGACACAGGACATGACAATATAGGCTTATGTAATGACTGTGTGCATGATTTTGTAATGGCTGATAAGATATTATGCACTCCATTGAACTGGCCCACTCAAAGACCTAGAAGTTGACAGTGTAATTTACAGTGATTATAATCACCATGGTTAGTTGTCTGGAAGAAGCAGATTGGGACAGATCTTACTGTTGTTTTGTGAAATACTCTGTACGTGCCAAATATGACCTTAATCCAGGTCCTAATATTTACAAAACAGTATTTATTCTAGGAAGGTGATGGGCTGATTCTGAAATGTAAGCAGTTATGGGGAACACTTGTGGCATGCAATGCTTTCACTGTAAAGATGATTATATGTTGTGATTTGGTTGTATGGTGTGTTTACTATAGAAAACATTGTGAAGTTCATAATAATCCATGCTGTCAGCACACAACACAAAGAAAACAAACAGAACAACTGTATAAATGTTTTTTTCTGCAATTTTCATTTTTTATTTTGTTTAATTGAAAAAAAAAAAAATCATTTGGGGTCAACATCTTAAATTTTCTAAGACTGTGACATGCTGATAAATAAGTAAAAAATACATTGCTTTAACTTCAATAAATACTTAATAAATATATTAGTTAGGTCTATACAATTCTAAAAAAAAAAAAATAAAAAAAAATAACATTGCAAATAAAGCGATCTACTCAACAGAAATACTGTACTGTTACTTTCCCTGATGAAAGACAAGTTTCCTTGAGTAAGGACCCAAGCAGGTTTGTCAAAACATTACAACTTGACAGGTCTTGTCCAATATAAATATATAGTTTCATGTTTGTTTCTTAGGTTTCTTGTACAAAACAGGTACCTAACATCATAATGCTTTGGTTAAAAGGCTACATGGAAACATTCTCCCAATATACATTTGTAAAGTGCATTTCTTTGTGAGTGAATGTATGGCCATTTTCTCAAGTTTGTCACATTGCTGGTTGATATATACTAGCTATATATAAATGTATACATTAAACAATTTATACAAATTTATATTATACAGATATAAAATGGTTGTGTTGAGACAAGCTCTGCTTATGCCACAAGCGTTTGTAATGATATTTTTAAGGCACCTGTCTGTCAAAGCTTATTGCCAAACAACGTTGAAAAGTAAAAGCAAATGGAAGACAATATCACAGAAAATACACTGTTATAAACATTGGCCTTCTTAGCTTTGGAGGGCAGCTTGGTATCAAAATAAATCTCTTTTAGCAAGTACATAATAAATTAACATTATTAAACTGTAGCACGTTATTTTGAATCATTTTGATTGGAAAGGAATCATGAAAAAGTCTTTGGGTGAGTATTAGTCAGAGACAGACATCCGCGCGAAAACTGACAGACGTTTCCCGTTCGAGCCGTCGAATGTGGGAGACTCGGAGCCGCTCGAGCTGCCGGTGCTGCTGTAACTTTCGCGGTCTGACAGCGAATCTTCTGAGGGAAAGCGCTTCAGGTTGACCGTCACGAAGGCTTTGTTTCGGTCTTCCTTCATGTAGAGTCCGTTCCCGGAGGTCTGGACTTTATTTCCGTGTCCACAGAAACACCGTGACTGAGGCTCTGCCGGGAAGGTCGTGTTGCTGTGGATTTCACCGCTACCAAAACGGCCGAAGGAGAACATTTCAGGGGAAGAGTCGGTGAAGACGGGGGATAAGATGTCAGCCGGAGGAGGGGAAACCGAAGGCGCGCGGGTGAAGCTCAGCGGTTCGTATAAAGTCGGTGGAGAGCTACTGCGAGGTCCGGAGAAACCAGCGAAGCTGACACTTTGACGGAGCAGACGCGGGTGCTGGTTACACAGAGTCTTTGCCCCAGCCAAAGGGTTTCGCTCCTCGTGAATGAAGTGACAGCGGTATCCGTAGGGACAGTATCCAAACTGGTAAAAAGTGCGACATTCCTGAGTTTTGTATTTCGGGTGGCGGTAAAGACCTCGCAGTTCACTTTCGCCGTGAGCAAACTGACATTTGCTGCCGTATTTGCAGCTGCCGTGCTCCTGAAAGCTTCGGCACAGTTCGGTCTTGTATCGGTTTGAGGGCAGAGGATCAAATCCGGGCGGTGGGGGGACGTTATGGGACTTCATTTTGAGACAGCTGTCAGTCAGACTCATGGATCGGTCTGGTTTAAAGGGGTACTGTGGTTTACTCAGCGCTTTGTCGCTCCAACTGTCCCTGGCCCAGCCGATAAGCTCGTCGGTGAGCCGCTCAGAGCTGATGCTCTTCGATGGAGTGAATGAGTCATCTAAACCCAGGTTGATCAGATTCTGTAAAAGAATCAAAACAAGTCAGTACACTAACATTGGCTTGCGTCAAATTATTTTAAGAACATGGAAATAATGGTACATAAATTGGGATTAGAAGTCCCAAAATGAAAGCTAAACAAAAGTTTTGCATACTTATATGTAATTATTAATTTTACATTTATATTGAACTTACCCTTATGAGACTTTCGCCCAGCGTATCGGACATAATGAAGTGTTGTTTGTGCCCAGAATGTTTCTGTCAGACCTGATGATTTACCGGTAGCGCAACGCTGCTTTTCAGCTGTGCTCGTTTGCTTTTACTATCGCGAAAAAGTAGGCGGGTGATGTTCCCGTACGCCGCTCCCACCCACAGTCGACGTTGCGGCCTGAGTATTTTTAGCCAGTGGCAAACAAGAAAAAAAAAAAAAAAAAAAAAATGTTTAAGTTTCAAAAACAGGCAAAACAAAAGTTCCAATTACCTATAGAACCACGTTTGGTTGAGAATGATACTGTTTATGTTTTCCAGCATGTGTTTTTCTTGACAAATTACTGTGAGCCAAAATCAAAATACTGTATTTCTCTCTCTCTCTCTCTCTCTCTCTCTCTCTCTCTCTCTCTGTCTGTCTGTCTGTCTGTCTGTCTGTCTGTTTGTCTGTCTAAAGTTAACCCACGAAGTACCATGTAATAACAACAGATTGATCGAAATGAGAACTGTTACTATGAGTGTTATTAATATAGTTTCACTGTGTGATTTAGTCTTATTATTTAATAATAAAAGTGTATATCACAGTGTAAGTAAGTGACAGCTGGATGGTTTCATTATTGAAGTATCAGTCTGACTCATGTTAAATCAAGGCTCCGCTTCTGCCACTTGTGGCCATGATGAGAACTGAAAATGCAGAAAATCTTTGATGAAAAAGCAATTTTTTTTTAAAATAAAAACAACTATGAATATTCTGATTTCAACAGTAATTCTTAAAATGTGTAAATATCATTAAAAAAAAAAAACATAGGATCAATTCAGGTACATCTGGCCAGTTTTTACAGCCAAATAAAAATTCATCATAAAAGAGAAACAATAATCTATTGAAAGCAAATAAGAAAAAGTATTTTGTGTACAACAAAACCAGTAAAATTATAAATAAATAATAGAAATGTTTTTAAAGCATTTTTTATATCTTAATGGATACAAGAGTGTATAAAACAATGTTATTGACATTTGTGTAATGTGTCTGTGTAAGCAAACAAGAAGAAAAGGAAAGTGTGTCACTTCACTTTGCATAGATTAATTGCTGATTCCTATTCCTTTAGGGAATTTTATGGAAAATATATAAAAAAATATTGCCTCCAGTGTTGGGTCATGATGGCTTTACTATGGTTGTGTCTCAATCAGCTCCCTTGTTTAGTAATCAGGGTACATATAAGAGAATCTACCATTTCTAGTGTTCCACACTGAAACATTTGATTCCTAAAAATTCCCAGAATGCACCATAAAAACCAGGGAGCAGCATTGCTCACTATTTACCTGTATACCTGAAATGTCATCAAGCAAGTGTAAATACACTCATTGAGCACATTATTAGGAACATGATGGTTCTAATAAAGTGCCCGATGTTGTCTCCAGCTGTTGTAGCCCATCCACCTCAAGGTTTGACATGTTGTGCATTATGAGATGCTATTCTGCTCACCACAATTGTACAGAGTGATTATCTGATTTAGCCTTTCTGTAAGCTCAAACCAGTCTGGCCATTCTCTGTTGACCTCTCTCATCAACAAGGCGTTTCCGTCTGCAGAACTGCCACTCACTGGATTTTTGTTGTTGTTTTTGGCACCATTCTGAATAAATTTTAGAGACGGTTGTGTGTGAAAATCCCAAGAGATCAGCAGTTACAGAAATATTCAAACCAGCCCGTCTGGCACCAACAATCATGCCATGGTTAAAATAACTGAGATCACATTTTCCCCCATTCTGATGGTTGACGTGAACATTAACTGAATCTTCTGACCTGTATCTGCATGATTTTATATATTACACTGCTGCCGCACGATTGACTGATTAGATAATCACATGAATATGTAGGTGTACAGGTGTTTCTAATAAAGTTTTCAGTGAGTGTATATGATGTCAAAGCCTTATTTTCTCTTTAAAAGAGAATTAACTTTCATTCATTATGTTCATAAAAGAAAATCAATCTTTAAATATTAGAGTTGTTAAAAAAGATTAGAAATACACTCCTTTGTATATGTCTTTTTTATTTTTGTCCATTATCTTTAACAGTAACACTGTACATTTTAATGTCTACAATGAAAACCAACGATAATGTAATTGATAAAGCATTGTTGCTGATTAATACCAGCTGCGTTTAAAAGCACAATCTCGTAACCGTGTAGCAGGGGATTGATTCATAAGTGTCCCTATGCTCAGTGGATTAATATTCTTGCCAGCGCCTGAATTTATGTTCATGATTTACTGATTTTCGACGTAGTTAGACACACAGAATATTCCCTTTTGTTAAATGGTCAACTGCACCTTTACTATTACCAGGTTGTAGTTGCTGCATTGACAAAGGCATCTAAAAACAGGCAAGCATTATCATGTTCACTTAAAAATAGCTGCCTCTCTCCATGACGTTGTCAATTTTGGCTGGTCATGACTGTTAAAAATGGTGGATGAGACATGGAAATTCTCACTTGTGTCATCAGACATTTCTTTAGGGATCTTTGCTCTGCTTTTTTTCTCATTGGCAGCATTCCCATAAGTATGGAAAATCTTCCTCACCAGTGGTTTGGTTTGCTTGCTCATGCTCACATGCTTGCCACGGCATGTATTCAGACAAATGTATAGACCGGTGTAGAGATGCTTTTCGCTTTCCTTTCACATCCTTGGGTGGGGAACCTTGTGAGCAATGTCAAGTGACCTTTACTAAGGGAGATTTCCTGAATGGCGCCATTACACATTATGGACCATTTAGGAAGAACATTTAGGAAGATTTACACAAATTCTTCTAAAATCTCCATCTGATCACGCCCAAATCGAATCCATTAAATCGTTGTTATCAAAGACTTGGAGTTAGCACTTATGTGTTGTCTAAATCATGTATTGGGCTAAATTTAAAATACGCTAGTGCCGTTTTGCTATGACAAGGCTTCACATAGTGGCAACTTACATATTACTAATGTTTAGCTTATTTTTAAGCTTGCAGGCTCTTTTTCTTTTCACATATTCACACTTCATGGTATTCTTGAATCTGCTGTCCAGAGTCACTTCCACTTCTACAGTGGCACCTGTTGTTATTTTCAGTTTTCTTTCTTTTTGTGTATTTAAATTTGGGTAACACTTTTCAAAAACATTAGGTATCATGAACTAACAATGAACAATATCTTTTTTACAGAATTTATGAATCTTTGTTAATGTTTATTAATAAAAATAAAACTTTTGTTAGTTCATACTGCATTAACTAGTATTAACATACATAACTTTTGATTAAAAAAAATATGTATATTCAGTTGTACTTTATGTTAACATTAATAAAGATTAATAAATGCTTTAAAAGTATTGTTCATTTTTAGCTCATGTTAACTAATGTTGTTAACTAATTTTAACAAATGGAACCTTATTGTAAAGTTTTAGCAAAATGTGTTATGACTCAGGACAAGGCAGTGTCTCATATTAGACAGCCTTCACAGGGAAAGTACCTGCCTTTCTTGTTTTGCAATCTGAACAAACAGATAATCAAATCTGGGTCAATGCAGCAAATTAATGAGCATCTTTTTCCCTCCATTGAAAATTTGTTTTATATCAGGTAGTTTTGGTCAAAACACTGGAGACCTCGACAGTTTTCCATCCATCCATCCATCTTCAACCGCTTATCCGAAGTCGGGTCGCGGGGGCAGCAGCTCCAGCAGGAGCCTCGACAGTTTTATTAGCTTAATTTATCTCTTATTCCACGTTTACTTTCAGATGGGAAAACACTGACTGTATTATTCAAGAGGGAAGTTTATATTTGGATATGATGTCCCCAAATGTCCACCTGGTGCTATATCTTCTCGATTAACCCTTGCGTAACACCAGTAGTACAAAGCTCAGTATAACAGAGAAAACCTCTGTACGCAAATACTACATTTTGTTATTCAGCTCTCTGGGATATTTGATTCCATTGGTCAGTCACAGCCTTCTGTGGTCAAATATTTTTTGTATAATAACCATGCTGTATAATTGAGCCTTACCCCAGAAAAATTATTACATAGTTGTGCTTATTTCATGTCTCTCTGCTGTCTTTATTTACTCACATAACAGAATAGCTATGAATATTGCTTGTTGCTTAATTTAGTAATTTGGTAAGTAGCCATGTAATCAATTTTTATTATTGCTATTGTAATCGAAGTGATTCTAATGAAATGTGAAGAAAATATAATTCAAATTTGCATATAAAAAAAATTAAGCCTATTTTTAGGGCTATTGTGTTTATGTATTGCTTTTTTACATTTACATTTTACCCTCCAATTCTCATTACTGCATTGTGAAAAATGGTGGTCATTATGATATTCCCATTACCGCATGATTTTTTTTATTTATTTAAATTGTAAAGTAGTTTTACATCATAGTGGAACATTGGTAACACCTTTCATTTAAGCTAATTTTAACTTTATATTGTACAATAGTATATTCACAGTAATACAGAAATAAAAAAATAACTGTATTACAGTAATGAGAATCATTATTGGAAACGATGGGAAAAGAAAAACGTGAAAATGCATTATGGTGTAAAAAAACAAAACAAAACAAAACAAACAAAAAAAACCCAACAACAACAAAACTTAATGGTCCTAATTGTAGGCTTAATTTTCTTTATGCAAAATATTATTTTATATTTTCTGTGTTGATTTGGGGTTAAATATGACTGGGACATTTTATTGAAAGATTTGATGAGAATCACCCAATAATCTGCGTGGTGTCCTGATCACACTCGAGGGGTTTATTTTGTGATAAGCCTTATATATTTTTCACCCTACACAGTGTAAAGTTGATTAAACTAAAATATTAAAGCTAATATTTGCCAGTTTTCAAGGCAATGTAAAAATTATTTAATATTTTATAAAGATTAAAATTTAGGAATATATCAATAGAAATTTAGCAAGTTAAATGATAATTTAGCAACTGTAAAGTTCATGGGTTTACTCTTCTCTCCTCTGCTCTGTTTTCACTCAGGGTCTTTATATTTTACACATCCCTCTGAATTTCCACAGTGTGAACTATTCACTAAGGAACAAACTTAGCCTTATCCACCAAATACCACCCTTCTCTTTGTGCAATAACTCTGTTTATGCAGTCCATCTATTTACACACACAAACACACATGCCTAGAGCAGTTATAGTTGGCTAGTTGGGCCACTATGAGTCTTCAGAACGAAATCTCTCATCTTTTTTAAACGTCTTTAATGTCCTCAAAATGAACAACTAAGCACAGCATCTGCCATTGGTGTAACTTTGTTGGAGGCCAAACTAAAACACAAACAAATTAAAGATTCCTTCTGTACTGGATTTGTTTTGCAGAGCCATGTATGGCACTGACATGTTTGTATTTTAAAGCTGTCACATTTGTGTCATCATAGTCTCAGCTAGCATTCAGACTATTAAGAGCTAAATATTATTTTGAGGAAATTATGCATACTGTGGAAACGTATTCAGGGTCCAAGTGCATGATTATGTCTACTTTTTAAATCTAGGAGGGCAATCCCCCCCCCAGCCCCACTTAGACCCAGCCATGCTCCAGTGCATAGTGCAAAATAATTGAATTTTCAGATTGACCTCCTTCAATTTTAGATTTACACTGTTCAGTGATTATTAGCCCTTATCTCTAAACTCTAAGCCATTCCATGCATTATGGACCACTATGAAATTCACATTAGGTTTCACAAAACAGTGGTGCACGTTGCATCTCCTCTGTGGGAATATCTGGTCCTAGAGCTCACAGACCAGCGTGGTATGGTCATCAAGACTGGGTGCAGAATCTCCCATTCTAGAGTGAGATCCTCCATTTAACCAGCACTCCAACTGTCAGCCCTCCCTTTTACCTCACTCTCAGTCTCCCTCTTCTCCCTCATTCATTCTCTCAAAGTTAGAATTCATACAACCAACATTTTTATAGAGGTTTGTTGTATACAATCCAAACAGACTCAAGCAGAACAGCTCTTGATTACATCTTTATTGAAGAGAAAGTAGCTTGTGATGGTCACACAATGGAGTGACTATATTTCTTGCCACATTCATTCTTTTGAAAATTTAGTGTGTATCCACACTTTTTTACCATTTATCTCTCAGAGGGATTTTTGCAGTGATTCCAAAGAAGAGAAGAAATTGACAAATAAATGTACAATAATTGTATAGCACATTTAATACATGAAATTAGCTCAAAGTGCTTCACAGAATATTAAAAGATAAACAAATTGAGCATAAAACCAATAAACAAACAAACAAAAATTAATAAGTAACAGCAATACAATTTACATTAAAAGAAAAGAGACATGGAAAACAGCATTAATCAAAAGTTTACTAAAAAAATAAATGTTTTCAGATGCTTTATACAAATGTAAATGCTGGGAGCAATTATTTTCTGATATTCTTCAATTATTTTCAATTATATGCTGCAGAATTTATATGTGCAAACCTACTCTGAGCTCATGGAGGACTACTGAGGACTTCCTGTTTTTATAAAGGAGAAAAGGGTGTAGAATGCAAAAAGATGCACAGAAGTCTAGTCTATTCAGCAATCACGGAAATGTCCTTAGTATAGCTGAGACAAAATTTAGAGGAAGAAAAATACCAAAAGTTATGAAAACTGCAGTGAGATTGTTTCTAGTTGTAATGTCAAAACTTTTGTGCCCATAAACTCTGTGTCAAGCAATATTCAGGCCAAACAGGAAAGATTATTGATGGTCTGACTGGAATAAGAAATAAAGCTGAAGTATGTAACTTTTTCTGTTACAATATTTTCCCATGTCCCAGCTTAATATGCAGAGACAACTATAAGGAAGTTTGTGTTTCTGTGGTGCTCAGAAAATTCTTTTTTTTTGTTTTGAGTGACCCGTTTAGACCCGCCCCAACAACTTTACTCAACCAGTGGAATTATTTGAAGACAGGACTGTCTCTTTGTTTGGCAGGCGGGGGCATATTCAGAAAGCTGTTTTGCAGCTTTAAGAACCTACTCTAAAAGTAATTATTTTATTATTTAAAACATGTACACATTTGGATGACTCATTTATCTAAAGCGACTAACAATGCATTCAAGGTATTCATTTTCAGTTTATGTGTTCCTTGGGATTTAAACATATGACCAGGCAACATGATCACACGGACATTTGGCATGTTGTTTCTGAGAGTTCCAGTACCCTATTGGATTGGACACATTATGCCGACTTACTGAAAAGTGGAATCTCCTATCAGACATATTTAAATCAGCACAAGCGTGTTTACCTTCCGTTGTGGTCTGACAGTAAACGTGTCGCATCAGCAATTTGGATCCTGCATTTTAACAAATGTATTTTGTTTGCATAATCAGTGATGAGTGCGATTCGGAGGTTGCATTTCTCCCTCTAACATTATATTTTTACTCCACTGATGGTTAGGTTTAGGTTTGGGGTTTGGTTTGTGGTGTCCAGTTTATAAAATATGCATTCCTCTTCACTGTATTACATCCAGTACAACTGAAAAGAACACATTTTTGGCGCCTCTCCGTGGACATTTTACCCCATGCAGCTCACACCTGCCCATATGCCAATAACACTTGCCGCTTTGTCCAAAGATAGTGTTATTAATTTCAGTTAGCTCATATCGATGTCAGCTAACGAAATCATAACAGAAACTGAAGCAGACCTAGATAAATAATATAATGGGGTGATGGATTAGGAGAAGGAAGGAATAGAGTAGGCATGGAAGTCTTGTGTGCCTAACTGTTGGCTTCTCACTCTAAATGATGTGTGAGCATTATCTCTGCACCATCCCACCTGTCAACATTTCCCTGCTATGTGATAACCCAGTCACCCTCCCGGCTTAAAGAAGGAAACATACCTTACCATTATGTGTCTAGATGTTACACATGCTTGAACATGATTCCAAAATGTCAAGTACAGGTGAAAGCTACAGCCATGATTTAAACATGAGCATCCTCTTCATAAAAATGGCATTATTAGCTTCAATAGTGCATACGAAGGAAATGTTTTAAATATGCAAATCTTGGTCCTATACTCATGGAGCATTACTGTTTTGTTTGTGCATTGTTTTTATGATTTTTAGGAAATGAGTTCTGAGTGGCATCAGCTTAGGGTTCTTTGACAGAACACAAGACTGTAAAAGAAAAGGCAATTTTTTACATTTGCAGTAAGGGGATTTAAGAGTTTTCATACGTTTCAGTGTGGACGAGCAAGTTTTGGGAAACGGAAGTGTGGCTAGAGAATTTCGAAAACGAAAACACCATTTTCAAATGTATCCAGATTAATGTGGTCATGGCCTAAATAAACTTGTTTTTAGGATTTTTAGGAAAGGAGTCATGCATGGCACACGTTTAGGGTTCTTTGGATTACAATAACAATATTAGAACCTTTTTGGTGCTAAATAGACTTTTTAGGAGAACCCTTCTGTTGATGAGTGCAAATATAAAGAACCTTAAACCACAACACAAATAACTGTTTCAGCACAGACGGGTTCTTTAGGGTTAAATGTCTCTAAATTTACCTATTAATGCATATAAAGCACCTTTAAAAAACCCTCCTTTTTAAGTGTATTATTGTCTCATTCTTATAGGTTTTTACATTTATTAGCAGACAGTGGTGCTATGTGTGAGAATTATGACATGAAAAAGTATGCCAGTTAACACAAATATTTTCTTTTTGGACTGTCACTTCATTAGTCATACTAATGCCAGGAAGTTTCCTGTCCTTTGTGTGCTAAAATATTCACCAAACAGTGTACTCAATTCTCACTTCTTTGTTTGTGTTGCATGTTACACAATATTGTAGCCAAAAAAGGACATTTTATATAAGCATGCAGAAATATTTAACAGAAAAGTGTAAATTTAATATGCTGAACAACCTTTCTTATGCAAGGCTCATTTCCTGAATTTTTATGTCCTTTTCCTCTTTTACTAAGAGGACCTAAACGAGTCATCTTTCTTCCTCTTCACTGAAAAAGTGTAAGATCAGACCAGATGACCTGGAAATCACTGCTGCTGACCACAACACCTGGCAGCAGATTTGGTGAGATGGGACCAAAGCATGTTAGCAGATCAATGATAATTTCACCTGAGTGGAGAATGCCTTATTGAAAAATCTGCTCTGCTTGCTCAACCCAGAATGCACTTCGTGATATGCTGGTTTGGGAATCTGCGAAATAAACAATAGGTCTGATGTTATGGAGTTCAAACATTGTTTATAGTGAAGTGAAACCTTATACAGTACATAAAGGCAAAGTAAAAAAATTAATAAAATGCCTTCATTGTTCAATTGAGCAATTAGTGGATTCATTTTTTTTTTATTTGTTTTGGGCTCAGTAAACATAATTTTTTCTAATATATATAGTATATTGGACAAACTCTTAGTTTATTCACTTTATGCTGCTTTAAAAATGTAAAGAAAAGACAAATTGGGCACATGGTATTTACTAATATAATTATTATATAATTAACCACAGTCCTTTAGATTGCATAATATTCCAACATATAAAATTGTATGGAATAGGCTTGTGGCAGCAGGGGCGTGGTCAAGCGCCCGTCCGGAGAGAGAAAGCTGTAAGGGTGCTTGCACCTGAGCTAAATTATGTCTAACACCTGTCTCTAATTTCAGTGAGCATGGGGAGACCGGCATAAAAACGGCTACAGAACCAACAGACGAGAGTCCTGTTGGGGATGTTATTTTTACTGTGTTACTTGTGAAGCTGTAAGTGCTGACATGACTAATTAAAAGTCTTACCTTGGTTTGGAGCAACCTGCCTCCCGTGTCCTTCCTACCCAATCCTCTACACTGGTGCAGAAACCCGGGAAACTGATTAAAGTGCACCCCATGGAGCCCTCACAGATCTTCCAGGCCCTCGCCAGCCTGCACCTGAACCATTACATTTACATTTATGCATTTGGCAGATGCTTTTATCCAAAGCAACTTACAGAGCTCTTATTACAGGGACAATCCTCCCGGAGCAACCTGAAGTTAAGTGCCTTGCTCAAGGACACAATGGTGGTGGCTGCGGGGTTTGAACCAGCGACCTTCTGGTTAGCAGCCCTGTGCTCTAGCCACTACACCACCACCTCTACAACAAACCTTGCTAGAGCTCCGCCAGGACCAGGAGAGGTTCAAGCAGAGGACCGGCATGCAGAGGACCGGCATGCAATCCGGAACCTCCTTGGCCAGGAGAAAGCCCCGGCTGCAACCCCGGACAGCCACAGTTCCCTGCCCCCGCCCACGCTCCTGAAGATGGGCGGATGATGATGTTGAGGCTTTCCTTGATCTCTTCGAGAAAACCGCGGAGATCTGGTGCTGGCCGCATGACCAGTGGGCGGCCAGGCTCCTTCCGCTGCTGTCTGGGGAAGCCCAGCTTGCTGCCCAACAACTGCCGGCGGCTAATCTCCTGGCCTATGAAGATTTGAAGAAGGCCATCTTGCAGCGGGTGGGTCGGAGTCCGGAACAGCACCGCCAGCTTTTCCGGACCTTGATGATGGGGATGATCGATCGGCTGTTTGCATTTGCTCAACGGCTGCGGGATGCGTGCTGAAAATGGCTGCTGGCGGGGGCCTGCAACATCGAGAGAGTGTAGAGGATTGGGTAGGAAGGGCAGGTTGCTCCAAACCAAGGTAAGTTTAATTAGTCACGTCCTATTAGTCACACTTTTAATTAGTCATGTCAGCACTTACAGCTTCACAAGTAACACAGTAAAAATAATATCCCCAACAGGACTCTCTCAGTCACTGACTCTCTCGTCTGGTGGTTCTGTGGCCGTTTTTATGCCGCCCTCCCTATGCTCACTAAAATTAGAGACAGGTGCAAGCACCCTTACCACTTTCTCTTTCCAGATGGGCGCTTGACCACTCCTCCGTTGCCACAACACTATTAATCAAGCAACGATTCTGAAAAAGAGAAAACATTCACTGTCCTTTTCTGGATAAATTAATATGCCCTTTAAAACTGAAAACAAAATTAGGATAAGAAATTGCTTATTTTAATTTACAGACCCAAAGTCTGATAGCATTAAATCAGAAGCCTATTCATGTATCAAATCTACAGTAAAATCATTCTGTGGAGACAACTGAAAAACAATTATGAATTTCACTTTTACCATTAATATTTTCCTTGTACGTGTTTTCATTATTGCCATAAATGACATGGAAAAACTTAAAATTTTAAAAGATTTTTAAGAAGAGCTTTTCTGGGTCGGTTGTGTCACTCAGATTTGTGATGCAAATTTGTGCATATGCGAGTTTCTGCGCCACCACACACGTTTTTATCACTCGTAGAGGCATGTTTGATGACTTCTTTAAAGTAAATAAAGGTAATTAGAACTGAAATGTTAAGGCATTCTTTGCAAAATAAACAGGTTTATATACTATAAGGTTATACTAAAAGGTTTTATATACTAAAACACATCAAAACAATCCCATAATTTGGGATGTTTACATTACTAGGCATTTATTAATTTAATAAATGTCAGCATATAGTCTATATTTCACCCAGAGGGGCACCTCAGTCCAGGTGGGCAAAGAGGCAGTTGCTCGGACATGTGTGTTTGCCTGTAAACAAGTATAGCCTACTACAGAGAAATGTAATGTTGGAGCCGAAATTTAGAAAAGAAATTTAGCTTTTTTATTACTGCTGAGTAGAACATTCGCTTGGGACTTGAGCGGTTGAGCACATACGCATGGAGTGTGTTATTGAGTTGAGTGTCACACCGCTCAACTTCGCTCACATGCTCTGGATGGGACTCACAGACTGGAAGAGGACAGGCCAGCCAGGAGACAAAAAAATCAAGCCAGAAGGAACACATCCATGGAAGTTGTTATCTTTCATCATCATTCAATTGCACCATGTCTGGCTTGACAGACAGTATGTGTTACTTTCCTCAGTTGACATATGCTTCTTGCAACCTCTATGCAGAACACTCACAGCTCAACTTGTTTTCACATTTGGCTCTCACTTAACAGTCTGTAGAAGGACACATCCTTGGATCAGCCTTCGCCAGGCGTGACTGCAAAAGGATATTCTGGCCTGCTTTACGGCTGCCCGCCTTCCCTTGTAGCCATTTTCCCTGCATCTCAAGCTCACTGCCTGTTTTTCAGTGGATTATTTCTCAAGAGTTTTTATTAACATGGCTCATTCCAAACCCTCATCACCTGCTTGTACCAGTATTTAACAGTCACGAGCATGCCCTGCCGCCTGCGGAGCGCTTATAACAGCAAGAGATTACCATCCTTTCTGTGTTGTTCATGGGTTTCAAACACACGGAGGAGGCTATCACATTCCTCGAAAATTGCAGCTATTGCATGTCCTTGACAAGGAAACTCCTGCACCGTAGGCTCAAAGTAGCTGATACCCAAGACAGCAAACTCAAGCATGAGAACTCAGACGAGGGAAATGGCAATGATGCTGCAACTCTGGGGGCCCCACCAGATTTTGCTTTCTCTCAGTTGGGCCGACCAAACTGAGGCTGCTTAACTCTATGAATCTTCCCACCCACATGTCTCCCAGCTCTGAGGATGATGACGACGCTGTGCTGGGGTGCTCGGAGGATGAGGTGGCCATCCCGTCAGCTCAGGCTCAGCCAGTAAGTGGTTTGGTAGTGTTACCGCATGCCATCCTCCTCGAGGTGTGTAAGTGAGTGGCCACTCGATTCAACATCGAATGGCCGCCCCTTCAAAATGCTGCCGATCAGGAGAGGGATGTTAATGATGGGAAACTGTTGGGGCCACCGCCTGGCCCGAGAAAACAGCTCCTGCCCATCCTTCCTGCATGCGCTAAGCACATGAAGCACTACTGGAGAGACCCAAATCTTAAGCACAGAAATCTTCATTGTCAATGACCTCGTTCTTCAAAATGCCTACGGTCTGTCCAAGCCTCCGGCTGTGCTATGGCTCTGTCTGTCGCAAGTGAACATGTGCTGTGGCTGAATCTCTCTGGTCTGTACAACTGTGAAAAGAGATGCATTTCGGGATTCCTAGTGGAAACTGGACTAGCTCTATTTGGTCCGGCATGCCCAGGCCCTGACTTCCGGTAATTTTTACCAAAATGCTGTCTGACCTAAACCCCGCAACAAGCAGCCTAGTCAGCAGCATCTCTTGCAACTTCCATCTCTGGGTTTCAGAAATAATCTGAGCAAAAGCAATTTAACTCTGTCCCAGAGTGGACTTTTCTGGGACTGGACCTGTATTCCACTGTGATGCATGTTTGTCTGTCAGAAAAGTGCATTCTTTCTCTAATGAATGGTCTCTCACAGTTGAAAGATGTAGCGAGTGTGTAGTAATGCATTTGCCTCAGACTACAGGGCCTTATGGCATCAGCCATCTAGATTGTGCCCTTGGGGCTTTTGAGTTTGAGAGCTTTCATGAAACGGATTTTGTCTCTGCATTTCAGCGCCCTTTGTGATCTCCATCAAAACTTTACAGTGACCAGTGCTTGCACATCAGCATGGCGCCACTGGATGAACACAGAGTATTTTGCACACGGGATGCCTCTTGGGTTGGTCATGTTATGAAAAGTCGTATCGACAGATGCTTCCCTGACTGGGTGGGGTGCCACCCAGGAGGCCAGGACAGTGAATGAGACGTGGCCGACCGAACTACGCTCAGCTCACATAAATTATCTAGAGCTCCTCATTGTTTAGAAGGCTCTAAGACACTTTCTGCCCCAGCTTCAGGGGCAACATGTCCTGGAGTAATGCGACAATACTACAGCCATAGCACACATCAATTGCCAAGGAGGGATGCGCTCCCCTCACCTTCACTGCCTAACCCACAAAATGTTGGTGTCATCACTTCCTGTCATTAAATGAAACTCATGTCCTGGGTGTTTTAAACTCTGTCTCGCACAAAAACGCACATTGTCCTATGTTCTTCTCGCTAAAGAACAAGGATGCACCCCTTGGTGTAGACACACTAGCACACCAATTGTTCAATATGCTGCTCTACTCTTTTCTCCCACTCAGCTTGGTTTTTACCACTCTAGCCAGAGTGAGGGAGCAGAGCTTGACACTAATTCTCATAGCGCCCAGATGGCCAAAATCACCATGGCTGGCGTAGATAATTCGTCTACTTTATGCCGATCCATGCCCGCTTCCATTGTGCACGTACCTTTGTCTGTAGTGAAAGGAGAATATATCACCCCCACCCTTAAAGGGGGGCACTATGGGCCTGGCCTGTGAGAGGTCCAACCTGAACACATTGGGGCTTCCCCCTGGGGTGATCACCACTATAAAAATGCCAGAGCCTCATCCACGAGGACCTTGTATGACTGTAAGTGACAAGAGTTTCAGAAATGGTGTAATACACATCCTTTGGTGTCATATCAGTATTCAGTCACTGACATACCATGCTTCCTACAAAACTGTATAGACAAGAAAAAATTATTTTCTACCATCAAGCTTTACCAGACAGCCATTTCTGCTTGCCACATTGGCTTTAGTGATGCAAGAGTGGGACATCACACCCTCATTCTTAGATACATGAAGGGTACTCGACGTTCTGTGCCAGTTACTAGAAAGTTTGTTCTTGAGTGGGACCTCTTCATGGTGCTGGAGGCTCTGTCAATGCAGCCTTTCGAGCCCTTGGAAAATATTTATTTTTTTATAAGTTGCTGTCTTATAACAGCTTTACTCCTGGCACTGGCATCAGCCAGGCATGTCAGTGATCGTCATGCCTTATCTGTGCATTCAAGATTTTCCCCAGGCATGGAGAAGATTTCTCTTTGGCCTAATCCAACCTTTATGCATAAGTGCTTCCCTAAATTCACAGGTGAGGTGTTAGAGCTCAGTGCTTTCCACCCACCTCCTTTCACCTCTCTGGAACATGAGAGGCTGAATGCTTTGTGTCCTGTGTGTGCGCTCTACATGTATTTGCGTATTTCTGAGAATATCAGAAAGAGTGACCAGATCTTTGTCTCATGGGCTTCCCCCCACATGGATAAACCTATATCAAAACAATGCCCTTTCCATTGGCTTGTGGAAGCAATATCTATGGCATATTGCTCTAAGGGGCTTCAGACCCCCTTAGGCCTGAGGGCCCACTCCTCAAGAGTCATGGCTGACCCTGATTCAGGGAGTCTCTCTGCAAGACATTTTCAGCTGCATGTTGGGCTTCCCCCCCACACTTCTGTCAGGTACTACCGACTTGATGTCACCAAAACCCCAGTAGTACTTGTGGTATAGGGTGTGGGTTCTTCATAATGAATTCACCCATAACCCTTTCCCCTTTCACTTTTTACGTGTTACCCCATGGGTTTCACATCAAGCACTTTGCACGGCCTCTTCACTCTTCTTTGTAATGCGTATGGGTTATAGAGCCTGCTAATATTATATAGGATGTGTCAGGCACTGCCTTTAATCAGGAGACCATCCTTTTTGGCTGACAGCATCTCCCTGTGAGTGTATAGGACAATCAGGGAGTTATCCATATCTTTCCATAGGTGGATCTCAAACACTAGATGATGAAAGAGAATGATAATTTACCTATTCTGTAACCCCAGTTGTCTGAAACATCAAGTGGGAGATCCAGCAAACTTGCCCCGCTTGCTTCACGAGAAGCGAATATGCTCACTGAGGAAAGTAGTGCATACAGGTTTATGCACTCAGATAAAGGGGGGCCTTATAGTGGCATTGGACATGCGCTCCTGTCTGTCAAGCCAGACTTATGCTTCTGCAGAGGTCAGGTGCGAATGATATTCCCATAGGTGGATCTCTCCACTCAGTGTTTCAGAGAACTGGGGTTACAGAATAGGTAACCTATCATTATCACCACATCTGTTTATAAATGCCCCACTTTTAATAAATAATTTATAAATTCTTTTCATTTTCAAATTCTTGAAAATGTCTGTGTGGACAGAGAGTGTCTCGAAAATGAAAACAGCATTTTTAGATGTATCCAGATTAATGTGGACAGAGCCTAAATAAACTTGCAAAAACTTTATAAAATCTTACTAAATCAACCTGTCAAATTAGGTTACACCAACAAAAGTAATGTTTTTTTTCTGGGTTGGATCAAGTAGAAATAGATCATTGATATAATACTTGCAGGTTACAACTTTTTTCATTGTACAAAGGGCTTATGAAAAGTATTTTAATAACAACTCAAAATTTCAGCTCAATTGCATTTAGAACATTGACACAAAGTCTGGCTTTGAGCTGCATCTAGAAACAGATGTTCATGTTGTGTTTCAAAACCATATCAATTTTCAGTGATACTTTGCTCTGTGCACTCGGGCACATGTGATAGCTTATCGCATTCACAGCGTAATCACACATGTGACTATTTGCCTGTTATGGTGGAGTGCAAACACAGCTCTGAGAGAGCGGCCTACTCCTTTGTAAACTCTTAAGTTAATTGTCAGATTTAGCATTAGAATTGCGTGCACCGCTAAACCCAAGAGTGCTGCAGTGCAGTCCAAGGGATCTCACTTCAAACAGCCTGTGTGGTTTGAGTTTTCACCACAACATCAGAGTGAGCTTTATTGCCAAGTGTGCTCAAGTACACAAGGATTTATTTTTTGGTGATAGGAGAAACAATCTAGTGCACACAGAACATTAGAGTGAGACACAGAATATAAAACTTTTGGGGATTTTAGTTTCTGCATGTAGGTCGGGAGAAGATGAACCAGACAGTGATCAGAGAGGTTAACTTTATTAAAATCTCCCCAAAAAAATGATAAGAGAGTCCGAATGTTGCTGCTCCGTGTCTGAGATGTGATCAGCGAGCTGTTGCAATGCGGTGTTCACGCATGTTGGTGCTGGGATGTGAACACTCACCAGAATAAACAAGGAAAACACCAGCGGCGAGTAGAAAGGCTTACAGTTGGTGAAGAGAGCTTTAAATTAGGACAGTACATATTCTTCAATGCTGTTACATCTGTACACCAACTTTCTTTGATGTAAATGCATCTTCCTCCACCTCTCGTTTTCCCTGACGCTTAATTCTGCTAGGTTTCTGTGAATTACAGAGGAGCAGAGTTAGAAAAGTTCTCATTTGTTTGAGTGAGCAGAAGCAGTTCATCTGTTTTATTGGTGAGGGTGTGGACATTCTCCAGATGATTACATGTAGTCCTATAGCCGTGTTGATGAAGCTTCACAAGTGTGCCAGCGTGCTTCCCTCACTTTCATTCCAAGCCTCACGAATGGGACCCTTTCTTAAAGCCCAGTTTGATTCGTCTGGGTGGCTCACAGGTGGTATGTGAACAGAGTGTTTATTCTCTAGGAAATCCTACATAAACCTGACTTCATCTTAGCCTGGTATAAAAACCACCAGTATAACCACTTCATCTCATTGACATGGTTTTGTGAGAGCGAAAGCTCTCAGATCAACACATAATGTAAGTGTGGGTTTTCACTTTGCAGGATCCTCGGTAGCTGAGTGGACAAGTGTGTGTGTGTGTGTGTGTGTGTGTGTGTGTATGTTTAATTGGCTTCATTTGCAAATGCCTTTTCAGATTTGTGATTTATGTGCGTTTAAGTCATTCCATACAAACAGAAATGAGAAATTAATTTTCTTAGATTTTAAAGGGCCCTTTGGGATGTAATGGGTTGATCTGAATTTGTTTGAACAAGTTTTTTCTATTCATAAAGTTTGTAGAGCAGATCAGCAATCAAACACTTATTTCAAAAGCTTATTAACCTCATAGGTGTAACTTATATTAAAACATAGTGCTTTCTGACTGTTGTTTCGAAATACTGAACTAGCATAAGTTTCTTTACACATAACTGAGTGTGATGTATGTCCTTTATGGGAAGTCCCAATAATTTCTGTTGCTGTATGATTACTATATGTTGGGTTAAATCTCCTTTACCAGCAGTAGAAGTGTTTTTGTTTTGTACAGTAATATTATTGCATGATGATTCATGCCTATCCGGCATTTAGCTTTTTTTCATAACTTGAGAGACTTCTAAGTTGTTTCATCAAAGCGTCAACTTAGTCTTAGATGTTTCTCTAAAAAATCCTTATGAGAATTAAAAATAGATTCAAATTAGACAATAGTTGATTTACATTAGAGACCTATAAAATGAATGTGGATACCAACAAATAATCTGTTTTTGGAAGAATTTGATGAGAAATGCTTGAGTTCATATTGAAATCTGGGACTTTTGTCTGTAGATTTTGGTATCTTGGCACTGGTGATATCTCTTCTGAAACTTTTGAAGAGACACATATGAGTAGCAGGAGACTGAAGCAAAGGTCTCTGATTGTTCTCTATTTAATCCCATTGCTTTCGAGGAGGAACAACTAAGCTATTATAGAGATCTGATTTGTGATTTAATTTTAAATTTTTTCTTTATTCCTATGGAAAGCCTTTGAACCAATAAGAGCTTTTACATACAAATTACTCTATTCATGAAAAGAAAAATAATCTAACTTTTTGCATTTAAAAAAATTATTTTGTAGTTGTTTTACAGCCTTTTTTAAATTTACATCACACCCTTCACGAAAGATCCACTGCATTCTAGTTTAGCATTTAGGGTGTGTTTTTCATTGCGTAACATTGTTTTTAATCCAAATGTACCTGTTATAATTATGGCATATAACAGGTGAAGCCAGTTTCTGCATCAGGCAAGGAAGTCTGCGTATGAAGAAACATCCCATGTGTGACTTAAAAAACTCTTTTGAATATTTCTTTTGAAATTTCCAAATGACTTGAGCAAAGACACTAATGAACGAGCGGTTGACAAACTTGGTCAAAGTGATCTAACCTAAGTCCTCCAAATCCATGTTTCCATGAGCTCAGCACCCTTATTTAATTTCTCATAATGATGCGTGGGTTAGTTTAGTTGGGTCATCAGCCACAGGAGGGATATACTGGAAGAAATGTAATAGCTTACTAAATTAGGAATTCTAAACAATTTTACCAAAGACTTGTTATAGACTCAAAGTTAACAGACTTCCAGTTTTCTATTTTGGCAGCTACCAGTGTTGATGTACTTTTCGAGTTGGCAAAAAAGGTGGGTCATATTAACATGCTACCTGTGTACTGTCTGTTTCCAAAGGTGTATGTCTCCATTCAACAAATTCAACAAATTCCATGCTGTAGGGTCATTCCAAACAGAATGAAAATAGCTTTAAAAGTGAGTTTTGATTGATTTTTATCACCTTTCAGTCATCTGAAGCTCTTTCAGTAGAGGGTAATTGTCTTTGAAGGGAATAGGGCATAAGGATCATCACTTCTGAATGAGCCGCACCAACATGGAAGCTGGACACGAGGCTGGAGTTTATTTATATTTTTTGTGCAGCCTTGGGGTTTCTTGGGATGTACAGACTTTATACATTATGCTTAGTGTATTGTGATTCAAAACATGTATATATTATCTTTTACTTGCTTGTTTTTCATTCATCTGCATTGGCCTTGCACAAATATCTCCAGCCTCATCATAAGCAAAGACCACAATGTGCTGAGTGTTTGTGGGCTGGTTATGGAATAATGTTGTCAGTTAGATCATCGTTCGGTTCGTAAGTCTTTGGAAAAGTAGTCTTGTATTGAGATCCCTTTATATATTTCCCCGGTAAGCATCTCTGACATGAGCAGAGTGGTGGAAAGGGGTACGTATTTGTGGCTGTTAACTAAAGCCTATTGGCCTATATAAAATCTATATATTTAGAAAATGGGACAAGACGTTCAAAATGTTCCGCCCCTACTTTCTGTTTCGGTAGAAAACACCAAATTGAACTGTGCCCAATCATCACAAATGTTTTATGAATATTGTTTTGTATTGTATTGCCCAGTGTTAGCCTTTATTTCAGTAAACACACAATCATGTTGAGCAAGACCAAATTAATGCTGTTTTACCAGCAGCCTGTAGACCAGTGGTGATGTTTTGATGGTGGCCAAGGCAGGCTGGATCAATTACTCTGTGCCCTCTGGCTGGGGCCAATCTTTGTGTTGACTCATGTGAAAGTGAGTCAGAGGCCTAGTTAGCACAGCACACAGTGACTCATCCTACAGCCTGCTGTCAAAGGAATGTGTTTAATGCACACCACAGCTCGACACACAATCCACATCAGCACGGCTTTGGGAGAATCCCCCTTCATTGTTTTATTTCTCTGTATTGCTCCATAAACTACATATTCATTTTCTAAATGAGTTTCCCAAGGAATGTCTAATGCTTGTGTTATATAAGATGCATCATCTATTTTCGATCTGACAAAATGGCAATTTTTTTAAATGACTCAATTGATATGAGTTATGAAATGGGTATGAAAATTAATTTAGCTGTTTTACAGTTGCAAGACTTTAATTCTCAGGTCTTGTGTCTGAGAGCCAGTCAATGGAAACCCCTTTTTTCAATGGTGTGTTTCTATTTCACTATAGATAGAAGATGCACTAACAAGTAATTAGATGTTTGTGTTTTGTTTACATTTGTGTTTATCTCAGCATAGCAGTCATCATGAACAAATGACCTGCAGTATATAAAATAAAACTGCTATTTTCAAGGCCATTGATTACTTGGACCTGGAGAAAGACTTGAGTTTTCATCTCATGCATGTATCATTTTAAATATACAGTATGTTTTTGGGCACTTTTTAACTGGTCGGGCTGGGAGACAGGCTGGGCTTCAAGCTAAAACAGCTGAGCTTGAGCTTTGCCAGGATGGGAGACCTGCTTAAACCAGCCCAGACCTGTCCTTAAACTCTATGGACCCACTGGTGGTTCCATAGGGGACACCATATCACAAAATAAGTTTACGCATAAAACATTGAAGTCCCCGGATACATAAGTTAGGTATATGGGGTACAATTTGAACACTTAGAATCTGAACCTTTCAATTTTGCATTGATGAAATCATCTGCCTTGCAAATAAGCAATGTGGTAATGTAAATGGATGGGCAGATCGATCCTAATGTATTGATTCTTCCGATACTGATTCTGTATGATAAATATCGATCCTCACACAAAAATATTGATTCTAGCATTTAAAAAATAAAAATAGGGATATTATAATTTGGTAATCATGAAACATGAACAATAATCATGAACTTCAAAGTGAAATTTGCTAATACTTATGCATATTGGGAAATATTTATTCTTAACATGCATGCTGAATGACACAAGCAGACAAGTGCTTGTGCCATCACAACGCTCATTCAGAGGGACCATTGCCTTGTAGAGGTGATGATTGAAAATCAGATAAACAGCTTCTGGAGTAAATTCATGCTAAAATAACAACATTTTGACTATTGGTGATAAAATGTTATATATTGTCATCAGTGGCAGAATCTCATAATTCTGCAGTGCCATGCACACTGAGCCACATGTTAAGATGCGCAGATTGACCACCCGAGGACCAACTGAGTAGCGGGAATTGGGCATTCCAAATTGGGAGAAAAGGAGAAAATTATAATAAATCATTCCTAGACTGAGTATATTCAGTGAAACAATGGGGGTGGTGCATGAACTGAAAATTAGACTGAATGTCTTTGGTCACACAAGCACATATGTGAGGGCTAAAATGCGTTAGAGCACCACACACATTTCAGATCTGCATTTTGTGATGAAAGGTCATAGATGAACCTTTATTTGTCCTAGTAATTGCTGCCATTTAGTGGAATAAAATAATACTTTTAAAGGGAGATATAGTAAACAGAACCAGAATTACATGCTTACAAATTAAAAAATAAATAAATAAATAATATATATATTTTTATTTTTGATATAAGATTGTAAACATATATAATATTTCTTTATGAAAAATTTGAGTCTTTTTCAATTTTGGGGGTGTTCTATAACAAATTTGATATTTTTTTTGCAATTAGTCCACAGTATGTATGAGAGGTGAGCTTTTAAATTTGAGTGTGAAAAATTGCAGGTGGCAGCCCAAACATGCACCAGAGTTTAAGACCCACCAACTCGCTTTTTTAGCAGGGTTAGCTATAGACAACAGGACAAACTGTAATAATTTGTACAAGATGGTGAAATTGCAAGATATTGTTATTTCAAATCAATACAATAAAGGCATCAGATTGTAGCCAGCCTCCTATCCATCACTTTATTTTAGGAAAATAAATGCCAGTGAACACATTCGGTTACTCAATCCATATTTATTTATGTAATGACATATGTACAGTATGTCAATAAACTATGCTTCCTTCATCCTCGTCATTCCAAAACATATTGCTTATTTTTTTTCTATGGTAAACAGATGTTATTTTCCTATTAATGTCATGGTTAGATTTAGGATTTGGGTAAGGGGTTAAACTTTCTGGTTAGATTTAGGTTTGGAAATGGGGTTAAACATTGGAAAAATTTTACTTACATAGATTGTTGGTTTTTTGCTAAATGGGAGTAAAAGTTGTACAATTTTGCCATCTCGTAATATTATCATGACTTGTGATAAGACCGCTTTGGCTATAGGTCTTTTGCAGTGCTCATTTGCTCTCTTCCTCCTGTTTGTTTGTTTTTTTTGTGTGAAAGATTAATCTTTGTAAGAGCAACTCTTTTTTTCACTGGTAACTTGCTAGATAAAGGACCCTAAAATGAGCTTTTTATCATGACCTGCATACTTTAGAAGAATGTTTGCTTCTATTTCTCACTGTACCCATCTGAAACATCATGTTTTATTATTGAGAGTTTGTCATTATGCTGCTGTTTCATTTATGCAACAGATTAGACTTCAAATGTGGTAAAAAATCATGGAAAAGTGAGTGCAGAAGACATCAGTGTCTCAGAAGTCTCAAGGTCATTCTGAAAGTCCACTAGTTTAGTCTGGAATGCAGCTGAGCTTTTTTATCTTCATGGTTCTCTCTTTTTTTTTTTACAGTCTATCATCTGTAATCACTTTTCATTTGTCTGTAAAATATGACTGGGCGTTGTTGGTCACATCTTAGCATGAGTAATGGGCACTATGGTGGAACTTTGTAAATCTACAGTCATCTAACTCTAGGGTGGACATATAGTGTGCTCTATAAAGATTAGAAATGCTTTGCTCTAAATTCTAGAAGTTTTTTTTTTTTGGGTACTCAACCCCTGATAAACCACTTCTGAGGCGATAGAGCAATGAACACATTTTTTTCCACAAAAAACAATGGATCTTCTGTGACAGAAGCTAAATTCCACTTAAATTCTGCATTTCATTAGGAAGTTTGTATTGTATTCACTCTTGTATAAGTCTCTGAAATGTAAAGATCTTTATATCAATTGATAGGAATTTAAATAGCATATACAGTAAATGTATGATTTGTGGCATGAACAGCTGATTCTATGTTTGCGAGCACAAGGTTGCATAACAGGATGTAGATTTTCAGTGCATGAGAACGTGTTGTTCCAGAGGCCCGTGTATCCCAAGAATTTCCAAAGAAGTTCTCTAGCCAAATTTACATTTGCGAGCACTTCCAATGAAAAGGAACTGTAAGGACTAAATCAGAATATTCAATTGGCACTGAAAACAAATTATGATAAAAAAAAAAAATAATAAAAAAATTATAAATGAAGAAATTAAAGAAGAAATTACAATTAAGTAAACTGTAAATTTTAGACAGTTGTATAGTTTTACAAGGAACAACGTAGATATAAGATTTTCCAGATCACATTTTGTGTTTCTGTGTGTATCGATGATATCTATTTGTAAAGACCTCACCCTGATCAGTTTTTAAAGCAGGTATTTGTGATATAGCACACTTGAACCTGACTAGGTTACATCACAGTTTGCCTGTGATTGTTTTTGCCAAGTTTATGCAAGTTTTTAAGCAAATATCCCACTCAGGTTCTAAAAACCTTACATCCATAATGTTGTAAACAATCCTGCAGTGGATCACTGTGTGCTATTGTGTAATATTTGACTTTACAGGGACATTACCATATGTTCTGACTCATTGTCCATTAATAGGCCACTCCTCCATGCCATGATAGCAACATAACACAACTTCATCAAAAAGTATATTGATATTGTATAAAGGTGCAATAGCAAATTATTATTATTTTTGGTATAAATTACATGTTATAAAGTGAATAGTATAAACTCTTCATTCGGGATGAGTCATGTTTAAAACCATGTGAAATGCAGATAATTACACAACACCATTCTATATTAATGAATATTTGGGGTTCTATACAAGTTAAGCTCAATCGACAGCATTTGGAGGGTAATGTTGATTAGCAAAAAAAAACCTTTTCTTAAAAAAAAAAACATTGGAAAAATTGAGGTTACAGAGAGCCACTACAATGCAAATGTATGGGGCCAATATTTGGAGGGTTTAAAGGCAGATATGTGAAGATTATAATTTTATAAAAGCGTGTATATTATTTAGGCAGTAAAGTTGTTTAAATCATTCTTTGCTGTTACTTCTGGGATTACAGGGTTTACAGTGAAATTTTTTTGTAAAATTGGATATAATTTTTCACAGAAATGTAAGTGATTTTATCACACAAAAATAATGTTAAAACACATATTATATACATTTTGAGGCTATACTTTTGAAAAAGTATTGTGGCAGGGCAGAGGGTGGGGCTGGGTTGTGAGTCTACACACCCGGTCCCTTATTAGTCTAATCAAGCATCCGAGAGGGATAAAGGCCGACTGCGGAGGATGGTGCGGGAGAGAGAGATCGTTTACGGACATGTCCGTCATGTGTGTGTTTTGTCCTTTGCTTTAAGTTTATCATTAAAATATCATTTACATTGTCAAGCCGGTTCTCACCTCCTCCTTTCCCTTGAACTGCTTTACAAGTATTTAAACGTTTACAGATTGGCCCCATTGACTTCCATTCTGGGTGACAGTGAGGCACTTATAATGTTGAAATTCAAAAATAATTTTTGTGGTTACCAGCATTATGCTACCAATGCCGTCAAGCTTAACTTGTTTTGAACCTGGAATTTTCTTTAATGCGCCAAGTTGCTGCATTGCCTGACAACCATAAACAGTCTACAGTCAGATAGTTAATTTACTATATTACTTGGTTGAAGAATAGTTTATGCTGATTATTTTTAATAACTGTAACTATTAATTGAAATTTTATCATATTGCTGTTGTGGCCATTTTAGAAAGACAGCAAGGCACATAAGGCCATGTGTTACAGTGATTTGTACCATGGTTAAAGCAATAGTTTTCAAATAATGCAAAAAAATTTAATTAAAAGCTTAAAAATACTTAAAGGTATAGTTCACCAAAAAATGAAAATTCTGTTATCATTTACTCACCCTCATGACTTTATTTATTCCTTAGAATACAAAGGGAGATGTGTAACGGGTTCAGGATGGGCAAGGAGGAGGCAGAAACCGGTAGAACAGTCAACATAAATTTTATGACGTAACTGAACTGAAAACAACATAAAACAAACAAACACACACACACACACACACACACACACACACACACACACACACACACACACACACACACACACACACACACTCTCTCCCAAACCGGTGTCTCTGATTCCCGTTTATCTCTCTCTCCCGCTGATTAGTTTACTCAGCGCCGGCCGTGCACCCTCATGGCCTGGCCACACCCTTCTCCTCGACATACTCCTCCCTGCCCGATTCAGGCCCCTCTGGCCTGCCCAGTACCCCCCCCCCCCCCCGATATTTCTGGAAAGGAAGCCTCCAACTGCCATCTGCGCCCCTGGTGTGTGGACCATCTCAAACTTAAATGGCTAGAGGGCCAGACAGGTGATCTGCACATTAATATCCTTCATGCGATTGAGCCATTGGTGTGGGGCATGGTCTGAACAGAGGGAGAAAGCACTTCCCAGGAGGTAATACCGAAGGGTGAGTACCGCCCACTTAATGGCCAGACACTCTTTCTCCATGGTGCTTTCTCATCAAAAGTTTCTGTCTGATGTACAGCACCAGGCGCTCCTCCCCCTCAACCACCTGTGACAACACAGCTCCCAACCCCCTGTCTGATGTGTCGGTCTGTAAAACAAAGGAAAGAGCAAATTCCGGAGCATGTAACAATGGCCCACCATGAACCGCAGCTTTTACCTGCTGTGACAGGTGGAGGGAGGGGCTGGGTCGTGATGCTACACACCCGGCACCTAATCAGGCTAATCAAGACTCAGAGAGGGATAAAGGCCGACTGAAAGCTGCAGTGCGAGAGAGAGATTTACAGGCAGCTGTCTGACACCTTTGTGTGTTTGTCTTTTTGGTTAAGTTTATCATTAAAATATTATTTATATTCTCAAGCTGGTTCTCACCTCCTCCTTTCCATCAATCCCTTTACACCTGAATAAAAGCCTGTTGGCGTGGCTCCAACCACTGAACAGGGTCTGGGGCTCCCTTTTTAGTGAGATCAGTCAGCGGGCTGGTGATGTCTGAATAATTAGATACAAACCTTCAATAATAGCCAGCCATCTTTTTGGTCTTGGGTCTCAGACAGATTGCAATCGCCGTGGTTTTTTTAATTTGGGGACGCACCTGCCCGTGACCCAAGTGGAACCGCAGATACCATACTGCCATCCGTCCAATTGTGCACTTCTTGGGTTCGCTGTGAGTCCCGCCCATCGCAGCGACCTCAGAACCGCAGGTTCTGCATATACTGCTGCCAGTTATTACTGTATATAATTATGCCATCTAGATAAGCAGCAGTGTATGCAGAGTGCGGCCTGAGAACTCAGTCCATAAGGTACTGAAACGTAGCTGGGGCCCCGAACAAACCAAATGGAAGGGTCACAATTAGTATGAGCCAAACGGTATGGAGAAGGCAGTTTTCTCATGGGACATTGGTGTTAAGGGTTTTGCCAATATCCCTTTGTCAAATCCAGTGTCGAATAAAAACGAGCCACACCCAACTAATTGAGCAGTTCATCAATACAAGGTATTGGATATGTGTCAAATTTAGACACCCGCGTTGGCTTCTATAATCCATACAGAACAGGATTGAGCTGTCACTCTTCGGGACCAGCACCACCGGGCTGGCCCAGTCACTGTGGTATTGTTCTATTACTCCCATATCTAGCATGGCATTTAATGCTTCCTGAACCACTTTTTTTTGTGCTCAGTGTATCGGTAGGGACATCTGCATACCACTAGGGACACTGCACATCTGCTCTTGCACATGTTCCAGTCAGGTTCACAGTTTGGGCTCGTGGCTGACTAATTCCATCTGCACTTCCGGTGTGAGAACACTGTGCGCATTTGGCTGCCATTTCACATTCTGTGAATATATGTTTCCATTTGTTTTTCTTTTCATTTATTAGTCTGTGCCTAAATTTAAATCCTGTTGGCTTCTGGATCTATAACATGTTTGGAATTAGATTCTATGCCTTACTTTCTTTCACGGGTATGAAACGACCCCTCTCTTTGTCGGTCATTCACCTCTCTCAGCATGGGTATTGAGTGAGTCTCCACTCTCTTTATCACCTGTGTCAACAGTTCTTTGACCGGTTGGGTCGCCTTCCAATCGATCAAATGTTAGGTGTAGACTAGGCAGTGCACTGGCTAACGCAAAATGGTTGATTGTGGATGCTGTAGCGGGCATCTCATGACTGTTTGTGCTTTATATCTCACATATGAACATGTCTTAGATATCAGTTATTAAAGCATTTTTTATCTTACTCGCTCTTGTCCTTGGCATTCATTTCATGGAAATCCAACTACTGACATCACGACTTAGAGTCTAAATGCATATGGCAGTTTTAAGACATATGAACTCTGTCGTGAACTCAGAATAGTCCGGTGGCTGCAGTATATCCATCGTTCACCACGGAATCTCCAGTCTGTCTATTGCTCATCTCACACAGCAATTTTATCTATCTGGACAAAAGACAGTGCTGTAAAACTGTTGTTCCATTGGCAAGGTGCTCAAATTCACTTTCACAGAGGCATTTAACTAAAGATGATCACTACTCCACATTAAAACACTTCAGATTTGTTCATCAGGATTTGGCACTATTATCATAATATCACGTCTTTTGAATATCTGGCTTTCAAGGTTGTTGTGACACTCCTCTCATTGTGTTATTGATTTACCGACCTCCAAAGTAGCAGCCTTTTTCTCTGAACTTAGTGGAATACTCACTCTTGCCTGTGCAAATTGTTCTACCTATACCATGGTCATATACTTGACTTAGTTTGTACATCAAGTCTTAATAATGTTAATTCAACTGGTACACAAATTGGCATCTTTGTTCACAAACAAGCTGTAAATCATACAAGAAAATCTTATTGCACCCTAAAAGCAGTCAACCCCTCATTATTCTCCACCTCTGTCTGTGCACCCTTACTTTCTGATTCTTTGAAACTGTCCTGTCCTTCAAACATCCTCTCAAATTATAATTCAGCTATCTCAGCTGCTCTTGAAGAGCACACCCACATCAAGATAAAGCTGGTGCCATCTTCTCGCTCATTGCCTTGGGTTACTCCTTAACTGCAGGCATTGAAGAGAGTGGGTCATCGTCTTGAACGACTCTCTTGAAAAACAGGCCTCACTGTTCATTCCTTAGGTCTTACAGAATATCATCTGAAGTACCGAGCAGCACTCAACACTGCATGTTCAATGTACTTCTCCTCTATCATCCAAAAAGCAAGTTGTAGACCTAGAGCAATCTTTGCTATGGCGAACAAGCTAATTAACAGCTCTGATGAACTTTGTGACTCATTTCTGCACTTCTTTCAAGATAAAATTGGTTCCATTTACCAAACATTCACGTCAACAATTTCTGAAGATCCTCTGAGCGAATGTCTGTCTGAACACATTATCAACCTTTTCTCCTCCACTCCCACTAGCCCATCATCAGTCAGTGATGTACTTTTACAGTTCAACTCATTATCCTATCAGTTGGACCCTGCCCCAACCTCCCTTCTTAAACACTGTGAGTCATTTTGGCATCTATTTCGCATATAATAAACACATCTCTTGCATCTGCTATTGTTCCTACTGATCTTAAAATTGCAGCTCTTATACCAGTCCTTAAAGGTCCCAACTTAAATCTATCTTCCCTCTGCAACTACCGTCCTATTTCTAAACTGCCTTTTATATCTAAACTTATGGAAAAATGTGTAGCCTCCCAGTTACACTCACATCTTGCAGCTCATAATCTCTATGACCCTTTTCGATCGGGTTTTCGCCTATTCCACAGCACTGAAAATGCTCTCTTGAAGGTTATTAATGATCTCCTCCTCTCTGCTGACTCTGGATTTCTCAGTATTCTGATCTTGCGTGACCTATGCTCTGCTTTTGACACTGTATGCCACAAAACACTCCATTCCTGACTTTCAGATATTGGTATTACTGGCACTGCTCTATCCTGGTTTTCTTTCTACCTCAATAACATATATTTCATCTCGATTAAGAAAAACAAATCCCCTACTGCTCCTCTCACTCAAGGTATACCTCAGGGTTCTGTACTAGGTCCACTACTGTTCATAATTTACGTTCTCCCACCATGTCAGATCATCCGTCGTCATGGTCCCAGCCATCACTGCTATGCTGATGACACCCAGATTTATACATCCACACGTTTTGATGAAAGACATGCTTTCAGCTAATTTACTGCCTGTATCAATGATGTAAACATTTGTTTGAACAGTAATTTCCTCAAATTCAATGCTGACAAAACTGAGATCATTATTGTGTCAATATTGATGGAAATCTGACCAAACCCTCTAAAACCATTAAGAATTTGGGAATCACTTTCGATCGATCTCTTAATTTTGAAGCTCACATCAGAACCATGCACCTAAACTGTGGAACTCTTTACTTCAGAGCCTCCATGGCATCTCCTCTATTTCTATCTTTAAATCTCATCTTAAAACACATCTTTTCTCAGCACATGATCTATCTATTACTGATTGATTTTTTTCTTTCCCCCTTTGTAATGAAATTGTAACTTCTGTTGAAATGTATCTTAATTTACTTTGTCCTGTCAAAAATATATGGAGTGTAAAGTGTCCTTTAGCTTGTGGAAAGTCGCTATATAATTAAAACATATTATTATTATTATTATTATTACTACCCCTTGGGCTGTTTCGATATGGTGTTTTATGAGGTTCGTATAACTGGAAGGGGGGAGAACACGTCAGATAATTCTCTTTGCAACCGGGCTACGTCCCTGACTTGTGACGGTGAGAGGTGGTCTCCGAAAGTGACCGGGGTGCCTTGATTAGTTTTTAAGTTCATCTCCGGCCTGAGCTCCCCCCTCTCCGGTACCACCGTCGCCAAGGATATGGGAACCGCCTCACTCCATGGTTTTAAGTGGTGGAGGTGGTAAATTTGCCTTGTTCCGCCCCTATTGTTCGTTTAATCTCATAATCAACTTCCCAAAGTCCCTCCGCCCAATTTTCCCTCATGATGTCTAAGACACTGCATGACATACGCCCATACAATAATTAAATAGGGGAGAATCCCGTTTAGGCTTGCGGGACCTCTCGGACTGCGAATAACAGGGGTTCAAGCCACTTATCCCAATTCCAAGCATCTTCATGCACAAATTTACGAATCATGTTTTTCAAGGGCAGATTAAACCATTCGACCAAGCCGTCTGTTTGTGGGTGGTACACACTTGTTTTAATTGATTTAATACCTAATCAGTCGTACAGCTCACGTAGTGTATGTGACATAAAAGTAGTGCCTTGATCGGTGAGGATTTCTTTCGGAATCCCCACTCAAGAGATAATTTTGAAGAGTGCTTCTGCAATACTACGTGCTGAGATTTTGCGCAGGGACGCTGCTTCTGGATATCGCGTTGCATAGTCCACCAGAACTAACACAAAGCTATGCCCGCGTGCAGTCCACAAATGGTCCGACAAGGTCCATGCCTATTCTTTTGAAGTGAACCTCAATCAAAGGAAGCAGGCACAAAGGCGCTCTTGTCGTGGTTGGTGGATTTACCAGCTGACATTTGTGACATGCCGCACACCACCTGCGTACATCCTTGCGAATGCCAGGCCAATTGAAATGAGCCTTTAGGCGAATCAATGTCTTTTCCTGCCCTAAGTGACCCGCCATCAGATTATGATGAGCCATCTGGAATAGCATTTCCCAATGGCTCTTCTGTATCATCAACTGGGTTGTATCTTCTTTTGTCTGAGCATCCTCAGTCACACGATACAACCATTTGTTTACAGTATAATAGAAAAGTACGGATATGCAAGTGCAATGTCTGGCTGAAGACGTTGACCATCAATTACCTTCACTTGGTCGAAGGCGTGAAGAGTTTGCAACCGGCAGAACAGTCAACATAACTTTAATGACGTAACTGAACTTAAAACAAACATAAACACACAGCACGGCCAAGTGTGTGTGTGTGTCTCCGGCTCCCCTTTATCTCTCTCTCTCTCTCTCTTGCTGATTAGTTGACTCAGTGCCGGCCATACACCCTCACGGCCCGGCCATGCCCTCCTCCTCATCACAAGATGTTAAACAGAATGAAAGCCTCAGTCACCATTCACTTCTAATATCTCTTTTAGTGGTCTTTGGAATAAAGAAAGGCAATCATTAATTAAAATGATTTCAAATTATATTTATATACAGTAATATTTTTTTATGTAATTATTTAACTAAAATTAACAATAATGATTTATCTTATTAAAATTAATTTTGTTATTGTTGTTAGCTATTTCAACCATTTAAATTCAACTGGTTTGTTTTGGAAACCTTTATTTACAATTTACAGTTTTATTATGACTATTGTTCATAGTTGTCATGGAGAGTTCTCGCTATATCCTGTTTCTCAACATTCCTTCACATATTTACTGTCATCCAGTTTAGTGCCTTAGTAGGCTTCTGTCACATTCATATAAAGAACTGGTGGCAAAACAAACCACACAACTGGATCACCTTTTCAAAATTGTTAAAACAAATTTATCAGTAATAGCCAGCAATAGCCTCAAGCAGTAAAAAGCCAATTAAAACAAAAGAAGTGTGTGACTCAAGAATCAGAATGTAATTATAAGTTTAAAGTGCTTGACTGTCAATCAAAACATAAAACAAATACTGTGAGGATCGTAAAGCTGTAGACGTTTTAAAATGTTTCTGAGTATTGGCTAAGCTGAACTGTGAAGTCTATATCTGTTAGCATATACTGAATGTGCCAAACCGCAATGACACACAGTCACATGAGGCGAATGAGGAAGCACAGGCCACAGTTAGTCACACTTCGTATCTGCTGCACTGCAAAGCCACACACTCAACTTTATACCTATTTGTCCACACACAGCAGATTAGAGCCACATCTAAGCACATGCTTTATTATTTTCATTGTTAATTTATTGTTTATAATAGTGTTTTTTATTTAAGCCCACAGATGCTACTGAAACCTTTTCAATTTATACTTTATTTTAGGGCTAAAATAATGTGCAGCCTGTGGTCAATATAACATTTGAGGATATATTTTCTGTTCTTTCAGTAATGTGACTACACACATGATCGGCATTTGGTCTTGAGCCAATGCTGGATTTTTTTTTTTTTTTGTGCTACTGTGGTCAAAAGCACTGCAAATATTTGCCAAGTAATTTTGTTGGAGTCTATAAATGGGACATGCTTTATCATACATTAAAAAAAATTATGCTAAAAACCAGGATCTTATAATGTTGGAAGTTTCAGTTATATTGTGGTTTATTAAAATAATAAACCACATGTCAATATTGTACTTATAACTGAAAATATAATAAGTTTATCCAAAAATGAGGATTCTGTCATTATTTATGCATCCTTATGTCATTCCCATCCTGTAATTTTGCAGTGTAAGACAAAATATTTTTTAGAAAAATGTCCATGCTGCTTTTGTCCAAACAATGACAGTTCATAGAGACTAGGTCTGTCAAGCTCTTAACCTATTCATGAGTAGGTTCTAAATTCCCCTTCAGTGCCCCCTGAAGTGAGTTATTTTTGCATGTGGCACAGTATTTTTTTATTTATTTATTTAAATGTTTGATTTCTTGTCTTAAAAAACTGAAATAAAATACTGTATATAATAAATTAAAAATGTGAACAAATGGTTTATGTCTGCTGTACTTTATTTGTTTTATTTATTTAGTTTTTAAAGATGTAAAAAACAAATGAACAGGTAATTTCTGCAGTTTGCGTATATGCACTGTTTGACTTTTTAAACATTGTGTGTGTGTGTGTGTGTGTGTGTGTGTGTGTTTGTGTGTGTGTGTGTGTGTGTGTGTGAGAAGTGCTAATGTAAACAGATTTGGCTGCGTGCATTGGATAATCACGCTCAATCAGCATGTTTTCACTGTGAGTATATGAGTTTTAAACTGTTACTGTTGTGCATTTGTGATAGTTTGGCAGTCTTTTTCAGAAAATAAAACATATTGTATGCCTGAAAAGACTATTTCAATTGCTGGTTGTGTGAATGAAAACACATCTGCACCTAATAAGTAGACTTGGCTGCACGCATGGGAAGATTGCATTTAGATATGATGGCTATGCATATACAAGCTATGAACTGTTATTGTGGTTTGTTACATAAAATACACTTATTCTGTGGTTTAAAAGACTGTATGAGTAACTGTTTGAGCTAATATAAATTACAGACTCTTGACAAGCACAGACTGTATAGAAGCAAAAGCTGTTTTGTATCTGACAGCTTGTTAGGTAACTGGCTGTTGCAGAAAGACATAAACGTGACGCTACTCTGTGGGGCCCAGTATATATGAATAAAACACCATGAAAGCATCCGAAAAGTAGTCTATAATGTTCTTAAGATATATTCCAAGTCTTATGGAACCATATAATAACCACACAAAGCTAACATATGATTTTAGAAGACCCAGAATATAAAGCACAAGTTGTATGGAATATTTTTATGATGCTTCAGTGGTGTTTTCCAGTCCGGTTTGTAGCTTGAAGTCCAATTTATACTTCTGCTTCAAACATTGCTGTTGCCTCTTTGCTGTGGCCTATGTGGTGGTCTGCATCATTCAGTTGGTAAATGTTGTACCCCTGAAAATGGGGGAAGATTAATAACAGAAAAACTTCAGCGACGTTTACCCACTGCAAACTTTATGTGGAATGAGGTAAACCAGCATGTGCTCCCCCTAGTGTAAAACTAATCAGGCAAAACGAATCAATCACAAACCTATTTTTACATGACCAATTGAAGAAGAAGAAGCCTTTATTTTGTCAAACATTATACATTTTTAACATATACAGTGAAATTAATTTTTCACATATCCTAGCTAAGCTGGGGTCAGAGCACAGGGTCAGCCATGATACAGTGCCCCTGGAGCATACAGGGTCAAGGGCCTTGCTCAGGGGCCCAAATGTGGCATCTTGAACCCCCAACCTTCTGGTCAGTAACCAAGAGCCTTAACCGCTGAGCCAGCGCTGCCCAATAACAAATCTACCGGAAACCATGGAAACGATCACTGATATCATTCTACATTTTTGGTCATAAAATAATTATAAACACTTTTTAAACACATTTTATGTGAATTTCAAATAGTTCTAAATGTATCTAAACTATTAATTTGAATTAATGATTAATTTCTTCATTAAACACTATGTTGACGACACTTAAAATGTTATACATTTAAGTCTGTCACACAATCCCCTACAAAAATAATTGGTGTCTCGACATGCACATATTCACTTTTAACTTAGAAGTCTTTCAGTCTTATTTGTGTGATCCACACCAGGAGTTATAGTGAAAAAGTAAATTTGCCTGTTCAACTGTTTAACAGTCCATTTTGAACAGTCCAAGAGTTTCTTAAAGTTCAAGATTTCAAAAAGGTATAAGGCCAACAGTCCATGTTTTTCAGGGTTTCTGAGTTCAATTGCCTTGCCGTTCCAGAAGTGCCTCCAAATTGATTTAAACTCTCTTAAATTTACAGTTTCTGTATATAAAATATGCCTTGGATAGGCCTAGTTATATATTATTATTATTATTATTGTTATTAATAATAATTAGTATTATTATAATAGCCTAATAATAATTATTAATATTTAATTATATTTTTGATATATTCTTTATTTTTTTCTCACCAGATGAAGCTGGATATGTAGGCTACATTACCTGTGGATTGTGCTTTTAACTATGGTTTCTTCTGGTATTTCTGACATTAATATCTGCTGAAAAATAATTTCTGTTTAGTGTGTAAGTATAACTATGTTATTCTGGAGGCACAAGGTGTCAACCAATTGTGAAAGGTCAAACACACATTTTTTCAGCAAATGTAAATAGCCTACAAATACAAACATTAAAAGAAATTAGTAACAAATTAATTAAGCCTATAAACAAGTGAAAGCACTGTAAATCTATATCAGAAAGTTTTATGGTAGGATACACACTAGGCTTATTTTGTGTGCACATATTTTAACATAGTGTGGAGGACATATTATTTAGTTAAATTACATGTGCAAAATTAGCTAAATGTAGTGGAATAAATAGCAATAGTGAGCCTCTATACATTTCTACAGGAGAAAAGCAGAAAAAAGGGCATGATGAGCTCTGCTTTTAAATCTTTAATTCTCTGGTCAGAAATTCAACACCACCAAGTTGGTTTATATGTCCTTACCTCTGAACTGTGTTAAACATTTGGTGTTTATGTTTAACAGGCATTTTAAAAGTTGGAAAATGTGTATCATATAGTATCTTAGTTAACGTTACTCATGACAAGATTAGATTTCTGAGACATGCACATTTAACAGAGATGTAAACAGAGTCGAGACCGCAGCCATCCGATGAACTTGAAATCACACCGTTCGTATTTTCATTAATAAAGTTTATACCGTAGCAATACTGGCTTCACAGACTCATCATTGTTTTTTAATTATCGAGATGTTTATTTAAAATATTGCTTAATACTTGTTGCTCGTTGGATGATCAGTCTTCCGAATATTTGTTCTATTATTCGGATGAATACGTTATTCAATTTGAAGTCATCATTTCTGCCTTTCCGAATAAGGTATTCGGGCACATCCCTACAACCAACCCGGTATCACGCCGAGGCGTGAAATAGACACGCCGGTCCACTCGCGGATGCGTGTCTATTTCACGCTTTGCCTCCTCCAGGCGTGTACATGACACGCGCGCGTCTACGTAGAATACAGGCAGGGGGCGATCGTTTCCTCGACGCCAACAACTGTCCGCGCACCAAAGAGGAAGCGATACATCGCGTTCTCCACTTCCGGGTTTATTTTTGTATATAAATACACTTTTTAAATAATATATATATATATATATATATATATATATATATATATATATATATATATATATATATTTATATATATATATATATTTATTTGTTTATTTACATCAGCACAAGATACTCGACAGCCCACACACACACACACACACACACACACACACACACGTATAACAACGTTAGGCTACAGCAACGTTAGGATTTCTTCATGAAAGCAGCACTATGTAATGAACCTTTATTTGTCACATATGGTCACAAGTGAAAGTAACCGGCGAAATTGGCCGGCATCCCGCCCGCACGAACGTGCAACGCGACGACAACGGTATCGCTTCCTCTCTGGTGCGCGGAGAGTTGTTGGCGTCGAGGAAACGATCGCCCCCTGACGGTATTCTACGTAGACGCGCGCGTGTCATGTACACGCCTGGAGGAGGCAAAGCGTGACACCGACACGCATCCGCGAGTGGACCGGCGTGTCTATTTCACGCCTCGGCGTGATATCGGGTTGCTACAACAGTCTAAAGCAAACAGTCCATAATTATTTCAAAATTTAAGAGTTCAAAGGCTGTTCAAGCAAACAGTTTATTAGAGAAAACAGTCCCTAAGTTCACAGGATGCAAGACAGCAACAGTCTATTATGCAGATTTCTATATTTCTTTAGATTTACAAACTTGGTGTAAAGTGAACAGACCATAGGCCCAATTAAGTGGATCCCATACACAAAGGGCAGCTAGTTAAAGTATGGCTAAACAGGAGGTAACCATGAAGATAGTCTTTGGGCAGTCACATAAGGTAAGTTCTGATGTGGTGAGTACATGACCCTATTTAATTGTCCAACAATGTAAGTGGGTGTTGCAAGTTCATCATAGGTAAATACTCTTGATTGGCATCTTTCCCTTCTAGGAAGCTGTAAGTTTTCTCCTCTGGACCCTCTTGGACACTTGCAGCAGATGATGGAGAAGCAGGAACTTGTTTGACAGCAGGTAAGTTGATCTCTTGTTCCCCTTCATCGCAGGTTCTCTCAGGAGATAGGGTTGATGGGCCTTGATCCAGAACGTAATTTTGAGGTTCATCAGGCTCTGTTGGAGTTATTGGTTCGACCATCTCAGGTTCAGAAGCATTGTCTGATCGAAGTTCTTATGGTGGCACACAGTGGAAGTCATATTCATCTTCACTCTCTTCATCAGACTCATCAAAGCTCGTTTGAGGTTGTACCATATCTCGCTTTTGTTTTACCTTTAGCTGTGGTGCAGTCTCTAGAGTTACCCTGCGATAGAGGACTCTTGACCATCCCTTGCCTTTTTCTTGTTTTACTTCATATAATGGAAGCCCATTGACACTGACACACTACTGTATAGACGCTATCTTCCCAAAAGTTGCGGAGTTTACCTGGACCTCCTCGTGGTTTTAGGGTTAGGGTTCATAATAAGGACACGGTCACCTGGCTATAGTATGGTACTTCTCACCTTCATCATAGCGCTTTTTGCTCCTTTCAGCAGATTTCTGAGCACACTCTTGCAGTCTTATATGCCTCCTCCATTCCATGTTTCCATTTTCAATTAGAAAGACTCGGAAAAGTATAGCATAAAGGGAATAACAATATATCGATGAACAATAAAATAATACAGTAAAGTTTCTTTGGTGTAAGCCCTTGCCTGACGGTCCAGACAAATTTAAGCGAACCGTCAAATCCTGCCGGGGAAGACGTCAGGGGCAAGGAGCCTATCCCCATTAGACGAAGACCTGCTGGTTGTGTTGGGGAGGCAATAGCCACGTTGACACCTGATAGCAGCAGAGTGGTTGGCTACTGGCAGACCTTTAAAGCAAGAGATGAACAGTGATTGGTTAATGGAAATTAAGAATAAACCGATGACGTGTACCACATGAGTCTCCCTGACTGCACAACCACTTATGCTTCCATTTATATCAGAAAGACTAAGAACAGCATAGCATGAAGGGAATAACAATTTATTGATGAACAATAAAATAATAAAGGAGAGTCTCTTTGGCATAAGCCCCCGTCTGATGGTCTGGTCAAATTTAAGTGAACCATCAAATCCTGCCGGGAAAGATGGCAAAAAAAAAAAAAAACTTTAAATACTAGGACCCAAAAAAGAGAGTAGGCAGCAAAACTAGAAAATATGACGTGAATTCCCACTCCTCAAAAAGCCATGGAATGCCATGAGAAAAAATAAAACTGCTTCTAAAAGAATGTCATCGAATTTAGAAAAACAACCTGCTCTGAGAGTGGAAATAAGGAGGTGTAGATCTCTAAAGTGATAGGAAGCCATTTATTGGGAATGGTAGGGGAAATTCTGATACCTCTAAGAATTATCTGGATGGAAAGGAGAAAAGACTGGGGAGTTCAGGTGAATGACTTTTAGCGTGAAACTGAATGCCCAACACCATTTTATTAATGGATGAGGTTTCAATAATCGGACATTAAAATCAGAAATTAAAGAAAGCACAGACAGTTGACAATAACACTGGGAATAACAGGGTCTTGTGAGAGTTGCAAAATGAAAAATATTGAGAACAAGTGGAATCAGCGGAGAAGGTTAATGAGCTAAGGGCACACATCCGAACAGTAGTGGAGGTAAGTGAGAAAGAGAAGCCAATAGATACTGTTTCGGATGCGAGTTGAACAGCAAACAACACACACACTTTTGTTCGGGCTCTAGAACCCCCGCAGCAGGGCGATTGGTGGATGTCTTGGCAGTATACCTGCTCAGCAAAGCAACACCACTCTCCCAATCCTGTTAGGGTTTCCAATCGATTCTCCCCACTCAGTGGTCAGACACTGTAATATGCTTTGTGGTGATGAGATTTATAGTAGATTAGTGTCACTGAACGGCTGGATGTCTTAGTGGTGTCTGGAGAATAGCATAGGATTTACAGACAATTGGAAGAGTTTTTGGGGTAGACCTGACCTGCTAAAAAGTGACGGACTCTATCTCTCCAGGGAAGGTGCTACTCTCCTCACTAGTAATTTGGCTTATAGTCTTAATAATGACAGTATTTGACTAACAAGGGCCCAGGACAGAAAAAAGACAAACTGGTTAATCGAACGTCTGCTAGCTGCCTTGAGACATCACATAGGTCACATAAACACATCGAGACTGTATCACCTAGATATCATATAGAGGCTGTGTCTGTTCCCCAAACTACCAAACACAAATCTCTCACTAAATCATTTAGAAAAAAATGTATTACGGTCAAACTTGAAAAAAAAAAATATATAATTTGAAGATAAACATCATATAAAATAAGGACTACTAAACATTAGATTTCTTTCTACCAAAGCACTAATTGTAAATGAAAAGATTACAGATCATAGTTTGGATGCACATGTTTGACTGAAACCTGGCTTAAACTAGATGAATATATTCGTTTAAATGAATCTACTCCCCCAGGTTATTGTTATAAAAATGAGCCTAGTCTGAAGGGTTGAGGAGGAGGTTTTGCTACAATTTACAGTGAAGTTTTTGGTGTTACTCAGAGGACAGGATATAAGTTTAAGTCTTTTGAACTAATAATGCTTAATATGACACCATCAGATATAAAGAAAAAATCTCTGTTGTCTTTTGCCCTTGCTACAATATATAGATCACCCGGGCCTTACTCTGGTTTCCATGGTGAATCTGATATAGTAGTTAATGTAGATAGAGCTTTAATTTTTGGTGATATCAAAATTCACGTAGGTAATGAAAATGACACATTGGGATTAGCATTTATTGATATTCTCAACTCTCTTGGAGTCACATGACCAACTCATTGCCATAATTATACGCTAGATTTAATGCTGTCATATGGAGTTCATGTTGATACTATAGAAATTCTACTGCAGAGCGATGACATCTCAGATTATTACCTCTTCTCCTGTTTGTTGTGATCAGCTAATGTCACTCAATCTACACCATGCTATAGTTGCTATTCCAACCACTAAAGATAGCTTCACTAATAATCTTCCAGAATTTTCTCACATTCTCAGTAAGCCAAAAAGTCTAGAAGAACATGATGAAATAACAGAAAATATAAATACAGTCTTCTCTAGCCCTGCACCGTGTTAGAATGCTCACACTCATGCTCTCAAGAGAGCAGCTCTGAAAACGGAGCGCAAGTGGAAGAATGTAAAATTCTCGCGATGCATGGAATGATAGTGTCTTTAGCATATTCATATATTTAGCATAAAGATCAGCTTACTTTAGCAAACTCACAAAAAACAACCACAATAATACTAAGTGTTTATTCAGTACTGTGGCTATATTGGTTAGGAATAAAACATCGACTGAACCTGATATTCCGTCGCAGCTCAATAGTAATTACTTAATGAATTTCTTTACTGATAAGAATGAAATAATCAGAAATAAAATTGGAATAATGCAATCAACTATCACAGCCTCTCAGAAAAAAGTGTCTCATAATTTTTCACACTAGCAACTTCAATACTTCGCTGTCATTGGTCCTAAAGAGCTAACATAACATATTCAGGTATTTCCAGTAATCCCAGAACATCTTCTTAATATTATTAACTCATCGCTATCCTTAGGACATGTCCCAAGAAACTTTCAAATGGCAGTTATCTAACCGCTTATTAAGAAGCCACAGCTTGATACTTGAAAATTGGCTAATTACAAATTTCAAATTACGATTTCAAATTTACCATTTATGTCAAAAATACTAGAAAAGTTAATGTCCTCAGAGAAATGGAATATATTAACAATTTCAGTTAGGATTTAGGCCCCATCACAATACAGAGACTGAACTTATGAGAGTTACAAATTACTCTTCTAGTGCTTTTAGATCTTTGTGCTGCCTTTGACACTGTTACAATCTTTTAAAGGTCATGGGGAAATGAACGCAACACTCATATTTTACATTATTGCTGGTTGCAAGCAGAGAATAAGAGACAGCCATGACACACAGGTATAAGTGTCAAATTATGTTAGATTTATTACAACAAGGCAAACAAACTAGAATGAGGTGCATGATGGGCTATTTACAGTGTAATTAGTACAACAAAAAAAAAATAATAAATAAAAGACAACACCAAATCAAAGAACAAGTCAAAACCAAAAAAAATTTCTTAATCTAGTTCACAAGCCCTTTAATCTGCCTACGAATAGGAAAATGTAGAAAACAAAGAAACCCAAAATCTTCAGCATACACGACGCTCTAAATGACCTACTCTAACTAAGGAAAGCACACAAATACAAAGGTGGCGCACACTCCTTACCTAATGCGTCTAACAATCAAATATCACTACATGTATCATGTATATTGCATGATCTGCTCACCTGTTCTCTTTTCCCCAAACAAAAATAACATCAAGTTCCATTGAACAGCGGCATAAGGCACAGATAACAAAGTAAGACGTAACAGATTCAACAAATAGGATTCAAAGGAACAAATAATTACAACAAAGGTAAAAATCTCAAACAAAAGAATCCCCACACACACACTGCACGTCTTTTTTTTAACCAAGTGTGCCGGATGGTTTTTAAACAGGTGGGGCGGCAGCGAATTGGGTGAGGTCACAACGCTCTGATGATGATTGGCAGGTGACATGTCCAATAGGCAGAAGCCTGAGAGCGAGATAGCGGAGTGAAAAGAAATAGGAATTATTGAATAGAATTATGTTGGCATTAGTGGACTTGCATTAGCATGGTTTAGGACCTATTTATCAGACCGCTATCACTTTGTGTGTGTAAATGAGGAAATGTCAAATCAAACAATAGTTAAGTATGGAATGTCACAGGGATCAGTTATAGGACGTCTGCTTTTCTCCTTAGACATGCTTCCCCTGGCAGATATTATCAGGGATCATGGAAAAAGTTTCCACTGTTATGCCGACGATACCCAACTTTATATTTCTTCTAAACCCAACAAAAATTCACAATTCTCCAAATTAGCAGAGTGTATCAACAAAGTCAAAGATTGGATGGCCAGAAATTTCCTTCTACTCAATCCAGACGAATCAGAGGTACTAATGATTGGACCAAAAACTTCTAAAAATATGCTGCTAAAATATTATTTGACTCTCGATGGATGTACTTTTACATTGTTTTCTTCAGAAAAGAACTTTGGTGTTATATTTGATACCAATCTGCCCTTTGAAAATCACATTTCCAATGTTTGTAGAACAGTATTCTTCCACCTGAGAAATATTGCTAAATTTCGACACATGCTCTCTGTTGCTGAAAAATTTAATCATGCGTTCATGACCTCAAGACTAGCTTATTGTTATGCATTACTGGGAGGATATCCAGCAAGTTCAATAAATAAACTTCAATTGGTTCAAATACAGCAGCCAGAGTGTTGACTAGAACTAAGAAATATGATCATATTAGCCCAATTTTATTATCGTTACATTGGCTATCTGTTAAATTTCATATTAATTAAAAAATTCTGTTAACTACATACAAAGCTTTGAATGGTCTAGCTCCACAGTACTTAAGTGACCTTCTGACATGCTATATTGAGTAATGTTCATTACGATCACAAACTTCTGGCTTATTAATAATTCCAAGAATATCAAAATCCACAAAAGGAGGTAGATCCTTTTCATACTTGGCTCCTAAACTATGGAATAGTCTCCCTAACATTGTTCGGGATGCAGAAACACTCAGTTTAAGTCTAGACAAAAGACTAATTTATCCATCAACTCACAATTAGGCTGCTTTAGTTAGGCCAGCCGGAACCAGAAACATCCATCATGATCTATAACTCTGCATAAAACTGAATGGCATCTACACTTATGTTATTCTATGTTTCCATGTCTCAACTTTGGGATTCATATCCCAAAGTTTCTGGAGCCTGCCAGATCCAACTCCATTCCTGCTTGTGTCAGACTCCACTGCTAAGTGTCACTGAGATATGACGACAAATTACAGCCGGTGCTAGCCAGACATCACTTCAGTCTTTTGACTTCAGAGAATGAACTGACAGTAGCTCCAACTGTAAGACATTGGATACTTCATATGCCACTGCCTGAACCTTGGATTTAGGATGAACCCTACCGAACCTCACCGAAATGACATTCCAGTTGAACTGTGATGCATCTCACTGATCTCTGGCTGCCAAAAAAAGCCTTCATCAGCCAACTAACAAAGGACAATGCATATATATGAAGTTCTGCAGTTAATCCTGGATGGACTTCAAAGACATTAGTCATTAATCTTACATTTCATAAATATTTTATTTTTATTTTTTAAAACACTGGACCTTAATGCTTACTTAATTTACAAATTTAAAACCATGACTTCCACTGGACACAAATAGCTTATATTGTCATTATATTCATGTTGTTTAGCCAGAGGGGAACTGTACCCCACAGTGAGTCTGGTTTCTCCTAAGGTTGTTCTTCTCCATTAACCAACATCTTATGGAGTTTTGTGTTCCTTGCCACAGTCGCCTTCAGCTTGCTCGCGGGGGGTTCTAAATACAATTATTATTTAATTATTTAATTTCTACACACATTTTACAATCATATTTAATCAAACTATCACTGTAAAATGTTATAGATATTACAGTTTCATTTAATTTGTTTATTTTTTATGCATGATTTCATGTAAAGCTGCTTTGAAATGATGTGTGTTGTGAAAAGCGCTATACAAATAAAAATAACTTGACTCAGTTGTGAGCCGGACAGATACTTAGTATAATATTTTTTTTCCACATGATGCTGAAATGGGCCAGTCAGCAGGGTGAGTGGGTATAATTTTGGAGCATCTTGATGTTTGCTTTTGTGAGGATTATGCCATGCTCAGCCTTGAATGGGGTTAAAGTATGTGAAGGGAAAATATGTGATGTTTGAAATCGAAGCTCTGATAAAGCTTATAAAACCACGAGGCATGGTCCATGACATGTAAAGCTTCAGCTGCATGAATATTCGGTCAGTTTCATTTATCAAAAGTCTGTCTTTCCTGCTGCTAAATGGAAGCTGCCCTGACTGCAAATATTTTAATAGTAAAAGGATTGGAGAGCAAAATGTATTGTACTTTTTTTTTTTTTTAAAAAAACTGCATTTTTGGCAAACATAGTTGTAGACATAATGTAGAAAGCATTATGAAGAAGTTTGTCTTATCAGCCGATATAGAAAATTAACTATAGTGGAATTGAAATAATGAGCATTTGAAATTTAGAACCTGTGAAAAACTAATCCAGTACAGGTTTATCCAATGAGTAAACAAACCTCACTTACCTACTACATATTAAACCTCACAATTAACCATAGATATTATTATATGGTTACTATTACTAAAAACCAAGTTACCATATGGATATTACAGTAATCCTGAAGTAAAAACATGTTTACTAGTCATGGTTACTATGGTAATACAATATTACTACAGTAAACCCATGGTAAGTTTTAATAAGGGTATCATTTATTAATGAGGATTAAAGATCGTTATCAATGTTTTAACAAATCTGAATTGAAATAACCTGTAAAAATGGTCAAACAAGCCCATAATAATAAATGTCACATCTAGGTTTGTCATTACTTTGTGTGAATAACTCCAGATGCTGTTTTTCTGTCATTACCTCAGGAAAGCACTGCTTCCTCTTTGAACGAGCGCTATGACTGAAAGGGTGAGCACTGTCTGTGACAGATTTTTTGCATTTCTGCATGTCAAGATAAATAAAATAGTTCCAGTGCCATGCAACTATAGCTAATATAATTATTTTATTTCCACTTCGAAGATTATGAGATGCATAAATATTCATGTTATTTAAATAACAACTTCATGGGTTAAAAACAAACAGAAAACGTCAGAATCAATATTTTTTGTGTGAGGATCGATATTCTTGATAGCGAATCATTATCGGATTCCCATCTCTACTGTTTATATGAATCACACCCCTGTTTGACTGATCATAAAGGTAGCCAAATGCATTGCGCTGGTAATGAAATGAGCTGTTGAAGAGTGGAAATGTAATGAGCGGAGCCTGTCAGAGTGTCAGAGGCATACAAACAACAGTGGTGCTTCCATATTTGGAGAACGCGGAAGTAGATGTATGAAGTAAGAAACACTTCATGATTTAAATGCTATAAGAGCAACCAAAAAAAAACAATGCATCATCTTAACTGAATGGAGTAATATACCCTGTATGATATGTATATGCATTGTGATTCTAACTCAGTTCCCTGCCATGGCGTGGCTGTCATGCTGTGAACGCTTGATCGCCAACCATGAACTATGAGAGCTGAATGCCCTGTAGAAATGAAATATTGCCACTTGAATGTGATATTGATGCAGATGAGGGTTGTGATGAACAGACAACATTGCAGCAGAAAGCCTAAGACCTTTTAACCATCCTCTAAATACAAATGGATTAATATGATAGAGAACTTAGCATATTTTTGATGGGGATCAGCTGCTGCCTTGATGCTATGCTTATGCCAGCCTTCCAGCATTGGGTCTGAGGGAGTTCTCCTACATGACTATCCACATTTGCTGATCGTTTAGGCTCCGCAGTTTTGATGAAAGCTGAAATTCAGCGGCGGCATCGTAGAGGAGGGAAGGTGGCTTCCTAAGATGTTACATGAGCTTGTTCACCTGTGGCCTGGAGAGATGGGGGTTGACGGAGATGCCTCATTAACATATATGTTATTATTATTCCAAGAGGGCTGCGATCCCACTGAGACTCCGGAATTGCAGACATATGCTGTGGTGTGGAGCTTCTGTCAGGAAGTCCAGGATCCAGTTGCAGAGGGAGGTGTCCAGGCCCAGCAGGTTCAGCTTTCCAATCAGGTGCTGAGGAATTATTGTGTTGAATGCTGAGCTGAAGTCTATGAACAGCATTCGAACATATGAGTCCTTTTTGTCTAGGTGAGTGAGGGCCAGATGGAGGGTTGTGGCGATGGCGTCGTTTGACCCGATATACAAACTGCAGTGGGTCTAGTGAGGGGGGCAGCTGGGTCTTAATGTGCCTCAGAAGCGTAGAAGTCATTTAGCGCATCTGGAAGGGAGGCATCTTTATCACAGGCAACGGATGTTGTCCTGTAGTTGGTGATGGCCTGGATGCCCTGCCACATGCGCCGCGTGTCACCGCTGTCCTGGAAGTGACTGTGGATTCTCTGGGCATGTGCACGCTTTGTGCCTCTGATTGCCCGGGACAGTTTGGCCCTAGCTGTTCTTAGGGCTGCCTTATCGCCTGCTCTGAAGGCGGAGTCTCGGGTCTTCATCAGCGTGCGCACCTCCGCAGTCATCCACGGCTTCTGGTTGGAGTGTGTTGTGATGGTCTTAGAGAAAGTGAAATCATCAATGCACTTGCTGATGTAGCTGGTCACTGATGCTGTGTATTCCTCCAAGTTGGTAGAATCGCCATATGTTGCAGCCTCCCTAAACATGTGCCAGTCAGTACATTCAAAACAGTCCTGAAGAGGTTTTGTGCATCTGATGAGTGGTCTGTATGCTGGAATTAGCATAACAGAGATGTGGTCTGAGTAGCCGAGGTGGGGGCGGGGCTCCGCCCGGTACGTGCCTGGGATGTTCGTGTAAACAAGACCAAGCACGTTCGCCCCTCTCGTTGCAAAGTCCACATACTGATGGAATTTAAGGAGCACTGTCTTGAGATTTGCATGGTTGAAATCTCCAGCGACAATAAACATTCCGTCGGGGTGAGCGTTCTGCAGTTCGCTCATAGCCCCATACAGTTCAAAGAGCGCTTCCTTAACGTTAGCGCTGGGGGAAGAGATAGTCTTGGGGACCATCATATAGCAGGTAAACTGGAGAATGCCCTGTGACTTCAGAGCAAGTATAATTATAAGCGTAGAGCAGATTATTCAAGGAATCTTTCCAGTGTGACTTTTGAATTTCTGTGAGTGTTCTGAGGATTTATAATAGTGTCCTGTAGAACCGGACAACTTGGCCATTGCCTTGAGGGTGGTATGGGGTATTTTTTGAGCCAGTTATGCCACAGTACTTTTTTAGCTGAGCAAACAGTTTATTCTTAAACTGCTTGCATATATGGCCAAAAGAAGCACTCATGTATGAGTGATACTGTGCGGTCTGTATCTTGGTGGACAATTTCATTATGAAACTTTTGGAGTACTGTTCCTTTATATTCCTCAGGTAGAACAAACTGTGTGCAGGTGGAAGTAGTTCGGCAGAGGACACATCATCATTAATGTCACACTTACTTGGCTTAAGTTTGATTAAGTGTTGATAAAGACAAGTGTTGTCTGAATCGTTGCAGCACTTTTCTCACATACTGGACATGATTTTCAAAGGTCTTACTAAACACCAAGGTGTCATCATGGTATGGAATGCATATTTTGTCTTGCAGGCCTTTCTAAGCATTCTTCCATGCATAGCTGGCTGTCAGGTGCTGACTTTCTTTTGACATGAACCTCTGGTGTTAAGCCTTCTCCTGGTCTAATGGTGAGAACCATTCATTGCTGCCAAAGTCTGTCCATGATGTTCTGCACTCTCGGAATTGATTGTTGGTCTGGTTAAGTCTTTCTATTTAGGCCTCTGTAATAAATGCATAGATGGAGACTGCCGTCTTTCTTTATCACACATACGATTAGGGATGAGTGTAAATAATTTGACTTTTTTCAACTCAGCCTTCTGCTGTTAGGTCATGCAGGTACTCTTTCATGTCACGATACAGAGGCTTTGGCACAGATATGTATGTACGGTTGACTGGCTCATCATCTTTAAGTGAAATACCCAATTGCAGGTTTTGAATACAGCCAATGTCATTGTCGGACCGGGAAAATAAATGGGACTCTTCTCTTAGAATTAGCTGCACTATTTGACTCTGACTTGTACTCAGGTGTCTGAGGTCGACAGGTGAGTCCCAGACATCAGTATTAGTGGTGGTGTTACTGTTATGCCTGGATGTGATGCACATATATTTGCTGATATTTCAAACATACTAGCAGGGAAGACATTCTTTACAAGCTGTACTGTACAAATTGGGGTCTTCCCATCAGTGTTATCTCATGGTCAGTGGCATTTACACATCAAAAGTGACATTTGTTGGAGCCCCTTTACTTAGTCTATATTATTATATTGTGAAGTCCATCTGTCCATTAAGGATTCAGATCAGGTTCAAAAATGAGTGTTGTTTCATTTTTGACAGGCTGCATGTACACGGCATTAGATCAAAGGTTAGGTTTGGGGACATTAACTGTCTCTTCTGAGGTCTTCTCTGTGTATTCACATGAGCTTTCTGCACTGATGAGTTTTTAAATGCTTGGACTTTGCTTTTATTAAGGCTGGGGAATGCTTCTTTTACAGTTCTCTCAAGCCTGTCATGGCTTACAGCATTTGGTTGTGTCTGGTCCATGGAAGTCACAATTTGCTCTATGAGGTTGAAGCTTATTATTGGACGAGAAAGATGTTTACCCCTCACAATGAGTACAGGGATGAGCAGTTCATTGGTTTTAGATGCCAATCTAAAAGTCACTTCAATCCATCCAATATATGGCATGTCAATGCCATTTGCAATGACAAGGTTCAAGGTAAACTATGGCAGTGCACAGCAGAATGATAAGCAAAAAGTCATTAACTTGCCTGAACCTTGTCAGATTTGGAACTTTGCTTCGGCCTTGACAGAGTTGGTCATTTGATTGGTCATTTGACGAATGGTCGTTTTTTGAATGAAAAACAGCTGCATGAAAATTCTTCAAAAAAATTCCTTTTGTTTCTGTGAAAGAGTTCGGCTTCTCCGAAGAGGAAGGAGGACACGGAAGCGGGGATGAACTCAAGGTAAGGCTTTTTAATTCGAAATAATAATGTGGGATGAACATAAACTTTTGACATGCAATTATTAGTGGTTTTTCTCTCTCTGAGGCCAACACTGGACTGGCGTGACTCTCTTCCTTGACTGGCGGAACTGTGGCTCTTTTAACCGCTCTCCCCGTGCTCACTGAAATTAGAGACAGGTGTTAGACATGATTTAGCTCAGGTGTAAGCGCCCTTACCGCTTTCTCCCTTCGAACAGGCGCTTGACCACGCCCCCGCTGCCACAATTTCCTTTTCATTTTGGGGGAACTAGTAAAGTGAATCAAATCCTGGAAACATATATTGTTGGGAAATTTAATCAGCAAAAAAACAAACAAACCTGATTTGCAGGTTAATTTGCTGATATTATATAACATTATGTGCTAAATATTGCCACTGATAGATGACCTTATTAGGCACTGATAGATGACCTCATTCTTTTGAAAGGCACCATCAAATTTTGTTTGAAAAGGCAGGCCCAGTAACAAAAAATACGTCTCGGTTTACTTAAGTGCAACCCTTGTTCCCTGAAAAAAGCGGAACGAGATGCTGCGCTGAGGAAAGCACTTTGGGAACATCTTATAGTTGTGACCAGCTGTGAATATGTGTGCAACACATCAATGAACATTGACCGGAATTTATAACCTTTGCCGGTGTAATAATTGGATGCACCTGGGGCAGGGTTATAAATAGATGCGTCACCGGAGCATCGTCAGGTATTTTGTCTGAAGCGCAGCATCTCGTTCCGCTTTTTTCAGGGAACCCGAGATGTTCCCTTTACAAAAAGCTTCACTTATAATGCTGCACTGAGAAAAGCACTTTGGGAACGAGAATACCCACGCCGCCGCACTGTGGCTGTCCGGACCCCCTATGGTTGTGTAGTGTGCTCACAAGAGTGTGAGGACACAGACATGAGCTTGAGATGTCAACTCAAGGACATAAGAGCCCGGAGTGGTGCGAACATCCAAGCTGTAGAATCTAATGAATGTGTGCGGAGAGGACCAGCCTGCCAAATCACAAACATGCTGCAGAGGGACCCCTCTGGCCAAGTCTTCAGAGGATGTGACCCCTCTGGTAGAGTGAGCTCTAATGCCTACAGTGAAGCTTGACCACGCGCCTCATAGGCCAGGGCAATAGCGTCCCTCACCCAATGCAACATAGTCTGCTTGTTGGCGGCCTCCCCCCTGTTGCGGCCCCCATGGCAAACGAATAGTTGCCCTGACTTACGCCACTGGCTAGTGTGGTGGACATAAGTCTGAAGGGCACAGACTGGACAAAGTCCGTGAAGACTTTCCTGCTCCGGTGTAGAGAACGGCGAGGAGCAGAAGGCTTCAAGAGTGACCGGGTGTAAGGTCGAGAAAGGCACCTTAGGCAGGTAGTCGGGATGAGGGTGCAAAATTGCTTTGGTCATTCTTGGGGCAAACTGTAAACAGGCTGGCAAGACAGACAGAGCCTGTAGGTCCCCAAATCTCTTTAGAGAGGTAATTGCAAGAAAAAACATCTTGAGAGTCAGAAGTCTGTCAGATGCTGACTCTAGAGGTTCAAAGGGGGTCTCAACCAGAACCTCCAGGACTACTGCTAAGTCCCATGAAGGGGTCCTGGTCCTAGCAGAAGGCCTCAGTCGCCTGGCTCCACAAATGAAACGGGTGAGTAGAGGATGTCTCCCCAAAGGCACCCTGTCCATCAGGGCGTGGCAAGCCAAAATGGCGGCCACATAAACCCTAAGAGTGGCAGGGCATATGCCTGTTGACAGTTTTTCCTGCAGAAAGTCCAGAACTGAAGCAATCTGGCAGATAACTGGATCTGCATTATGTGTACTGCACCATTTTTCAAAGACACCCCATATACTGGCATAGATCCTTCTGGAAGAGGGAGCCCTAGCACTTAAAATGGTCTCAATAACCTCAGGTGAAAGCCCTGTGTCCCTCAGTTGGTACCCTTCAGGGGCCAAACGTGAAGGTTCCACAGCTCGGGCCGGGGATTAAATATTGTCCCCTGTGCCTGAGACAGAAGGTCCCTCCTGTCCGGAATCGCCCAAGGCGAGCCGTCGAGAAGAGACATTATCTCCGAGAACCATAGCCTGTTCGGCCAGCGCGGCGCTATCAGTAAGAGGCAAGTCCCTTGCTGGCGAACTCTGGCCAATACTCCCGGGAGCAGAGAAACTGGGGGAAACGCATACAGACACATTCTGGGCCATGTATGCGCCATCGCGTCCAGACCCGGGGGGGGGGGGGGGGGGGGGGCGGGGGGGTTGGGGGCTGGGTGACTCAGAGAGAAGTAGAGGGGACATTGCGCTGTCTGAGAAAAGGCAAAGAGGTCCACTTCTGCCCTGTCAATTTCTACTCCCCCGTCGGTATTTTCTGTCTGGACAGTAAATCTGCTCCCACATCCAGGCATCCAGGGATATAAACTGCCCTGAGTGACAGGAATTTGCCCTGGGCCCAAAGGAGAATCTCACGTTCCAGGGAATTCAGCTGACGTGAACGTAGACCTCCTTGATGATTTATGTAGGAGACTGCTGGTGTGTTGTCCACCCGCACCAGGACATGGCAGCCTCTCAGATGCTGGAGGAAGTATTTCAGGGCCAGAAATACCACCATCAACTCGAGGCAGTTGATGTGCCAACCGAGCTGATGACCCTCCCATTCTCCTTGGGCTGGACGACCACTTAAGACCGCTCCCCAGCCCCTCAGGGAGGCATCTATCATTAGCAGCCTGCGACAACAAGACACACCTAGAGTGGGACCCAAGGTAAGAAACCGGGGTTTGAACCACATAGAAAGGGAACGAATCCTGCGGTGCATAACCCTTTTTTGCCTTAGGGGAATGGCCCTTGGATGAAATCCCCTGTCTTTTAGCCACAGCTGAAACGGTCTCATATGCAGAAGGCCCAAAGGGATCACGGTGGATGCAGATTCCATGAGACCTAGAATTCATTGATACTGACAAACAGTGCAACCTTGACCTAACCTGACTTTGCTCAGGGAGTTCTGAATGGAAATGATCCGAGCGGGAGACAATTGTGCCCGCATTGTGATCGAATTCCATATAACTCAGCCAGATAGGTGATTTCCTGGGTAGTAGAGAGAATGCACTTTTTGACGTTGAGTCTCAGACCCAGAGAAACCATATGAGCTAAGACAATATCCCTGTGCTGATCAGCCAGTTCTTGAGACTGTGCTAGTATCAGCCAGTCGTCTATGTAAGTCAGAATGCGGATGCCCTGGAGTCGCAAAGGAGCCAGTGCTGCATCCATGCATTTTGTGACTGTGCAGGGTGATAGGGCTAGGCCGAATGGAAGAACCCGATACTGGAAGGCTTCGCCCCCGAAAGCGAACCTCAGGAACTTCCTGTGGCAGAATTTCGATATGAAAATATGCGTCCATAAGATCGATCGTGACCAGCCAATCGTGATGTTTGACTTGTGACACGACCGTCTTGACAGTTAGCATCTTGAACTTGAACACCCTGACTGAGCGGTTCATGCCTCGAAGATCTAAGATCGGACGCAACCCCCCACCCTTCTTGGGGACCAGGAAGTATCTGCTGTAATAGCCTGACACTTTCTCTGGAGGGGGATCACGTTCTATGGCCCCTTTGACCAAGAGATTTTGCAGTTCTTTCCACAGTAGACATGCCTGCTCTGGTTTCACGGTAGTGGGGACCATGTCATTGAAACACGGAGGGCGGCGAGAGAATTGAATTCTGTAGCCTTTTTCTACTGTTCTTAGGACCCACATAGAAGTACCGGGCAGAAGTTTCCACGCTGCAGGTTCTCTGAAATAGGTACTAATTTCAACACTTCCTGTTGAGGGGATGTCGAGTGTTCCACGTCCTGGAATAAGGCAGGAAGCAGCGATACACCCAACTTTTTGATGGAAGCCTCTGCCTCCCGAAATACCAGAGGCGGCGGGAAAGGAGATGATTCGTGGGGGTACCGGGAGGGGCGAAGTGGATGGTACATGTGCCCCATCCCGAGGGGAGCTACCCCCACAGGGCTGGGTGCAAGACCGTCAGGGCTTTTTTATTTTAGAAATTTCTGCCCTGAGGTCTTGTTTTGGGGGCTGTCGAGGGCGACGAGCATGTCCCCAGTCATTACGAGGGGGAGCACGACTCACCACGCTCTGCTTTTGAACCTCCCTTCTAGCAGGACCGGGGCGGGACTGGGTGGCCGACGGCCCCGCCCCCTGAGTGTGGCGAGGAAAAACTGCCCAAATGCTTCCACATGGCTTTTCACCTCCTGGAACCTGGAGATAACTGTATTCATCGTTTCTCCGAATAGGCCAGAAGGCGAAACCGGGGCGTCAAAGAGGAAAGCTTTATCTTTGTCCTTGATGCCCGATAGGTTGAGCCATAGGTGTCTTTCTGTGCTGACCAAAGCGGATTTACACCATTCTGAGTAAACTTTAGAGACTATTGTGCATTAAAAACCTAGAAGAGCAGTCGTTACAGAAATACTAAAACCAGCCCATCTGGTTTGCCAACAATGATGCCACAGTCAAAATCCAATTTTTTCCCCATTCTGATGGTTGATATGAACATTAACTGAAGCTCCTGACCCATATGATTTTATGCTTTCATTGCTGCCACACAATTGGCTGATTAGATAATTGCATGAATAAGTAGCTGCAAAGGTGTTCCTAATAAAGTGTCAGTAAGTGTACATGTAAAAAATATTGCGCTATATAGTAGCATAACCAAAACTGCTTTACAGTGACTATGAACAGCAATGTATTTGCCTGTAGCTTTGTTAATGTTACTTTTTATAAATAAACCTGGTTTCAACTAGTGTTAACCTAGTTTAAAAACAGCATGGTGGGAAGATGGGTGGAGGAAGCTTGAATGGCACATTACAAAACCGAAAACTCTCCATTATATAACTGTGTCCTAATTTTAAACCACTGTTGTCTTTTGACCATTGTTTCAAGTTATTTGTGTATTTCCCATAGCAACATGTATTGCTTAAATAGTGACATGTATGTTTGAGTATCCATGTCCAAAGCCTGCTACCACAATGACCAGTATTTATTTATTCATGCATGTTTTTAGTTTCTGTATGCTATCAGTCACTGCTGTTAACCTGAGACATCAGTCAAGCCAGTTTTTGCCCCATTTTTTTTTATCTACAGATTATCTTGTCTTTTTACGCAAGAATGAATAATTAGTGTATGGCAAGGGGAGTGTTATTGTATTGCAGGTAAAGTTCATTTTTTCATGTATGATTCATTAGATTATTGAAGTGAAGTATGATTTCGTAGACACTTGTTGGTAGATGGTAAAATCTGGCACAAACATGTTTGCAAGTCTGACGGTTGCTGTTATCTAAGGTTTTAAAACAGGAAGTGAATGTTAATGCTAAAGTCAAGGCTATGATTTTTAGGGCTTACAAAACACTTATAAAATTGACTTTTTCCTGAATCAGCCTCGAAGCAACTGACCTTGATGTAGCTAAATCTCAATGGCAGCACTAAACCTAATTGTAAATATGTATGTAAAACAACATTACTCAATGCCTAATATTTTATGAATGTTGACTAACTAACAACAGCTTAAAAAACGATTTTAGAGTTTAGTCGTATAGGTAGCCTTTTAGGTGGAAAAATACAGATATACACACACAGTAGACTGAGAAGGAGATATTGTGATTTTGTGGTACTTTGATGGAAAATGTTATACTGTACCTCCCACATGGAAACAGGTACTATACATGATACTGTTTAGTTAGTTTGTCATAAAATGTATTTTGCTGGAACACAAACTCTAAAAATTTTAAAAATGTCAAACTTATTTGTCATGTTTTATTGAGTGCAATAATTTATGAAGTCTAGTCCAAAACCGTGGCATTATTATCCAAGACTAGTTCAATAACAAGTCATCTGTAATTTCATACAGAAATAAAAATGTTTTATATTAACAATCCTGTTTGTTCACAGTTGTCTTGTCTTAAAATGGCCGTATAAAAACAGGAAATCTATTTGCGTAGGGCTTATTACCTCATAGAAAAAAAACGCCTTGCTACGCAAATCTAATGTTTTTATAGAACTCAAAATAAATTTTAAAAGGAAAGACGTCAAAGATCAACCGAGAGTATGTCGTCATGTATGATCCTCTTCAGATGGACTTTATTCTAGGCCACCAAGTTGACTCATTTTACCATATCAGGGTTTATCTGTTCAAAAACACGTCTCTGATTGCACATTAAAAGTTGAAGTGTGTATATTTGTTTTTGCATTTAAACATTTTATCATATTCCAGCTTAATATGCAAAGACAACTAGTATGCCATTCATAAATTGATTTCTCTAAAACTGTAATGCTGTGGCACTTAAAAACATTTCTCTGTTTGTTTAAGCATCTCAGGCCACGCCCACACTTGTACATTTTAGTTTGAAAACACTACGTTCTGACCTTCCGTTTTTGACAGCAAACTAAGCTTTTTGAAAATGCTCTCTCAAGTGGATAAATTTGAAAATGCAGTCTCCGCGTTGTAGTGTGGGCAGGGAAAATGGAGATATCTGGGAATGATGATGTATTTGTTGTGATGTGATACAGTCATGTGATCCATTCAACCCAGAACAATCAAGATGGCTTCACATGATATAATGGTGTTGTTGTGTCTACTATTCTCTTTGATATCGTTGTTAAAGATAAATGTTACTTTGTACAACCTTCACATTACATTGCTTCAAAGGCGAATTGCTGTCCGGCAAAGGAACACGAGAACAATTGAGTTTCAGACCGTAGATGGAACGGCGATTTTTCGCATGTGCGGTAAGGGGATTTAAGAGTTTTCATATGTTTCAGTGTGGATGAGAAACTTTTGAAAAACACTTGAAAATGGCAGTGTGGACGGAGTGTGTTTAAAAAATGAAAACACCATTTTCATATGTATCCAGATTAATGTGAATGTAGAATCAAACAACCTGACAAAGCAACACTGGCTCAACCAAAGGCACCATTTGGGCGGGACTGATTGTATGACAAAATGGCAGACAGGGGAAATGTTCGAAAAGCCTGAAAACAATAATTATTTTTGCAATTTCTTTTGGTGCCAGTAGTAGAATAGAAATTACACACTTCACTATTTGGTGCGCTACTCAATTAAATGTGTTACCAAAACTCACTTTGCTGGTTATATTTTAAGCTTCCTTTGAAATCAATGTTTGTTTTCTCTAAACACAGCGGCCCTGATCCCTGATACCCAAATTATTTGTTGAGTCACTGGCTCTGTTTGGATTGTTGAGAATGTTCGTATTTGTATCTTTTTATTCCTGGCCATATCCCATAAATAAATAAAAAAACATTGTAAACCATTCTAAGCTGGTTTCCTGGACGTGGCTTGGTCAGTTTGGTTCTGTTGGCTGGTTTTAGAATGGTTTTTGAGCACTTGTCAGCTGGTCTGCTGGTTTTAGTTTAAGCACTTTTTAGCTGGACAGGCTGGGAGTTCAGCTGAACAACCAACTAAAGCAGCTGAACACCAACATAGGCTGGTTTAAGCAGTTTTTTTTCATCATGGTTTTTGTTCATGCATTCAGAATGGGCCTGTGTATTAAACATGGCTGAAAATTAAACATTAATAAAAACATAAACACTTGGGCAATGTTAACGTGGCTGGTCACAGCCTTTCCTCCTGTGGAAAGCAGTGTCATTTTCATAGCTGTGCTATGTTGTTTTCTTGACCCACCCACGTCATGGTCTCTCCACTCACAATGGTGTGAAGATCACGGCGCACACAAAGTGCTGACCACAGCATCCTGCGCCCATTGTTGTATGCTGGCTGCAGAGTGTGTGAGCTGTGCAGAGGAGGCATTGCAGCATCTCAGGATCCGAAAATAACTTGCAGTGGGTGCATTGGTTTTCCTTAGACCAAATGTGCTGATGAACTTCCAGATTACATACTGTGTAAAGGTTTATGTTGCAAAAGCTGACCTTAAAGGTGACGTTTGCAATTTATGTGACAATAGCAGCACCAAATGGAAAAAAAAATTTAAATAAAAATAAAAGAACAAATGGTGGTTCACAGAGTATTAAATTAAATTACATTTGTGTATGCACCATTTGTGCTACAGACCTAAATCATTCCTCAAATTGTGTGGTTGTTTAGAACTTATGATTTTGCCTAGAAGATCATAAAACAGGCAAAAAATTCCAATAAATGTACAGTAAAGAAGGGGCCCAATCCATATCTAGGGATCAGAATATCATTAAGACTTGGGCCAATAAACAACCACCTAGCAAGAAATCACACAGAACACCTAGCAATCACATAATAACATCTTGGTAACTACCCACGACAACATTACTTTATGGTGGTGGCTTTTGACTTGGCAAGCACCACTTATGTTTTCTTTTGAAAATTAAAAAATCTTGTCATTTTTGTAATTTAATTGCAACAACTAGCTTGGCAAACAAACTGAACTGAAGAAATTATCTTTACTATTTTATATATATATATATATATATATATATATGTTAGGGTTTTGGTATTTCATAACACAAGGTGCATAACTGAAAGGTTAAATTAATGTAAATACAATGGGAAGTGCTTTCTGGCCTTTATGCCAGGGTTTCGACCTGTGGTGATGGCATGTTTCAATGACTATTGACTTTCAAATTACTTTAAGTTCAGTCATTAAGCTCTACATGGCACAAGCTGATAGGTCCTAAGAACGTGTTATTTTTAGGCAATTTGCTTGCATGGTGAAGCTGATACAGAAGGTCATTTGGCATGTAATCTGTTAGCTAATCAACTAGCGTACTCCCTATTTGTCTAGCATATAAATTGCCACAGTTATATGGAGATAGCTGATCTCACTGCAGTGTGCCACAAGAGTTTTCTCACTAAAAACCTTCTCCTCCTTAGCACCAATTGTCAAGATCTGCTTCACTGGAATTGTATGAATGTCTAATTGAGCAGCATGTCTTACATTCTCAGCACAGCATGTCTGTGTGCTCTAGCAGCTTGTCTAACATGTTATATCCATTCAAATACTTTATTATAATAATTAATTCTGAAAATTGTCATGACTCAACTATTATTTTCTCAAACTGTCGATTTACACAACACATGTACATTTTTCATGATCAAACAGAACTGAATTGCCTACCCCTGTAAATCCACATAGAAACCAATTTCTGACAGCCCTCTGTTCAAAACAGTGGGCCATGCTACTTGACGGTTGACCTAGTAAAACATTCAGATCTGCACTGTATAAGTTTATAACTTCCTGCATGAAAGTTTCTAAAGCCTCTATTAAATTTAGATCACTATACCCAGCACTGATCTTGCAAGACAAAATAAGGAAATCTGTGTCTTGGATATCAATAATTTCATTGTTCATCATATCCTATTCGAAATATGTTCCTATTTTAACCTTAAAAAGGAATGTGAGACTTTCTCTGGAAATAACTATAATAATGGAAATAACTAATTGATTGTCACAGGAACTATTGTGACAGTTTCCATCTGTTATTGTCCAAAATACGAATGCCAGTGTCAGTGATTTTGTTCTGAAATTTACTGTAAAAGACCACATGTAATCAACATTGGAGTTTTGTGGTCTTCAGTCCATGTCCTTTAGCTTTGAAGCCTTAAAAATATTGATGACTCATCTTGAACTACAGAGATTTTGTCCAATCAAATGTTCTTTAAAATGAGAATGTCCCTCCTCCAATGCAACTTTCTAGCAATTTGCAAATCATGTTTTTCATCAACTATTTTAGAAAGAACCTTTTGAAATGTCCCACGCAAACTTTCTGTTTCATCATATACGTCAACACAGGAAAAGAGATTTCATGGGGTGTTTAAAGTGCCTATTGGCAGTACAGATCTGGAAATGTCCATTGTACTGGACAAAAGACAGCAGTATATATTTCAACCAGCAGAACATTCAGTGGAAGTCAGTAAATGGAAAGAGAGAACAATGATTTGAAGGAGAAGAGAACTTAATATCTTTATTGCCAAGATATTCTGTGCTGCCGTGGGACTAATTCTTTTCCTGCTCCCATGTTTAGTGTGAGTGGCTTTACCTCAGCAATGTCTCTCTACCATTGGTTTGTTTATAAAAAAGCACATTCAGAAGCCTGCCAGCACAAGAAACATATTTTCATTTTTTTTCTGCACTTTTCTCCCAAATTTGGAATGCCGAATATGCTCTAAGTCCTCGTGGTGGCCTAGTGACTCACCTCAATCCAGGTGGTAAAGGACGAATCTCAGTTGCCTTCGCATCTGAGACGTCAATCTACGCTTCTTATCACATGGCTTGTTGAGCATGTTACCACAGAAACATAGTGCTTGTGGAGGATTCACGCTATTCTCCGTGACATCCACGACACACCACGTGCCAGAGAGAGAGAGAGAGAGAGAGAGAGAGAGAGAGAGAGAGAGAGAGAGAGAGAGAGAGAGAGAGAGAGAGAGAGAGAGAGAGAGAGAGAGAGAGAGAGAGAGAGAGAGAGAGACACATTATAGCGACCACAAGGAGGTTGTAGCGGAGCAGAACTGCGCACTGCCCCTTTAAGAATCCACCACCACCAACTAAAATGGCTGCTCGTTAGATTACCAGGTGTCAACAATAAAGGCAACAATTAAGGTAACAGGGAAGATGTTGTTCATGGTAATGAGAGATTTGCGACTGGGGTGAGGTGAAGTGAAGTTGAGGTGTGCCTAGCTGAGTAAGGAGAAATAAAGTTTGTTTTTGTGTACGGTGATGTGGAATAGGAACACAATCGGAGAAGAGAGGAAGAAACCACAAAGGGACAAATCTGACAGTGCTTATCACCAGAGAGTGAGGCCTGGATTTTTTCATATCCGTTGATTGCATTTCTTGAGTGAAACTGGAGTGGCATGAGTTCAGAGAATCTTAAGTTGCTGAAGAGCTACATGGTCAAGGTGTGACGGTAAAATAAAGGACTATATTGGAAGCGCCAGGTGATTCCTTGATTGTTCTGACCTACCTTTATTCCCTTGTGTTTGCATCTTGCAGCATTGCCCACAGCCACCAGACAGGTACATGCAAACTCTCCGTGAACCAGCGTGCACCATCCACAAACTTTCCTGCCTTAACTCTCTCATACATTTACACACACACACACACACACACACACACACACACACACACACACACCTTTTACCTATTACCTTTAATAATTATTGTTGGATGGTTTGTTATGTTGGGATTTATGTATTTGATTATTGCTGGTATTTTGTTTGAGTATTTGACTCCTTGCCTTTGTTTACTGTTTTCTTTATGATATTTGAATAATACACTTATTCTTTGAAATTTGATACACTGTTATTTTGTGTTTGTTTTATTGCATGTAATTGGTGGCTTTTAGAGCTATCTTGGACAAAGTATCCATATTGATGGGCCTAAACCAGTCAGGCATCCGAATTTTGACTTAAAATTATTCATTTAAATTTAGTACAGGGGCTGCCACCATTACAAGGTTACCCCATGTGACTCTACACTCCCTAGCAACTGGGCCAGTTTGGTTGTTTAGGAGACCTGGCTGGAATCACTCAGCATGCCCTGGATGCGAAATCGTGACTCCAGGGGTGGTAGTCAGCGTCTTTACTCGCTGAGCTACCCAGGCCCCCGTAAGATTTATTAGAGATTTCTTCCAAACCAATGTTCTTCTTTTCAATGCCATCCTCGATTTACATAGCCATTTACACTGAGATTAGACCTTGAAGTGCCTTTTTAATAACATACTTAAAGTTATTAAAAATACTGTAAGAACATCACAAGGCAAAACTGAGAAGTTTTGAGCCATCATCAAGTCTTTGACTTGGCTTGAATATTTGACTGCACAATATGAAGTTTATTCACAAGAGTGGGAGTTTTATTTGTTTATTATAAAGCTCTAATTTATAGAAAATACATTTTCTGCCAGTTTTCCTTGTGTTCCTTCTCTGGTGGGGAATTATATAGTTGAAAAGTGCGACTTTGGTCCACGGCCCACATTCCCACATGTCAGTAATCCCACTATTCCGCCAGCCTCGTAAAATTTTGACCTCCATAAGGATAATGGGGTGGGATATGGAACGTGGGTTCCCCTTGATCGTTTTCGCATTTATCCCGACTGCACCGTAGTTACTCCACTGGATGGAGTAAAATGTAATACTATGGACAGTAAATGAGTGTATCAGTTTTCACAAAACATGATTTTGACTATCTTTTGACAAAATGGTGTCAAGGGAATTATGTTTTACTTTTGTGTATACAAAAGTGAACACAGTCACAGAAAGATATTGGATACGCAAAGTCTAAAAATTTAACATTACAAAATGAAACTTATGTCATTACTTACTCATGCTGTTTTAAACCTATATGACTTTCTTTTTTTCCTCTGTGGAACATAAAAGAAGATATTTTGCAGAATGCCCAATCTGTTCTTTTACATATAATTAAAGTGGATGTACGTCAAACAAGATTTTCATAGATTAACATCTTAAATGCTGGTTTTTCTCAAACAAAGCTATTGCATGACTTTAGAAGACTTGAAATATTGCACACAGTTGGACTTTTATGGTACATTAACAGCAATTTTTGTCCTTTTAGAGCTTGGCAGTCCCTGATCTTTATCCAATTTCATTTGGAAAAGAAAAGCTTGTACATTCGGCTAAATTTCTCCTTTCGTGCTCCATGCAAGAGAGAAAGTCAAATGGGTTTGAACAACAAAAAGGTAAATAATCAGGCACACATTAACGTCTTACGGTCATCCACCACAAATTTCTCCATCGGCGACATTTACAGGAGGAGCGCAAATGCATTCAGCAGGAGACGGTGCGGAGACGGTGGCAGTGCACAACAGGAAAAGCCATCCGTGTAGCAGTCTTCATAGAGTAACAACTTTGTTACTGCAGAACGGTGATCCCCAGGGCCTCGTGGTACCTTAATAAGGGCCTGTAAATAATAATAGAATTTTTATTTCTGAGTGAATGTTCCCTTTAAAATACATAAAATATTACTCTTGTTTTTTTTTCTGCAATCACTCACAAAGTCTTTGAATGTGTCTAAACCATATTTTCTGTGTATTTGAAAATGTAACCACAGCTTGTCTCGCTATGCAATTATGTTGAGAGACAAAAAGACCTCAAATGTCAAGAGAGTTCAACAACATGGTTGAGTCATTTCAGTATTCACTTTCGTGCAGATAGATAGAGAGGGGCATTGTGTGTCTGCCCCCATGAAAGGGACTTTAAGCACAGCGGATGTCTGCTACATATCTGAATCACTCTGTCCCCCATTCCACTGAATCCATCTATCTGAAAAGTGGGTTAAAATAGAAATACATTTAAACAGTATACAGTGTAGGTAAATTCACCATTTACTGTAAAAGAATGAAAGTGTCTTAAACTACTGTCTTTCTGCCATAAAGGAGCATGCCATATAATGTTCACGTTAAATACATTACACTACATGTAAATATGTAGTTGCCTAAAATCTTATATAATCTTGCATTCAAAACTGTCAAATTACAGAGACAAAAAGTAGGGGATCAGTTAGGAGGAATATGTGTTTAACTGAATTGTGTTCATGTCTTTTGATGTTTGCTTTTACAAAATCAAGATCTTCCTTATTGTCGTATGATAACATCGCTTTTGAATATGTCCTCCATTTTCAGAGTAGAATTTGCTGCTTTTAACTTTTCACAACAGAGATATTAAACTTTAAAGTAATAGGCTACTTTACAATTCCTTTTCAAGAAGAATATTTATTCTGCCTTTCATGTACAGTATGAAAAAATGTACAGGTGACCTAGATCATATCCTCCAGTGGTTGTTAGTAGGGGTTCTTTGTTCCATGTGGGGGCTTGTTTTTGAATCTAAAAATAACCTCAAGGGTGAGTGATTTCCATCCAGTTAAAGACGAAGTGTTGATGGGGAAATTTAAAGATTAAAGGATTCAAAAAAATACCTAAACTTTTTACAGGTACGTCAGAAATTACATCATTGTTTAAAAAAAAACACAAATAAAAATAAAAAAAACTTGATGCTTCTCATATGAAGCATCTACCCTATTGTGTTAAATAGTATCTCAAAGCATATCAATATTGCCATGTTTTCAGTATTACTCAAAAGTAATGTTTTTATACTGTCTGATTCATCACCCATGCGTGACTATATTTCACATTGTGAGTTATGTCAGAGTGAAAGTACAGTCAAATTGGCACCAGCAATCAATGAATATTTCAGTTTACTTAATTAACATTTTCTAAAGCAACACAATTCTAGAACATTTTGCCACAACTTTTATTCATTGCGTTCTATAGATTTGTAAAATGTAACTTAACTGAATCTATTTGACTTGGGACTACATAAATACTTTTCCCCATCTGTCGCTCACTTCGATGTCGTGTCGAAGAAGCGACACTAGGGGTCTCTCTTGAGTGCCGAATATGCCTCTGATCTATGAAAAAAGGCCAATGAGAGTTGGCGAACAGTATTTGCATACCCTGCCCCCAGATACGGATATAAAGGCGAGGGAAATACGCTCGTTCATTCAGTAATTTTCTTCAGAGCCGATGGTCGTGTATGCAGCCAGCTGCGAGTGACACAAGTGTTTCCTGCTTCTATCCTCTGATGCTCTGCTTTGCTGTTGGATCTACGGCGCACTTCAGCGACTTTTCTCTTCCCTACATGGCGTGTGGTTTGCCCCTGTGCACTTCGACAGCGCAGAGTTAAGAGTTTTCCTATAAAGAGTCATTTTCTCTGTAAAAGAGTTTAATTCTCTGAAAGAGCAATACACAGCGGTGTTGAACATCCTTTTCAGGACGCGTCTTTTTAAAGGTGCCATTCAACCCCTGTGTAGTTCCTGGATGCGGTAGAGTGCTCTCCACTTCAGACGGCCACAGGCGCTGTCTCGTGTGTCTGGGCTCCGATCACACAGAGGCAGTCATGCTCACTGCGATAGCATGACCATGGCAACGTTGTGGTCACGGCGCGGCTAGTTGACCCCCGTCCATGCTCGAGGCAACGGCGACTTGCCTCCGGGCCGGTCTGCCTAATCTCTGGAGCTCGAGTTGGATGAGCTCGCCACTCCACCGGAGAGCGCGGCGTCTGACGCTGACGCCTCCCCTGGGCTGCCGCCTTCGGGCCAGCACGCCCAGGCTGAGGCTGATGCGCAGATGTCCGACATGCTTGCCCGGGCCGCCGTCAGTGTGGGGTTGGATTGGAACCTCCATCCTCCCCACACCCGTCACGGCTGGATGACTGGTTCCTGGGGTCTGGGCGCCGCTCACAGCCACGCACCCCCCCCCGGTCCCGTTTTTCCCAGAAGTGCATGCCCCGCTTTCCCTTCGTCAAAAGCCCTGCTCGTCCGCTCTCACTACCCTCGACAGCGGAACAGCCCACGGGTATACGGCGATTTTCCCCAGGTGGATAGGGCCGTTGCGCTCCATTTATGTCCCGGTAACCCTACCACCTGGCGCGGGTGCCCTATACTCCCTTCCAAGGCCTGTAGGACGACATCCTCGTTGAACACCAAAGCCTACAGCACCGCGGGACAGGCCGCTTCCGCCTTGCACTCCATGGCCATGCTGCAAGACCACCAGGCTAAGGCGCTCAGGGATCTGCACTAGCCCTGACCCTGATGTGCTGCAGGAACTGCGCTCAGTGACCGACCTCCCCCTCAGAGCCACGAAGGTCACTGCGCAGGCACTCGGGCAGGTGATGGCCACCCTTGTGGTCCAGGAACGTCATCAATGGCTCAACCTGGTCGAGATGCGTGAGGCCGACAAAGCTTGCTTCCTCGACGCCCCTGTCTCCCAGTTTGACCTCTTTGGCGACACCGTCGAGGACTTCGCCCAGCAGTTCTCTGCGGTGAAAAAGCAGACGGAGGCCATCTCACATATCCTGCCGCCACGGCCACTGCCCCGTCTGCTCGCCGAGGGCGTCCCCCTGCGGCCAAGAAATCTGCTCCGCCTCAACCCGGGCCCAGCTCTCAGCCCCAGCGTCGAGCACACCGCAGGAAGCAGACGCCCCCCGTCTCTCGGACCACCTCGAGAACCCAGGCGCTCCCATGTCTCTTGGTCACCTGGCCCACAAATGCCGTTCTCACTGCGTTTGATGGCCAGGCGTATCAGTACAAAGTCCTCCCATTCGGCCAGTCTCTGTCCCATCGCATCTTCACGAAAGTCGCAGAGGCAGCTCTTGCCCCGCTCCAAGAAGCCGGCATACGCATACTCAATTACCTCGACGACTGGCTTATTCTGGCCCACTCGCGAGAGTTACTATGCGCTCACAGAGACCAGGTGCTCAGGTACCTCAGCCGTTTGGGGCTCCTGGTCAACTGGGAAAAGAGCAAGCTTACTCCAGTCCAGAGCATCACTTTTCTCGGTATGGAGTTAGACTCGATCTCAATGTCAGCATGTCTCACCAATGAGCATGCCCAGTCAGTGTTGAGGTGCCTCGACGCCTTCAGGCCAGGCACAACGGTCCCCTTAAAACTTTTCCAGAGGCTCCTGGGGCATATGGCGTCCTCCGAGGTGGTCGCGCTGCTGGGGTTGAGGCATATAAGACCGCTTCAACACTGGCTTCAGACCCAAGTCCCGAGACGAGCATGGCGTCACGGCACGCACCGTGTGACAATCACCTCCGACTGCCGCCAAACATTCAAAACCTGGACAGACCTCTGTTTCTTACGGGCAGGAGTACCCTTACAGCAGGTGTCCCGATGGGTCCTGGTCACGACCGACGCCTCCAGATCGGGTTGGTGCGCCGTTTGCAATGGGCGTACAGCAGCAGGCCATTGGAAAGGGGCCCAGCTGCGTTGGCTCATCAACTGCCTCGAGTTGTTGACCGTCCTTTTGGCCCTGCAGAAGTTTCTCCCATTAGTTCGAGACAAACATATCCTGATCAGGTCGGACAGCACCACTGCGGTGGCGTACATAAATCGCCAAGGCGGCGTATGCTCCCGCGAAATGTCACAATTCACCCGTCGTCTCCTCCTTTGGAGCCAGCAGTGACTCAAGTCACTCACATCCCTGGCAACCTCAATGTGATAGTGGATGCGCTGTCACGACAACGCTTGCCTGGCGGAGAGTGGAGGCTTCACCCCCAGTCGGTTCAGCTGATCTGGGGACGGTTCGGCAAGGCCCAGGTAGACCTGTTTGCCTCTTGAGAGACCACTCTGGTACGCCCACTCAGAGGCTCCCCTCGGGGCAGATGCACTGGCACACTGCTGGCCAGTGGGGCTGCACAAGTACGCATTTCCCCCAGTGAGGCTTCTTGCACAGGTGCTGTGCAAGGTCAGGGAGGATGAGGAACAAGTCACTCTTGTGGCTCCTTACTGGCCCACCCGGGCTTGGTTTCCGGGCCTTGTACTTCTCGCAACAGCCCCTCCCTGGCAAATTCCCCTGAGGAAAGACCTAATCCAGACCTTTGGAACCTCCACGTCTGGTCCCTGGACGGGACGCGGAAGATCTAGCTGGTCTACCACCCACGGTCATAGCCACGATCAACCAAGCCAGAGCCCCTTCTAGCAGGCAACTCTACGCCCTGAAATGGCATCTGTTCCTGAATTGGTGTTCTTCCCGGGCAGAAGACCCACAGATGTGCGCAGTTAGGTCAGTGCTCCTGTTCCTACAGGAGAGGTTTGAGGGGAGGCTGTCCCCTTCCACCTTGAAGGTGTATGTTTCCTCTATCGCAGCTCACCACGACCCAGTAGACGGCAAGTCCCTGGGTAAGCACGACTTAATCGTCAGGTTCCTGAGAGGTGTCCGGAGGCTAAATCCCTCCCGGCCAGGCCTGTTCCCCTCCTGGGGTCACTCGGTGGTCCTCGCCGGTCTTCAGAGATCCCCCTTCGAGCCGCTAGAATCAGCTGGACTCCGGGCCCTCTCCCTAAGGACAGCCCTGCTGATCGCGCTCGCCTCCATCAAGAGGGTCGGGGACCTGCAAGCGTTCTCTACTAACAACACTTGCCTGGAGTTCGGTCCGGCAGACACATATGTGATCCTAAGACCTCGACCAGGCTATGTGTCCAAGGTTCCTACGACCCCCTTCAGGGACCAGGTAGTGAAGCTGCAAGCGCTGCCCCGGGAGCAGGCAGACCCAGCCTTTTCATTGCTGTGTCCGGTGCTTGCTTTGCGTACCTATATGGACCGCACACAGAGCTTTAGATGTTCTGAGCAGCTCTTTGTCTGCTTTGGTGGACAGCGGAAAGGGAACGCTGTCATCAAACAGAGGCTATCCCACTGGGTCATTGACACCATCGCTTTGGCCTATCACACCCAGGCTGGGCAGGATCTAGCACATTCGACGAGAAGTGTGGCATCCTCGTGGGCACTGGCCAACGGCACTTCCCTAGCAGACATCTGCAGAGCAGTGGGCTGGGCAACACCCAATACCTTTTATGAGATTTTACAATCTCAGGGTTGAGTCGGTCTCGTCCCATGTTCTCTCAGGTCTGAGCACGTAGAACTTGGGAATACGGAACACCTCTCCACTGAGGTGATCACATGCGCTCTTTTCACCCAGGAGAGTCCACTAAACTCGCGCTCACTCGATGTTCTTCCTCCCTAGCCCTCTGGTCTTCAAATTCAGAGGAATTCCCCGACCAGACCCACTACAGGTACTAATTACTCTGTACTGGAATAGGTGCTCCACAGGATGGGCCTTCATGGATTAATCCCCCTGTGTGTATTTTCCGCAGTATGGTCCCCTTACTGGTGGATCCACGTCTCCCTTGGGCAGTCCCCGCTGCCCCCTGGTTGCCGTATTTGTAGCAACTCCTCCCTCACAGCAGGTAGGATCTACCACTGCACCATTTTCACATGTGGCCTGGAAATCCAAGTGACCTATTTTGCCACACTTTACCTCCCCCCAGCCTGGGCAGGTGGTGATGTCTGTGGGGTATTTTCTCCTTGAAAGAATAGGAGTTGGAAAAGAATGCCTTCTCCGATGCGTGTTATAGCGTTAAAATGGCCCCAAGTACAGACAGACAGCACACTGGAGGTTAATTCATTCACTTATCTCTCAATGCAGCTAAGTGTATTCACTCCTAAAATCCGACCAAATGTTTATCATGTTAATTTTATTTTAACATGGTTGACTGTGATTAGATGATGCTGGACAATACTTTGGATAATAATTATTTAATCAGCTTTACAGAAAATCTCTCTAAATGTCTCTAACGACTCAATATGAATAACCAACACTCCTGGATAAATAAAAAATTTGATGAAATAAATCTGACATTCTATAGCTTAGTGTTATTTAACATTTCACAACTCATTTCAAAGACTGTGTGCTAGGTAGGAGGTGACCTTTGAAGGCTGCAGCATACTGAGTGTTCTCCTTTAAACAAGTATCATTTAAACGAGATGGCCTTCGTAGGACAAACGGAAATAGAACGTAACATGATTGCTATGACAGCACGCCACTTTCACAAGCGCAAGTGCTTTGAGTGAGAAAGTAACAAGTCCCTTTGGAAGGGAATGTTATAATGATGTAGAGAGAAACGAAAATAGATTTTACAGGCATTCTTTTAGTCTATAATACTTTATTTTAATTAGATATTATGATAATTACACATTATATACTCTGCTCCCATCTACTGAGGTACTTGAACTTGGGAATTAACATTACTTGCGTTTGAACATCATATTTCAATCAAATTGGCATAATTTTATTTAGAAAAATTATGTCCACTTCCGTTGGGGTACAAGGGGTACACCTCATGCATCCTTCGAATTCCCGAGAAAGGTCGCATTTTCTTTTCTGAAACGAGACAAATGTGACCTTCGGAGGACGCAGCCTTTCAAACATAACACAGCCATAGTCTCGTAGTCCACATATGTGTACATCAGTTTTTAGGAAAACTATTAACTACTTTTTGCTTGTATATTAGCTGCTTCTAGTTAAAAGAGGCAAATGGAAAATGCACATAGAATATTGCGGGAGTCTCAGGAGGTGAAAAAGATTCTGATTTTCAAAAAAATGCATTAAGTACATTTTGATTAGACCTTTTTATTTTCAATATACATTTTTAAAAGAGGGTGACACATTAGTTGTTACTGATGATCTTGATGTGGTTTTACTTTATGATGTTCAATTCTTCAGCTGTTTGAAGCCTAATCCTCAGGTTCATTTAGAATTTTAAAACATGCTAAGATGCATTGGCTGTTTGCATTTACATATACACTTTAAAAGAACTGACTAAAAACATACTAATTAAATGAGTAAATTGTATTATGCCTATTCTCAGTGCTAATAAATGTTAGTTAACCATAAGTTAGTAGCCTATAGCTTTGTTATGGTATAATACATTTAGTGCTAGGGAGAAAGTGCTTTTAAGCAAGACTAAACAGTCAGTATATTGTGTAGAGTTAAGACAACTGGCCCAGCTGAAAACTAATGGTACATTCCAGTGAAAATAGTCAAACCAGAACCATTCATTCCGGCATTACATTTCATTGCCTTTTAACTGGGCCTATGACAGGCCTCCCAAGAGTGAAAACCATCACTGCTGTTTTTTTGGATATTAGATTTAATGCTTGGAAGCAAGCTGTAAAATCCTTCTCTAGCTGTATTGTTCAAACTCAAACATATTTTAAATTCCCCTAAGTGAGCGAGTCTCAGAAACAAAAATAAATCTGTAAAATGAAAGAGTTGGCTCTTTAATTCAGTGCTCTTTTAACTTCCCTGGTTACCTCTTTAGTGAGGTGTGTTGTGTTGACATTGGATCAGGTTTTGTCATTACAGGTGCTACAGGTCACACATTGTATCTGACCATGGCTGACAGTTAAGTGGTAAAAATCTGATTTTTTTTCACCCCACAAGGTTTCCTGAGCCAGAGAGTGCAGGGCGTTGCTCCGGTACACTTCCTCACCTTGCATATTCCCTCTTCTCTTTTACACATTTCACATAGTTTTCTTAAAAAATATTTAAACTGCCTAATAGTGCGGTTATGATATAATTTAAGAAAGTAGTGAAAACATTATGTTTGATTGTACACTAAGGTATGCTGGCTGACAAACATGATTTCAAAGCTGAGTTTTATGGAAATTATGACAATTGCCACAAAATTGAATTAAAGTTGCCATTTTCATTAACAGAAAGTGGAAAGATTATTATGCATTAGCACAGAGACATCAAAACCATTACAGGAAGTTAAAAATGCTTCTTCAAATCATCAAAGAGCACCTTTCATAGGAAAACAAATGTCAAACATGCCAAGATATATTTGATGGCTGTTTGCTTATACATTTCCATAAAGAAAGAACTGACTGAAAACATATTTGTTATATAAGCAAATGTTTATTATGTCTGTACCAAGTGCCGTATAACAGATTTAGTGTTGTTGGCCGTCTTCTCCTTCTCTCAACCATTTCACATTGTTTTCTCATAAAATTAAGAGGGTCTACATTCTGTTTGAGACACTCTAGACCAGAGGTTTTCCAACCAGGTGTTAGAGGGTCCATAGAAAGTGAAAAAAGTAAATAAATACATACATATAAAACATATATTTATTGAATCAGACATTATTATTGTTTTATTCTGGTTGGAAGACTGGTTGGAAATCAAGAGATTCATCTTGAATATTTTATTATTATTTTTTTTATTTTAAAAACAATGTAAAGATAAAAAAAACCCCAGAAATATTGTTTTTAAAATTACTATTTATCAAATGATCATATTTTTGGGGTCCTTGGGGTAACATATTCATTTAAGTTGACATTTGTCACATTTCATAAGCAAACAAATATCATGAATTTTCTTCAGTTGTATTTGTGTTTTGTTTTTTAAAATTGTGCTTTAATTTACTCCGTTGTGTTTCACTGAAAAGCAGTTGTTATACCCTAACAACAAAATTGACATTTTTAGTGTGTAGATGACAGGAAAATAAACCCTCATAGTCAACAGAGCCCACACACAACAATCTTCATTAAAGCTTACAGGGGAACAGGTGTATGTATTGAGATGCAGAGGAAACATGCCTACCACAACTTAGGTATGCAGACACAGAAGATTCAGTTGACTAATGAATAAAATTACATTAAATTCAAGTGCTGTGGCAAAAGTGGATTAGAATTTATATTTTAGAGAGTAAAGACTGAATCTCCAAAATCCTCAATATTATTATGGACATTCTTTTCCACCATATATGACTCTTGAAATACAGCCAAGCAACAATTGTAGTACGTCATCAATGGCACATTTTGTGGTTAAATGTCACCTCAAGTGCTGTTTTTGTAGTCAGAGATGTGAAAACTGAAGCTGAGCGTACAGTACTTGCAGGAAATTAGTCAATTCACTTTTTTCTCACAGTACTGTTTATAAAGGAGATCAGTCTGACATATACTATGGTTCAGATGTTTAATTACATCTTGGAAGGATTAAATCATCTTTTACTTGCTTTCAAACTTATTCAAATAACTTGTGAACAACTATTTGAATCTCACCCCCTAAAATTTGTAAAGAAATGGAAGTTTATGCACAATTCAGTTCAATGTCTCTTCACTTCAATGCATCACTGTGGCAAGTAAAAACTCCCTAATATGCACAGTCCTTGTATGTTTTGCCTGGACATCTCCTTTAGGAGGCAAACAGCAAGTTTGGAAGGTAGCAGAAAATTGCATAGCAAAGCAATGTAGACAGTCAGCAGTTTTGGATTCAACTTGACAAATGCTTCTTATGGAAACAACAAAGCATATCAATGCAGCCATTAGTTTGTTAGTAAAATCCCACGTGGCTTGCTGTGACATATAGCTTCCAATATCATATTACCGCAAGGAACGAGGAAAAAACAACAAATGACAGGTGACAGCTATTGCATGTAAATTCGCTCCTGAAAGTTTTGAACTCTTACCCTTAGTTTCTTGGCCTGTCACACATCAAACCATTATGATATACATTCCTTGTTTTCAACCACAGGTGTAGAGAATATCTACATATTCGTAAGGCATGAGTCATACAGGCATCACTTAACTCTTTGAGCACTTCCTGGCAGTTGGACTAGGGGTAAGCCCTGTTACTAACAGAGGATGAATCAGAAAATGGTCACATGGTAGGCCGTTTTCATTAGGATGACCTGATAAATGTCTTTTTCTCAACCTAAAGAGCACAGGGAAGTTAGCATTTTGGTAAGATGGGAATCCACTTCTGTCTGATAATGATTGTGAATGTGAAGGATGGTTGATCTATAGTTTGAACAAGGGATGAATACAGTAATTTGATTATTGCGACGTATATGTACATGTATATAATTACTACATGTTTGTGATCATGAGTAGTGTAAATCAAGGCAACAGTGGATACACTGACCTTCATAGGGTCTCATGATGGATGGCCACTTTAGGATAAAAAGTTAAAATGGAACTGCAGTTAGAAGGCCATCTAGAGGTGACTGAATTTAATGTATCATACTTATTGATCTCTTGGGCATATTTCTGAGATATCTTGGGCATTCTAAATTCTATCATGTTTATGTAAATTCTATCATCTTTTTATATTTTAGCATTTATGACTTTCTCAACATTGCTACAGTGTTGCTACAGGAAAGTACTACACAGTGCACTATGAAAGAAAATTAACAAAAAACAAAACAAAACAAAAGACTCAGCTCTGGCCCTATTAAATGTATCAGGTATGTATATGCTATCTTGTATAGTTTTAGAAAAAAAAAATCAAATAAAACAAACAAAAGCAAACATAAAAAGAAAAACAGTCTGCAGTGGCCCTATTAAATCCATCAGGCATGTATTTGTAGAAAGAAAGAAAGAAAGAAAGAAAGAAAGAAAGACATTTCCAAGAAGTAATACGCAATACTGTTACAGCTAAACATAAATTCCTGTGATGAAGTGATCTGTGGCTCCCTCAGTAAAATGCTGGGAAACTCATTCTAGTGATCAGATATGTCTGTTACTCAACCTACTTAGATATACCTGTAGAAGACGCTGGGTTTCTAATCAACCTATATATTTCACATTTCTCATCACAACAGGGAGGTTTGTGAGAAAGAGGCAATCTGGCACTGTTCTTTGGGACTGTCAGAATTCCCCATATACTTTTACCATCTCAGCATTACCACAAATGTCTATCATCATCATCGCATATCCCAGACTGTCTATCATGTCTAATGAACTAAAATGTGTATTGTAGTATATATATTCACAGAACGATTGTATCAGAAAGTCAAAACTTAGGAACGTTAGAAAATATAAAGATATTTTTTGCTCAAAAAGGAAAATTCTGTCATTATTTACTCACCCATATTTTGTTCCAATGTATGGCTTTCTTTCTTGAAACCCATTAGGGGACGTTAAGCAGAAGGTTAGGGACTGACAGCCTTAGACACGGTTCACTTTAAGAGGCATCTTTTTTCTGTACAATGTAAATGTTAATGTAAATACGTGTGACTATGATGTCAGAATTGTCATTTTTGTGTGAACTAACCCTTTAAGTGTGTAACATAAAACAGAAAATTGTTTAGCACAACACACAAACTGCTATAATACTGTCTTGTCCTATAAGTAGACATTACAATAAGAACACAGCAGAGCACTTTTTTACTCAACACAAACAAGGGCAATTTAAGTGCTTTCTCTGGTTTTTCCATCCGGCTGCACAATGTAAATGATTCTCTATCTTCTCATAATTTCTACTTACTCAGTCTCTGACATCATCAGTAACGCAAACCATTTCAGCAGATTTGATGAGGTCACATGTGAACATTTCATTTCAGCACACCAAATGAGTGTATACGTTCTCAGGAATCTATGAAACAGCTGCACACTGTCATTTACCATACATTGTGCCCACATTTACCAAAAATGTATATGAGATTTATGAGGGCCCAAGCAAGAGTTTCACTATGTTACAGTCACTCTACATAACTCTAAGAGATGCTATATAAATCAACTTTTATTTATTATTATGTTTTATCTGCTTTAAAGTACTGTACAGAAGACATATGTACTTAATACACACATATACCGTACATACATATGGAGGAAGATAAAATAAAATAAAAGAATAAAAATAAAAGAATAAAAATAATATATATATATATATATATATATATATATATATATATATATATATATATATATATATATATATATATATATATATATATATATATTACAGAAAAAGACATTACAATGCAAAAATATAAATTAAAATAAAAAGAATGAAATTACATTTGAATGTAGATAAGTGATATTTTTACCACTGTTTGTCTCTTGTAAGTTTCTTTAATGTCTTGTGAAAAGTGTTGTTGTGTTAAGTTGGAAATATCTTGCTCAGAGTCTTTAGAGCCGGAAGTCAAACCATGTCACTTCTGATGAATGCTTCCAATGTAAACATCAGCAGGCCTGTTGGAACAATGTCAAACAACCAACATGATTTCATCATAGTCTTCCATGCCTCTGTGACTTGTGGTTTTAATGTTGTGAACCTGTGCTTGTATGTGTACGTTTGTGAAACAGTGCAGAGGACCTTCCAGGAAATAAGAGCAGATACATCACATTTCACTGTGAGTCATCCGTCCACAAGTGTTCTCTGCTTTGTATTGAGACTACTGAATTACCTCTGAAGATATTTGAATTTTGTAATGCAGATTTTTCTAGAACGGAATTAAACGCAATTGGCTTACACTCCACAAAATTGGCTTACGTTCAGTGCAACTGACTGCAATCCTGTCTACCTAAACTGCCAGGATCCAAAATTACACTTGGTAAGCAGCAAATGGGAGTAAAATGTCTTTGATGAATAAATAAAATGTTTCTCACCAGTGGCCGATAATCTTAGTAGGAATTTCAACACCATAAACTGCGCTTTTAGTCACAAATATGCAAATAAGAACTGTTAAATAACCACAACGTCATATAGGTATTAAAATATAGTTTTGATAAAAATAATGCAATATAGAGATTCTTTTCTGGTGAGAAACATTTATGGCCTGTAAATATTCAAATTTTCGGCAGGTGTGGAAATAAGTTAATTGTGCAGCCTGTAAACCGTAATCAGATCAGTGGCTTCTGTCAGGCCATTGTGCATTCATTGACCTTTGCATTTTGGTGCAAGCATGCATGGCAAGCTATTACTTTTACCTGTCAACAGCAACCTTAGTAAAACATGGAGCCATTCAAGGTCTTTTAAACCATTTAAATCCTGATTTCCTCTCAAATGAAGGGAAAAAACATGGTGTCAAAGAGACAGCTAAAGGGTCATGTTTAAAATGGCTTCAATGTCAAATAGATGCTTTATTTGTTGCTGCATGGGGCCTGAGGTTGCTGTTAAATGAGAGAATGGCATACCAGAGTTAAGCATTAGAGGGCAATAACACTCCTCATCCATTGGGGAAAACAATTCTTTGCCCCAGGGATTTCCACTGCAGAAATGTATGACAGGCTTAAGTTACTAAATAATTATGTCTATAGGAGGGCAGATGTTCCAGGGGAATGATAAACAATCAGCCATAAGTGAAAGTACTGGCTTTTAAAATGTTATGAGAAAAAAATCTGGCAATTATTTGCACATTTCCACATGGTTTGATATTTTGTTATTTAAAATCCCTTAAACTCTGGTGCATTTTTACATTTACATTTACTCATTTGGCAGACACTTTTATCCAAAGCAACTTACAAAAGAGGAAAACATAAGCAAATCATCTTTTGAGCAAATCATCATTTGGGCTGGCGCAAATTTAAAAGCTCACCATTCACACATACTGTGGACTAATTGCAAAAAAATGGCAAAACACCTGCCAAATAAAAGAAGGAATCCAATTAATAATGATAAATATTGTATATGTTTACAATCTTATGATGAACAGAAAAAAAATAAACATTTTGTAAGCTTGTTATTCTGGTTCTGTTCACTCTATATCCCTTTATGCTTATTTTTCTCACTATATAGCTGCAAGTACCAGGATTTTGTTTTCACCTTCTACTACAAAATGCAGATCTGAAATATAGGTGGCGCTCTAACACATTTTAGCCCTCACAGATGTGGACGCCCATAGACATTCAGTCTAATTTTCAGTTCATGCACAACCCCCAGTTACTGCCTCTGAATGGACTAGAAGCTCAATCATTAAAAATCTGAGATTCTCCCCTTTCTGATGATATAAAACCACTGTATAATATAGTCGATAACATATTTTTCCCATGTTTGTAAGCATTTTTTTTCCTGCTGGACTGTGTATATTGTTATGGACATCTTAAATATAACATTGGATTTTTCACAAAAGCAAGCTCACAGACATGTAGAAAATGGCTAATTTTGTAGACAACTGCCTAAGGTGAAAGCAGATATAAAGTTTTTGTCTACTTTGGCTTACTGTTGCATTGATCGGTACATATTTGAATGCGCATATTTGATGTCTTACAGAAATCATATTTCACTTTGTGACTGTTTTGGACATCTTTTGAACTCTTAGGGCAAAAAAATAAACATACAATTCCTGAGAATGGACGTGGATGTTTTTAGCCCTTATTTTTTCATTTTATATTACTTAAATGAAAAAAAAATTCAGATTCTATGCTTTCAAATGATATCCCATATGCCTGACTTATGTATCCGGGGACTTTAATGTTTTAAGTGTGAACTTATTTCACAATAAAGGTCCCCTTATAGACCTGCCTGTGGGTGCAATGCCATTTGACATTTTAAGTATGGCGTAAGAATCAAAATGATTTTAAAGACAATATATATCATGAAGGATGATCATGTTTTGTAGACACTAATCAATATATGAAGTGGCTCTTTCTGTCTGGTCAAACTTCTGGAACAAAAAGTTTATTCAACTTAAGTGAAATAAGTTGCACTACCAATAGTTTTCTGGTCCCAAGGTCACTTTTTAGCAGGTGTATGAAAATTCCCCAACCAATCCAAAAAGTATCGAAATATTTTTGTCTTAACTATTGTTTTATAATTTAAACCCAACCATGCTCCGTGCTGCGGCGCCATGCTCGTCTTGGGACTCGAGTCTGGAGCCAGTGCTGAAGCGGTGTCATATGCTTCAACCCGAGTAGCGTGACTGCTGTGGAGGACGCCATACGCCCAGGAGCCTCTGGAAATGTTTTAAGGGGACTGCTGTGCCTGGCCTGAACGAGGCGAGGCATTTCAGCACTGACTGTGCGCGCTTGTTGGTGAGGCATGCTGACATTGAGACTGAGTTTAACTCCATGCAGAGAAAAGAGATGCACTGAACCGGGGTGAGCTTGCTCTTTTCCCAGTTGACTCGAAGCCCTAAACAGCTAATGTGCCTGAGCATCTGGTCCCTGTGGGCGCATAGTAATTCTCTGGAGTGGGCCAGGATGAGCCTGTCGTCGAGTTAGTTAAGTATGCAGATGCGTGCTTCCTGGAGCGGGGTAAGGGCTGCCTCTGCGACCTTCGTAAAGATGCGAGGGGACAGGGAAATACCGAAGGGGAGGACCTTGTACTGATATGCCTGGCCGTCGAACGCGAACCGTAGAAAGGGTCGATGTCGAGGCAATATTGAGACGTGGAAGTACGTGTTCTTCAGTTCTGCCACTGCGAACCAATCTAGATGCCGGACGCAAGTTAGAATGTGTCTTTGCGTGAGCATTTTGAACGGGAGTTTGTGCACGGCCCGGTTGAAAACTCGCAAGTCCAAGATCGGTCGTAAGCCGCCGCCTTTCTTGGGTACAATGTAGTAAGGGCTGTAGAAACCCTTCTTCATTTCGGTTGGAGGGACAGTCGCGATTTCTGTGTGCAGGGATTTGGCATCTTTGCCGTTTACTGCGAATGGTCCTTGCCAGCCAGCGTGATAGATTGGGAAGTGAAAGCCACGCATTCAATCTCTGTGCTAGGGGCACTAAGGGGACAATTATTTTTGACGTACCTGGCGGGGCGGAGCAGGTAATGCGCCGTTGGGAGGCAAAAGCACCTCCCGAGGCTCTGGTGCTGAGAGAAGACTCGAAGCACTTACCTTGCTCCGTACACCCAACAGGGGGCGGGTTAGTGACTGAGGAGGAGGTCCCATAGAGGCGTCCTTTGGACTCGTCAGAATCGGCCAGCCGGGGAACAGTCGTGGGGCTGGAGGCGATAGGACTGCATCCAACTTTCCTGGACTGTTGAGGTGTGGCGGCAGAGTGCCGTGAGAACTGCATTTGCGGGCCCGTTGACCCAGAGACAAAGGAAATAACTCTTTTATTGAGAATGTGGGTACCGCAGCCCGAAGGGGGTGCAGCAAATGAAATAAATTCAACTGAGGATTCGCCACCCGGCCCTCCACTGGGGGATGGAGTGGTCTTCTTACTAGCTCCGGAGCGAACGTCTTGGTCTCTGGGTCATCCGTCTCAGGACCACTTGGGAGCCTTCTGGGTCCTTGAAGGGGTTCATGAGACGGGGGGCATGCGCTTCCTGCGGGGCACTCGATGCAGGGGCTGAGAGCTGGGCTAGGGTTGAGGCGGAGCTGTGCATTTTTTGGAAGCCGCTTGAGGACGCCCTTGGCGAGCAGACGGAGCATGGCCCGTGCTGGCAGCTTTGCGGCGGGGCATGATGTATGATATGGCCTCCGTCTGCATCTTCACCGCTGAGAACTGCTGGGCGAAGTCCTCGACGGTGTTGCTGAAAAGGCCGAACAGTGAGACAGGTGCGTTGAGGAAGTGTGTTTTGTTCACTTACGTTCCTGAACCACGAGAGTGGCCATCGCCTGCCCGAGTAACTGTGACATCATGCTGTGGCCCTGAGGGCGAGGTCGGTTGCTGAGCGCAGTTCCTGCAGCATGTCGGGATCAGTAATACCCAAGTGCAGATCTTTAAGTGCTTTGGCCTGGTGGATTTGCTGGAGGGCCATTGCATGCAGGGCGGAAGCGGCCTGTCCGGTGGCGCTGTAGGCTTTGGAGGTCAGTGAAGACGTCATCCTACAGGCCTTGGAGGGGAGCAAAGGGCGACCCCACCAGGTGGCGGCGTTCTATAGGGGGGCATAGGTGGATCGCAACTGCTCTGTCCACTTGGGGGACCTGCGTGTACCCGTGGGCGCTCCTGCGTGTACCCGTGGGCGCTCTGCCATCGAGGGTAGTGAGAGCGGATGAGCGAGAGGCACGGTGACGGGTGGAGAAGGGTGTCCTCCACGAACTCGTCAGCTCATCATGCACTTCCGGGAATAAAGGAACTGGGGGGGGGAGCGGCGCACAGCCGGGCAAGCATGTCAGACATCTGGGCGTCAGCCCAGTCGAGCCCGCTCTCCGATGCAGCGGCGAGCTCATCCAGCTCGGGGGGGCTCAAGAGGATAGGCAGGCTGGCTGTGAGGCGAGCCACTGTTGCCTCCAGTCAAAGAGAGTGCTGGGGGGTGGGTGGTTTGTGGGGGCGTACCCGGTGAAACCGAGCCCACTGCTATCCCCAAATCGCCTACATCGCCAGCCGGGTCGTCCTCAAGCGTAGGAGCGACGTGGGGGGCGGCTGGAGTGGCATTCCTTTTGAGGAAGGAAAGCCACGACCACAAATTTGCCATGGTCATATTCTCGCAGTGAGAACATGAGCCATCCACAAACGCTGCCTCGGTGTGACCGCTGCCCAGACACACGAGGCAGTGCCTGTGGCTGTCAGGAGCGGAGAGCACTCTACCGCATCCAGAAACTACACAGGGGCGGAAAGGCATCTTTATAAAGATGCGTCCTGAAAAGGAAGTTCAACGCTGCTGTGTGTTTGTTCTTTTAGAGAAAATAACTCTTAACTCAGCTGTCGAAGTGCCCAGGGGCAAGCTGCACTGCCGTGCAGGAAAGGAGAAAGCCGCTGATATGCGCTGTAGATCCAACAGCAATCGCTCAGAGATGGGAGGAAACAGACGGATTGGTCTCCGAAGAAAATTTCTGAATGAAACAGATGCATTTCCCTCCCTTTATTACCCGTATGTCTGGGGATGGGACATGCAAATTCTGTCTGCCAATTTCTCATTGATCAAAGATGCAAAATCGCTCAAGTGAGACTCCTAGTGTCGCTTCTTCGACACAACATCGAAGTGAGTGACAGACGGGGAATTTAACTTAAACATCTCAACTAATACATTTACTTTTACTTACAAATCTGATGTTCATGGTACTTAAATAACTTTAAAATTAAGTGAACATTTGGTTAGAACACACAATATTTTGAACTTTCCTAAAAAAACACAAGTTCAATCTTGTATCACTTGACATACGATATCCTCCACGTAATATTTTCAAGTTCACGCTTAATCTAACTTGTTTAATGTGGAAAGTAATTTTTTTTTTCCGCCCGCTGCTATATTTACTTCACCACAAATCTTTTTTTTTTCTTCAGTGTAGTTTAATTGCTTAAAACGGACCCTGACTTTACATTTGTCATCAAGTGGCAGTCCAAAAGAGGAGAACCGCTGGTTTAAAATGATAACAAATCAGTACAAAAATACAGTGATTCAAAAGCCCACTGGGTTCTAATAATGGTTCACTATGTATTGTACTACAGTGGCCTACAGCAGACAGTGTGTAAAGTATTTTAGCTATGCTTCAAGACAGGTATTTAGAGCGAGGATAAAAATATATTCAAAACCAAACAAACCAAACTTTATTGAACCATCAAATACATTAAGTTTCGAACAAGCTAATGGTTAAAACCTTTCTTTGCAAAACTTGGCTGATTATGTTTAGCAGCTAACCCCTGCTGGTAGACACCTTAACTACACCAAACTGCGGGCAAAAAGCCTCCTTTTATGGCATCTTGCAATATTTAGTCACCCCATGAAATTCTGTCCCCTTTGGACCCCAAGGGGTTGTTGTTTTTAATGCCCGATAAAACGTGTATTTTACTATTACAGTTACAGTAGCTGATTATGTAAATACAGTCTATATAGTATCATATGCATTTAGCATACAGCACAAAATGCAAAGTTTTTGTATAATTACTTGTACTTATGTAAATATGTTAGCTTTGATTAGCTAAAATGTATTAGCTTGCTAACATTAGTGAATGCATGTTGGAATCTAACTGCAAGCTAACTGGTAAGCATGCTAACTGATAATGCAAAGAGAATTGTTTAATTTCACTATTTGTTGCTTTGTTTACATCATGTGATATGTCATACATATCTTATGGAACATTAACTGATTTATTTTCATGATTATGTGGCAATCAGACCGAAAACATCCTTGCAATGAATAGAACAGAACGCTGGTGTTTTAAGATGCAATTTTAAAACTGAACTTATTTGATACCTGATACTGACCTGAAACGTTGACAAATCTGTGAGATGTAGCACAATGGTCAAAAATTTCCTCTAGCTCATGTTTACAAATTAAAATTAAAAAACAGCACAGACTGATGTAAATATCAGTTGGTGTGAACGACCCTCAAGACTACATAAATCCTCAAGCGATATTTCTTATCAGGCTTCGAATAGAACAGCCAAAAAAAAAAATTTAGCCAATGAAATTGCTTCGATATCCAAGGGGGATGGGATTGCATGGGGTTACTAAAAATTGCAACAATTATAGGCCTTCTTAATCATTTCTATAGCTTTAAATCTCTCTCCCTGATAGCAATCTTGCCTTGGGTTGTAATCCATGCTTTCACTGTTGCATTCAAAACTTTATGAAGACTGACCTGTATTTATACTACATATTTCTTTGCCTGTCTCTCTCTCTCTCTACTTACTCTTTGAAAACTCTCTCCCAATCCCACCACACTTTCACACTCAAAACATTCAAAGGAATATTGCTTGAACATCTCTCTCTTGAAAATCGTGTGTGGATTGAAATTGTTTGACAAGGAGCAGGATGAAAACCAAAACAGTATGCTGCCGAGCTTTGTTTGCCTACCATAAGAAGCTTATATCTCAGCGAGTCTGTGCCTGCACATTCAATGCTCAATATCCCAAAGGTTACCATAGCTCTTTCCTGTATTCAAGAAAATAACAGCAAAAAGTGAAGCGTAATATGATGACCTGCTTCTTTACTCTCTCTCTCTCTCTCTTTACTGGAAAGGCCTTTTGGACAGTGTGATGAAAAGTTATGTTGAGTCACAGCAGGGTTGGGTTCAGAGCAAAGCAAAGCATAGCACAGTCACTCCCTTGTCTGATTTTTTTTTTTTTTTTCTCACTCCATCTTGGGCAATTATTTAATTATCCAGACTTCCCTATGTGCACCAAAGCAAACACACACACATAGGCCAAGCCTGAACAGAAATAACCTTCCACCAGTCAAATCCCATTTACTATAACTTGTACTGATGAAGTGGGGTAATTCTCAAAATGAAAGTCTCGGTGTGGGCCTGGGTGGGTATGGGCCCACCCAAATTAGACCCAGGCCCACCCAGAAAATTAGAGATTATTCTTTGACTTCAAATTTATATTTCAAAATAGTTTAAAAAGTGCATACATTTAGATTTCTGAAAATGTGAATGAACTGTTTAAATGCATGCCTATCTGTTGTTAAGGAAAAATTGGTAAAAAAAAATAAAATAAAATGGCCCATCCATTTTTATTGAGGCCCACCCAAAAGTAATTTCCTGGCTATGCACTTGTCTCTAAGTGAAATTACTTTTTTCTTTGCAATGGCTATCCAGTGTCTCAAGAACATGTTTAGACTGTTGGAACAGCATACTAAAATACTACTCTTATTATTTCTGCTGTATATAGTATGCATACTTTGTTCATTATGCAAGCTTTCTGTATGCATATACCCTGCTGACTTACTGCTACATGTCCAAAATGTGGAGAATACTGTACAACAGAGCATACTGTGCTGGGTACTGCATCCTGGCTACACTGCAATGTGCTCGACCTGATCTTTTAATTCCAATGTAATAAAAGAACCTGATGTAATAACAGCCATGATTTTAACAGCAGTAAGCTAATTTCCATTCCGTCATAGTATTCAGCACTTGCAGATCTCATGGCCCCTCCCAGCAGGTATACCTGACTTCTGATTAAACCTCAGAATCCATGTATAAGTAGTACTGAACAGAGAATTTACTTTAAGAAAGAAATATAGTTTGTATCAGTAGAGTTTCCTCTCTCATTTAAATTTTTTATTTTTTTATCTTCAGTGTTCTGTGCAATACAACAATCACAAAGTATCAGTTGAAAAAAAAAAAAGAAGAAAAAAATAAAATGAAGTGGTTTGAAATATAGCTTACTACTGCCATCTGTTGGCCATAGAGTATGATTACATAAGAAAATGTTTTGCTTTAGGTGGATTACTATGGTGGCCCAGAGGTGCACGCACACCACAACCAAACAAAAAGCTGAAAACACAACAGAAATAAGCCACAACACACTAAAATTAACACAAACCCCACAGCACAAGCTACAACATAATTAAGCCACAGCACAATGACATGAACTAAAAATACATATTTTATGTTGTGTGGCAGTCTGACCCAATGCAAACTAGATCATTAATCTGTTCATATGAGGCAGAGAGCTGCTAGTCCCACTGAAAGTCACTCAGTTTGAGAAGTTCCCCCAACAAAGTGTAATTGATTTCCATCGTGGAAATCTAAACAGAAGAAACTCCATGTATGCTAGAGATTTTATTTTGAATATAAATTGATTTGTCACCTTTGAAAATGTTGATGAGGTTTGATGTAATAAGAGTTCTGGTGGAAACGTGTTTTCCAGAGCACCTCAGGACAAATAATTCAGCATTTTTATAAATATTTATTTTCTAATTTTGTTGTGTTGTAACTTATTTATGATGTGTTGTAGCTTATTTCTGTTTTGCTTTGGCTTAGTTATTAGTTGCTTTGCTAATTTGGTTGTTTTGCACCCCTGGGCCATCGTAGATTACAAATTACCAGTAGGCCTATGAGTCCATTCAAAAATCAATTAGCACTTTAAGATCTGCCTGAATTGCAGGTTTATTGCTCCCAAAAACGTCATTGTTACTCCAAATTATATACTGGTCAGTTGCCAGTGTGTTGTTATGTGGTTGCTGACCGGTCCAAGTCAAAAGAGGCCACACCAATTCATTATTCTGATCCCTAGATATGGTATTTTTTAATACAGATGGCTTAGAAAAGTAATACCAAACCTCTGTTCAACAAACTGCATGATTTGAGTTAAACTAAAGGTTCAGTCACCTATACCTTCACATGGCAAAATTTGGTGGTCGAGATTGCGTGGGCAGATGTTGAGCACATGTGATACCAGCAAAAATATAAATGTCAAGCCGCCTCTTTTAATGCTGCACTTTATACTTTGTGAGATGAAAAAAGAAACTCATCCCTAAAATTATATCCTTGACCTTTGTGAACATTCAGCGTAGTTGTGTACCCACACAGCCCACACAGAGGTCACTGCCAAACCAAGTAACTTCCTATTGGTCAAAGTTCATCAAAATTCACATGAAATCCACGAGGGGAAATTCTTCACCACCGGATTCCCATTAAGATGACTGTATTTCGCCTACAGAATTTCACTGTGCGAAGGTATATGTGACCGCGCCTTTGGGGTTAGGGGTTTGTTTAAATCCCTAACCTGGCCTAGTATGAGCAATAGTAATGTTTGTCTTAGTAAAAACAACTAGTTAATTGCTTAATTTGTCAATTTGAAGATCACAAATTAAGACAGATGGACAGAAAACACACACAATAGATGCCAAGGCTAACATACAAAGATGCATGACCTAATTTGAGGAGAACAGAAACCTTAGCCTTGGTCAAACTCTTAAACATAGTGTGGGATCAATATGTAATGGGTTTGATTTAAATATACCAAGGAATATCAGGCCATTAAATAGGACATGCTGCTCCCAGCTGTGCAAAAACTTCACCTTTATGATATCCCCTTATTCCAAAGTCAGCCTGATCTCGTGAAAATTATGTAACTGTGGCAACATTTTTGCAAAACGAAATGACGTGCTTCATTAAAATTTTGGTACAGTTTCCCAGTGCTCAGAGAGTGGCATCAAAATTGCGTGAAATGGCTCACGTGTCAATGTATGAGCTTGACGGGCTCGAGCTTTGGTCTTCAGAGTCCAAATTTTAACACTATCAGGTGAGCTACCACGGAAACTAATCACTTTGGAATAAGAGTGTAAATGTAGGTGGGTCTGTAATACAAGCTTTTATATATATACACTCACCTAAAGGATTATTAGGAACACCATACTAATACTGTGTTTGACCCCCTTTCGCCTTCAGAACTGCCTTAAGTCTACGTGGCATTGATTCAACAAGATGCTGAAAGCATTCTTTAGAAATGTTGGCCCATATTGATAGGATAGCATCTTGCAGTTGATGGAGATTTGTGGGATGCACATCCAGGGCACGAAGCTCCCGTTCCACCACATCCCAAAGATGTTCTATTGGGTTGAGATCTGGTGACTGTGGGGGCCATTTTAGTACAGTGAACTCATTGTCATGTTCAAGAAACCAATTTGAAATGATTCGAGCTTTGTGACATGGTGCATTATCCTGCTGGAAGTAGCCATCAGAGGATGGGTACATGGTGGCCATAAAGGGATGGTCATGGTCAGAAACAATGCTCAGGTAGGCCGTGGCATTTAAACGATGCCCAATTGGCACTAAGGGGCCTAAAGTGTGCCAAGAAAACATCCCCCACACCATTACACCCCCACCACCAGCCTGCACAGTGGTAACAAGGCATGATGGATCCATGTTCTCATTCTGTTTACGCCAAATTCTGACTCTACCATCTGAATGTCTCAACAGAAATCGAGACTCATCAGACCAGGCAACATTTTTCCAGTCTTCAACTGTCCAATTTTGGTGAGCTCTTGCAAATTGTAGCCTCTTTTTCCTATTTGTAGTGGAGATGAGTGGTGGCACTCTGCTGTTGTAGCCCATACGCCTCAAGGTTGTGCATGTTGTGGCTTCACAAATGCTTTGCTGCATACCTCGGTTGTAACGAGTGGTTATTTCAGTCAAAGTTGCTCTTCTATCAGATTGAATCAGTCGGCCCATTCTCCTCTGACCTCTAGCATCAACAAGGCATTTTCGCCCACAGGACTGCCGCATACTGGATGTTTTTCCCTTTTCACACCATTCTTTGTAAACCCTAGAAATGGAGGTGCGTGAAAATCCCAGTAACTGAGCAGATTGTGAAATACTCAGACCGGCCCGTCTGGGACCAACAACCATGCCACGCTCAAAATTGCTTAAATCACCTTTCTTTCCCATTCTGACATTCAGTTTGGAGTTCAGGAGATTGTCTTGACCAGGACCACACCCCTAAATGCATTGAAGCAATTGCCATGTGATTGGTTGATTAGATAATTGCATTAATGAGAAATTGAACAGGTGTTCCTAATAATCCTTTAGGTGAGTGTGTGTGTGTGTGTGTGTGTATGTATATATATATATATTAGTATCATAATGTGTGAGTAATAGAGAAAATGAATAGTGTTTATAACATTATAATCAGCCATTGTACTCGTGATTATGTTTGAAAGCGAATAAAACACACAGTTATTGTAGCACCTCTAGTGTTAATTTCACCAGGAAACTTTGGCAAAGTATAGAGCACAGCATGTAAATCTCAGTTTGCAAAAAATAATAGAATAATAATAAAAAATAAAGTTTATATAAGACTAGATTGTCCAAAGTGATAATGCTCCTCTTCTGCTAAACAAGTTGAAGAGTGGTTTTATACTTTTTTAACACTAGGATGATGTCAAATCCATCACTGAACCTTAATGGGAGGTTCTAGAGCACAGAACAAGAGGTTCAGCATTCATTTTCTTCATCTCGTACATTGCTGGGGGCTTTTTTCTTAAACGGAAAGAAAATCTAAGAACATCTGGAGATATTCTGTAGGAAGATGATGTCTCCACCACTTATTAGATACTTGTTATTTATTTATTTCCATTAGTTTGTTCACTCCATGTACTTTATAACATTCCTATTATACTTTTTATAACTTTAAAAAAAATGTATATTCTTGTGTTGTAATTTAAGGAACAATTTATATTAAACAGTATAAAAGACTTTCAGAAATATGCTAATGCACGTTATTAATCATAACTTTATTATTTAAACAATGGTAAGAAAATGAATAGGATCTTTCACATTTATGTATGCATTTATTTGATAATGTGATACCATTGTATTTAATTTTATCAAACAAGATGAAATGTTTTAGTGTAGACAAACCAACTAATACCACAAACCATCACAAACCATCACTGTCCTTTCCTGTAGGATGATATCAATGAACTGAATTTTTTATTTATTTTAGATATATAGCCTATGGGATATTACAAATGTTTAATATGGAAATTGATATAGGACACTAGTAAAAATCTATAAATTGATTACCAATTAAAACAATATTTCCAAAGAAAACTAAAAATATTCAAGTTTTGTTGGAACCATTTGGAATAGAAAAAGAAGAAAAAAACTAAAACAGTTTAATTGTTTAAAATGTACCCCTATTTTCAATAAGTGGTGCTATTGTGGTAAATAACTAATTTGAATTCCATCTTAAAAAATTTGTGAATTTAATAGTTTTAAGTTTTAATATTAAGACTATAATTGCATAGTTGCAATTAATCAAACAGTCAGGGCTGATCATGTTATAAGCTATTATCATTTGTCTTTATTCAAGTGATTCTGATTATTCTACAAATAATCTTTCTTTTATCACCCTTAATGAGTGTAAACTACTTTGGCATATCATGTGTCCTGGAGAGCCGTGTGTGTGTGTGTGTGTGTGTGTGAGCATGCGCACCTAGTGGGTGACTTTTGGCAATAGCTTCTTCCATCTGTGAAGGGGTAGTATGCAAGAAGGAGGCCCACTGTAGAGGCTCTTCTCTGGCAAACATGTTTCTGGGTCTCCCCACCGAACAGATGGACTTCCGAGACTTTCACCACCATCCATCTCTATAACAACCATGCAAACCAATCAGAAGTGCTAATTTACACCCACCACAACACTTGAAAAGCCAAGCAGCCATTTCAGAATCATATTTGTACCATTATTATGTGGGCCTGATAGGTGAGCAAGAGTAATGTCAGAGTGTTCTCTCTGTGTGGTCATAAAGCTAATAACTATTTGGAAAAGGTGCCTTACTGCGTATGCGTCTGAGATAAATAAAGCTTTTACAGAAGGTGGAAAAAATACGAGTATACAAAAGTCATATTGTACACAAATCACTAACTTGCAGCCAGCTCAATTAAGATCTGAAAAGTCTAGTTTTCGTCTTTTATAACAGGGTGTCAGGATGCATTACACTGACACAGAACATGTATCTATGGCCAGCAAGAAATATATTGGACAGCATACTGTATAATGAGTTCTCCATGTAAATCACTGAGCATTAATAACAAAATGTACCATTTAAAGTGATAGTTCACCAAAAAATAAAAATTCTGTTATCATTTACTCACACTCATGTCGTTCCAAACCCATATAACTTTCTTTTTTATGTGGAACACAAAAGGATATGTTTAATGGCTATCTTGGTCATAAATGTGAATCATAGTTTTTTTTTTTTTTTTTTGTCAGCCATATGATAGCTGAAAAGTCATTATTCACTGATAATCTTCATACAAAAATGTCATTCACAGTCATGCTAAGATGAAAAAACACTGTGTTGATGCATTGCACCAAGTTAGACGTCATTGATGGTAAATCATGATAGGTTGTTGCATGTGTTGTAACTAAGTGCAACATGCTTGTTTGAATATGCAATGTGAATTAAATTTGAGAGCTGCACAGTAGATTTTCAGTCAATAATGTCTTATATTTTGGTCTTATTCTCACACAAAGCTATCAAATGTCATAAGAAGACTTGTAACGTAGTGTGCAAATCATATAGACTCATTTTCTTATTCTTTTATTGTGTTTTCTGTCCTTTTTGGAGCTTGATAGATATGTTCACTACAAAATGTTGTTGTCTGGAAAAGAGCTGCATGAAGATTCTTCAAAAATGGTCCTTTTATGGTCCACAGAAACAAATAACAGCACATGAATTTGGAACAAATTTGAGTAAATAATGACAGAATATGAGCTATTTCTTTAATTAAATGCCTATTAAAAAAATCTAGAATAGATTTGCATTAGTCAAGTCTCAAACACTTCAAACCAAGAACTTGTTAGAAAGCGATAATTTTCGTAATGTTCTCAAATATATTGATGGCCCATATACAGTGGGGAATAAGCCAAATTACCACTCAAAATACAGTCACCAGGCTTCTGCAGCATCTCAGAAGAATTCTTCACTCATTTCTGCACTGCACTAATAATAAACCCCTGGTGTGATTTGTCACTCTCCTCTCAGTGTTCCATGTTTATTAATCGGCACCATCCCAAAGGTCATGCACAGGACATAACACAATCACTGGGGAGTCCAGCAATAGATGTTAACAAGCCTTTTAATATGAAGAAACTCAGACAATGCCTCTGAATCTAAAAGTATGGTCTCATTTGTCTCATAAAGAGGGATTCTGGGAGAAAAATACAACCATGATATTACACTGGGAGTGTAATCAGCATGGCCGGCAGTGGCTTAATCTTGTGTGACTTGCACAAAATGAGGTATTGGAGTGGCCACAAGGAGATGTGCTGCTTGCTTGGGTTTTATTACTTTCTATTCAATCAGACCTCCATGAAATACTATTTCTAGATGATTAGACTGTAATCTCAGCAAAACTGCTTCATTTCTTAATGAAATCAACATGAGAAACACACCATACTGAGACCCCCAAATGTGCACTGAGCACTACCCTCAACTTTATACCAAAGCTTGCAATAGACCTTTATCGGGGTAGATGTCATATTTAATTTTATACAAATGAAAATGGTGCTGTGAAGGATGGAAGTACAATGTCTGCAATAGGCTGTACTGTTGTACTACATCCGAAAAAACATTGAAAATGCATGTCTCCAAAAATATTCAGTAAAAACAATCTAATGAAGAGAGAACATATCTATCCCTCAAAGCCTTGTTTTTATTTATTTGAAATTAAATAAAGTTCCTGTGGTAAGGCCAGAAATCTCGAACCTTGTTAGAGGACCTCCACTCTGTGACTACTCTTCCCTACTATATAGTATTTCTAAAATCTTCATGTCAAATGAGTAGCATGTCCAAATCCAAATTTATAAAACAGTAGGAGAAAAATACTCAGATGACTTAACTCAGTTAACTTAAAATGTCTTAATACAGTATTCACCTTTCAAATGTGTGAAAAGACCACACAGCACAGATCAAAATAGCTTTGCAGCTCACTGGTTAGGTCAGAGTGAATTACTGTATATATACATCTGAAATATAGTGCAATGAATATATAACTTTGAAAATTATGTGTGCAACAAAATGCAGTTTCTTTCTTTATTTGATTTATTTCCAAACCATAGGTTTATTTGGACAGCTGTGTATGGGTGAACCAGCTGACAATCTTGGTGGACCAGTGCCAAACTGGATGTTATTTGGCCCCGCCAATGTCCATTGAAAAGCAACCGTTCTACAAATTACAATATTTTAGTCCAGGGTTGCTGCTGTAGCCTCTGATGAGTGCTCCCATGGCATTTTAATGACTATAACACAGCCTCCAGGCTTGTCATTGCATTATCTCTTCCCGACAAGCCAAAGACAAGCCCCAGGTTTGTCACTCTGCCAACCCAACAAAAGGCTCCCAAAGCAATCCAGTGGAAGGGTCTGCATTCAAATTAGTCTGTGTTAAAGCTGCCATGGGTATCAGATTTATAACTGAAACCACTTTAAAACTACTGCCGATTATATTACAAGAGAACTGGCAATGCAATTAATGCGTATGGGATGAGAGAGCTGACAGATGATGTCTTTGTTTAAACTGGTGTTGGAGGAAATAGTTAAAAGCATAGTTAACCCAAAATGTTTATTCTATCATTATTCACTAACCAATGTGTAAAATTTCCAATCCCATGTGACTTTCTTTCTTCTATGGAACACCAGAGGACAAGTATAGCAGAATGTCTGAGCAGCTTTCTTTTTTTTTTTTTTTTACAAAGTGAAGCATATAATAGCGAGACAAACAGACCCAAATGCATAGGAACAGTTCAAAGGATTTATTTACAAGAAATGTGAGCAGTCACTGTGGATGTCGAAGAATAGATTCATGGAATCCTCCATTGAAGGTTAGTGAGGTGCAGAATGATGGCCAGCGGGGTAAGGCGATCTTGCTCCCGACTCGCGGGCAAAGATTAGGTATCCTCCGTGGAAACCAAGCTGACATGCAGCGAACTGGAAGGCAACCACACACCCGACACACAAGCAACCAACAGATAAGAGACAGGACCAACTAGGCAGAGAGTGTTAGGTTAGTTACTTTACACCACATTTACATTTATCCAAAATGACTTACAGTGCCCTTATTACAGGGACAATCCCCCCAGAGAAACCTGGAGTTAAGTGCCTTGCTCAAAGACACAATGTTGGTGGCCATGGGGATCGAACCAGCGACCTTCTGATTAACAGTTATGTGCTTTAGTCCACTACGCCACCACCACACCAAATAACAATCTGAATATATGAATATAGGGGCAGGTGCCGCACGCTGCTGAACGTTGGCATGATCAGCGTTCCCACAGAAACAATCAGGGTTCCAATGGAAATGCAGATTACGTGTGCCAGTGGCACCTGAAACACTTGAGAGCGAAAACGTCAACATGCTTAGAACAAAACAAGCAGAACATAGAGCATAAGTACAGATCCTGACACAGACCAAAACTGAACCAGACAGGAAGTCAGGATCCAGACACCATGACCTGGACACAAAAAACAAGGCAGACAGGGAACGATTATGCCACGAGCATTAAAATCACCAGAGTGTGCAAGGCGGTAAGTTGCACACGGTGGTCACTAACAACCGGACAGAGGTAGGTAGAGTAGCCAAAAACTGTACTCAAGTAAAAGTACAATTACTTCAAAAACATAATTACTCAAGTAGAAGTAAAAGTACTAACATAAATAATTACTTGAGTAAGAGTAAGAAAGTATCCCATTAAAAGAGTACTCAAGTAGTGAGTAAATCGTTACTTTCACAAATGAAATAATAGACGTATACTCCCCTATATTCCATTACATAATACACATTTATTACATATTTATTTACAACATGTATTATATAATTATTGTTGTTCCAAACCTGTATGACTTTCTTTCTTCCATGCAACACAATAAGGAGATATTAGATGGAATGTTTGCCTGAGTCACTATTTACTTTCAGTGAATGTTTGTATGGATTCCACAAATCTATTCCTCCACATCCACAGTGACTGAACTACATTTAACATTAAATCAGACAATCCAGCCAAGGATATGACACATGAGAGGACTAGTATAGGCAAGAACAAACAAGGGGCAGGTGCAGCTGAATGTTGTCATGATCAGAGTTCCCATAAAAACCAATCTGGGTTCCCATAGAAATGCTGATTACACATACCAGTGGCACTTGAAACACATGAGGGCGAAAACGTCAACACACTTGGAACAAAGCAAACATAACAGGGAGCATGAGTGTCCAGATCCCAACACAGACCAAAACTGAAACAGAGAGGAAGTCAGGATCCAGACACCATGCCCCGGACACGAAACACAAGACAGACAGGGGACGATGATGCCACGGTCCTCGTCAGACAAAACCCAACCTCACAAGATGACAGGACCATGGCACAATGAAATTGGAAGAGGACCAGCAGAAAATTTCTTCTGGAAAATGCTACAAACTCCTTTTGTGTCCACAGAAGAAAGAAAGAAAGTAAGCCACAAGGGTTTGGAAAGACATGAGAATGAGTAAATGATGACAACATTTTTATCTTAAGATGAAATATTCCTTTAATGTATAAATTCATCCATCCATTTGTGAACATTAATTGCATGCGAATGTCTTCCCTCTTCCAATTTGACCTCAGGGCTAATCTGTGTGCTTCTCTGAATGCCTTGAGATGTCCATTAGCTTTCATCTGCGACTTCACAGGGTCTCATTCCGTTTCACTGAATTAAGAAAGAATGAAAAAAAATTGGACATGACTTGATTTATTCCCTTTATCCAACTTTTTATTAGTGAGTCAAACATGTTATTCTGCCAGAAATGTCTAAATACACCTACGTGAGCCAGTTGTTTTGTGACACCATTGGACTGATACCACAGATCCTTGTCTTCACATTACAAAATAAATGGACAATTCTATATGAATGCATTTAAGGTGTAGACACAGTAAACTTTGCACTCAAATGACTGCCATTCATATGTGTCCGAATGTGGGAGACCAGTGCTATGAATATTTTTAGTCCCCCCCATTAAATCATGTCCCTATTGGGACGTTATTTGTAATTGCTTGATCAAAAGAGTGTGTTGTAGCTGATCATGCAAATACAGTCAGCAAATGTAGTACTAGATTAAAAAGTTTGAGTACAAACTTTAGGTTGGCTTGAGAAAGCCTAGCATAAAGTTTGAAGTAGTTGTAAAAGTTTGAAGATTTACGGTTTCTAGTTTGATGTAATTATAAGTAGTAGTTTTCAAAGTTCAAAGTTTAGAGATTATAAAACCATTCAGTCTATCAAATAGATTAGATAGATAGATAGATAGATAGATAGATAGATAGATAGATAGATAGATAGATATTGACCCTCAGATAGATAGATAGATAGATAGATAGATAGATAGATAGATAGATAGATAGATAGATAGAGTATGACCCATAGATAGATAGATAGATAGATATTGACCCTCAGATAGATAGATAGATAGATAGATAGTTATTGACCATCAGATAGATAGATAGATAGATAGATAGATAGTTATTGACCATCAGATAGATAGATAGATAGATAGATATTGACCATTAGATAGATAGATAGATAGATAGATATTGATCCTCAGATAGATAGATAGATATTGACCCTCAGATAGATAGATAGATAGATAGAAAGATAGATTGATAGTCATTGACCCTTAGATAGATAGATAGATAGATATTGAACGTCAGATATATAGATAGATAGATAGTCATTGACCCTGAGATATAGATAGATAGAGTATGAACCACAGATAGATAGATAGATAGATAGTTATTGACCCGCAGATAGTTAGATAGATAGATAGATAGATAGATATTGACCCTCAGATAGATAGATAGATAGATAGATAGATAGATAGATAGTCACTGACTCTTAGATAGATAGATAGATATTGACCGTCAGATATATAGATAGACAGATAGTCATTGACCCTGAGATATAGATAGATAGAGTATGACCCACAGATAGATAGATAGATAGTTATTGACCCGCAGATAGTTAGATAGATAGATAGATAGATATTGACCCTCAGATAGATAGATAGATAGATAGATAGATATTGACCATCAGAAAGATAGATAGATAGATATATAGATAGACAGATAGACAGATAGATATATCATTTTTTACTTGGTTGCTAGGGTAACCCAATCTGGTTGCTAGGCAGTTTCCAGGGTGATCCTTATCAAGCCTCCTTTTCATTCTGAGTGAATAAAGTCAACCCGGAAGTCTCTATGATTTTCTGTTGCATAGATATGTGATTTGTTACTTGGTTGCTAGGGTAACCATATCTGGTTGATAGGCAGTTACCAGAGTGATATATATCAAGTCTACTTTCCATCTTGAGTAAAATAAGTGAAACAGGAAGTCTCTACGATTTTCTGGTGCAGAGTTATGTGATTTGTTATTTGGTTGCTAGGGTAAGCCCTTGTCATTGCTAGGCAGTTACCAGAGTGATACTTATCAAGCCTCCTTTCCATCCTGAATAAATTATGTCAACCCGGAATTCTCTACGATTTTCTGGTGCAGAGATATGTGATTTGTTAGTTGGTTGCTAGGGTAACCCCATCTGGTTGCTAGGCAGTTACTAAGGTGATACTCATAAGGCTCCTTGCAATCCTGTGTGAAATATGTCAACCCCTAAGTCTCTACGATGTTCTGGTTCAAAGATATGTTATTTGTTACTTGGTTGCTAGGGTAACCGCATCTGGTTGCTAGGCAGTTACCAGAGGGATACATATCAAGGCTACTTTCCATCCTGAGTGAAATAAGTGAAACAGGAAGTCTCTATGATTTCCTGGTGCAGAGATATGTGACTTGTTACTTGGTTGCTAGGGTAAACACATCTGGTTGCTAGGCAGTTACCAAAGTGATACTCATAAGGCTCCTTGCAATCCTGTGTGAAATATGTCAACCCCTAAGTCTCTACGATGTTCTGGTTCAAAGATATGTGATTTGTTACTTGGTTGCTAAGGTAACCCTGTCTGGTTGCTATGCAGTTACCAGAATGATACATATCAAGGCTACTTTCCATCCTGAGTGAAATAAGTGAAACAGGTAGTCTCTACGATATAATGGTGCAGATATATGTGATTTGTTACTTGGTTGCTAGGTTGCTAGGGTAACCCCGTCTGGTTACTAGGCAGTTACCAGAGTGATACATATCAAGGCTACTTTCCATCCTGAGTGAATAAAGTCAACCCGGAAGTCTCTATGATTTTCTGTTGCAGAGATATGTGATTTGTTACTTGGTTGCTAGGGTAATCACATCTGGTTGCTAGGCAGTTACCAGAGTGATACATATCAAGGCTACTTTCCATCCTGAGTGAAATAAGTCAACCCGGAAGTCTCTCTGATTTTCTGTTGCAGAGATATGTGATTTGTTACTTGGTTGCTAGGGTAATCACATCTGGTTGCTAGGCAGTTACCAGAGTGATACATATCAAGGCTACTTTCCATCCTGAGTGAAATAAGTGAAACAGGTAGTCTCTACGATTTTCTGTTGCAGAGATATGTGATTTGTTACTTGGTTGCTAGGGTAATCACATCTGGTTACTAGGCAGTTACCAGAGTGATACATATCAAGGCTGCTTTCCATCCTGAGTGAAATAAGTCAACCCGGAAGTCTCTTTGATTTTCTGTTGCAGAGATATGTGATTTGTTACTTGGTTGCTAGGGTAATCACATCTGGTTGCTAGGCAGTTACCAGAGTGATACATATCAAGGCTACTTTCCATCCTGAGTGAAATAAGTCAACCCGGAAGTCTCTCTGATTTTCTGTTGCAGAGATATGTGATTTGTTACTTGGTTGCTAGGGTAATCACATCTGGTTGCTAGGCAGTTACCAGAGTGATACATATCAAGGCTACTTTCCATCTTGAGTGAAATAAGTGAAACAGGAAGTCACTACGATTTTCTGGTGCAGAAATATGTGATTTGTTACTTGGTTGCTAGGGTAACCCCATCTGGTTGCTAGGCAGTTACCAGAGTGATACATATCAAGGCTACTTTCCATCCTGAGTGAAATAAGTGAAACAGGAAGTCTGTATGATTTTCTGGTGCAGAGATATGTGATTTGTTACTTGGTTGCTAGGGTAACCCCATCTGGTTGCTAGGCAGTTACCAGAGTGATACATATCAAGGCTACTTTCCATCCTGAGTGAAATAAGTGAAACAGGATGTCTGTATGATTTTCTGGTGCAGAAATATGTGATTTGTTATTTGGTTGCTAGGGTAACCCTGTCTGGTTGCTATGCAGTTACCAGGGTGATACTTATCAAGCCTCCTTTCCATACTGAGTGAATCAAGTCAACCTGGAAGCTACTATACTGTGGCTATGAAGATTTTAGGTCATTACTTATTGGCTGCTTGATAAAAGAAATCCTCTGAGGGAGAGAGAGAAGGAGAGACGCAGGGCTGACAGGCCCTTTTTCGTCTGTGTGTGTGAAAACGTCAGTTGGGATTTAAATTTCTGAACATTCCGCAATGTTAATCAATGGGAGTTTTTCCGAGTTTTGATCGTCATTTTTAGGAAAACCGTAAGTCCGATCAGTTAGAAAAGATATAGCACACTATTCGGGATTAGTCTGAAGGTCTGTGCCGAGTTTGGTGCATGTAGCTTAAAAGCTCTAGGAGGAGTTACATTTAGAAATTTAGTCTCAGAATAATAATAATAATAACTAGATTAAAAAGTTTGAGTACAAACTTTAGGTTGGCTTGAGAAAGCCTAGCATAAAGTTTGAAGTAGTTGTAAAAGTTTGAAGATTTACGGTTTCTAGTTTGATGTAATTATAAGTAGTAGTTTTCAAAGTTCAAAGTTTAGAGATTATAAAACCATTCAGTCTATCAAATAGATTAGATAGATAGATATTGACCCTCAGATAGATAGATAGATAGATAGATAGAGTATGACCCATAGATAGATAGATAGATAGATAGATATTGACCCTCAGATAGATAGATAGATAGATAGATAGATAGATAGTTATTGACCATCAGATAGATAGATAGATAGTTATTGACCATCAGATAGATAGATAGATAGATAGATATTGATCCTCAGATAGATAGATAGATATTGACCCTCAGATAGATAGATAGATAGATAGATAGAAAGATAGATTGATAGTCATTGACCCTTAGATAGATAGATAGATAGATATTGAACGTCAGATATATAGATAGATAGATAGTCATTGACCCTGAGATATAGATAGATAGAGTATGAACCACAGATAGATAGATAGATAGATAGTTATTGACCCGCAGATAGTTAGATAGATAGATAGATAGATATTGACCCTCAGATAGATAGATAGATAGATAGATAGATAGTCATTGACTCTTAGATAGATAGATAGATATTGACCGTCAGATATATAGATAGACAGATAGTCATTGACCCTGAGATATAGATAGATAGAGTATGACCCACAGATAGATAGATAGATAGTTATTGACCCGCAGATAGTTAGATAGATAGATAGATAGATAGTCATTGACCATTAGATAGATAGATATTGACCCTCAGAAAGATAGATAGATAGATAGATATTGACCATCAGATAGATAGATCGATAGATAGATAGATATTGACCCTCAGAAAGATAGATAGATAGATAGATAGATAGATAGATAGATAGATAGATAGATAGATAGATAGATATTGACCATCAGATAGATAGATAGATAGATAGATAGATAGATAGATAGATAGATAGATAGATATTGACCCATAGATAGATAGATAGATAGATAGAGTATGACCCACATATAGATAGATAGATAGATATTGACCATCAGATAGATAGATAGATAGATAGATAGATAGATAGATAGATAGATAGATAGATATTGACCCTCAGATAGATAGATAGATAGATAGATAGTCATTGACCCTTAGATAGATAGATAGATAGATATTGACTGTCAGATACATAGATAGATAGATAGTCATTGACCCTGAGATATAGATAGATAGAGTATGACCCACATATAGATAGATAGATAGATATTGACCATCAGATAGATAGATAGATAGATAGATAGATAGATATTGACCCTCAGATAGATAGATAGATAGATAGTCATTGACCCTTAGATAGATAGATAGATAGATATTGACTGTCAGATATATAGATAGATAGATAGTCATTGACCCTGAGATATAGATAGATAGAGTATGTCCCACAGATAGATAGATAGATAGTTATTGACCCTCAGATAGTTAGATAGATAGATATAGATATTGACACTCAGATAGATAGATAGATAGATAGATATTGACCCTCAGAAAGATAAATAGATAGATAGATAGATAGATATATCATTTTTTACTTGGTTGCTAGGGTAACCCAATCTGGTTGCTAGGCAGTTTCCAGGGTGATCCTTATCAAGCCTCCTTTTCATTCTGAGTGAATAAAGTCAACCCGGAAGTCTCTACGATATACTGGTGCAGATATATGTGATTTGTTACTTGGTTGCTAGGGTAACCCCGTCTGGTTGCTAGGCAGTTACCAGAGTGATACATATCAAGGCTACTTTCCATCCTGAGTGAATCAAGTCAACCCGGAAGTCTCTATGATTTTCTGATGCAGAGATATGTGATTTGTTACTTGGTTGCTAGGGTAATCACATCTGGTTGCTAGGCGGTTACCAGAGTGATACATATCAAGGCTACTTTCCATCCTGAGTGAAATAAGTCAACCCGGAAGTCTCTCTGATTTTCTGTTGCAGAGATATGTGATTTGTTACTTGGTTGCTAGGGTAATCACATCTGGTTGCTAGGCAGTTACCAGAGTGATACATATCAAGGCTACTTTCCATCCTGAGTGAAATAAGTGAAACAGGAAGTCTCTATGATTTTCTGGTGCAGATATATGTGATTTGTTACTTGGTTGCTAGGGTAACCCCGTCTGGTTGCTAGGCAGTTACCAGAGTGATACATATCAAGGCTCCTTGCAATCCTGTGTGAAATATGTTAACCCCTAAGTCTCTACGATGTTCTGGTTCAAAGATATGTGATTTGTTACTTGGTTGCTAGGGTAATCGCATCTGGTTGGTAGGCAGTTACCAGAGGGATACATATCAAGGCTACTTTCCATCCTGAGTGAAATAAGTGAAACAGGAAGTCTCTATGATTTTCTGGTGCAGAGATATGTGATTTGTTACTTGGTTGCTAGGGTAAACACATCTGGTTGCTAGGCAGTTACCAAAGTGATACTCATAAGGCTCCTTGCAATCCTGTGTGAAATATGTCAACCCCTAAGTGTCTACGATGTTCTGGTTCAAAGATATGTGATTTGTTACTTGGTTGCTAAGGTAACCCTGTCTGGTTGCTATGCAGTTACCAGAGTGATACATATCAAGGCTACTTTCCATCCTGAGTGAAATAAGTGAAACAGGTAGTCTCTCTGATTTTCTGGTGCAGAGATATGTGATTTGTTACTTGGTTGCTAGGGTAACCCCATCTGGTTGCTAGGCAGTTACCAGAGTGATACATATCAAGGCTACTTTCCATCCTGAGTGAATTAAGTCAACCCGGAAGTCTCTATGATTTTCTGTTGCAGAGATATGTGATTTGTTACTTGGTTGCTAGGGTAATCACATCTGGTTGCTAGGCAGTTACCAGAGTGATACATATCAAGGCTGCTTTCCATCCTGAGTGAAATAAGTCAACCCGGAAGTCTCTTTGATTTTCTGTTGCAGAGATATATGATTTGTTACTTGGTTGCTAGGGTAACCCCATCTGGTTGCTAGGCAGTTACCAGAGTGATACATATCAAGGCTACTTTCCATCCTGAGTGAAATAAGTGAAACAGGAAGTCTGTATGATTTTCTGGTGCAGAGATATGTGATTTGTTACTTGGTTGCTAGGGTAACCCCATCTGGTTGCTAGGCAGTTACCAGAGTGATACATATCAAGGCTACTTTCCATCCTGAGTGAAATAAGTGAAACAGGATGTCTGTATGACTTTCTGGTGCAGAAATATGTGATTTGTTATTTGGTTGCTAGGGTAACCCTGTCTGGTTGCTAGGCAGTTACCAGGGTGATACTTATCAAGCCTCCTTTCCATACTGAGTGAATCAAGTCAACCTGGAAGCTACTATACTGTGGCTATGAAGATTTTAGGTCATTACTTATTGGCTGCTTGATAAAAGAAATCCTCTGAGGGAGAGAGAGAGGGAGAGACGCAGGGCTGACAGGCCCTTTTTTGTCTGTGTGTGTGAAAACGTCAGTTGGGATTTAAATTTCTGAACATTCCGCAATGTTAATCAATGGGAGTTTTTCCGAGTTTTGATCGTCATTTTTAGGAAAACCGTAAGTCCGATCAGTTAGAAAAGATATAGCACACTATTCGGGATTAGTCTGAAGGTCTGTGCCGAGTTTGGTGCATGTAGCTTAAAAGCTCTAGGAGGAGTTACATTTAGAAATTTAGTCTCAGAATAATAATAATAATAATAATAAGTTTAAATAGGATTTCAGTAAGTTGGCTTTCTCAAGCCAACCTAATAATAAGTTTAAATAGGATTTCAGTAAGTTGGCTTTCTCAAGCCAACCTAATAATAACTAGATTAAAAAGTTTGAGTACAAACTTTAGGTTGGCTTGAGAAAGCCTAGCATAAAGTTTGAAGTAGTTGTAAAAGTTTCAAGATTTACGGTTTCTAGTTTGATGTAATTATAAGTAATAGTTTTCAAAGTTCAAAGTTTAGAGATTATAAAACCATTCAGTCTATCAAATAGATTAGATAGATAGATAGATAGATAGATAGATAGATAGATAGATAGATAGATAGATAGATAGATAGATAGATAGATAGATAGATAGATATTGACCCTCAGATGGATAGATAGATAGATAGATAGATAGATATTGACCCTCAGATAGATAGATAGATAGATAGATAGAGTATGACCCATAGATAGATAGATAGATAGATAGATAGTTATTGACCATCAGATAGATAGATAGATAGATAGATAGATAGATAGATAGATATTGACCATTAGATAGATAGATAGATAGATAGATAGATAGATAGATAGATAGATAGATAGATAGATAGATATTGATCCTCAGATAGATAGATAGATATTGACCCTCAGATAGATAGATAGATAGATAGATAGATAGATAGATAGAAAGATAGAAAGACAGATTGATAGTCATTGACCCTTAGATAGATAGATAGATATTGACCTTCAGATATATAGATAGATAGATAGTCATTGACCCTGAGATATAGATAGATAGAGTATGAACCACAGATAGATAGATAGATAGTTATTGACCCACAGATAGTTAGATAGATAGATAGATAGATAGATATTGACCCTCAGATAGATAGATAGATAGCTAGATAGATATTGACCATCAGAAAGATAGATAGATAGATAGATAGATAGATAGACAGATAGACAGATAGATATATAATTTTTTACTTGGTTGCTAGGGTAACCCAATCTGGTTGCTAGGCAGTTTCCAGGGTGATCCTTATCAAGCCTCCTTTTCATTCTGAGTGAATAAAGTCAACCCGGAAGTCTCTATGATTTTCTGTTGCATAGATATGTGATTTGTTACTTGGTTGCTAGGGTAACCATATCTGGTTGATAGGCAGTTACCAGAGTGATATATATCAAGGCTACTTTCCATCTTGAGTAAAATAAGTGAAACAGGAAGTCTCTACGATTTTCTGGTGCAGAGTTATGTGATTTGTTACTTGGTTGCTAGGGTAAGCCCTTGTCGTTGCTAGGCAGTTACCAGAGTGATACTTATCAAGCCTCCTTTCCATCCTGAGTGAATTATGTCAACCCGGAAGTCTCTATGATTTTCTGGTGCAGAGATATGTGATTTGTTAGTTGGTTGCTAGGGTAACCCCATCTGGTTGCTAGGCAGTTACTAAGGTGATACTCATAAGGCTCCTTGCAATCCTGTGTGAAATATGTCAACCCCTAAGTCTCTACGATGTTCTGGTTCAAAGATATGTGATTTGTTACTTGGTTGCTAGGGTAACCGCATCTGGTTGCTAGGCAGTTACCAGAGGGATACATATCAAGGCTACTTTCCATCCTGAGTGAAATAAGTGAAACAGGAAGTCTCTATGATTTTCTGGTGCAGAGATATGTGACTTGTTACTTGGTTGCTAGGGTAACCCCATCTGGTTGCTAGGCAGTTACTAAGGTGATACTCATAAGGCTCCTTGCAATCCTGTGTGAAATATGTCAACCCCTAAGTCTCTACGATGTTCTGGTTCAAAGATATGTGATTTGATACTTGGTTGCTAAGGTAACCCTGTCTGGTTGCTATGCAGTTACCAGAGTGATACATATCAAGGCTACTTTCCATCCTGAGTGAAATAAGCGAAACAGGTAGTCTCTACGATATACTGGTGCAGAGATATGTGATTTGTTACTTGGTTGCTAGGGTAACCCCGTCTGGTTGCTAGGCAGTTACCAGAGTGATACATATCAAGGCTACTTTCCATCCTGAGTGAATAAAGTCAACCCGGAAGTCTCTATGATTTTCTGTTGCAGAGATATGTGATTTGTTACTTGGTTGCTAGGGTAATCACATCTGGTTGCTAGGCAGTTACCAGAGTGATACATATCAAGGCTACTTTCCATCCTGAGTGAAATAAGTCAACCCGGAAGTCTCTCTGATTTTCTGTTGCAGAGATATGTGATTTGTTACTTGGTTGCTAGGGTAATCACATCTGGTTGCTAGGCAGTTACCAGAGTGATACATATCAAGGCTACTTTCCATCCTGAGTGAAATAAGTCAACCCGGAAGTCTCTCTGATTTTCTGTTGCAGAGATATGTGATTTGTTACTTGGTTGCTAGGGTAATCACATCTGGTTGCTAGGCAGTTACCAGAGTGATACATATCAAGGCTACTTTCCATCTTGAGTGAAATAAGTGAAACAGGAAGTCACTACGATTTTCTGGTGCAGAGATATGTGATTTGTTACTTGGTTGCTAGGGTAACCCCATCTGGTTGCTAGGCAGTTACCAGAGTGATACATATCAAGGCTACTTTCCATCCTGAGTGAAATAAGTGAAACAGGAAGTCTCTCTGATTTTCTGTTGCAGAGATATGTGATTTGTTACTTGGTTGCTAGGGTAATCACATCTGGTTGCTAGGCAGTTACCAGAGTGATACATATCAAGGCTACTTTCCATCTTGAGTGAAATAAGTGAAACAGGAAGTCACTACGATTTTCTGGTGCAGAGATATGTGATTTGTTACTTGGTTGCTAGGGTAACCCCATCTGGTTGCTAGGCAGTTACCAGAGTGATACATATCAAGGCTACTTTCCATCCTGAGTGAAATAAGCGAAACAGGTAGTCTCTACGATATACTGGTGCAGAGATATGTGATTTGTTACTTGGTTGCTAGGGTAACCCCGTCTGGTTGCTAGGCAGTTACCAGAGTGATACATATCAAGGCTACTTTCCATCCTGAGTGAATAAAGTCAACCCGGAAGTCTCTATGATTTTCTGTTGCAGAGATATGTGATTTGTTACTTGGTTGCTAGGGTAATCACATCTGGTTGCTAGGCAGTTACCAGAGTGATACATATCAAGGCTACTTTCCATCCTGAGTGAAATAAGTCAACCCGGAAGTCTCTCTGATTTTCTGTTGCAGAGATATGTGATTTGTTACTTGGTTGCTAGGGTAATCACATCTGGTTGCTAGGCAGTTACCAGAGTGATACATATCAAGGCTACTTTCCATCCTGAGTGAAATAAGTCAACCCGGAAGTCTCTCTGATTTTCTGTTGCAGAGATATGTGATTTGTTACTTGGTTGCTAGGGTAATCACATCTGGTTGCTAGGCAGTTACCAGAGTGATACATATCAAGGCTACTTTCCATCTTGAGTGAAATAAGTGAAACAGGAAGTCACTACGATTTTCTGGTGCAGAGATATGTGATTTGTTACTTGGTTGCTAGGGTAACCCCATCTGGTTGCTAGGCAGTTACCAGAGTGATACATATCAAGGCTACTTTCCATCCTGAGTGAAATAAGTGAAACAGGAAGTCTGTATGATTTTCTGGTGCAGAGATATGTGATTTGTTACTTGGTTGCTAGGGTAACCCCATCTGGTTGCTAGGCAGTTACCAGAGTGATACATATCAAGGCTACTTTCCATCTTGAGTGAAATAAGTGAAACAGGAAGTCACTACGATTTTCTGGTGCAGAGATATGTGATTTGTTACTTGGTTGCTAGGGTAACCCCATCTGGTTGCTAGGCAGTTACCAGAGTGATACATATCAAGGCTACTTTCCATCCTGAGTGAAATAAGTGAAACAGGAAGTCTGTATGATTTTCTGGTGCAGAGATATGTGATTTGTTACTTGGTTGCTAGGGTAACCCCATCTGGTTGCTAGGCAGTTACCAGAGTGATACATATCAAGGCTACTTTCCATCCTGAGTGAAATAAGTGAAACAGGATGTCTGTATGATTTTCTGGTGCAGAAATATGTGATTTGTTATTTGGTTGCTAGGGTAACCCTGTCTGGTTGCTATGCAGTTACCAGGGTGATACTTATCAAGCCTCCTTTCCATACTGAGTGAATCAAGTCAACCTGGAAGCTACTATACTGTGGCTATGAAGATTTTAGGTCATTACTTATTGGCTGCTTGATAAAAGAAATCCTCTGAGGGAGAGAGAGAGGGAGAGACGCAGGGCTGACAGGCCCTTTTTCGTCTGTGTGTGTGAAAACGTCAGTTGGGATTTAAATTTATGAACATTCCGCAATGTTAATCAATGGGAGTTTTTCCGAGTTTTGATCGTCATTTTTAGGAAAACCGTAAGTCCGATCAGTTAGAAAAGATATAGCACACTATTCGGGATTAGTCTGAAGGTCTGTGCCGAGTTTGGTGCATGTAGCTTAAAAGCTCTAGGAGGAGTTACATTTAGAAATTTAGTCTCAGAATAATAATAATAATAATAATAAGTTTAAATAGGATTTCAGTAAGTTGGCTTTCTCAAGCCAACCTAATAATAAGTTTAAATAGGATTTCAGTAAGTTGGCTTTCTCAAGCCAACCTAATTACAATTTCCATTTACCATATAGCACTAAAATCATCATTATGATAAAATTAAGCATTTGCACTTGAATTGCATTTGAATATATTGCCTAAGTAGGATAATTGAGCAATAGGTAATGCATGTTGGAATGTTAGCATTTTAGGCTAATCTGTTAGCATGCTTATTGGAAACACAAAGAAAAATGTTTTATTTAAACCATTTATTTCTTAGTTATATAATGTGATTTGTCATTTATAGCTTACACAACATTAATTTATTTATTTTCATGATTGAGACAACATACATTTTCAAGCGATACTGTAGGATTTACCATCAGGCACATAGTTGAATGCCCAAAACAACTTTTTATTTTATATCCTTCGTTGTAGGGTTCAAAGTAATTTCATATGCTCAAAGTCAAGTGAGACCGCAGCTTAAATTAATTATTAAATACATCATGCAAAAATGAACGCTCTGTCAGGAAATCTAAGCATTAAGGAGGACCCAAGCGCAGGAATTAGTAAAATAAAATACTTTTATTTAACAACTGAAACAAACAGGGAACACAAAACTCTCTCAAAGGAGAGAAAAACAAAATTTAACATAAACCAGAATATAAAAAAATAGGACCGACCGGAAATAGGGACAGGAATGGAACTAGGACAGATGAGAATACTAACAAAACTCGATGATTTGAAAAATGATTTGACAAAACAAAAGGAAAGATGGCACATACATGAGGGACAGGTGCAATGAACCAACATAATGAGGACTAAACTAGAGGTGAGGCTAGAGAATAGCACATGGGAAACAAAACATTAGCCTAAGCCATGTTCTCATACATGAAACAAGCTCACACTGATGAAAAGCTGACAAAGTCAGAAAGGCAGACAGAATAGGATCATGAAAGAAATGTTGTCCCCCCTACCCCTCAACAGATGCCTCTTGGCATCCACACCCGACAGGACTGATGATTGGCCCAGGGAGTGGGCAGGGGATTAGGAGGGCATAAAGTACATATAGGAGGGGGTGGGTGGGAAAGAGCAGGGGAAAGGAATGGGTCAGGCTGAGGTACTGATGACAGACCATGAGACTGGGGGATGGTCTGTGCCAGTATGTAGGTGGGTCAGAGAAGTGTCTGGATGCCTAGATGGACCAGAAAGCCAGGGTGGAGCCAGAGAGGAACCCGGAGACCAAGGCAAAGTCCTTGCCAGTGAGATGCTGGTGAAGATATTAGTGGCCATAGAGGACTGGATAGACTGGGACTGGGTCAGACAGGTTGACGGCTGCTGGGGACAGGAATGGGTCAGGCCGAGTAAGGACTGCAGAGGGCTGGTCAGACTGGGCAGGGACCTCACAAGGCTGAGGAGAATGGTCGGTAGTCATTTGGGACAGGGCTAGGACAGTGCTGGGTCAGACTGGTTGACGACCGTCGGGGACAGGACTGAGTAAGTAGCACCTACTGGAAACTGAACAGAACAGACTGACCAACAGACTGGTAGCTGGTGTCTGATGGGTGCTGGTAAATGGGGCTGAGCAACACACTTGTGACTGGTGCCTGATGGGTGCTGGTTACAGAGTGGTGGCTGGTGTCTGACAGGTGCTGTTTATTGGTCTGAGCAACAGACTGGTGACTGGTGTCTGATGGATGCTGGCTAATGGGCTGAGCAACAGACTGGTGGCTGGTGTCTAATGGGTGCTGGCCACTGAGTTGAGCAACAGAATGGTAGCTGGTGTCTGATGAGTGCTGGCCACTGGATTGAGCAACAGGCTAGTCGATGGCAACTATGGACTGGAAAGGAGAGTCGACAGTCACAGGAAACTGAACAAGCTCATCAAAGGTCACCGGGGGCTGGACAGGATCATCGACGGTCACAGGGGACTGCACAGGCTCGTCAACAGCCTCAGGGAACAGGACAGACTTTTCAACAGCAATGGGAAACTGGACAGGCTTGTTAACAGCCTAAGGAAACAGGACAGACAACTTGCTCAGCAACAACTTGGCAACAACCCCCCAACCACCGGATAGTCTGAAGCACGGCAGCAGGAATGGCATTCGCCATTCCGAAGGCAGCCACAACCTCCGAGACACAGGCTGAGATAAAATAGTCCCACTTCAAAGCCAATTTTATTGGCTCTTGGGTGGTTGCGAGCGTCGGGATGGAGTGGAATTCTCCTCTCCTCTCTCCGAGCACTGCTTACGGCTGTGCCCGACCCCGTACCTTTCTTCCCGGAAGTGCATGATGAGTGCACATGGTCGCGGCGGGCACCTTTTACTGCCCGGACCCGGTTTGCAGGCTCGTCCTCTCTCACTACCCAAGATGGGGCTGCTAGGGGGTGCTCGGCGACTCCCCAGGTTGGTAAGGCGATCATGGTGCACTTGTGCCGCAGAGTTCCGCCACTTGGTGGAGCCGTCTGATTCTCCCGTCCAGGTTTCGTGGGTTTACATCTTCACTCATGACTGAGCCTACAGTGCCACTGGAAAGGCCACCTCCGCCCTGCATGCCATGGCTTTCCTGCAAGTGCACCCATCCGTGGCTCTCAAAGAACTGCACAAGGGTAGTTATGACCCGAGATTTATGCAGGAGCTGCGCTCATGGACTGGTCTCGTCCTCCGAGCGATGATGGTCACGGCGTGGTCTCTAGGGCAGGCGATATCCACCTTAGTTGTCCAGGAGCAACACCTTTGGCCCAACTTGGTCGAACCAGTTTGGCCTATTCGGCAGCAATGTAGAGGATTTCGGCCAGCATTCCTCAGTGGTTAAAAGGCAGACGGGGACCATTCAACACATCCTGCCCCGGCACAACGCAATGTCACGCACCTCCGTCTGTTTGTCGCCAAGGGCGTCCCCCTGTGGCAACAACACTGGCTCCGCCACAGCCTGTCCCAGTAGGCTGGCCACGGCGTCAAACCACCCGCAGAAAGCAGATGCCACCCATCTCATGGCCGGTTACCAAGAACCCAAGAAAGGCTTCAAAGCGTTCCCCGAGATGGGCAGTCCAGGAAGTAGGAGACCCACTGGACAGGAGCTGGTAAGAGCACCACTCCTTCACCCAGTGGAGGGCCAGGTGGAGGTTCTTTAATTCTTACCTCACCACATGCCCCAAGGGCCGCGGTACCCACATTCTAAGAAAAAAGCAGTCTTCTCATTTCCTGGGCCTCACAGTCAGTTGGCAGGCATGGTGCCTCAGAGGCAGGTCTCCCACCCCCGCGTGCCCAGGTGTGTCAAAAATCCACCCTTGATGTGATGGTCTCCATGGTCTATGAGGACGAAAATCTTTATCCCCCATCCAAGGCTGTTCCGGGAGCAGTCACAAAGAGCCAGGTAAGTGCTTTGATGTCTCTAGTCTCAGCACCTCGGGCTCCGCCCTGTCGCGAAGCTTAGGAGCTTTTGCACGGAGCTTAGGGGCATGGCTCGCGCTCCCCAACCTGTCACATTGGTTGATCAGGACCGTCTGACTTGGCTACGCGATTAAGTTCACCAGGCCCCCACCCAGGTTCAACGGCATCCACTACCTTGCGCGTGGAGATCGCCTCCCTTCTATGAAAGGACATGATAGAGCCTGTCCCTTCAGCTGAGGTGAAGAAGGGGTTTTACAGCCCCTACTTCATAGTACCTAAAAAAAGGTGGCGGGTTGCAGCCAATCCTAGACCTGCAAGTTCTGAACCGGGCTCTGCACAGACTCCCACCGAGATGCTCATGCAGAAATGCATTTTTAGTTAGTGTCTGGCATCAGGATTGGTTCGCGACGGAAGACCTGAAGGACGCGTACTTCCATGTCTGATTCTTCCTTGACACAGACCCTTTCTCCGGTTTGCCTTCGAGGGTCAGATATATCAGTACAAAGTCCCTCCCTTCGGCCTGTCCTTGTCCCCTTGTGTCTTTATGAAAGTCGCAGAGGCAGCCCTTGCCCCACAAAGGGAAGTGGGCATCCGCATCCTCAACTATCTCGACGACTGGCTAATCCTAGCTCACTCGCAGTACATGTTGTGTGCGCACAGGGACCTGGTGCTCAGGCACCTCAGCCGCTTGGGGCTTTGGGTCAAATGGGAAAAGAGAAAGCTTGCCCCGGTTCAGAGCATCTCTTTTCTCGGTATATAGTAGACTTCACCAACGAGCATGCACAGTCAGTGCTGAACTGTCTGCATGTGTTCAGACAGAACACGTTGGTCCCACTGAAATCCTTTCAGAGGCTCCTGGGGCATATGGCATCCTCTGCGACGGTCACACCACTTGGGTTGATGCGTATGAGACCACTTCAGCACTGACTACAGACCCGAGTTGAGAAACGAGCATGGCGCCATAGCACACACCGCGTCCTTGTCACGCAAGCTTGCTGCCGTTTTTTTCAGCCCCTGGTCAGACCTAGCATTCCTACGGGCAGGAGTTCCCCTAGGCCAGGTCCCCAGGCACGTTGTGGTTATGACAGATGCCTCCCAACGAGGCTGGGGCACCATACGCAACAGATCCTCTTAGTGGCCCCATATTGACACTCCCGGATTTGGTATGCTCCTCGCGACAGCCCCATCCTGGTGAATGTCTGTTCGCTCAGTGGTGTTCTTCCCAAGTTGAAGGGTCAGTCCTTTCCTTTCTGCAGGAAAAGTTGGAGGGCCGGCTGTCCCCCTCCACCATGAATGTGTATTTAGCCACTATATAGGCGCATCACGATACAGTGGACGGTAAGTATTAGGAAAGCACGATTTGATCATCAGGTTCCTGAGAGGCGCGAGGTGGTTAAACACCCCCAGACCACGCCTCATTCCCTTGTGAGACCACTCTGTGCCCAAGATTCCCACGACCCCTTTCAGGGATCAGGTGGTGAACCTGCAAGCGCTGCCCCAAGAGGAGGCAGACCCAGCCTTGGCGTTGCTGTGTCCAGTGTGCGCTCTTCGCATCTACTTGGATCGCACGCAGAGCTTTAGAAGCTCTGAGCAGCTCTTTGTCTGCTTCGGTGGACAGCGGAAGGGAAGCGCTGTCTCCAAACAGAGGATCGCCCACTGGGACGTCGATGCCCCCTGTTGGCCTACGAGCCCATTCTACCTTGGGCGTTGTCCCATGGCACCTCTCCAGCAGACATATGTAGAGCCGCGGGCTGGGCAACATCTAACACCTTTGCAAGGTTCTATAACCTCAGGGTTTAGCCAGTTTCATCCCATTTGTTATCAGGTAAGTTCGGGTCAGCTGGCCGGGTGTATCGCCTGTGCATAGCACCATTCCCCTCCCTTGAGGCGAAGATGTGCGCTCTTTCCCCAGTTGCGTTCGCATGAAGTGTGAACCCTGGACATTCGTCATCCGTTGAGTATTTGGAGAGGCTCACTGCCGCCCCAGTAAGGGCATCACCTGGCCCCCGTACTGAGGTAAGTGCTCCAGATGTGCTGGTTGTCCCCCTAGGCATCCCCGTCTGATGTATATTCCACAAAAGGCTTTCCCTGCCGGTAAACCGCGTCTTCCTTGGACAGAGGGCCCTCTGTCCTTGGTTGCCGTATTTGTAGTAACTCCTCCCCCCTTGGGTAGGGTCTACCACGATGCCACTCCGCACGATGTGCTTCTGCTCCTATCCGGTAAAGACTGTGTGTTGTGTTCCACGTAAAATCCCCCCCACCTCTCGGGGCCGGGTGTGGTCTCCATGATGTCCTCCTCTTTGGAGGAACCCCCACCAGCTTGAACCAATTATTTGGCCCCCAGCCGAATGATTTTGTTCCTTTACAGGGGAGAATAATAGAGAAAAGGCCCCGGCTGGGGCAGCCAGTCCTTATACTCCTGAGCATTTAGCCGTTCCCCTAGATACAGGGGACCGCTTCATGCCTGCCAGTGTGTTGGGGGTAGTTATGTGACGCCTTGCTGCGCTGGCTACGAGGCACACAGAGGTCTGCGACAAGTGCTCTACAGAGTTGAGTGGAACAGTAAGTGATCTCAGCTCGCTGATTGCACAACCTGTATGAACAGCTGTACGATTCCCTCCCTTTATACCCATATGTCCGGGGGAGGAACATGCAAATTCTGTCTGCCAAATACACATTGGCCTTTCTCGAGCTCAGATGTAACCGAGGCCTTCAAGAAAGTCCCCTAGTGTCGCTTCATTCGACCCAACGTCAAATGAAGCGTCGAATGAAGCATCGAAGATGGGGAACCATGGTTAATTTTGTGGTTATTATAATTTTACAACAACATAACATAGTGAAACTATTGTTACTGTAGCGAACATGGTACATTTTTCTAAGGGAAGGTTAAGGTTATGTTTAGGGGTAGGGGTTGTTGTAGTGTCTCTGGGACTCTAAATAAACACAATAAACATGCTTGCAGTGATGCCTCTATATTGTATGTTTGTATTTAAATATGGGTACAGATAGTAACTGCCACTATTTGAACCAGGGTGCAATTAGTATCTACCATTATTTGCACCAGGGTTGGAGTGTAAATATTATCTGCCTTTATTTGCACTGGGGAGTAAATAGAATAAACCATTATTTGCACCAGGGGGCAAATAGCATCTGCCAAGTTTATTTTATATATTAAGTTGTAATGTTGCTAAAACTTCTGTTATGCTGTCTTTATTATAGATTTACAAGCATGTAGTGCTGAGAATATGCTGCCCTCCTAAAATCAACAGTGTTCCTAATTTTTTTCCAGTGGAAAAATGTGGTCAAATGTAGTACTGCAATGAGCACTCATTGAGACTCATTCGGTCAGAAATTAATATACCCATAAATGTAGAGCCAAAGCAAAGGTAGCATTTGTATTAGTGTGTGCCAGCGGTGTGACAGATTGCGGATGTGTTTGTAACAGTGTGTAATTTCTATTGCAAATTCAAATTGCCCACCAAATAACATGGTCCTGATAAGACAGATATTAATATAGTTTGGAAATCAAAAAACAATTGTTGGTTATAAGACATTGTATGCATTGTAAGCCCATTTATCGGTCCAATGGCGGTCTCCAATAATACGGGTGAAGGTCTCTGCGCGTTGCTGTCTTTCCTTTTACGCAACACAACAAGATTAAATGAAATACATTTTCTCTTATGTATCACTTTGTTATTTCATCTGACTGTTTTTAATGATATCTGAGCATCATTAAAAGTGAGCGAATGTTTGATTATTCTTTTTAACTCTTTAATTATATTTTACCTGTTCAGATCAGGAAACTAAGTCACTTTGAGGTCCTCGCATGTTTTTCTCTTTTAAGCGGGTCTCACAATCACAAACTCATCAGTTTTTGATCATCACACAGAGGTATATACCTAAGGTATATACCTAAGATATACCTAAGCTATATACCTAAGATCGGTCACATTCACATTTACACAATCAATGATACTTCAGTATAGCCCACATGGAATTGCATACACTTGAATTTAACTTAACGTTTTCTTCAGTAGAGGTCACGGCCACTATTACAGATGTAAGTTGACCAACATAACTTCTATTGTAATAGATTTGGATTGGCCATGCGTTGTTTCCCGCGTACACTTATCTGAAAAAACATCAAATTAAAACAGAGGTAAGACACACCCGAATTTAGATTGGTCAAGCAGCATTTGCTGTTCTAAACGGAAATTCCATTTTTGTCTTTGCAAACCAAGTACACTTGAAATGATGCCAAATATTAGTCGTCACTAATCTGACGCAGACTTGCAGTAACATACGAATCATTTAATCTGCTTGGGAAAACAATTTCAGAGTCAGTCACAATAAAATCAAATGTTTACCATTTATTTACCAGGTAACATCATAAATTCATAAATTCCAATTAGACAGTAATAAGTAAAATGTAGACATTTTATCAAAACATAAGAAATTCAAATTGCAATTACCTGATATAAACTACACACAGTAAACTGTGTGGGATCATCTGACCTCAGAGAACCATGAACAATGTGTCACATCTCCTTAAATACCCAAATAATTCAATATGCTTACCAAATGGTGGTGTCTGTCATTATAATTCGATTTTGGTCCCCTATTGAGGGGTTCACAACTGTGGGATCAGAATTTGTAATTGAATGGGTTCTTGATTCCTGTAGATTTACATAGAGGAGGTAGTTTGTATGGAGGATCTGGGGAGGGCACACCTTTAAGGGGCACACCACATTTCTCATATTTTATAACTTCTTTTTGCTTCTCATTATGGCTGGGTGGATGAGACCAGTTAACCAAGCACACTTAGACACTTTAAATGGTACCAAACATGTATAGTTACTTTTTGTACACACTTAACATTGCTTAGGTTTTTAGTGAGCTTTAAGTGAGGAGGAGAAGGGGGAGATGATGAGACTGTAGAAGGCTGCACTGTGTGCTGCGTCTCGGATGTTGCTGTTACATATGCAAGAGAGAGTTCAAATGTTAATTCTCATGAGAGCCTTTTGTTTTCTCGAGGGGGTAGTCCAGACTTGCTGGTACCCACCCTTACAGTATTGTATGACGAAAAATTGTATGCCAAAAAGCCTTGGCTCTGTGTACACTGAATAAATTGTTATGCTTCCCATTATTACTTTTTTATTCTTATTTTGCAAGGGTGAAGTACCATAGGTGTATGTGAATTGAAACATTTCTACTGCTAACCTCTTTACTAGTTGAAACTTACTGTGATTTATAAATATTATTATTATCATTAAGCATAAAGTTTTTATTATTGTTGGAATATGTAAATGGCGTGTAGAAATTTATAACATTCATTCTGTTGAACGAGTTAAATAATGTGAAAATATAAAATACACACAGAGGTTATAAATAACTTATAACACTCATTGCAAGAGCTGCCCCACCAATTTCTGTGGTCACGAGCTGCTATTGCCGCCCTGAGCCGTTTCACTGACACACACACACACACACACACACACACACCGGAGCCTTTCTATCAAGGGGAGCCTGCAAGATTAGCATAAATTAGCATAATACGGCAGTCCCATAGACAGTCTATAGGCAGAACAGTCGAAACCGGTATTTTAGAACGCATTAGTCATAACACACTAGTTGACCTTGTCGATCTCTCCTCTGATGGAGGTTGCTGTCTCGGTAAATAAAAAAATCTCTGCGTACACACACACACACACACACACACACACACACACACACACACACACACACACACACACACACAACAGTGCTTTATGTTATTTGATGTACAAAACAAGCCCAGATAGTACTTGTGATAAAAATCAAGTATTTTTCAGCCTACGAGAGGTGCACTTTAATTACCACAAAAGCCTGTCACATCTTAACTGTCACCAAAATGCAGAATGAGACATTTTTGTCTTTTAGCGCTGTTCATGTGGAGTTCAAATTGTCGCTGGCTTTGACTCAAATCATGAACACGGCTTCCCGATTAATGCAGGAAAGCAGATAGTTTGAAGGTAAATCAGTTGCAAAACCTGAGAGCTTGTAGATTTGAATTTGAGAACTTGTACAGTAAATATTTGTATTTGTAAGTTGAAATTTACACTCACAGCAACAATGTGAATACTTCTAAAATAAAAATGTGAAGTTGAATGTTGCAATCTACACTCATAGACAATAATCAAAAACCTGTGTTTTGAATTCAGAGTTGTTGACAAATAGTCACAAATGTGTAAATGGCATTCACAGAAATGCAACGACACACACATACTTGTATTACATATTTACTTTTGTACTTTAATTCACTTTTGCAGTATAACCACAAATCGGCAGTTACAACCTCTCAAATCTGACACTGCAACTTCAAATCTTCCCGACTTGACTTTTGCAACTATTTTTGCGATAAACCTGTAGCAAAACTCACTTGTGCACTTGTAAACCCAGATGTGAGTGAGCAGACAACCGATGTTGAGTGGGGGCGGGGCCAACGAAGCTGTGATCAATTACAAGAGCTGGAACAACTGATACTGAACCAATCAAAATGGATAATTTTACTAACTTGATGGATGATAGAATTAAAATATACACTTCAATTAAAAGTGTATATGACCACCGTAATCTCAAATAATCATGTTTAAAGCAGTCATGCAATTATGTATTTTAATAAGTTCTTAATTATGTATCTTATTCTTAAGGTGTCAAGGTGTACTTTCTTAGTGCTTGATTTTAAGGATTGATAAGAATGGACTTGTTGATAAAACAGTTTAAACAGATTTTTAAATAGAACTAAGAAATTAATAACTCATGTAAAATTACATTAGTTTTATTCTTAATGGATAAATATATGAGCAGAGTCTCATTTCAAACATAATGCACTCAGAGAACAATGTTATCTTTATTTCACAAGTGGGTTTCTTATAATAATTACAGTACCATTACAATTCATCTAAGCAAGTACAGTGTGGCTTATTTAGATTTAACCTTTGCTTGCTAATTTGCAACAATGCAATATTACAGCATTGAAGTAGAAATACATATAAGGAAATGACTTACTAAAACAATAATAATTAAATAAAATAAAATGATTTTTAATATTCTATAGATAGTCAGCATGCATTATTAATATAGTTATCCATTCATGTGAAATTTTTTATTTTTTTTTGTAAAGTATAACAAGTTGTCAAGTTGTTGTGTGTTTTCCGCTTCAAAACAATATTCTTTTTCCATCTACAGTAAGCACATAAGCAACAACATGATACCAGACTTTGTTCAGTTTAAACATTTTAATAATTAAAAACAATTATAATTCATAAGATAATGTCAGAAAATTACTGAAATATTGCTGCAGTCTGACAATTTAAGGCTTTGTCAGCTGTCTCTGTTGTCATCAATAATTCATCTAATTTTATCTAGAAAAAAAAAAAAAAAAATAGGAACCGTTCTCTGGTGATAATTGAGATTCTTTCTTCACTTCTATATGTATTGGTACCTAACCTCTATTTAATATTTTAATGGAAATATGGAACTCGTGGCATATGGCAATGGATGGATTGATGCATCCCATGCAATTTTATCGAATACAAACATCCTGCAGAATTTTTTTTTCAGAGAATTTCTCATTGCCATCCTTAAACATTACATGTGTGGTATGTCTATGCCAAATTCTGCGTTAATCAACTTGATAAAATCATCTCATTTGATTTGTTACATGATAAACTCACTCTAAATAATGTAATATGCAAGTTACTTAACTTATCCTGCCACTGCATCAACCAGCCATTGGAATTGTTTTGCTACAAAAAAAAACAGTGCTGGTGCAGCTGTGTAAATTCATCATGTTTTAAGATGATTCATTTTGATTGGTCCGGCATCAGTTGTTTAATCTGTGATTGGTAACAACTTTGTTGGCCCCGCCCCTGCCCAACACCAGTAGCCTGCTATCTTGCATCTGGGTTTACAAGTGCATTTTGCTACAGGTTTATCACAAAAGAAGTTGCAAAAATGAAGGCAGGAAGATTTGAAGTTGCAGTGGAAAATTTGAGTGGTTGCAACAGCTGATTTGTGGTTGTACTGCGAAAGTGAATTAAAGTACAAAAGTAAATATGAAATACAAGTTTGTGTCTGTCGTTGTATTTCTGTGAATGTCATTTTACATATATGTGACTATTTGTCTCCAACTTTGAATTCAAAACACAGGTTTTTGATTATCGTCTGTGAGTGCAACAATCAATTTCAGATTTTTATTTTAAAAGTATTCACATCATTGCTGTGATTGTAGATTTCAACTTACAAATACAAACATTTATTGTACAAGTTCTCAAATTAAAATCTACAAGCTCTCGAGTTTTGCAACTGATTTATCTTCATAGCTAATCACAGTCTACAGGCAGATTAATATTGTGGATGATTTCAATTTAAGAGATTTAATGCCCACTGCAATGAAAATGCAGGGAAACGTTTACTGTTACTTGAATTGATGCTATTTTGTGCATTTCTTACATTATGCAGTGGAAGATTTTGTTTGGAAAAGGTAATAAAGCATTATATTGCTACATATTGTTTTGCTTTCTTTCTTTAGATGGAAATAAATGCATTTTGACAGGAAAAGTATATAGAGAGTAAAATTTCAGCACTTTTAAAATCTGCGATTAATTGCTATTAACTACCAAAAAAACTTTGCGACTGATTGCAATTAAATGTTTGAATCAACTGAGAGCACTAGTTTCAATGTATATTGAGTTTCAATGTCTTTTTAGTTCAATGGCAGTGGATAGTGATTCACTTTAAAGTTTAAAAATACAATAAACCTGAAATTTAAGTCATTCAGCAGTGAAAAACTTGACATCAGTTGAACATTCAAAAGCGCTATGAGAGAATCTCATTTTAAATTCTAAAGTGTGAGTTCTTGAAATAAATTGTATACCTATTAGTTGAGCAGTGCTGTGTGTTAAACGTCTCGGTTACTGATGTAACCTCCAGGGAACGAGACGTGTGTCGATGAGTTGACACTAGGGGTCGGTCCTGCGGAGCCCAGACATCTCTGATCTTGAGAAAAGGCCAATGAGAATTGGCGTGTGGAATTTGCATGCCACTCCCCTGGACATATGGGTATAAAAGGAGTGACGCTGCAAATACACATCAGGTATCGCACTGAGGAGCCGAGCCAAAGACCCGGCGCTTTCAGTGGTTGGTTTAGTGTTGTGGCCGGAGGGACACAAAATCTCGTTCCCTCCATCAGGGAAAAGAGGTTACGTCAGTAAACAAGACGTTCCCCGTCTGTCACTCACTCGACATTGTGTTGATGAGTTTACATTAGGGGTCCCAATGGAAAACGCCACAAGAGCTGAACCGAGTTACGTAGACTGGCGGTGCGAGACGGGCAGACCTCTGTGTACTATAACTACCCCCAACACACTGGCAGGCATGAAGCAGTCCCCTGCACCTAGGGGAACAGCTAACTGCTCAGAAGTATAAGGACTGGCTGGCCCGTACCAATAATAGGATAACTTGAGAGTAAGCCGGACCGAACTTTAGGCACGGTTCACTAACAGAGAACGCCTGCAGGTCCCCTACCCTCTTGTTGGAGGTGAGCGCCGTCAGGAGGGTGGTCTTCAGAGAGAGCGACTTTAGCTCTGATGACTCAAGGGGCCCGAAGGGAGCTCCCCGAAGGCCCCGAAGGACCACAGAGAAGTCCCACGAGGGAACGAGGCGCGGCCTGGGGGGGTTTAACCTCCACTGCATCGTGATGTGCTGATATAGCGGCTACATACACCTTCAAGGTGGAGGGGGACAGCCGGCCCTCCAACTTTTCCTGCAGAAAGGAAAGCACTGATCCAACTGCGAATCTCTGGGGGACTTCACCACGGGAAGAACACCACTGAGCGAACAGATGCCACTTCAGGCCTTAAAGGCGCCTCGTTGAGGGGGCTCTCGCCTGAGTGATCGTGTCTACCACCGCAGGCGGTTCCGCCAGGTGGAGGCATTTTGCACCACGACCGCTTGGTCCACCTGGGGAATTGCCACGTAGCCCCTTGCCACCCACCCGTCGAGGGTAGTGAGAGTGGAGGAGCTCATGGCTCGCGTGCGGGCAGTAAAAGGTGCCTGCCACGAGTGCGTGAGCTCCTCATGCACCTCCGGGAAGAAAGGAACGGGGGCGGAGCATGGCCTTAAGCGGCACTCTTGCCCCAGGAACCAATCATCGAGCCGCGAGGGTTCGGGGGAGACGGAGGATTCCACTCCAGCCCGATACTCGCGGCCACCCGTGCATGCATGGCTGTCAGCTCCGCGAAGCCTGCGACTGAGCCACCGCACCCGAGGGTGGGAGTCCAGCCGAGTCCTCAGCGTCAGACATGATGAACCCGCTCTCCGATGTTGAGATCTCTTCTTCGTCAGGCGCTCCGAACGAGATCGCGGGTCCGCCATGAAGCGAACCGGCAAACCCGCTCCAGCGCTTGGTTGGAGCATATGAGCGTAATGGGGAGTGGGAGGTCCCTGGGGTTATACCTGGCGGAGAGGCTCCCACTGAGGTCCCCATATCGCCCCCCAGTGCTAGCCGACACTGCCTCATACCCGTAGGTAGAAGGGCCGAGTCGGGAACAGCTGGGGTGGCTTGCACTCTTACGAGGGCGAGCCGCGACCGCAACGTTGCCATGGTCATGCCCTCGCAGTGAGGGCATGAACCATCCACAAACACTGACTCCACGTGGGTAGCACCCAGACACAAGAGGCAGCGATCGTGCCCATCAGACGGGGAGATACAACGACCGCAACCAGGAAATACACACAAACGGAAAGACATCTTGAAAAAGACGCTTCACCGTTTGCACCACTCTTTTAGAGAAATATACTCTTTTATTGGTGTTTATATATATATATATATATATATATATATATATATATATATATGGGAAATATAAATATATATATTATCAAAGTTATTCACTCCATGAGCTCTTTTTCTGCTGCTGAAGTGCCCAGGGGTGTGTGCTCAGCACAACGTAGTGTGCGAGGGGGAGAACCGCTGGAAAGCGCCGTAGAACCAACAGCTTTGAGATGGCAGAGGAATTCAGCTCTGTGACTGCTCTCTTGGCTCCGAAGAAGATATCTGATGTGTATTTGCAGCGTCACTCCTTTTATACCCGTATGTCCGGGGGAGTTGCATGCAAATTCCACACGCCAATTCTCATTGGCTTTTTCTCAAGATCAGAGATGTCTGGGCACCACAGGAGTGACCCCTAGTGTCAACTCATCGACACAATGTCGAGTGAGTAACAGACGGGGGACCAAGTTTTCATTTGAGTTTTTACTTCATATGCTACAATGGAGCAGTTTCCACTTCCAAAAAACTTTTAAAATAACAAATGTGGGATTGGTGCCAAAAGCTCTGGGGATTTGCTGAGACTGAATTATAAATTTAGTATGGACTTTTTTTTTCTTTTCTACATCTTGTGCCTGCCCACCTTGTCCCACATATAGACCTTTTAGTGTTTTGAGGAAGAATATAGAAGAGAACGGAATGAGAGACCAGCAAAGTGAAGCATCTTCATCACTGCAATAGAGCTAAGCGTTCAGAGAGGCTATAGATAAATGTCAACTTTCCTGTTCACTGTGAAATCTATCACCTGGCATCGTATACCCTTCAATGTGAGTGATAGATATGCCATAAGCTGTTCTGTAAAACATTCTACTTCAAAGGACATTTTAACGGCACATTTTGCATTTACATTTACATTCATCTTTATGGCATCTACTTTCTTACTGTAGCGACATGCACAAAAGTGCTTGTGGCAATTACTCTAGCAAGCAGCATGAGGCCCAAATCACATACAAAGTCAAAGCCAAAAGGTGCCAAAAAGAACATAAAACTTAGAAGGTTTCCAGTTGGTTTTAGAGAGGAAGTCGTGTTAGGTTTGGTTTGTAGGTGCAATAAGAGTAAAGGGTTTTAAAATATTTGTCCCATAACAGTTTAAAAAAATATTGTTTTAAAGGTGTCTTCGGTTGAGATATAACATGTGAATGTGAACAGTTCGACATGTGTTTGGAAGCTTATTTCACCATTGTAAGGTGAGGAAGAAAATGGAAAACGCTTGGAGAAAACAGGCAACCAGAATGTTGGTTGCATTTTAAACCAGATGACAGTGGCTTAAGGCAGTATTACACTACTTTAATACTGATTTTAGCCCGATTTGCAATTGAGCCAATTCGGGACAAGATTTTATCCCAGTTGACAGATTTCACAGAATATTGTAGTATATGATTGATACAGAATCCGATATCTTACTATAATTATCAGACTATAATTTAATCTAGTCTGGATATATAAAACATGTTCAATATTTTAGAGCTGACTATCTAATACTATAGAGGAAATTTAGTAATGTCATACTGTTATATAGACACCAGTGGAAATAGATTGAAATGATCGATACACTCTGTAAGTATGTGGTATCTAATGGTTTTACAATCTGTTCAGATTATAAAAGTCGGATAGTGTAATACAGCCTTCAGAGGAGTAACAAAAGATTATTGAGTGACTATTAGTGGTATTTGTGTCGAAATATATCTCAGAAAGAAAGAAAACTTGGTAGAATAGAGTAGGGCATTACCACAATACGATCAGATAAGATTAGCTGGTCTCCTACTATACCTTATTCAGATTAAAAGGTTTTTAAGAAAGTAGCACAAGAGGGTGTTGGTGTAGTAGTTGAACATCTGGCCTGGTGACCCATGAAAGCCTTAAATCAAGTCCAAACCCCAGCTGGCACAAACTGTGAACTGGAGATGGTGGAACCCACTCATCACCATATTAATGGGCAACACACCTATCCTCCATTTGCAACAGCAGGATTTTCCTTGTAGTACTTCAGATAAACATGTATTTTTAATAACAAATATTAACAAATAACCAAAAGCTAAATTCATAAAGGACTGTTAAATGTGTTAGTTCCCACAGCGTGTATATCAGACTAACTGTTGAAGTAATACTTTGCTTCTTGTTTATTGGTAATCTGATGAATTTATCACACTTAACAGTCAGTATCTGCAACTCTAATTTATCATCATAATTTGTCTTATCCCTAAGTTATAAACATTCTCGCTGCTGATGAATCTTTAATGACCAGCATCATTCAAGTATTGAATCTATGGATTTTGTGCACAAGCTCAAAAATATACTTTATTGAGGAGACCAGAAGATGAACATATGACAGGTAGTTTCCTAGTATTTATGTTCCCCTAAATTTAATCTCCCAAAAATTTTCACTCAATATTTTTCAGCCTGTTGATCATATTGGGTATATATCTAGATCAAAAATTACATCAAAAATATTTTAAATATTAATTTTAATTTCAGCCTAACAGCAATTATAGCCAAATAGATTCAAAATGTTTAATGAAATAAAAATCTAGTTAAAGATAATGAAGGCATGTTTTCCACAGTTGTTCCATAAATTTTAGTTTTAATTTACAATATAATAAATTAGATATATATGTGTGTGTGTGTGTGTGTGTATCATATATAATGAGTGTGTGTGTGTGTGTGTAATATATATATATATATATATATATATATATATATATATATATATATATATATATATATATATATATATAGTCAGGGTGCCGGAGACAGGACCCAAACACAGAGGAAAACAGTCAAATGGGTTTATTAATAAACATACAGTTCTTTCAAACATGCAAAACCAAGACGATTTGGAGCCTATCCCAGCTAACATTGGGCGAAAGGCGGGGTACACCCTGGACAGGTCGCCAGTCCATCGCAGATATGTATATATATATATCATTCATATTTTTTTGTGAATAAAAAACACAGCTTCACTCAATTATATTTTGGATCCCAGTTGAAAATTATTTATTATTGACCAGTCAGTTATATTATTTTAATATAATACTGAATTATTACTATCATGTAGAAGATTTGTTTTGTACAATAGTAATATACTGACTTCACTTTCACCTGGAGCTTTTATTTTGGCAGAACACTAAAAGTGCTCTGTAGAGTCAGAGTATACTGTATATTACAGCTTACAATGTTCCTCATTACAAAACCTGGTGAAACGCTGTAACCTCTATTTCTACCATACTGTGTCACATCTTTAGATATGTATAATAAATAAGTGGGTTTAAATGTTTGGAATTGCATGAATATAGTAATATAATTGTGATTTGTATAAAAGTAAACAAAAATGTCCATTAAATAAAACATTGAGATGTATTAAAATGACTAACAACTGCATATTTCCAACAATGTGTAAAACAGACATATGCTGAACATAAATATTGACAATTTTGTAAGTGCATAAACAATAGCAAAAGTGTGTTTTACCTTACTAATAAATGGAACAACACTGGGATAATTATTCCATTAGTCTTAGTCATTTTACCAATTCATAGGTAAATTTGCACCAAAATACCATAGTGTTTGATTTTGCCAACAACAATAAAATAAATGGGAAGTGTTTTCTCTCCCCTCAAAAGTTGAGAAGCCTATTTATTGTGCTTTCCTAACCATGCATTGTTATATTGACAGATACTTTTTTATTTTCACAGCTTTGTCGTGAAAATAAATCTTTCCAATGCCACACCTACTATTTATGTATCCTGCTACACCCTTACTCCCCCACCAGAGCGCTCAGGTCTTCTGATCAACTTCTATTGAGGGTTCCTCGTTGCCGCTATAGATCTAAGGATGACCATGCCTTTTCTGTGATAGGTCCTATCCATGTGAGGTCAGCTTCATCGTTAGCTATTTTTTTATTAATTTATTTTTTATCTCCTTTTCTCCCCAATTTAGAATGCCCAATTCCCACTACTTAGCAGGTCCTCGTTGTGGCACGGTTACTCGCCACAATCCGGGTGGCGGAGAACAAGTCTCATTTGCCTCCAATTCTGAAACTGTCAATCTGCACATATTGTCTCATGGTTCGTTGTGCATGACACCACGGAAACTTCCAGCATGTGGAGGCTCATGTTACTCTCCGCGATCCACACACAACTTACCACGTGCCCCAAGAAAAACTTATTGCGTCCACAAGGAGGTTACCCCATGTGACTCTGCCCCCCTTGCCGCATGCATATAATCACAGCCATTTGCAGTGCGTAATTCCAAGATGACAGGTATATTATTTTGCATTTTGGTGATTGTGTCATTCAACCAAAAGTCCCTTTCACCTGGGAATGATGCAGGACAAGGTCAACTCATTAGCACGTTGTGAATAAAATTCAGTGCGCTGTGGGATCGGGAGTTAGTTTGTTTTTCCAAGCTTTTTGGCTGGCATTTCTCTGACATTTTTTGTTAGGTGAGTGCAACAAAAGGCTCTTTGAAACTTGATAATAAATAATGATAATATATCTAGGTCTGTCGACATGACAAAACATTTCTGTGGGGGATAGGGCTGTCACTATTGTCACTTCAATCCACGCTATTTCCCGTGGAGATGAATGAAAAAGGAAAAACAGGAGCGGACTTTGCTGTTTAGGGTCCCTACTGTTCACTTCAAGGCTGTGGGATTTCATTTAGGCCTTTTTCTTTAGGATTGCAGCAGCACCATCTGGCAGTCAAGTTTTTTGATATGTGACATCTTAAGGGGATTAGAACAGCAAAAGACCCTGCCAAATTGTCTAATTGGAAAATCGTGTCAAAAACTAGAGTCTTTTTATATCAAACAATACTTTATTCTGAAAGTCTTTCAAGTAATTAGCAGATCTGTTTTTAGCCCTGGTGTTTTTTAGTGATGATTTACAGGACAAACACGTGATCCAGGGCCTTTTTTTTGTTTTTTTTTTTCCATCATTTGGAATCTATTTTACAATCTACTGATCACATGTATAGTATCTATATCTTTTGTGGCAGGGTGAGTAGGATACAGAAATAGTGGGTGTGGCATCGGAAGGATTTATTTTAAATAATAAACAACAGAAAAATGTGAGGAAAGTGTGAAAAACAATGCATAAATATGGTGTCCTTGCAGTGAAATGGGATTATGTAAAAACATTATTTTATAATTATCTCTATGGATATTTTCCATGAAACATGAAATACAAATTTAGAAAAATCCACATGCAGGGCTTTTCCATATACAGTACGATGAACAACTTGGTCTCATGACAAGTCGTAATAAAATAAATAAATACAAGATTGCAAAGTCGTAAGAATTTTTGAATTTTTTTCGACTAACACGTACAACTTTTTCTATCATAGAGCAAAATAAATGAACCAACAAAAAAAGTTATTCAGATTTTTCCTAATTTTAACACCTGACTTGAGGCCTGCACTCAGTGGTACTCACGTGGTACCCGGGGGACTCGACGCAACAGAGTGCGGTATAGGACAAGTTTTGATTGCTGAGTGTAGGCAGGAAGACACCGATGTGTGCGTGTGAAGCAGAAATGAGAATGAGAAAGAAATGAATTGCTGGACTCACGGAAAATCTAAATATCTAAACATAAAATAAAATGTTATTAAGGTAAATAATATTAATGGTTATTGACACAATTAATTTGTTGAAACACAAAACTTAAATATATTTCTAAATTCAAATTGCAATTTAAACTAAACTAAAAAATCTTATTAAAATAATGAATTGATTAAAAAAATCTCAAATAGGCTAACCGCCTTCCCAAATACAAACAATAACCATCTCCAAAGGCCCCATTTGCCATCACGCAAGTATTAGTAACAACAGGTGGATAATTATTAATAGTTTAAAAATTAATAACTAAAGACAATTATAAATGTGAAGATAATAATTATAATAAAAATAATAATAAAAAAACATTACCTATATAAAATTCAACATATTACAGTTTCATATTAGGTGTAAGCCTCATAATTAATTTTTTTTCCCCAAAATTAATGCTGTCAAATGTGTGTTTGCATTGCATTTTGTTAATACAGTTAATGCTGCATAAAGAAAATAAAATAGAACTCAATTTTAGATTCAAGGTGAACGTGATCTTGTATTATTTGATGATTTAACCCTCTGGGGTCTGAGGGTGTTTTGGGCCCTGGAGAAGTTTTGACATGCCTTGACATTTGTGCTTTTTTCAGTTGCTTAAAAACACATTAATGGCTAAAGTCTGATAACACTGTATTCAGCACAAACTGGGCTACACTAATATGTGAGCAATATGTGTGTACATGTTCGTATTTTTGAGAAAATAATGTTTATGCATGGTTTTTGAAAAAAAAAAAAAAATATTTAACACATACTTAACATTTTAGGAGACAAAGACCCCTCCCCTGGGACTATCAATGAGGAATGTGACAGAAAGAGAATGAATGTAAGGAGACTTAATGATCAAAATCAAGTGTTAAGTTAAAATAAGTAATCTGACAATACATTTTATTTACATAAAGACTTTACTTAATTTTAGACCTTAATAAAAGAAGTCTCTTCTGCTCATCAAAAATAAAGTAAAAACAATGATATTTTGAACTATTTTTACAATTTAAAAGAACAGATTTCTATTTGAATATATTGTAAAATGCAATTTGTGATCAAAGCTGAATTTTCAGCATCATTACTGCAGTCTTCAGTGTCACATGGTCCCTCAGAAATCATTATAACATGCTGATTTTCTAACATGGGCGTGTTGAAAGCGCATTTTACTCATTTAACCTGAACACATATGCAAGCACAAGCTTTGTTAATGATAATGAGGCAGCATAAACTAGTTAAAATATAATCTAATTATTTTATTTTTATATCATATTACATATCATATTTATATCATACAGCATACACTTGAAATACCTGCTTTAGCTGAAACGTCATGGTTACTGTTGCAACCTCCGTTCCCCGAGGGAAGGAACGAGATGTTGTGTCGAATGAAGTGACACAAGGGGTCTTCCTGGGATGCCAAACATATTTCTGAACCTGAGAAAAGGTCAATGTCAAGTTGGCAGACAGAATTTGCATGCCCCGCCCCGGAAATACGGGTATAAAGGGAAGCGGGGCAGTGAGTGCTAGTCAGGATTTTGTACTGAGGAGCCAAAAATAAGGAAGGCCGTTTACAGTGGTAGGTCTAGTGCTGTGGCAGGAGGGACACAACCTCGAGGAACAGAGGTTACAACAGTAACCATGACGTTTCCCTTCTGTCACTCACTTAACGTTGTGTTGAATGAAGTGACACAAGGTGTCCCATATAAAAATGGCATGCACTGACCATGTTACGTGAACTGCCGAGATAAGTGCAAGCAGGCTAATGCGTGCTAGAGGCAACTGTGTCGGCTGCACGTAGCCCTCCCCAATGCCCCCAAAGAGGTGTCACATACAGACCATAGGTTCCCCGCACCCCTGAGGGGGGGAACAGGCGCTACATGAGCAAGCCTGGCAGCCGTGCCTTTTCTCTCACTATGTCTCGCCCATAGGACGTGAAGTGCCACAAGGGTTGTGAAGCCGTATGTGGGAAATGGTGCAGTGGTAGGTCCAGCCTAATGAGGGGGGACTCTACAAGCACGGCGACCGGGGCAGCGGGGCTGCCCAAGGGAAACATGAGTCCGCCAACAGGGGGACCGTACCGCGGGAAATACATTGCCTGAAAAGGGAACTAAGCCCGTGGAGCCCGACCCCAGTACAGAGTACCTGTGACTCGTAGTGGGTCTGGCCGTGAATTGCTCCGCTGAATTCACAGGCCAGAAGGCTAGGGAGGAAAACATCCAGGGAGCGACGCTTAGTGGCTAACCTGGGATAGAAGGCGCACTGAATCAACTTGGTGAAGGGCGCTGTGTGCAAGCGGAACAGCCGGTTGGTTGTGCTGTGTTACTGAGTTCTACCGGCTCAGACCTGACAAAACACAGGACGAGACCGACTCAACCCTTAGATTGTAACATCTGGCAAAGGTATTGGGTGTTGCCCAGCCCGCTGCTCTACAGATGTCTGCTAGGGGGTGCCATGGGGCAGTGCCTACGAGGATGCCACACTTCTCGTAGAGTGTCCTCGAACCCGCAAGAGGGCGGGCACGGCCTGGGTGTGTCAAGCTAAGGAAATAGCATCAATGTCCCAGTGAGCTAACTTCTGTTTGGAGACAGCGTTCCCTTTCTGCCATTCGCCGAAGCAGACAAAGAACTGCTCAGAACATCTAGAGCTCTGCGTGCGGTCCAAATAGATTAACAAAGCACGTACTGGACACAGCAACGAGAAGGCTGGGTCTGCCTCCTCCAGGGGCAGCTTGCTTGCAGGCTCAGGACCTGGTCCCTGAATGGGGTCGTAGGAACCTTGGGCACGTAGCCCGGTCGTGCCTCAGGATAACGTGATAATGTGTCGGATCAAACTCCAGCCAGGTGTTGCTGATTGAGAACTCATGCAGGTCCCCAACCCTCTTGGTGGAGGCTAACCTCAGGAGGGTCGTCTACAGGAAGAGGGCCTTGAGCTCAACTGAATCAAGTGGCTTGAAGGGGGGTCTCTGAAGGCCCGAGAGCACCACAGAGAGATCCCAGGAGGGGAACAGGCAAGGCCGGGGAGGGTCCAGTCTCCGGGCGCCTTTCAGGAACCTGATAATCAAGTCATGCTTACCTAGGGATTTGCCATCTACTGCGTCATGGTGGGCTGCGATAGCAGACTCTATCCCTTTCAAGGAAGGTGCTGCTCTCCTCACTAGTAATTTGGCTCATAGTCTTAATAATGATTGTATTTGACTAACTGGGGCCCAGGTCAGGAAGCAGACAAACTGGTTAATCCGAACGTCTGCTAGCTGCCTTGAGACATCACACAGGTCACATAAACTACAACACATAGAGACACTATGTGTCAACACTAGATATCTCATAGAGACTGTGTCTGTTTGCAGAACTACCAAACACAATACCCTCTCTAAATCATTTAGAAAAATTTGATTAAGGTCAAACTTGAACAAAACAAACAAATTAAAAATACACATCATTTAAAAATAGGGCTACTAAACATTAGATCTCTTTCTACCAAAGCACTAATTGTTGGATGCGTTCTGTTTGACTGAAACCTGGCTTAAACCAGACGAATATTTTTCATTTAAATGTACTACTCCCCCAGGTTATTGTTATAAACACAAGCCTCATCTGAAGGGGCGAGGAGGAGGTGTTGCTACAATTTACATTGAAGTTTTTGGTGTTACTCAGAGGACAGGATATAAATGTAAGCCTTTTGAACAAATAATTCTAAATGTGACACTGTCAGATATAAATAAAAAAACTGTCGTCTTTTGTCGTTGCTACAATGTATAGATCACCCGGGCCTTATTCTGATTTCTTTGGTGAATTTGCTAATTTTTTATCAGATCTTGTAGTTATTGTAGATAGAGATTTACTTGTTGGTGACTTCAACATTCACATAGATAATGAAAATGATACATTGGGATTAGCATTTATCGATATTCTCAACTCTCTTGGAGTCAGACAAAATGTATCAGGGCCAACTCATCGGCATAATCATAAGCTAGATTTAATTCTGTCATATGGAGATGATGTTGATAATATAGAAATTCTGCAGCAGAGCGATGACATCTCGGATCATTACCTCGTCTCTTGTATGCTGCAATCAGCTAATGTTACTCAATCTACACCACGCTATCATTCAGTTAGAACTAGTCTTTCGACCACTAAAGATAGCTTCACTAATAATCTTCCAGATCTATCTCATACACTCAATAAACCCTAAAGCCCAGAAGAACTTATAAAATATACAAATTATAAATGCAGTCTTCTCTAGCACTCTTGATATTGTCGAACGCTTTGATTAAAGAAAATGAAAGAAATAAGCCCTGCACCATGGTACAATGATCACACTAATGCTCTTAAGAGAGCAGCTCGGAAAATGGAGCGCATGTGGAAAAATACAAAATTAGAAGTATTTTGTGGTCAATGAAAGGATAGTGTCTGTAGCTACAGAGAGGCACTAAAAGCTGTCAGGTCAGCATATTTTAGTAAACTCATAGAAAATAACCACAACAATCCTAGATGTTTATTCAGTACTGTGACTAAATTGGTTAGGAATAAAGCCTCAACAGAACCAGATATTATGTTGCAGCACACGAGTAATGACTTCATGAATTTCTTTACAGATAAAATTGAAATGATCAGAAATAAAATTGGAATTATGCAATCATCTGTCATAGCACCTCAGAAAACAGTGTCTAATAATTTTCCTGACTTGCAACTTCAATCCTTCTCTGTCATAGGTCATGAAGAGCTAACAAAACTTATTGAAACATCAAAAGCCACAAAATCTTTGTTAGTGTAATGAATTCAGATGAGGGCTCCATCTAGTGGACGAGAGACCGCTCAACCATTACAGAATCCCCTCCCTCTAGGAACACCTCTTGGTGTTCTCCTCCTGGGCCGTCCCCTTGGCCTGGGTGCCGGTCGATCTGGATGTTTACGGTGGAAGTCCCTGATGAGTGAGGGATCCAAGATGTCTGAGTTTGCTACCCAGGATCTCTCTTCAGGACCGTAACCCTCCCAGTCCACAAGGTAATGTAGTCGATTAGCCCTCCTTCAGGAATCTAGGATCTCCTGGACAAGGTAGGCAGGGGATCCATTGATCTCCAAAGGTGGAGGTGGTGTGGATTCAGTGGTTACAGGTTCCAGGGCAGGATGTGCAGGTTTTTGGAGGGATACATGGAAGGAAGGAGAGATACAGTAATCATCAGGAAGCTCTAGTCTATAGGTCTTCCTGGTAGGTAGCCTTAGATGTAGATCCCTCGTATAAAGCCATACTATCTGGCCAGGTTGGTAATTAGAGTGGGGGATGCCTCCAGCGGTCAGCCTGAATTTTCTGTTTCCTGATGGCTCTCTGAAGCCAGACATGAGCACTATCCCACACTCTCTCACTCCTCCAATCCAGTCATCCATTGCCGACAACTCTGATGGTTCTCCTGACCAAGGGAAGAGTGGTGGCTGATAACCCAGAACACATTGAAAAGGGATTAGTCCTGTGGATGAATGTGTGAGGGAGTTCTGAGCGTACTCAGCCCATGGAAGTGGGCGTGCTCCAATGGTGCTGTTCACGACTACAATAGGAGCGTAAGTAATGCACTATTTCTTGAATTAACCATCTCAACTTGACCGTTTGACTGAGGGTGAAAACCAGAGGTTAAACTGATATTGATATTCAAATGATGACAAAAAGCCTTCCATACACGTGATGTAAACTGTGGTCCTTGGTCTGTGACTATGTCTTCTATGAGTCCATACACCCTGAAAACCTGGTTAAACAGGGCCTCTGCAGTCTCCATAGCTGTGGGTAGACCTTTCATGGGAATCAGATGACAGGACTTAGAAAAACTATCAACAATGACACAGATGGCAGTGAAACCCATGTAATTAGGGAGATCTGTGGTAAAGTCTACTGCTAGATTTGACCATGGTCGTTGAGGGATGGGCAGAGGTTCCAGCAGCCCTGCAGGGAGTAGGCGAAGGGGGTTCTGACTTGTGCACAGACATGGCAGACATTAACATAATTAGTAACATCATGGAGGAGAGTGGGCCGCCACAAAGATTTATGTACCAATGTTGCCGTTCTTTGAATTCCTGGGTGACAAGAGCTTAGGGAAGTGTGCACCCACTATAAGACCCTCTGTCTGAGATTTTGGGGTACGTAATGTCTATTGGGAGGACATTTCAAAGGTGGAGGTTCATCTTGTTGTCCACGATGGATCTCCTCTATAATATCCCAACGGATGAGCACGATAAAGACTGACTGTGGCAGAATGGGTTCTGCAAACCCAAGAAATCGTTGTAATTCTTTGACGGTTGTGGGGGCTGGCCACTCAGTGACTGCCTTGATTTTGAACTCCCTTGGGGCTGATGTTATATCCTAAGAAGGTTGTAGTCATGGTGTGAAACCAAAATATTTTTCTGCTTTCACATAGAGCTGATAATGGAGTAGACGATTGAGCACTATCTTGACTTGTTGTATATGTTCCTCCCTGGTCTTAGAGTAAACAAGGATATCATCAATGTAAACAATTACACAGCTGTTGAGAAGATCTCTGAAAATTTCATTGACAAATGACTGGAAAACTGAAGGTGCATTGGCAATGTGATAAGGCATAACTAAGTACTCATAGTGCCCCCTGGTGGTAATAAATGCAGTCTTCCACTCATCCTTCCTTGATGTGGACCAAGTTGTAGGCACTTCTGAGATCCAACTTAGTAAAGATCTTGGCTTCTCTTAGTTGTTCTAGGGCAGATGGGACTAATGGCAGGGGATAGCGGTATTTGACTGTGATAGCATTGAAAGATCTGTAATCTATACATGGTCAGAGTCCATCATCTTTCTTCTCCACAAAGAAAAATCCAGCTGCGGCTGGTGACGTAGAGGGACGGATGAAGCCTGATGCTAGTGCCTCCTCCATGTAATCCTCCATTGCCTGCATTTCATGGAGTGATAGAGGATAAGCCTTGCCTCTAGGGGGAGATGAACTGGGTAGCAAGTCTATGGCACAGTCCCAAGGTCTGTGGGGTGGCAATTGGGCAGCTTTGTCTTTGCTAAATACCTCTATGAATTCAGAATATTCCTTGGGGATGTGAGGGTGGACGTTAGACTGGGGGCTTTCCACTCTCGTGGTCAGGCACGGTACTATTATCTTAGTGGTCAGACAATGCTCTTGACAGTATGGTGACCAATGTAGCAATTAATAGTCATGGGTATCCTAGTATAATGGGATGAGGAGAGGTGATGACATAGAGGGTTATGGTCTCGACGTGGAAAAGTCCTAATTGAATCCCAATAGGGATAGTATTAGATAGGGCATGTGTTACAACAATGTCCTGGTTGACCACAGTAGAAACATATCCCCTCATCTCGCCTGCACTGGCATTCCTCCTCGGGCACCCTCGCACACCCGATTTGCATGGGTTCATTTGATTCTGCTGACAAAGTAACAGGAGATGAGGCAGTAGTAGAGAAATGCTTGGGTGCACTGGATCGTGGCTGATTGTGCATGAGATTATCGATTTTTACCGCCAAGGTAATGTACTCAATCAAAGTCAATGAAACATCCTTGTATGCTAGCTCAGCTTGCAGTGTGGGGTTTAAACCTTCTCGGAATATGGATTTCTGAGCAATATCGTTCCAACCACTCTGCGCAGCTAAGGTAGGAATTTGCACTGCATAATCGGCTGCACATAATTTCCACTGGTGTTTCCCCAGGGTATTCAAAAAAGTAATTAATTTTTTGTGAGAAATATGTGAAAGAACTGCGAATTTGTTCATCACTATCCCAAACAGCTGAAGCCCACTCCAATTCTTTTCCAGTAAGCAAAGTCATCATTAAAGCACATTTAGCTGTATCCTGATAATAGGAGTCAGGTTGGTGTGTGAAATAAACTGAACATTGCCTCAGAAATTGCTTGCATTTGTCAGCTGATCCATCAAACTTTTCCATGTTAGGGCGTGGGGAAGGCATCGACTGGATATATCATGTCAAATGTTCTGTAGCGGCTCGAAGATTCACAAGTTGTTCTTGAAATCCCTGTAGTACATAATTTTGATAAGCGATCTTGGCTCTGAGCTGTGTAACCTCCACTGGATTTAGGCGAAGTATTCTGTAACGAACCCATTACTGGAAGCTGGTTAGAATCCATGTTGCAGAGGTTCTTTATTGTCAACAACAATAAACAGTCAAACAATTCAAATTACTGAACAGAGAGACGAAGTTGAAATAACAGGCAGTAATTCAATAACAGGCAAGCAGACCAAACAGGCAACAAAGCAAAACAATGATCCAAAACAGGTAAAAGACATAAACAGTGGACAATGGAAAACACCTGGTAAAGCAGATGAACTGTCAATACTTCACAATATGGGGGTGTGAAAGCACTGCTTATATATATGACAAATAGGAAGTGACATGGCAGGAAACAGGAAGTGACATTGTTCAGAATTCTGGTGAGGGCTCCCTCTGGTGGACGGGAGACCGCTCAACCATTACAGTTAAATCCTATACCAACTATGCTCTTATAAGAGGTATCTCCTGTAATTTCAGAACGTCGTCTTAATATTATTAACTCCTCGCTACTCTTAGGACATGTCCCAAGAAACTTTAATATGGCAGTTATCAAACCGCTTATTAAGAAGCCACAACTTGATCCTGGAGAACTGGCTAATTACAGACCGATTTCAAATCTCCCGTTTATGTCAAAAATACTAAAAAAGGTAGTATCCTCCCAAATATGTTCAATTCTACAGAGAAATAGTATATATGAAGAATTTCAGTTAGGATTTAGGCCTCATCACAGTACAGAAACTGCAATTATCAGAGTTACAAATTACTTGCTCTTATCATCTGATCGCGGCTGCATTTCTCTTCTAGTGCTTTTAGATCTTAGTGCTGCATTCGACACGATAGATCACGACATTCTCTTGAATAGGCTAGATAATTATGTTGACATTTGTGGAGTTGCATTAGCATGGATTAGGTCATATTTAGCAGACTGCTACCACTTTGTCTATGTAAATGAGGAATTGTCAAACCAAACAAAAGTAAAATATGGAGTCCCACAGGGATCAGTTTTAGGGCCTCTGCTTTTCTCCTTGTATATGCTTCCCCTGGGAGATATTATCAGGAATCGTGGAATAAGTTTCCACTGCTATGCCGACGATACACAACTTTATATTTCTTCAAAACCTGATGAGATTTCACAATTTTAAAAAATAGCAGAGTGTATCAATGAAACAAAAGATTGGGTGGCCAGAAATTTCCATCTACTCAATTCTGACAAAACAGAGGTACTAATTATTGGACCAAAAAACTCTAAAAAATAAGCCACTACAATATAATTTGACTCTCGATGGATGTACTGTTACATCATCTTCTACAGCGAAGAACTTAGGTGTTATATTTGATACAATCAGTCGTTTGAAAATCAAATTACCAATGTTTGTAGAACAGCATTCTTCCACCTAAGAAATATTGCTAAATTAAGGCACATGCTCTCTTTAGAAAGGCTGCTTTAGTTTAGTCTGCTGGAACCAGACACCAGAAACATTGATCATGATTTATATCTCTGCAATAAATTGAACAGCATCTATGCTTATATTATTTTATTTGTTTCCCTGTCTCAACCTCGGGACACCTATCCTGAGGTCACCAGAACCGGCTGGATCCAGCACCATTCCTGCTACATGTCACTGAATGATGATGACTAAATGCAGCCAGTGCCAGCCAAACATCACTTCAGTCTATTATGATGGACTTCAGAGGATGAACAGATGCCAATTCCAAGCATAAGACATGGGATACTTCATAGGCCATTGTCTGAACCTTGGATTTAGGATGGACCACACCAAACCTCACAGAAATTACCAGCCAGTTTGAACTGCGTTTCACATCCCTGATCTCTGACTGCATCACCTCAGTCTATTGATGGACTACGATTTTGAAATGGAATGCATAGACTAACAATTGCCAACAGAAACCTTCATCAGCCAATTACCAAGGACAATTGCATCTATGTGAACTTCTGCAGTTAATCCAGGATGGACTTCAAAGACATTGGTCATTAATCTTACAGTTCACACAAAATCGATGTTTAAACACTGACCCTTTACACTTACATATTTTAATAATTTTAATCATGACTTTATAGATAAGTAATATTTACATTATATTCATGATGTTAGCCAGAGGGGAACTGCCCACCACAGTGAGTCTGGTTTCTCCCAAGGTTATTATTCTCCATTAATCAACATCTTATGGAGTTTTGTGTTCCTTGCCACAGTCGCCTTCAGCTTGCTCACTGGGGTTATTAATACAATTATTATATAATTACTTATTTTTAAACACGATTACAATCGTATTTTATCTAATTACACAATGATGATTCATCGACATTATAGACATTACAGTTTTATTTTCTGTTAATGCCTGATCTTCTTTAAAGCTGCTTTGAAATGATGTGTGTTGTGAAAGGCGCTATACAAATAAAAATGACTTGACTTGATAGACTGCACTGAAACTGTCTTTGCAGAAGGCTACAAATCTAGACTCTAGAACTGAATCTTACAGCCACTACTACACCAGAAATACTCTGAAATATCTAGTAGCAACTGCTCCATCTGGAATAGTGATGTTAATTTCAGAAGCTTATGGTGCCAAATACAGTGACAGGTACATTACACAGAGCTCTGGATTTTTTGACTATTTGCGTGCTGGAGATGAAGTGATGGTGGACCGTGGCTTCACCATTAGGGACCTGCTGGAGCAACGTAAGGTGATGTTAGTCATGCCAGCTTTTACACACAAGCAGTGCCAGCTGACTAATGAGGAAGTCACCAGCACACGACGCATTGCACATGCCCGCATCCATGTTGAGCAAACAAGGCATCTAAAGATCTACAAGATTCTCTCACAAACTTGACGTATTAATCTGGTCCCAAAATTTTATAAATTTGTACAAATTTGTGCTGCTCTTGTAAATCTAAGAGGAGAGCTTATTTCAATAAGCCCTTACTGAATTAATTGCAAAGCCCCTGGAACGTAATAAGGAAGAATCCTGAGAAATGCAAGCTTGTAGTACCACCTGTTTACTCCAGAGGGCAGTAAGTGAAATTTCAGCTGTGTGGCAACGTTACACGTTGCGTTCTTGCGTTCAAAACACTTGATGGAGCACAAAATCACTGACAATGATGAAACAGCCTACAGAGAGGAGGTGCACACTCTGACGCTCTGGTGTCAGGAGCACAACCTCTCCCTCAACGTCAGTAAAACCAAGGAGCTTGTGGTGGACTTCAGGAAGAAAGACAGAGAGCACAGCCCCATCACCATTAATGGATCACCGGTGGAGAGAGTCAGCAGCTTCAAGTTCCTCGGTGTCCACATTACTGAGGAACTCACATGGTCCGTCCACACTGAGGCCGTTGTGAAGAAGGCTAACCAGCGCCTCTTCTTCCTGAGACGGCTGAGGAAGTTTAGAATGAACCAACACATCCTCACACGGTTCTACACCAGCACTGTAGAGAGCATCCTGACTGGCTGCATCACCGCCTGGTACGGCAATAGCACCGCCCACAACCGCAAAGACCTGCAAAGGGTGGTGCGAACTGCCAGAAACATCATCGGAGGTGAGCTTCCCTCCCTCCAGGATATATATAACAGACGGTGTGTGAATAAAGCTCGGAGGATTATCAAAGACTCCAGCCACCCGAGTCATGGGCTGCTCTCACTGCTTCCATCAGGCAGGCGGTATCTCAGCATCAGGACCCGCACCACCCGACTACATGACAGCTTCTTCCCACAAGCAATAAGACTTTTGAACACATGATCTCTCACGATCTACAATCAGCACTGCACTTTATTAATCTTCATTCTGTCAATATATTCTCGCTCCCAGTTCAGTTAGTGTATATATATATTTATAACCTTATCTAGTATATGTGTATTCTAGATTGTGTGTATTGTGTACATTTGATATGTAAATTGTGTTGTGTAAATATGTTGTTATTGTAAAGTGGTTTATGTCTCGTCACTGTCATTACTGCAATGTTGCTCGGAACTGCTCGGAACTACTGAAGACTTTCACCTACTGTTGCACTCGTGTACACAGTAGTGTGACAATAAAGTGATTTGATTTGATTTGATTTGAAATTCGAACTAAGGGATCTCAAGATGTGTTCTAAGTATTAAACTATATATATAAAGCAAAACATTTTAAACATTTTAAAAAATTTTTTTTTTTTTTTTAATTAAGTTTTTTCAGAGTAAACAACAAAGTAAAATACATGGAGCATTAACATTAACCAGTTTCAAGAGAAAAAAACAACAAAAAAACAAAAAACAAAGAGGCAGCATGGTCAAATACAAAATTACAATATCCTCATGTGAGCATTTAAGGATACATGATAGACTTATATTCAATGCCAAGACAGTTCAAAGGAATTTTCCACAACTTCTGAAATTATTTAGATTTACCTTTTAACATACATCCAATCTTTTCCACAAGTATAGTTTCTTTAATCAGGATTATCCAGTTCTTAATAAGGGGTGGGTCAGTGCCAACCCATTTATTCATAATTGATTTCCGTCCCAACATTAGTAAAGTTCTAAAGACATCTGCGTATTCCAGAAAGGAGGGGGGCAATACACCCAGGAAGCACATGAGTGGGGAGGCTGTAACCTTCTGTTATAGATAGTATTATAGATAGTTTATCACAAATACCATTCCAAAAATTAACAGCCAATGAACATTCCCAGAGACAATGAAAGAATGTTCCAATATTGCTGTTGCATTTAGGACATTGGGGAGATACAGTTTTATTTATTTTGCTATATTTATTTTGAGATATATAAGCTCTATGTACTATATTAAATTGCATCTCTTTAAATCTGTTGCAGACAGAGACATTCAATGGTAGTTTGACAATATCTTCCCAGACATTTTCGTCAATGTCAAATTTCAAGTTCTTACTCCATGCCCTCTGCAACAAAATCAGGTTGTCTGCTTTGTGATGGCTTATCATAGAGTAAAATTTGGATACAAAGTGTTTGACTTCAGTATCCTTAAGAAAAAATCTATCCAAAAAGAAATCAGAGCTATTCAGGGTAAGACTAGTATGCCTGGTCCGGACGAAATGTCTCATCTGCAGGTATTTAAAGAAGTCCTTTTTGGGGATATTATGTTTTAAATGTAACTCATCAAATGACATAAAAACACCCTTATGGAATAGATCATATATCCTGTATATTCCCAAATGAATCCAGTTACCAAATTGAGAGCCCATATCAGTATGGTGAAAATTTGTGTTACCAGTCAGTGTGGATAGGATAGGCAAGCTCTGATTATACTTGAGAGACCTTCTAATCTGTGACCATGTTCTGACAACTCTGATAATGAGTGGGTTTTCTTTTACCTTGTCAGGGATTTGGGTTTTCTGGTCTAATAAATTAATCAGAGAAACTGGATTACAAAACTGTTGTTCTACATCTACCCACAGAGCATCTTCAGGTTTGTGTATCCAATCTATGAGAATCCTAGCCTGTATTGCCCATCCATAATATTTAAAATTTGGAAGTGCCCATCCACCTGTGTCAGTGGATAATTGTAACATTTGTAGTTTAACTTTAGATCATTTACTGGCCCAGATAAATTTAGACATGGCTTTGTTAATATCTTTTATATCAACATTTGTCAAATTTAAAAAAAGTCATGGATAGCGGGTAAAGAATCTTTGGGAAGATTATCATTTTTATAAGGTTTATCCTTCCTGAGAAAGAGACTGGTAGTTTTGACCATCTTGTGAAGTCTTCCTTGATACAGAGTATTGCTGTTTTGATAGTAGCGTCATAAAGTTGTGAAAGTTTGCGTGCAATACGGATACCTAAATATGTAATACCTTTAGGAGACCATTTAAATGGCTTAACGAAATTGGGCTCAGGTATGTTTTGTGGTCCTAATGGCATAATCTCTGACTTGTGAAAATTAACTTTATATGCAGAAATGACTCCAAATTGCTTAATACAGTCAGTTAATTCAGGTAATGATGTTTGCGGGTTGGTTATAGTTAACAAAATATCATCTGCATAGAGCAGTATCTTTTGTTCTCTGTCACCAATACTAACACCGTAAATGTTTTGATTATTTAGAATATAAATTGCCAAGGGTTCTATCGCCATGGCGAATAATAAAGGAGACAAGGGGCAACCCTGACGTGTTCCCCTATAAAGCACGAATGAGTCAGAGAGAATGCCATTAGTTAATATGGCAGCTTTTGTTGACGTATAGAGTAATCTGACCCATTTTATAAAGTTTTCACCAATTCCAAATCTGGCCATAACATCAAACATATACCTCCACTCCACCCTATAGAATGCCTTTTCGGCATCCATCTCTAGTAAGATTCCAGGTATGGAATTTTGGTCAAGGTGGCATATTATATTAAATCATCTTCTAGTGTTACAATAGGAGTGGCTGCCTTTTATAAACCCTGTTTGGTCTGGGTCTATAATGTCCAGAATTACATGCTCAAGACGTTTAGCCAAGATTTTAGCCAGAACCTTTAAATCTACATTTAACAAACTTATTGGCCTGTAAGAGCTGCATTCCTCTGGATCCTTTCCCTTTTTGTGTATTACAGTAATATTAGCTACATTCATATAATTAGGAAGTTTAGATGCATGAAACGAGGTATTGATAGCCTTCAGGAGGTAGGGACTTAATTTATCATTCATAACCTTAAAAAATTCTACTGGGTACCCATCAGGTCCTGGAGATTTCCCTGACTGTAAAGAGTTTATTGCACTTTTAATTTCTAAAAGGGAAATGGGGGCTTCTAAGATTTCTTGTTGTTTATTGTTTATTTTAGGGATGCAAAGATCTTTGAAAAAAGTATTTTCCAATGTAGTTTGTGTATCTATATCTGAGCTATATAGTTTTTCGTAATATTGTCTAAACATCCCATTTATTTTTTTGTTTTCTATTATTCTGCATCCCGGGGGATCTTTAATCGCTGGGATAGATCCTTTTATGGATATCTTTTTAACTATCTTAGTGAATAGGCGGTTAGGTTTATTACCCATTTCAAAAAATCTTTGTCTTGCAAATAATATATCACTATCTGCCTTCCTAGTGAGCAGTTGGTTTAATTGAGCTCTCAGAGATTTAAGTTCAGCAAGAAGTTGCGCTGATTTAGAGGAGGCTGATTTAGGATAATTCTCTTTTCCAGTTTCATTTGCTCAGATAATGCATCCCTTTTCTTTTTACTGGTGTAGGCAATTATCATTCCTCTAAGAAAAGCCTTGTAAGCTTCCCATATTGTTCTAGGATCCGTTCCATCTGTATCATTACATTGAAAATATACATCTGTCTGTTCTTTTAAATAATCAACTAATTTATCATCAAGGAGATGGAAGGGATTGAGTTTCCATATCCAGGATTGATAATTAGGTCGAGTTGGTAACATAGTAATGGTTACAGGTGCATGGTCTGATAGTCATCGGGCCTATGTTTGATTTCTCAGCCAGTCTTATAATCTGATTTGAGAAGAATATGTAATCAATGCGTGAAGCAGTTTTATGTGGGTAGGAATACAATGTATAAGCCTTAACAGTAGGGTTTAAAAATTTCCATATATTAATCAGTCCAATCTCCTGACATGAGGTTTTAATAATATTAGCGATTTTAGGGGCTGTGACAACTGCTGGTGATTTGTCCATATCTGGGTTAAGATAACAGTTAAAGTCACCCCCAATGATTACATTGTTACAGTCTAGATTCACTATTTTATTATAAACCTGAGCAAAGTACTCTTCATCATATATATTTGGGGCATATATATTTGCTATCACAACATCCTCTCCATACAATAGGCCCTTTATTATGACCATTCTACCTTCTTTATCAGAGTAGCTTGTTTGTAGTTGAAATGGTACATTTTTGTGGATCAGTATTATTACACCACGCTTTTTGGAGGAGAAAGATGAATAATAAAGTTGTCCAACCCATTCTCTGCCAAATTTTTGATGTTCCAGATCATTCAAATGGTTTTCTTGTAGTAGAGCAATATGAATTTAGTCTCTTTTCAAAATATTTAGGATCTTTTTCCGTTTAATAACATTATTGACACCCTTTACATACGTATCCTTATGCTTGAATTATAGGTACTACTCATTTACACTGCAAAGAGGAAATAAAAAGCATAACAATAATTGAGTAAGAGGGTAAACCACAACTGCTTGAAACATGAAACAAACAAACAAAAAAAATAAATAAAAGAAAACAAAAGAAAACACCCTCCTGCATTAAAACAGAACTGTGCAGGTATATAGTGTGTTTTTAGCCCCAAACTCGAACAGGGGATGTAACACTGTGAGAAAACAAAAAATATAGCATTTTGAAACCTCTCACATTCGCTGGCTGATCCTGTTAAGGGTAACGTTAGCCAGGAAAACACAAGGCAGAGAGGTAACAGCGTGGGAGTCTTATTATACTCATAATTTTGTGACACTAATATGTTTTCTCTGCGTGTCATAGATTAAAGTTATTCGTGTCAACTTTGCTCCAAGCCAAACAAGCTAATGTTTATCACAGTCATCCTATGCAGACAAAATGAGATAGTACTTTTCACGTTATGTACGTAATAGGTACCTGAGGGGGATATTATATTTGCGGAGTCGATTCCAAGAAGGTGTTCACCTCCGTGGTCGTAGACAGGTATGTGCCTTTACCAGCTGCGTTGAACACTCTTATAGTGGCAGGGTAGATGAAGGCATATTTGAATCCTGCTTCCCGCAGTCGCCTCTGGGCCTCTACCATCTCCGCTTTCTTCTTCTGCACGCCAGCCGAGAAATCTTGAAAAAACGACACTTTCTTCCCCTCAATATTTAGGTCGCTCAAACGTCTCGCTGCTTCTAGAATATTCTTTTGTCTTTGTAATTGTGTAGTCGCACGATCACAGGTCTCGCTCTTGGATGTTCGCCTTCGTTTCTCAATGGTCCGGTGCGATGCGCTCTTTCCAGTTTGATCCGTCCATCTTTGGCACTCATATTTAGTGTGGTTGGGATCCATGATTCAAAGAAAGTTATCGGATCGCTCCCCTCAGTGCCTTCCTTGAGACCAACAATTCTGATATTCTGCCACCGGCTTCTGTTCTCAAGGTCCTCTACACGTTCAAGTGTTTTTTGTAGGGATGACTCTATAGATGCAAAGCGCATTGAGCTATTAGCTTGGTTATCCTCGAGGTCAGAAATTCTCTGCTCGGCCTCCATGACTCTCTTGAACATGTTGTCCAACCTGCCTGATATTTCAGAAATTGGATTAGAAAAAAGTACAAATTCTGCAGCTGTTGTTCTTGTGCTTCAGCATAGTCTTTGCCAGTTGGAATGTCCATTTCTAGGTGTTCAGATGGAGTCCAGATGACCAGCTTGCAGCTATGTAGACCCAGATACATCATGGTCAGTTGGATCTGAGGGAAGATAAAATAACCCTGCTCAATATTTATTAATATGACTTTACAATAATATGTGTTGTTACTATGTACAAGTACAATTACTGCTAATAATTTGTTGTAAAAATATATTTTTTTTACCCATCTGAAGGTAGTATCCATCCTTTCCATTGGGATGAATGACATACTGCCCATCACCCAAGCATTTGATATCACCGCGTGGGCGACTCAGAAACTCTCTGAGTGATACGGAGCTCTTGAAGTGACACTTGACTTCCAGGAGCTGTGTTGAGTCAAGAATCCCATTTGGGCTGGCTCCCAGCCAAGAATGATCAGGGTGCATCACCAGGCCTCTCCTCTCCACATCATGCCCCTGGCTCTCCATGTGTTTGATGACATTACTCTTGTTTTCATGTCCATATTTTGTGGAACTATTTCCACCGAAAGTTGGGTACAACTGTTCATTCAGGAATTGTCTTGGGTTAGTAGTACTCCGTTTCGGGACTTTCTTTGCTCTGAAGGCATTTATACGCAGCTTTCTGGCATCATGCAATAACTGTGAAGCACTTTGGATCCTGGTTTCTTCCATCAGCATAGGAGATAGTTTAATGTAGACCTCATAAAACATATTGCACTTCCTACAACTTTGCCTTATGCTATGTTCAGTATGGGATATCTCTGAATCCTGTTGGCTTAGACCTGACTTGTTGCTGTCCACATCTGCTCTAAAACATCTGAAGACCATCTGTCTATAGCTGAATCAGTGTGGCCATAATGGATGAATTTACATGACTAATAAACTCTGTGTCCTAAAAATTTTGGGGAGGATTGTGATATCTGGAGGTGATATTGATGGTCCTGGATAGGTGTGACATGGTCCGTGGTGTTTAAAGTCTATATGCTTTGCCTTCCTCAGCCCTACATTCTTCCTCACACCTGAATTCCACTTCCTTTGGACATTAGTACATGATATGCCTGTCTTGCCCTGCCTGACTGCATTCCTACCTGCATTTGGAGAGAATGTAATGGTCTACTTTCAAAACACAGGCTGAGCTCAGGTGATACTACAACCACAAAAATGATTATACTAATAGTAATAACAACAAGAACAATAAAAATACAATCATCTTATTTTTATTGTTACTTTACTTACCTTCCACATTATTGCAGCTGCATGACAACATGAACGGTGATACATGAACATCCCACTGTCTTGATGACACCTAATTTTGTGACTAAAACCCAAGCCTTATGATGTGACAAGTTCAGGCTTTGACACGGCTCAATGTCTGCTTTTAAGTGCACAAGGTAATTTCCCACATCCTTAAAAACACACAACTGACTTTATTACTATGAAGATATTGATAAGCTTCTGAGCTTTTCAAATTGCTCATTGCCTTGCCGTCGCAAGCAGTGGAATCAAGACAGTAGCTAAATATGTTACCCGAGGCCACTTAAATCGTCCTCCCAACCTTCTATCAAGGAAGGAATGGGCACCCGAATATTGTCCTTTTTGAGATCCATTATGTTGTGCTCCCACATCTCAAAAACCGAAAGACTGACAGGATGGATGCCGCAACGACAACTGTTTACTTACGAGGTTTGTTTACTTCTTCATGGAAGCAGTACCGGAAGCACCTACCACATTTTGCGCAAAGCACCATGGGGCGTAGGAAAGAGGTGGATAGAAAAGAGTTGCATAATTTGTATTTATTTTTATTATTCTTTTGTGTTCCACGAGAAAAAAGTTAAAATAATAACAGCGTAAAGGTTTGGAAAATCAGGGGTGAGGCTAAATAATGACACAAGTTTCATTTTTGGATGAACTATTCCTTTATACAAATCACACTGAAGTGACTTGTCAGGAGATTTAACAGGCGATTCTGAACTCTTCTGATCCCTCTACATCTGATAAATGACATTGAACCCTCTCTTACTCAACATTTTTTTGGTCACCATATTCCTGCTCTGTCACAATGCAGCTTTGAATTCATTTTCCCCGTCTTTTAGTGAAATGCAAAGAGAGACTTAATGAAATCAAGCATCTTTGACTGAGATTTCATGTCATTTCACACACAGTCTTTGGCAATTTTCTACAAACCATTGAGAAAGGTGTGATTAATTTTCCTTTAAACTGAAATTGGAATTCACTTACAAATCAGAGAGATAGATAGATAGATAGATAGATAGATAGATAGATAGATAGATAGATAGATAGATAGATACAGAGAAAATGAGAGAGACACTGCCTTGATCTAGACTACAAATGTGCCTACATTCTAAATAGAAGGTAAAAGCAGAAAGGTGATATTTGTGACATGGGAAAGAGAAAACTTGTTGCCACTGCAAGCGGAGAGAGCAGCACCGCCAGCAACTCATCTGTAACTGCTCAGTGTCAACCATGAAATTGAATAAAAATGTATATAATTTATAAATGAACCCCTTATTTCTGCTTAGTGGGCCAATTGTCATTGTCATGGAGAGAATTAATAACATAGGTCCATTGCTTATATGACTTCTGGCATGAGTCCTTATGGTTATTGAAATTGTGTTGTTGATTTCTTCACCGAGTTTGCAGCCTCAAAGACACGGTTCTTGCAGAAGCTAGCAGACTGCATCAGCAAGCAATTTAGATGCATTCCAACATTTAATGGTTTTAATTGGTGCTGTTTGAGAGCCATCAATAACAAGTTAAAGTGCACTTTCAGCTTAACAGGGTTACTTTAAGAAGTCTTTGGAGATGAGACAGCAGTCAGAGTCTTTATTCTTTTTCATTTCTTTGTACTTTGTTTTGGCGTCCCATTACTTTTTTTAAAGCAACATTTTCTTTATTTTATATGCTAGAATAAATTATCATGTAAAATACAAATTAATCATGAGAAGTAATTGGTTAAAACATGAAATTTTTGTATCCCAGCCATTTAAATGGTAATCTTGACTTACTCAACTGTATATAACAATTCAAATCACACAAAAACATAAAAATGTTGATATAATCTTTTGAATTGATATACATCTTTATAATATATATACTGTATATATATATATATATATATATATATATATATATATATATATATATATATATATATATATATATATATACTACATACGCAGGTCATCCCCGTCTACCTGGATGAGGGAGGGGACAAGGGGAGGGAAACAGAAGTAATTAAAATGTGGGGGTGGGGGGTACTTCCTGTAACAGTGTAGTACCCCCCCTAAAAAATCTACAATTTAAAAGAAAGGGAAAAGGCCAACGCAGAGCGGCAGTGAGAGAGAGGAGAGAGAAGAAATAAAATAAAAAAAACGTACTCGCCAGTTCTCCGATACGCCGTAGCTTGTTCCTCGGCCACTCCTCCACCCTCTAACGGACGACATCTGCACCTCTCTGGGCGGATTGGAGGCAGTCCTCCAGCCCCTGGTGGACGGAACGCCCCGCCGTGTTCTCGGGGAGCCGAAGGGGTCTCCCCCGCCCCTGGCAGCAGTTCTCCCACTCCAGGCGGTAGGTCTCCGAGCCCCTCCCCACTCGGTGGTCTCAGACCCTGGCGCTTTTCAGCAGCTGGAAGGCGGCGACTCCACCCCAGGCAGCAGCCCTGACCGCTTCAGGGGGTCGGCTAGGAACCCCTTCTCCCCTCGCGGTCGGCCGCCGTTCCTCCGCTTCCAGGCGGCTGGGCTCTTCGTCCCCCGGCAGATGGCCATTGCTGCTCCGTTGGGGTGGATGGTAGTGGCGAGAACTCTACTACGGCATATCCCTCCTCCTTAAGGGAAAGGAGGAGGCGAGAACTGGCTTGACAATATAAATAAGGTTTTAATAATAAAGTTAAAACAAAGCACAAACACACACATGATGGACATGTCCGTAAATTATCTCGCTCTCATTGCACCACCGTCTGCCATCAGCCTTTATCCCTCTCGGAGGCTTGATTAGCCTGATACGGGACCGGGTGTCTATCATCATGACCCGGCCCGCCCTGCACCCTGCCACAAACACATATATACATGAGACAAGTTAGTGAGAAGAGTGACAGAATGTGAAATAAATCAATATATCAATACAGTGAAAATGAACTTTATGGACCATTTATCGTTATTTGAGTCTACATCGATTTGCTATCGGACTACCCAAAGTATTTAACTAATACAGCAGCACTTTGAGAAAAGTGTAGAGATGTACTTGCATGTCTTTGTGTTTCCTTGCATTCTTTGAAGGAACAAACTTTCGACCAAGAGCCTAGAACCAAGCAACATAATGATTTGGACCTCTGTAAGATCAAATAGTTATTGTCTGGATGAATGATGAGGTTAGCTTTGAAGCGAGGCCTTCTTATGTGTGTGTGAACCATAGAGAGTGAAAGGCTACCTCGGAACTTCGAGTCCCAAGCTTCTTTGGACCTCACATGGCATGGATCTGGTTCCGAAGAGAGAAGACCATGAGGGAAGAGCCAGAGCTAAGTCGGAGCAGTCAGAAGAGCAGAAGAAGAAGAACGTAGAGAAGAGTGCCGAAGAGAAGAGAGTGAGTTCTTCCTGTTTGGAAACATTTGAACTGAAATTGGCCACAGCCCCAAATGTCCTGCACCAATCAGAAGTGACTTTTCATAGTCACATGGTCGACTGAGCTGTCCTTTCCGACAGTTGATTTTATGGTCCTTTGTTTCAGAGTTTTAAAAATCTCCTGCTCAAAAATAGTGCATGATTTAATCATTAACTTTTATATCTTGCAAATGGTATAAGAGGTATGACATTCACTGACTTCAGCTTTCTCTATGTAATCAAGCAAACCGTTGCATACCAAATGTGACAATCTTTCATGAATGTTATACATGTAGGTAACAAAACATGAAAATCCCTGGTTGCAAATTATATAAATTAATTCCTTAATTCCTCATAACATGGATAAAATATTACACACATTTTAAAAAGGTACATCAGGCTATAATAATTCATTTGTCAGTTATACAAGTTACCACAGTTCAAAGCAATTGTCAGAATTATCTAGCAAGGCTAGATATCCTGTGGGTCCATGTGGTCTTGTATATTTTATAGGATTGTTTCAGCAAAGTTCTGTGTCTTTGTGTGAGATGCTTCTGGATTAAGGAATGTACTTTTTAAGATGCTGTTTGCTGAACAATGATCACAATGTCACATGATCTGATGAGTCTAAGTGTAGCAAATTGGTTTATATCGGAGGACAGAATCTTGTGTGTCCCAAGTATCTCGGGAACTCCAAGAGTGTGTGTCTTTTATTGTTTTGACCTTTGACTTAGGGCCTCTTTGCAGCAGTCATATGGGATCTGGATAAATCACTTTGTTAGTTTTATTGGCCAGATGTGAGACTAAATGACACAAAGTCTTTTCATTTTTGACATGATTCTGCCATGTGAGATGCTGGTCTACTGAAACAGAGAAGGGAGACTGTATCGTGGAAAATACACACAGGAGGTTACTAGGGTAGCCGAGACCTGCGGATCACTTACCCCAGTACAGGGCCTGTAAGCACATGTACTGGGTCTGACTACGGATTCCTCAGCTGAATTCAAGGGTCATAGGGCTAGAAGGAAGAGCATCAATGGTTCGCAAGTCGTGAACATGCATGGGAGAAAGAGCACACGGCTTCACCTAACTGGAGGGGAAAGACGCTATGCGCAAGCGGTACACCCAGCTAGCAGCCTGATGTAACGATTTTACATATCTGTTGGTACCTGAAAGAACATGGGACAAAAACTGGCTCACCCGGGAGATTGAAAAAATCTTGTGAAGGTATTGGGCACTGCCCAGCCTACTGCTCTGCAGATGCCTGCTAGAGAGGTGCCATTGGCCAGTGCCCACTAAGATGCCACACTCCTTGTAGTGTGTTCTCGAACACAAAAGTGGGTGGGCTGGGTCTGATAGGCCAATGCGATTGCATCCACGATCCAGTGTGCAAGCCTCTGTTTGAAGACAGTGTTCCCTTTCCGCTGTCCACCAAAGCAGGCAAAGAGCTGCTCAGAGCATCTAGAGCTCTGTGTGTGATCCAAATAGATGCAGAAAATACGCACCAGACACAGCAATGAGAAGACTGGGTCTGCATCCTCACAGGGCAGCTTCGCTTACAGGCACTCCACCGGGCCCCAAAAAGGGGTGTGGGAACCTTGGGCATATAGTCTGGACGGGGTCTCAGGATCACATGAGAGTCTCCAGACACGTTCGCTAACAGAGAATGCTTGGTCCCCAACCATCTTGATGGAAGTGAGCGCGGTCAGGAGGACGGTCTTCAGAGGGATGGCCTTCAGCTCAACTGACTTAAGGGGCTTGAAGGGGGCTCTCCGTAGGCCCAAGAGGACCACGGAGAGGGCCCATGAGGGAATGAGGCGCGGCCTAGGAGGTTTAGACCTCCTGGCGCCTCTCAGGAACCCGATGAATGGGTCATGCTTATCAAGAAACTTACCTTTATAACAGCATTGTGGTGTGTTGCTACAGCAACTACAAGACATCAAGAGTGGAGCGGAACAGCTGCCCCTCCAATTCTTTGCAGGGAGGAAAGCACTGACCCGACTGCGCACCTCTGGGGGTCTTCGCTTATGGGAAGACCAGGTACACCAGCTATGTCCGCAAAAAGCCGCCACCTGAGGGGAACATCCGGTGCTCCCCTCCAGGGCCCGTAGGACTATGTCGTCTCTTGCGACCAAATCCTACATTGCTACTGGAGAGGCCGCCTCCACCCTGCATGCCCTGTCCCTCCTGCAATCACACCAGGCCAAGGCACTGAAAGAGCTGCACGTGGGTAGTCCTGATCCTGATGTGCTGCAGGAGCTGCACTCGGCGAATGACCTAGTCCTCCGGGAGACGAAGATCAAGGCACTCGGTCAGGTGATATCCACTTTGGTGGTCCAGGAGTGCCACCATTGGCTGAATCTGGTCGAGATGAGATATGCCGACAAAGTTCGCTTTCTCAAAGCACCCATCTCCCAGATCGGCCTATTTGGTGACACTGTTTAGTGTCACTGTGTCACTGTTTAATGTCACGTAGGTGACACTGCCACACTTAGGTGACACTGCCTACGGCCAGCCAGTTGTGACAAGTCTCGAGAACGGACCAAGAAGCCCTCCTCCTCAGTCGCTAACCCACCCTATGCCGGGTACGCAGAGGGAGGTAAGTGCTTTGAGGTCCCCCTCAGCGCAGCCGCCTCGGGTCGAAGTAGGCCTGAAGGATGCTTACTTTCACATCTTGGTTTTACCTTGACACAGACCCTTCCTAAGGTTTGCTTTCGACGGCCGGGCATATCAGTACAAGGTCATCCCCTTTGGCCTGTCCCTGTCCCTTTGTGTCTTCACGAAAAGTGGGCATCTGCTCCACAAGGGAAGTGGGCGTCTGCATACTATCTTGTTGACTGGCTGATCCTAGCTCTCGAGAGTTGCTGTGCGCACACAGAGACCTGGTGATCATGCACCTCAGCCGCCTAGGGCCGTCAATTGGAAAAAATAGTAAGCTCTCCCAAGTTAAGAGCATCTCTTTTCTCGGCATGGTGATAGACTTGGGTCGTTGATTGCAAAATCAGGCGGAGAAAAGCAGTTCCACCAAAACACTTTCAGAGGCTCCTGGGGCATATGACATCCTCTGTGGTGGTCACGCCACTCGGGTTGATGCATATGAGACCGCTTCAGCAGTGGCTTCAGACTCGAGTCACTTCGCGTGGCTGTTACACCCCTCTGCCACCACTTATTCAGCCCTTGGACAGACCTTGCATTTCTATGGGCAGGAGTTCCCCTACAGCAAGCATCCAGATGCATTGTAGTCTCCACAGATGCCTCCAAATCGGACTTGGGCACCGTGTGCAACGGGCATGCAGCCACTGGTTCCTGTGCAGGACCACGGCTGTGTTGGCACATCAACTGCCTAGAGTTGCTGGCTGTACCGCTCACCCTGCAGATTATATTGCCGTTGGTCCGCGTCAAACATGTGGTTGTAATTACCAAGGTGGCTTACGCTTACATGTCGTAACTCACCTGCCATCTCCTCCTTTGGAGTCAGCAGCGCCTGAGGTCGCTGCGGGCCACTCCCATCCCAGGCAGCCTCAACGCTTTAGCAGATGCGCTGACGTGGCAGGCTACACTCAGCAGAGTGTGGAGACTCCACCCCCAGGTGGTCCAGCTGATTTGGCATTGATTCGGCAAAGCACAGGTAGACTTGTTCACTTCCTGGGAATTCTCCCACTGCCCACTCTGATATACAATGATGGGAGCCCCCCTTGGCACAGATGTACTGGCACACAGCTGGCCCTGTGGGCTGTGCAAACACACACAGTGCAAGGTCAGGAAGGATGAGGAACAAGTCACCCTTGTTGCACCGTATTGGCCCACCCAGAATTGGTTCTTGGACCTCATGCTCTTCACGACAGCACCTCCCTGGCAAATTCACCTGAGGAAGGACCTTCTTTCTCAGGGACGGGGCACCATCTGGCACCCAAGCCCAGACCTCTGGAACCTCCATGTCTGAACGGGACGCAGAAGACTTCAGTGGTCTACCGCCTGCAGTGGTAAGCACGATCACTCAGGCCAGGGCACTTTCTACAAGGCAGCTCTATTCCCTGAAGTGGCATGTGTTCGCTAAGTAGTGTTCTTCCTGTAGCAAAGACCCCCAGAGATGCGCAGTCAGGTCTGCGCTTTCCTTCCTGCAGGAGAAGCTGGAGGGGTGGCTGTCCCCCTCCACCCTAAAGATGTACGTAGCTGCCTTAGCAGTACACCATGACTCAGTTGAAGGTAAGTCCCTTGGTAAGTATGAGAGGCCCCAGGAGGCTGAACCCTACTAGGCTGTGACTCTTTCCCTCATGGGACCTCTCCATGGTCCTGCTAGGCCTTCGGAGAGCCCTGTTCGAGCACTTAGAGTCAGAGGAGTTAAAGTCCGTCTCATTAAAGACCACCCTCCTGACCGTGCTCACTTCCATCAAGAGGTTCGGGGACCTGCAAGCGTTCTCTGTCAGTGAAACATGCCTGGAGTTCGGTCTGGTAGACTCTCTCGTGATCCTGAGACCTCGACTGGGCTATGTGCCCAAGGTTCCCACGACCCCTTTTAGGGATCAGGTAGTGAGCCTGCAAGCGCTACCCTGGGAGGAGTCAGACCCAGCCTTATCATTGCTGTGTCCAGTGCGTGCTTTGCACATCTACTTGGATCGCACACAGAGCTTCCCCCTGAAAGAATAGGAAAGGAAAAGAACACCTTCCATGATGCGTATAATAGCGTTAGATTGCCCCAGCCGAATGTAATACACTGTGGAGAGAAAAGGCCGAGGCTGGCCCGCTCCGATGCTAGTTACGTCGCTTCCCCCCCTCAGGTATGTGGGTAACTACATTATGCATTTTGGGGCATTGGGGGAGGTTACGTGCAGTCTGATGCACCTGCTATTAAGCATGCATGCAGCAACTTGCTTCTATAGGGACCCTAGTGTCACTACATCAACACAACGTCGAGTGAGTCACAGAAGGGGAATGTCTCGGTTACTGTCGTAACCTCTGTTCCTTGATGGATGGAACAAGAGATTGTGTACCTCTTGCCACAACACTGTACTAGCCACTGAAATGGCTCAGCACAAATCCTGAATGAGATTGGGCATTCCTTCTCCTTTTATACCCACATGTCCAGGGGAGTGGCATGCAAATTCCACTTGCCAATTTCCATTGGCCTTTTCTCAAAGATTGAGGTGTTTCAGGGCTCTCAAGGGCGACCCCTAGTGTCACTACATCAACACAATGTCTTGTTCCCTCCATTAGGGAATGGAGGTTATGACAGTAACAAAGACGTTAACATTACTAAATCTCCTTGACTATATTAGGTTACTTCAACAGAAGTAGTTTTATGGCTTAGATCAAGTAGAAAAAGATCCTTGAGGTCAAAATTCCATGTTACAACCTTTTACAGTGCAGACTTGCAAAATACAAAGAGAACAAAAAACAGCTCATGTAATATTTGGTTTGACCTCATGGTAAAGCACCTCCTTTCACTGACCATTTGTAAAAAAAAAAAAAAAGAACATAAAAATACATTTTAAATCCCTATATTTTACCTTATTCATGGAAAGTGCAGTTTATTTATTTTCTCTGGATTCAGAACAATCCAACTGCTTCTAGTTAACAGTGTACAACCCACACACACCGCCAAAAACATTTACTGCACCTGTTAATGCTGTTTTTAGGGGCTGTTATGCTCTACAGTACAATAGATTCAGTCATGCTTTGTGAAGGGAAAGCAAATCTCTCTGCAACATTATATAATGTATTCACATATAAATATGTTTGTACATGGCTTAGAATGAACAGCAAATAAATATAAGAACTGAGAGCCCAAAAGGCAGATGACATTGTTTCCTCCCCTACCATACTGAAAACACCACTATGATCATGACTGCACTCCTACACTGCGGTACAGAGAAAGCAGATTCTTTTCTAAATCTTTTTCAAATTCCTTTTGATAAAAAGACATCCTCGAGGCCAAATTCAGTAAAAGGAGTGAGAAAGATGCAGAGAAAAGATATTGCTCTTACATACTGTTCTCTGTTTCCTTCTCATGTGTTATGTGTCATGACTACAGATTTCATTCCAGGATTACTTTGACTTGACTTTTTGGAAAATCAAATTGCACTCTGGATGATCTGACTCCATGAGAGAATGCATTTGAAATCTTAATGGTTGGATTTTAGTATTAGATTTATTTTTTAATCAATTTATTGCCTCTTACACAAATAAAAGTGCTGTGATGCATCTAATAGAGCTAGGCCTTTTGGTAGTGTCAGTTTAATTCAGTGTGAATGTGTGTTTATATGTATTTGATTGCATTCATATGCTTACATGAGCATCTTTCATCTGCTTAGAAGTAAACATGGGTATGTTTTATCTTTACGAGGCATGACTTTGGATGTGTTTTGTGGCAAGGTCTCCCTGTATTGATACTGTACCTTAAAGTGAAATTAGATCAATCAAAATCAATTGAACAACTGCTGGGTTCATAGGGTTACTGCACTGTATTGAATTCCACAAATTGGCAAATTACCCTCTTGAAAACAGTTAAGGACTTTTAATGTCTTTATATGACAGAACAGTGAGACAGGTGAGAATTTCAGAATTTAAGAGGAAATAATTAGGCTTCCTACACTGATTAGTAATAATTCCCTTTACTACAGTAGTTTCTCAAATTGTGACTACTCCAATTCCTAGCCCAGCTGAGAATACTTGCCCAATTTTATTTCTAATCTAAATTTGTTTTTCAGATAAAATTAGCTATTAATTTTAGGCACTATTAATTACTACTAATCCTTCCCAGGGGGACCATTTAAAACTCAAACACACTACACTACTTATTCAACATATTCAGTTTCTAGAACTAAAAGCATTGCTGTCTGGGAAGACTTTCATGGCATTATACTGATGAAAACTCTATGTACAATATGCAAACTGATTGCAAGAAGGGTAGATAATAATGAAGGGCTTGGGACTGTGTGCATTCGTGTGGTGCCATCAGATAATCAACATTCTCAGGATGTCTTTCTCTGCATTTCCTGTGTAGTGCGCAACAGTCAGTTCTGGAAGTACAAATCCCATGCATTTTTCCATAGGTAAGTACATTTTTAACGATAACTTCTAAGTTAAGGTTGTTAATTGATGGTACATGTCTGTGCTGAGGCCATTAGTTTTTTCAACTCTACAAGCCTTGCCATTTCAAAAATGCTCTGACCCAGTCGTCTGGCCATAACAATTTGCCGATTGTCAGAGTAGCTCAGGTCTTTACTCCTATCCATTTCTCCTGCATTCAACATGTTAACTACAAGAACTGATTGTTTGCTTACCATCTAATCTACCGAGACCTTGACATGTGGCCTTTATATGAGATGGTCAACACTATTTGCTTCACCTGTGAGTGGTCATAATGTTTTGGCTGATCAGTGTATATTTGTAAATGTCTGAATATTGTAATAATTAAATTAAAATATATTGCATCTATACTTATAATACACAACTTTAAATCAATAGTTTTATATTGTCCATCGTTTTAATTATATTACATCATTGTCAGTGCTTCATGGGATTGTGGTTCATGCCTTTCTGAAAGACAGTGAGTACAAAGTCTTGTACCTTTGTCTTTTTGTCATATTTTATAAATGATACATTTTTGTTTCAAATCAAAGTTTGAAATGTTGTGACTGGCATTTTTTGCAGGATTTTACTAAACTGCTATGGAAGAAATAAATGTAAAAAATACTTCTGGAAACAAAACGGCTGAAAACAAATGTGGGAACTTTTGTGCTCTATTAGTAAAAAAAAAAAAAAAAAAAAAAAAAGCTAAAGTGCCCATTACAAAGATGGAAGCATGTGCCAGCCGAGCAACTTCTAGGATACAAATAACTCTCCAGGTATTACAGACCAAAGTAGATTGATAAGCAGCTTCTAATAATAGAGAAACAAAATACTGTATTTTGGTATATGTCTTGCACTTAACCAAGTCAGATGTCTCAGATTAAAATTATTGTGTAAAAGTTTGTCTTGTGGTCTTGTTCTCAAAATTTAAGATTGATTCAGAAGTTGTAGGCAGCAGAGAATCAGTGGGGGATATGTAGGATACTGCAAGAGAAAATAGTAATCAAACCAAAGGTAGCTGTCATGTGAGTCCATGAAAGCTGTAATAACGATCAACCTGCCTCTATCATTTGCTTTGTGAGAGACTGCAAATGGTGATGTAGTATCAGGCTATGTGTTCCTACAGCTGCACTACTGGACATCAAGCAAACTTCTGGAAAAAGCAAACAACAGGACTGTCTTTGGTTACTTTTGTAAAATGATTAAAGAACAGGAACCACCATCGCTCAAATTGTCCTGTGATAACATCCAACGTGCTGAGCTTCTAGCATCTTTAAATGACAAAAATGTACTGTAACTGTCAGCCTTACAAAGGTGTTCCAAAATTATACCTTAAAAAAAGTGTATTTATCATGAATTAACCTCTGTGGATGTTTATCCTTTGCACATTTCTATGGAGAGCAGCAATTGTATTGTTTAGTAAATCACCACTTGGCAAAATCCAGCAGAATTTCGGAACGCATCAGGTACGTAGTTAATCTAATTTAATTCAGTTGAGTAAGGAAGCAGGAGTGAATCGAACTCGGGATTTATGTGGGGGTGATCTGAGCCTATAGAATTCCTCACAATGATACATGATGTAAATGGAAATGTTACAGCTCTTGTTTTGTCATGCTAATCTTACTTCAGGTGGTTTAGTGGGCATATCTGACAAATTTTTTAATTGGCATAATGCCAATTACCAGGGGGTGGGGGTATAGTTTGGTACTTACAATGAAAGAAAACAATCTGAATTGGCATCTTTGACTGTTGTGCCATATCTCATAGTTTTTTTGCATTTCGAATGGACCGCAAAATTGTATATTTTATAATATATACACTGTGTCAAGTTAAAAATACTTTTTTTGTGCAGGTGTAAAGTTTTGACGTTCTAAAGAGATTCGGGTTGCAAAATTGACTTCATGTGAATATTGCAATTTTACACATGATTCCAGATTTTTTTTTCAATATCACACAAAAAGTTTAAGCTTAAAACGTTAAAGTCTCTGTATACGTGAATCAGGCATGTGTGGTATCATTTGAAATCTTAGAATCTGATCTTTTCAGAGTTAACCATCACTTCTGAATTTATGTTACAGGAAATAACAAAATAAGGCCTCAAAACATTTGTGTTGAAAATTATGGAGCTCTAGAGTTAATGGGGTAGACATATTTACGTGAAAAAAGAAAAAAGTCCTTCACATAGCAACTAAATGGTAATTTAAGTAATTTATCAAATGAAAGCTCTCAGTCTCAGGAATGTTGTCCTAATACCACAATTCAAATGATTTTCAAAAGAATCACAAAGTGAAATATGATTTCTGTATGTCATCAAATAAAATGCTCCTATAACTTGCTGTAAGCCCCAAGTAGCAAAAAACTTTGAACTGCTTTTACATGACTGGTTTTTCTAAAAATGAGCCATGTTTAACTTCTCTGTGAGCTTACTTGGCTGAATAATCCAATATAATATCTTAGATGTCCAAAACAAAATATGCAACCTAGAAGAAAAAGCATGCAAATCAAATCAGAAAATATGTTTTCAATTACTGATGATTAAATGTTATATATCATCGCAAATGGGAGGATCTCAGCTTTGAGATTCTAGTCCACTCAGAAGCTAAGATATTCAATAAAATAACAAGGGTGGTGCTTGGACTGAAAATTAGATTGGATGTCTATGGACAAGCACATCTGTGAGGTCTAAATTTGTTACCTACATTTCAGATCTGTATATTGTTATGGAATGTGCTAGAGGAAAAAAATATGTTTTTTTTCTAGTGCTTTCTGCCACATAGTGGAATAAGATGAGACTTTTCAAAGTGAGGCAGAGAGAACATAACCATAATTACATGTTTTTAAAGTTAGGACAACAACAAAAAAGGTATTTTTTCAACCAAAAAAAATTTACATGGGCAGTGACAATTTTATTTTTTATTTTTTTTATTTTAATGTGAGTGGTTTTATCATTTGAAGGTGTATTGTGCCATTTAGGCTCACAGCTTACTTTGCACTTTATTCCCTGCAATTTTGAGCAGTGTTTGACGCATATCCATTGCAATAAACATTTTTTCTTCCAGAGTCCCAACAGATAACTAGACTACATCCACATTAATCCGGATGTATTTGAAAACAGTAACTGTTTCCATCCAAAGATTGTTTTGTCAAAAAGTTTAAGCGCATCAAAATCTTCTTCTTAGCATTTGCATTCCGTGCCCAACCACAGAGCAGCATCTTGTTCAGCCAGGTGTAGAGCCTCGAGTCCGCCGTTGAAATGAGTTAGCGGACACTCGTTGACAATGTGCTGCATGGTTTCTTGTTCCCCACCACTGCAGTTTGGGTTGGTGGCTTGACACCACCAAAGAAGGTTGACTGCACCTTGACCTTGTCCTGTACGGAATCTGTTCAGCTTTGACCAGTGTCGTCAAGGAAGTTCGAAGCCAGGAGTACAGACAAACCGCTCAGCTACGTGGTCATGGTTCACAACATCAGTTGCTGCCCACTCATCACTCCATGCAGAGTTAGCTGTCATATCCTCTGGCGGTGGGTTCAACCAGACAGGTTTCCTTGAAGGCAGGCGGGTTGCTGGATGCAGTGAGATGTCCGTGTTGAGTGGCAATTTGTCATTCGCTTGGACTTTAGTCAGCAGCTTGGCAGTGGCCTCCTGTCGTCGGAGATGTGGTGGTGGTATGTTGCTGAGAACTGGCAACCATGTTAGTGGAGTAGGATGTAGGGCTCCAGTGATTGTGCGCATAGACGTGTTTAACGGAACGTCAACTAGCTTGGTGTGGGATGATCTGGACCAGACCGGTGCACAGTACTATGCTATTGAGTAACACAGAGCAAGTGCACTGGACTTGAGAGCATCAAAATAAAGCTGATGGAAATTTTCACTATAATTTCACAAGTGTCGACATAATATTTTTACGTTTAACTGATGCGCTAAAATTTACCCCGATCTTTAGACTGTGTTAATCATGATGACAAGGCTAAAATGTAGAGAAAAAGATACGTTTTAAAATGAAAAATATTAGAGTGTACATGGCCTGAATAACCATTTGTGAATCCTCGCTGTTATGTGAATATTTCAAATAGTTACCATGCACATCCCTTGTAAATTGGCCTCCTAGCCCGTATCCTTGCATGAATCATGCAAAAGTTACAGGGTTGACCGATTTCACATGGTCATAAAAGGAGTTGGAAATGTCTTTGCAAGGTCAAAGTTAGTAATTCAAGGTTATCATACTCATCGTATGGTAACAAGTCTTGTGTAAGTGCCTTTCTGTAACCACAATTTTTGCTTTTTAAAAAGCTGCGGGACTGGGCCGTAATTACGCATGCCCGGTCCCGTATTAGGCTAATTAAGCCATCAAGAGGGATAAAGGCCACTCGCCGACGGTGATGGGGGAGAGAGAGATCGTTCCCGGACATGTCCATCGTCTTATGTGTTTGTCTTTTGAGTTTACCATTAAACCTTTAGTTTATATGTCAAGCCGGTTTCTCGCCTCTTCCTTGCCCGGGAAAATGATCTATGTTACATTGGTGCCGAAAGCCCGGGAAGGAAGAGGGATGCGCCGTAGCGGATTTCTCGCCACTGCCCAGCGGAGCAGCCACGGCGATCTGCCGGGGGACGAGGAGCCCAGCCGCCTGGACGCGGAGGAACGGCCGCCGACCGCGAGGGGAGAAGGGGCTCCTATAGCCGACCGCCTGGAGCGGTCAGGGCCGCTGCCAGGGGCGGAGGATGCCCCTACCAGCCACTGAAAGGTGGAGGGCTCGAGGGAAGACCACCGGGGAGGGGATCGAGACCAACCGCCTGGAGCGGGAAAACCGCTGCCAGGGGCGGGGGGAGGCCCCTTCGACTCCCCGGGAACACGGCAGGGCGTTCTGTCCACCAGGGGCTGGAGGACTGCCTCCGATCTGCCCGGAGAGGCGCGGCAGCCGTTCGGTAGAGGGTGGAGAAGTGGCTGAGGAACGAGCTATGGCGTATCAGAGAACCGACGAGTCAGTTTTTTTTTTTTTTTTTTAATTAATCTCTCTCTCCTCTCTCTCTCTCGCTGCCGCTCTGCGTTGGCCTTTTCCCTCCTTTTTAAATTATGGTGTTCGTGGGAGGGGGGGTACTGCCCAGTGCAGGAACCCCCGCCCCCCCCCCCCCCATTTTTAATTGTTGTTGTTTCCCTCCCCTTGCCCCCTCCCTCGTCCAGGTTGATGGGGACGACCCGCCGGCAGACCCCCGGTCCCCGGCCTGAAAGAACGGGGGAGGATTGTTGCATGGTGGAGGGTGGGACCGGGGCGTGATTGCGCACGCCCGGTCCCATATTAGGCTAATTAAGCCATCAAGAGGGATAAAGGTCACTCGCCGATGGTGATGGGGGAGAGAGAGATCATTCACGGACATGTCCGTCGTCTTATGTGTTTGTCTTTTGAGTTTACCATTAAACCTTTAGTTTATATGTCAAGCCGGTTTCTCGCCTCTTCCTTGCCCGCGAAAATGATCTATGTTACAATGTCTGTGGTAATCGGTGATATGCCATGAATGCTGTCAATAGAGCTTTAACGTGTATTGAACCAAGAACATTCTAACTTGTTAATCAATGACTTCAGCCAATTTTAAAATATTCCTATGCCAATGTCCAGCATAGGAATATTTTAATAAGCTCAGCTGATGAATATGATTCCTGAGAGCATTAAAGACACTGTCTTCACATGCAAAGCAATTCCAAAAGACTGTCTGAACATTCAAACAGGATATTAAACTAAATAATGTCAATTATTTCTACTGAAACCCTCCTCTCTCTGCAGCACCACATCAATACTCTATCAATGACTCTTCTTATTTCTTGCCTTCGTTTCAAAAATATATTTTAATTCTGTGTCTTTACGCCTCTATTCCCACCCCTGTCAGTTTGGGAAGGGAGGCAAGTCAGTGGAACAGATTTGATAGGAAGGTTACTGAACTTCTCAGCTATAACTACTCTCCAATTTCAGGCAATTAAATTCTGCTTCAGGCAAGACCACAAGACTTATTTAAAAAAAAAAAAACATAAATATATATTTAGCAAAGATGATGTCTGCTTGTGTTATCATTTATATATTTCAAAACCTATATGAGAGCAAAAAACTCTATTATTAGAAGAATGTCTGAATGAGTTCAAGGGTTGCAATTGGTCTTAGCCTGTGGTTTAAAGGAAATGTTTAATGTTCGATGCAACTTATTGAATGGAACATTACATTACTATGTAATTACAGTGAATGAGAGAATGCAGTTTTTGCTCTTGTATTTTTTTGCTCTGCCAAAATTGATGTTTATAAAAAGAGAATACAATATTATACAATATTCTCACCAGTCTCAGAACTCTTATCTAGCATGGTGAAAATACAAACACATTTGCTTGTATGTGTGTATGTGTTTGTTTGTTGTGTGTATTTGTGTTAGGGCTGGTTGCACTTTTCTGTCGTTCGGGGTTAAGATCAGGGTTGTTGTGCATTAGGCAAGTTGTTAATGGAGATATTCTGTGGAGCGCTGCTCAATACAAGAACAGTTAAGTGCCACGTGCTGCACTTGGGTGGTGGGGGGAACGTCTAGGTTACGTATGTAACCTCCATTCCCTGATGGAGGGAACGAGACGTTTTGTTGAAGAAGCGACACTAGAGGTCTCTCTTGAGCACCGAATATGCCTCTGATCTATGAAAAAGGCCAATGAGAAGTTGGCAGACAGTATTTGCATACCCCGCCCCCGGACATACGGGTACAAAGGCGGGGAAATATGTCTGTTTCATTCAGGATTTTTCTGAGGAGCCGGAAATGGTCCGGCCACAACAGAGGCTTGGCACAGCGACGTGCAAGCGGTCCACCCGGTCAATCCGCCAGCGTGTTGCCGAGTTCTGCTGGCTCGGACATGAGAAAACACAGGATGAAACTGACTCTACCCTGAGATTGTAAGATCTCACAAGGGTGTTAGGTGTTGCCCAACCCGCTGCTCTGCATATGTCTGCCAGGGAGATGCCTCTGGCCAGTGCCCGAGAGGATGCAACACTCCTTGTCAAGTGTGCTTGGACACGTAAGGGGAGGGGCACTGCCTGGGTGTGATAAGCCAATGTACTGGTGTCAACTACCCAGAGGGAAGGCCTCTGTTTGAAGACAGCATTCCCTTTCTGCTGTCCACCAAGTCAGACAAAGAGCTGCTCAGAACATATAGAGCTCTGCGTGCGGTCCAAGTAGGTACGCAAAGCACGTACAAGCACACACACAAGCACACACACACACTTACACATGAAACATTTCCAAGAACTATATCTAAAACCTCTTTGAGCATCACAAAAACAAGGATATTTCTGATTTAAAATAATATAACACAAGCAAGTGTGTGGTTGTTCTCTATATTAGCATTGCTTTGATTCAGCCGTAGAAATCCTTTCCGTGAATTAATAATTTCCATTATTTTGATTGTGTGTTTTTTTAACATCATTTTGAGTTAATGATTTGAAAACTCACTCATAACACCAGGGGCCCATGGGCTTGCTGGTCTGTTGAGGCCCCTTCAAGTTGAGGGGGGGGGGGGGGTAATGCTGTGCATTGTAGAAGCATTACATGGGGGGCCTGAGTAGCTCAGCAAGTAAAGATGCTGACTACCACAACTGGAGTCAAAAGTTCAAATCCAGTGCGTGTTGAGTGACTCCAGCCAGGCTTCCCAAGCAACTAATTGGGTAGAGTCACTTTGGGTTAACCTCCTCACAGTCACTATAATGTGGTTCTCGGTGGGGTGCGTGGTGAGTTGTGTGTGGATGCTGCGGAGAATAGCGCGCTATGCCTCCTCAGTAACACACTCAACAAGCCACATGATAAGGGAACCACATGACATGAAACAGGAACTAGAATTCCAAAATAAAAGACATAACATGAACAAAAGCACATTTAGACATGACAATAGTAAAGACTAAACTGAACTGATTATGTTGCGATAAAAATTGCACCAATAATAAATACCAAAACTTGGGATGAAAATTAATACGAATGTAGAGATACTTAAATCATTTGGCGTAAGCAGCATCCTATGGTTCAGCATTCAGATGCTCGCGCGTACCATCAGATTCTGCCAGAGGTGATGACGACAGTGCAGTGGAGCTGACCCAATTTAACATATGCCCCCAAAAGAAAATACAAAGTTAAATAATTAGACTCAGCACAACAACCAGATCTTCAGAAGGTGAGGGCAAATCTGAAAGAAAAATATAAATGAATGATGCACACAAAAGCCTTTATATGACTGTATGACATGCTACTATTTTGCCATACCAGAAGGATAGGCTAGCTTATGTGAATTGTAGAGCCCCTGTGGGTATGCTTTTCCTGAGCAACCACTGGGTGGCGCCATGATGATTCTAATAGCCTGTTTTGTATTTCTGGGCTCAAGACTGCAAGTAAAAATTGCCAAAATGAGCGATCCAGAGGAGAACAACAACCAGTTACTTGATGTTCAGTGCTACTTGGTGTAAAAATAAATTTCAGGCTCAAATTGTGCAGTTTTTGGCTGTCATAACAACTAACTAATAACATAATTAATGATGTCAATGTAACTAACCTCGGACCATCGCTTCATGTCACCTACACACCCTGTTGCGGCACTGTCTATAAAAACAGTCACCTCCACAACATGCAGTATCGGCATGTTTTTGTCAATTTTTACAAATGTAATACCTTAAACATTACATTACCTGCTAAAAATATACGCCAATACAAAAAACACTGGAGAATGGAACTGAAAACAGTTGAATCGTGGAACACTTCCACATTCAGGAAAAAGGTGAATATGAAATTCATATTCTAGACACTGTATGTCACTATCATGTAATGAAACTATTCACAGTGCATCATCTTGGCTAGTGTGTTCTGTGTCATCACCAGCTTCATCCACTGACAGAGTTCAACAAGATTTTTGAATACTCCTTTTTTCCAAGGATTAAGTGCCCTGCAGAAAGAATGATGCATATATTATAAGATTGACATCAGGTTAGATACTTTACTCATGTACTTGTTCTTGTAAAAATGTTCCAACACCTCACGTTACACAATTGAGTAGAGCTGCTATTGTGCGAGTGGCTGAACAAATCACACAGAGAAAACTTGAAAGGCAGCTGTAGATAGATCTGGCACTAACTGCTATGCTGCTGTGCAAAGGCAAAAGGCTGTAACTTAGTTTGTGGTTGCAAATTAGTTATTTATATTATTGAGACATTCAAGACCTCCTTTATCATGTGGATAAGTATCTTTAGTCAATTTCGTTGTTTTTTCGAGAAAATAATGGGTTGTCTGTACTGTGACATACATCTGTCATTGAAGCAATCCGACACACACGATACCTGAATAAAAGTGTAGTAAACAAATATTGTTGAGTGTTTTTATTATAGCGTTTAACCCTCTAGGGTCGACGGATGCACCGGCGCGTCCTGCAGGATTTTTTCCTCATAACAGCAGAAACGTCTTGGGTTACATGTGTAACCCTTGTTCCCTGAAAAAAGCGGAACGAGATGCTGCATTTTGCTAAGCGCTATGGGAACGATCCTAGTAGTGACCGAGCTGTGAATATGTGTGTAACATGTCAATGAACATTGACCAGAATTTATAGCCTCGGCTGATGTAGTCATTAGACGCACCTGTGGCCAGGCTATAAATGGATGCATCACCAGGTGTCGTCAGATACTTCTTTTTGAAGAGAAGTCCTGGGACGTCCCATTGCGGCAAAGAAGCGCGGCATCTCGTTCTGCTTTTTTCAGGGAACAAGGTTTACACATGTAACCAGAGACGTTCCCTTTACAAAAAGCTTCACTATGATGCGGCGCTTTGCTAAGCACTATGGGAACGCAATAACCACACAGCCGCACTAGGGCTGTCCGGACCCCTACGGTTGTGAAGTGTGCTCACAAGAACGTGAGAGGTCTCAGCTTGAGATGTCGACTCAAGGGCATAAGAGCCCAGATTAACAAACATCTAAACCATAAAATTTGATGAATGTGTGTGGAGAGGACCAGCCTGCCGCATCACAAACTTTTTCAGGCATTAGCTGAGATGTCGACTCAAGGACGTAAGAGTCCAGAGTAGCAAAACATCTAACCCATAAAGTTTGATGAATGTGTGCGAAGAGACCCTATCGCAACACAAACTTGTCATAAAAACTGATGAATGTGCACGGAGAGGACCAGCCCGCCGCATCACAAACTTGACCAGACATGAGCTCGAGACGTTGACTCGTGGGCATAAGAGCCCGGAGTGGCAAGAACATCCAAACTATAAAAGTCTAATGAATGTGTGCGGAGAGGACCAACCTGCTGCATCACAGACTTGCTTATACATGAGCTTCAGATGTCGACTCAGGGGCGTAAGAGCCCGGAGTAGCATGAACATCCAAACCATAGAGCCTGAAGAATGTGTGCGGAGAGGACCAGCCTGCTGCATCACAAACTTGTTCAGGCATGAAAGATTCAAGCCATAAGATCTGAGAATGTGTGCAGAGAGGACCAGGCTGCCGCATCACAAACTTGCTTAGACATGAGCGTAGATGTCGACACAAGGGCATAAGAGCCCAGGGGAGCATGAACATCTAGTAACATGACCATAAAACCAGATGAATGTGTGCGGAGAGGACCAGCCTGCCGCATCACAAACTTGCTGCAGAGGGAGACATCTAGCCAAGGCTTTAGAGGAGGAGAGCCCTCTGGTAGAGTGCGCCCTAAAACCTACTGGCGAAGCTTGACTGCGCGCCTCGTAGGCACGGGCAATAATGTCCCTCACCCAAAGTGACATAGTCTGCCAGGAGATGACCGTCCCCCGGTCATGGCTTCCAAGTGAAGTATTGCTGCCCTGACTTTATTCCACTAGCAAATGTGGTGGACATAATCTGAAGGGTACAGACTGTACAAAGTCTAAGAAGTCTTAGCTGCTCCGGCGTTACAAATGGCAGGGAGCAGAAGGCTTAGATAATAACCGGCCAAGGATCGTGAAAGGCACCTTGGGCAGGTACTTAGGGTGAGGGTGCAAAGAATGCTTTTGGTCATAGCTGGGGCAAACTCTAAACAGGCCGGCAAAAGAGACAGAGCCTGTAGGTACCCAAGTCTCCTTAGAGACGTAATTGCCATAAGAAAAACCATCTTGAGAGTCAGAAGTCTACCAAACGCTGACTCTAGAGGTCTAAAAAGGGGGTCTTACCCTATGAAGAGGTCCTAGCAAGGATGCCTCTTAGGGAGCACCTAACCAAGGTGTGACAAACCGCAGTGGAGGCCACATAGAACCTGGCAGTGGCGAGGCAAGTGCCCGCTGACAGTTCTTTCTACAGAAAATCCAGAACTGAAGCAAACTGGCAGTTAGCTGGTTCTGTAATATGAACTTAGTAGAAGGAAACACATGCAAGCGCATTTGTGCCATGTATGCGTCACCATGATCAGCCCCCCCCTAAGTGGGAGAGATGTCCACCTAGCAAGGTCCTGTTTTGTTCGCTCCAAAATTGGAATAAAGTTATGTTTGAAGGGATCTACATGTTTCTGTGTTACTGTAACTCCCAGGTAACAAAAACTATCTGAGGCTAAATAGAAGCGCTAACGCTGAAGGAACTCTTGCAGTAGAATTAATTGGTATAAACTCACTCTTATGCAAGTTTAATTTATAGCCTGAGACACTACTGAACTGTCCTAAAATACTCAAAACATGGGGAAGACAAGTTTACGGATCTGAGACATATAAAACAACATCATCAGCATATAGGGAAATTTTCTGTTCATTTCCTGCTCTAAAAATGCCAGTTATATTGCAATTAGTAAGAAAGGAGATTGCAAGAGGCTCTATAGCTATAGCAAACAAAAGTGGGGATAAGGGGCAACCCTGTATTGTCTCACGGTGAAGAGAAAAATATTCAGAACTAATACAATTTGTTTTTACAGACGCCACAGGGGAAGAATATAACAGTTTAACCCAGGACACGAATTTATCACCAAAGCCATTTTAAAGTATAAAATAAATAGTCCCACTCAACATGGTTGAAGGCCTTCTCTGCCTCGAGAGAGACTAGGGCCTCTGGCATAGATGAGTCTGGTGGGGTGTAAATTATGTTCATCAGACTTCTAAGGTTAAAAAAAAAAACATGTCTATTTTTTTATAAAGCCAGTTTGATCTGGATGAACGATAATTTGGATAACAGTTCCCCGTCTGTCACTCACTTCGACGTTGTGTCGAAGAAGCGACACGAGGGGTCTCTCTTGAGCGCCGAATATACCTCTGATCTATGAAAAAAGGCCAATGAGAAGTTGGCAGACAGTATTTGCATACCCTGCCCCCAGACATACGGGTATAAAAGCGGGGAAATACACCAAGTTCATTCAGAAATTTTCTTCGGAGCCGATGGTTGTACTTCAGCGAGCTGCGAGTCACACACCCGTTCCTGTTCCTCTGACGCTCTCTGCTGTTGGATCTATGGCGCACTATAGCGACTTTCTCCCTTGAGCTCCCGGAATTGGATGGCATCGCCGCTGCATCAGAGAGCGTTACAGCGATGTCTGATGCTGTTGACTCACCTGGGCCGCCACCTTCGGTTCTGCTCGCCCAGTCTGAGCCTGACGCGCAGAGGTCCGCTATGCTTTCCCGGGCTACCACGAGCGCGAGGCTGGACCGGTAAACCCCGTTCCCCCCTTGTGGCTACTTGATTGGTCCCGCGGGCATGTGCGCCACTCACAGCAGCTCAAAGGGAGTTCTCTGGAGGCTCCGCTCTCACTACCCTCGAAGGTGGAGTGATCCCAGACCGCTTCCGCCCTGCACGCCATGGCCCCTCCTGCAACCAACGCCAGGCCAAAGCGCTTCAAAACTTGCACTTGGGTAGTCCTGTTCTTGATGTGCTGCAGGAACTGCACTCAATGGAAGCACCCCGCTGGAAGCAGACGCCCCCCGTCTCATGGACCCTGCCGGGTGTGCAGAGCAAGGTAAGTGCTTAGAGTCTTTTCTCAGCACTAGAGCCTGGGATGCATCTTCGCCTCCTGACGCCATACTACCTGCTCCACCCCACTGCAAAGCCCCGCCAGGTACGTCAAAAATAACCGTCCCCTTGGTGCCCCAGCACGGAGCTTGGATGCGTGGCTGGACCGGTCACATTCCCAACACTTCCCAACCTGTCACATTGGCTTGCCCGGACCATTCGACTCGGTTATGCAATTCAGTTTGCCAGGCCCCCGCAAAGACACGATAGAGCCTGTCCCTCCAACCGAAATGAAGATGGGTTTCTACAGCCCTTTGTTGTACCCAAGAAAGGCGGCGGCTTACGACCGATCTTGGACCTGCGAGTTTTCAACCGGCTTTGCTCAAACTCCCGTTCAAAATGCTTACGCAAAAACACATCTTAACTTGCATCTAGATTGGTTCGGAGCGGTAGACCTGAAGGACACGCACTTCCAAGTCTCAATTCTCTCTCGACACGACCCCTTCTATGGCTCGTGCTCGACGGCCAGGTGTATCAGTACAAAGTCCTCCCCTTCGTCATGTCTCTGTCCCCTTGCGTCTTCTCGAAAGTCGCAGAGGCAGCTCTTGCCCCGCTCCGAGATGCCGGCATTCGCATACTCCATTACCTCGACGACTGGCTTAATCTGGCCCACTCACGAGAGTTACTATGTGCTCACAGAGACCAGGTGCTCAGGCACCTCAGCCGCCTGGGGCTTCAGGTCAACTGGGAAAAGAGCAAGCTCGCCCCGGTTCAGAGCATCTCTTTTCTCGGCATGGAGTTAGACTCAGTTTCAATGTCAGCTTGCCTCACAAACGAGTGTGCACAGTCGGTGCTGAGATGCCTCGCCTCTTTCAGGCCAGGCACAACGGTCCCTTTAAAACCTTTCCAGAAGATCCTGGGGCATATGACATCCTCCTCAGTGGTCGAGCCACTGGGGTTGATTCATACAAGACTGCTTCAGCACTGGCCCCAGACTCGAGTCACGAGACGAGCATAGCACCGCGGCACGCACTGTGTGACCATCACCATCACCCTGCCTGCTGCTAAACGTCAAAACCTGGACAGACCTCTTCCTTCTGCGGTCAAGGGTCCACTTGCAGCAGGTGTCCCGACGCATCCTGGCCACGACCAACTCCTCCAAGTTGGGTTCAGGCGCCGTGTGCAACAGGCACGCAGCTGTGGGCCGTTGGAAAGGGGCCCCGCTGTGCTGGCACATCAATGGCCTAGAGTTGCTGACAGTTTTTTCTGCCCTGTGGAAGTTTCTCCTGTTAAATCGAGACAAACATGTCCTAGTCAGGTCAGACAGCACCACCATGGTAACGTACATAAATCGCCAAAGCGGCGTGGGCTCCCGACACAAGTCACGACTCGCCTGTCGTCTCCTCCTTTGGAGCCAGCAGCAACTCAAGGTGCTGCGAACCACTCGCGTCCCCGGAAACCTCAATGTGATAGCGGACGTGCTGTCACAACAACGCTTGCACAGTGGAGAGTGGAGGCTTCACCCCCAGTCGATCCAGCTGACTTGGGAACGGTTCGGCAAGGCCCAGGTAGACCTGCTTGCCTCCCGAGAGACCTCCCACTGCCCGCTCTGATATGCCCGAACAGAGGCTCCCCTCGGGGCAGATGCACTGGAACACAGCTGGCCTGCGGTGCTGCGCAAGTACACATTTCCTCCAGCAAGCCTTCTTGCACAGGTGCTGTGCAAGGTCAGGGAGGACGAGGAACAAGTCACCCTAGTGGCTCCCAATTGGCCCACCCGGGCCTGGTTCTCGGACCTCGTATTCCTCGCTACAGCCCCTCCCTTGCGAATTCCCCTGAGGAAATACCTTCTTTCTCAGGGACGGGGCACGCTCTGGCAACCGCACCCAGACCTTTGGAAACTCCACGTCTGGCCCCAGGATGGGACGCAGAAGATCTAGCTGATCTACCACCTGCCATCGTAGACACGATCAACCAAGCCAGAGCCCCCTCTACCAGGCCACTTTACGCCCTGAAGTGGTACTTGTTCGCAAATTAGTGCTCTTCCCAGGCTGAAGACCCACAGAGGTGCGCAGTTAGGTCAGTGCTATTATTTCTGCAAGAGAGGCTGGAGGCGAGGCTGTCCCTTTCCACCCTGAAGGTGTATGTCGCCGCTATCGCGGCCCACCATGACGCAGTAGATGGCAAGTCTTTGGGTAACCACGACTTAATCGTCAGGTTCCTAAGAGGCATCCAGAGGTTGAATCCCTCTCGGCTGAGCCTGTTCCCCTCCTGGGATCTCTGTGGTCCTCGCGGGCCTCCAGAGAACTCCCTTTGAGCAGCTAGAATCAGTTGAACTCAGTGCCCTCTCTCTAAAGACGGCCCTGCTGATCGCGCTCGCCTCCATCAAGAGGGTCGGGGACCTGCAAGCGTTTTCTGTCAGCGACACTTGCCTGGAGTTCAGTCCAGCAGACATATATATGATTCTAAGACCGCGACCCGGCTATGTGCCCAAGGTTCCTACTATGCCCTAAGACTAGGTTGTGAACCTTTAAGCAAAGCTGCCCCAGGAGGAGGCAGGCCCAGCCCTTCGTTGCTGTGTCCGGTACATGCTTTTCGTACCTACTTGGACCGCACAAAGATCTCTAGATGTTCTGAGCAGCTCTTTGTCTGCCTTGGTGGACAGTGGAAAGGGAACACTGTCTCCAAACAGAAGCCTTCCTACTGGATAGTTGACCCAGTACATTGGCTTTTCACACCCAGGCCATGCCCCTCCCCTTACAGGATTGAGCACACTCGACAAGGAGTGTTGCGTCCTCACGGGCACTGGCCAGAGGCATCTCCCTGGCAGACATATGCAGAGCAGCGGGTTGGGCAACACCTAACCCCCCTTGCAAGATCTTAAAATCTCAGGGTAGAGTCAATTTCGTCCCATGTTTTCTCAGGTCCGAGCCGGTAGAACTCGGTAACATGCTGACAGATTGATCGGGTGCACTGCTTGCACCTAGCGCCCTTTCCCTCGGCCGAGGTAAAATTGTGCGCTTTTTTCTACCAGGAGATCCCACTCATTCGGATCCCTGGATGACTCCTCCCTAGCCCTGTGGGTCTGTAGTTCAGCGGAGGAAGTCGCTGACCCAATCCACGCCACTTTCCGCGGTACGGTCTCCTTACGAAGTGGACCCGCGTCTCCCTTAGGCATTCCCAGCTGCCTTCCGGTCGCCATATTGTAGCAACTCCACCCTCCTTGAGGCTGGCTCTACCACTGTGCTACTTTCCACATGTCACCTGAAAACCCATGTGATGTATTCATCACCTTTACCTCCCCCTTTCGGGCAGGTGTGGCCTCCGCAGGGTATTTTCTACCTAAAAGAATAGGAAACTGGGTAAGACCCCCTTCCCTCGATGCGTGTAAGGGCCCTGGTTGTTCTTGCTCGATTTTGAGAAACATAGAGAGAAAAGAGGCCCAGCCAGGCTTGGCCCGTTCCCAGGTTGGCAAGCGTCAACTTGTTCCCCTGCCTAGGGTAACCAGAAGGATCCCGACAACTTTTTTGGGGCATAGGGGAAGGGTACGTGCAGTCTAACACAGCTGGTTGCCTTTGCACATAGAATACCTGCCTGCTCCTGTGTCAGCAGAACATGTACATGGCTCAGCGCATGGCGTGATTTAAATTGGACCCCTAGTGTCGCTTCTTTGACACAACGTCGAAGTGAGCGACAGACGGGGAACGTCTAGGTTACAGATGTAACCTCCATTCCCTGATGGAGGGAACGAGACGTTGTGTCCTCCTGGCCATGTCGCTGAGCCGAGCCACTGTAGTGTCCAGACCATTTCCGGCTCCGAAGAAAAATCCTGACTGAACTGGACATATTTCCCCACTTTTATACCCGTATGTCTGGGGGCGGGGTATGCAAATACTGTCTGCCAACTTCTCATTGGCCTTTTTTTATATATCAGAGGCATATTTGGCGCTCAAGAGAGACCCCTAGTGTCGCTTCTTCGACACAATGTCTCGCGTTGTCGCGACATCCATAACCTAGACGTTTCCAACTTTAAAGAGAGAATCTTAGCCAGGATTTTCACATCTACGTTAAGAAGGGAAATGGGTTGATAAGACCCACAGTCTAGGTTTTTTTATTAGGTTTCATAATCAGTGAAATTGACGCCTGACGCATAGAAGTAGGAACATCTCCATTATTTAGGGATTCTTCAAAAACCAAAAGTAGTAGTGGGGAAAGCTGAGAAGAAAACTTTTTAAAAACCTGTGAAAAGCCATCTGGACCCAGGGATTTTCCACTCTGCATCTGTGTAATAGCTTGCAGAATTTCGGTTAGACTGATAGTATCATCTAATTTGGTTTTTGACTCATTACTAATTTGAGGGATGTCAAGATTTTCAAAAAAACTGAGTCTTTGAGGGAGTTTGACTGATACAAAGAAGATTAAAAAGACTTAAATTGATTATTCATTTCTTGAGGGTCATAAAAATTTTCTTATTGGGGTTTTGACTTGAGCTATGAATTTTTTTGCAGTTTGTAGTCTAAGTTGTAATGCAAGTGCTTTACCTGGTTTATCACCAAACTCATAGAAATGATGTTGTGACTTAAGTAGAAGTTGCTCAGTTTGGCTAGTAGAAAGAAGATTATATTCAAATAGTAAAAAAAACCTTTCATTATATAGTGATGGGTTTGGATGTTGTGCATATTTCTGGTCCAATATGCCAGTCTGTCTAGAGATTTCACAGAGCTTTTTATTTTGCAACTTTTTGATATAAGCAGAATGAGAAATTATTTCCCCACGCAAATAAGCTTTGAGCATTTCGCAAAGGATAGATAAAGAAATCCCTTCTGTAGAGTTCACCTCAAGAAAAGTGGAGATCTTTTTAGAGATAAACTCAAGAGTAACACATTTATTTTCCAAACACGAGAAATCATACAACTACTAGGGAGGGCCAGTTCAAGAATTACTGGGGCATGATCAGAGATGGTTATACTATCATTTGAGGAAGATTTTACTAATTGAATAAGTTTGCTGTCAATTATAAAATAATCGATACGTGAGTAAGTATGGTGAACTGGAGAAAAGAAAGAAAATGTTTTAGAAGTGGGGTTCAAATGGCACCATATGTCAGTTATTCCATACCACTCCAAAAAGGAATTAATTGTTTTAATTGTTGAGACAAAAGAGCTAGTTTGGGAGATGACCTATCTATAGCAGTATTCAAGATACAATTAAACTCCTCCCATGATCAACTGGTAAAAATTCAGGTCTGGGAATTTAGAAAAAAGTTTGATAAAGAAGTCTGGATTATCCCAGTTAGGGGCATAAACACTTGCTAAAGCGAACTGATTATCAGAAAGGGCGCCTGAGACGATCACATATCTACCGTTGGGGTCTGAAATAACTTTAGAAGGATTAAATGGAGTATTCTTGTTAATTAAAATGGCTGTGCCTCTAGCTTTACACTTAGATCCTGAGTGGAATACTTGCCCCACCCATGACCTCATCAAGCTTTTATGACTTGAGTTTTTAAGATGTGTTTCCTGTAAAAAACATATGTTGGCCATCAACTTGAATACATTTGAAAGAACCTTTACACTTTTCTCTCGATTGTTTAAGCCTTTTATGTTCCAACTAATTAATTTAACCCTGCCCTCCCTCCCCTGAAGTATATTATTATTATTATTATTATTATTAACCATTGCTAACAATCATTAGCTTACTAATGTTAGGGAAAACAACTGATCAATTTAAGAAGAGAGCATGACAAAAATGGGCAACCAAATAAGGGATGACTGCAGGTGCGCAAAAAAAATTAAAAAATACAAATAAAATAAACAACCCCTATTCCCCACAAGTGTCCAGAACTGACACATGATCGAACATTTGTAACATTAACAATCCTAACTGAAAAAACTTAACAGTCAGGTGCAAAAGGAAGAAGTTAAATAGTTTTTGCCACTTTGGCTGCCCTTTCGTAAGTGCTCCGTGAACAGGAATATTATATAGAGTTTACTCTCCCAGCAGTATATGATGCATGACATCCAACTTAAAGTTTCACTTGACTGTTATGCAATGGGGACAAGCTTTTGAAACTTCTAAATTGATTATGTACATACATAATGTACACAACACTATGTATGTGCTGCCCTCTTTTTCATAATACAAATTTAAAGCATGCCTACTCAATTTAAGAGGGATGGCAGACTACTTCTAGATTTTGATCATGTCCGTCAAACATTTCTCATTGCAGTCTTAATGACAGAATGAGCAAAGTCCATTGCTGCCTGCGAAGTCTGGAATATTTTCCAATGATGCTGTCCTTGGAAATTGATGCGGAGTCTGGCAGGATGCAACATTCCATAGGTGATGCCAGCATTGCGAAGTGTAGTTTTCACGTCTTTGAACTCAGCGCGGCATCTTGCCGGGAAATGTTTGGGAAAATATGAACAACCACACCATTGAACTCCAAAGAGCCCCGCTCGCATCTTTCAGTATGAGTTCTCTTGTTTGGTTATGGTGGAGCCAGACCACATTGTGTCTAGGATATATGTTTTGTTGAGATTTTTGACCAACACGATGGGCCCGAATGAGTCCATAAAATCAACCAGACTTTGGCCCTCCGATCCCTCTGTTATTCCAATAATCCTTAAATTTTGCCTACAGCTTAAGCTTGATGCTAGTATTTTCTGCTTTCAGTGTGTTATGCAGCTTCTCCACCACTGTCAAACGGCCATCTGAATCAGTAATTGCGGTTTCAATGTCACCGATCTTTTGGGCTTGAGATGACAGGTTCATTTGTAGTGTGGACACGGCAGAACAAAGTTCAGACAAAAATTCAGACCGTAGATGATTTTCACCATGATGAAATTTCTGAGTGGATGTTGGATGAAATTAAATTCTTTAAGGAAGCTGGCGTTATCTATTCCTCCATTTGTACTGGATCGGTAGCTTTAGCATTAGCTGTCTGCTCACTCCCCTTGTCAGTCAGCATTTCTACAATGTTTCGTCTTGTTTTCCTGATTTTGGCATTCTTCTATGTGAATGTGTAATTAAGTCAATTACTTGGTGTATATATGACCAAAAATAAATAACACTGCTGAAAAAACAAATTAATGTTCACGGAGCGACTTCCAACCACTTCTAGTCATCATGTGGCATACCGGAATTCTCATATATATAATTTTTTATATAATATATCACTGATTCTTGAGACTTGGGACAAAACACTTCCAGCAATTGTAACTGCTATTAGGTTTAAAAATTTTAATATTTTAAATTGTAGATGTTATGAGGGATTAATAATATAATGTATTTAACAGAATTTCCCCCTTCAATTTCATTAATGATTATTATATAAAATTTATGGCATTTATTGTCTTCTCACTACATCTAAAACAGTGTGTCCACAGAGAAAAGTTTAATCATTCATATTTAATAAAATGGATAAACATTTGTTTTTAATTATTAAAACGAGCTTGTTTCATCAAAAGCAACTCTTAATAATATCTCATATCAGAGCAAGGTTGTTTTTCAACAGCACATGTGAGCATAAGGTTTCAAAGTTGTGTCCCTGTTTTTTGTCAACACCATCAGACATTGATTAAAATGTAAAAAAAAAAAAAAATCAGACAATATCAGGGGCTGCTGTCACTCTGAAAGACCCCTTGCCACCTTCCACCTCTGCAGAGTGCATCAATGTCAGACAGGCTCTGGTAAGCTTTATAGTTTTAGAATATTTTAAATCTTAATGTTAATATTCCCTGTGTCACAATCATGACATGTAAACACCCTTAAATTATTTGAAATGTTTAGATCATTTTAATCTCCTGAAGTTGGTTCTATTAGCATCTAGCATCAACAGAAAAAAACAAAATGGCTACTACATGAATTCCATTTGTTTTGTGAAAGAAATGTCTAATGTGTCAACACCGTCAGATGTCAACTCTGACGGTGGTGACGGGCCAATGACGGAGTTGACATTCAATGTGAAGTCATCATGTTTTTGTGGTTATCAAGTAAATTTTAATTATATTAAATATAGAAATAGTGTTTAGATTTTCTAATAATTTATAAATGCTAAATATGTGGCATGACAGCATATATTGATTTTTTGGATTGATAGTCATCAACTCTAGCTGAGTTAGGGTTGAGGGAACATAAGATTCAGGGAACATAAGGCTGAGGAAACATAGACACACTCCCCCTCTAGCATAGTATAGGAAAATATGATTAAATATATTCAGAGTGCTGTTGTGTGTTTCAGTCCAGCATGGCTAGGCAGCATCTCTCATTGGAGGAGCACAGAAGGAGGAACAGAGCGTCTCAAAAAAACGAAGGGAGAAAATCAGTACAAAGCCAGAATTAAAAGAGGAATATCTAAGACAGGAGAGACAAAGGTGGAAACAGACAGTTGAGGAAGGAAAAATAAAGAAAATCAAGGATTTCAGTGAAAGAGAACAGAGGAAAAGAAGAAAGAACTGGAAGCATATCCAGAGAAAATCAAGAGTGCAAAGACAGACAGACACTCAACCATTGGAAACACTCCCAGATAGTCCATCAAATTACTTGAATGAGACACCACAGATGAGCAGGCAGGCTGCTGCAGGTCAAAACAAGGCAGATACTGTACATTCTAGAGAACGTCTCGGGTTACGTAGTGTAACCCTTGTTCCCTGAAAAAAGCGGAACGAGATGCTGCACTGAAGAGCGCTTTGAGAACACATATTAGTTGTGACCAGCTGTGAATATGTGTGCAACACATCAATGAACATTGACCGGAATTTATAGCATCTGCCGGTGTAATCATTGGACGCACCTGGCGCAGTGGCTATAAATAGATGCGTCATCGAAGCATCGTCAGGTATTTTGTTTGAAGAGCAGTCCCGGGCATCCCAGTGCGGCAGAAAAGCGCAGCATCTCATTCCACTTTTTTCAGGGAACAAGGGTTACATTACGTACTTTACAAAAAGCGTCACTATGATTGTGGGATATTCTATGTGCAGTGGGGTGGTTGGAAATCAAGTGGCCTAATTCTTCAGTTAAAAAGACTTGCAGCTACTCCAGAGCAAACGTGTTCATCTTCAAGGTTTATTAGGTCATGCAATAGCAGGTTTGCGTGGATATACATAAAGTGGTTTTTGTGAGAAAACAAATAAAGATAATGAATACAAATAATAACATGACATGACAGCATATACACGGAAAATACCTGTATGAATATACACAGAGATTGAAGTCGCATGAAGAAATAGCAAACCAGAACATTATACAATATACTCTAAATGCAGATACATTATACAGAACGGGCTGCTGCTGCTGCTAATGATAGATATCCGATTACAAGTGTGTGTGCAGCTAACGCACACCCGCGTGCTCTTTGTAACATTATTAATATGCCTATAAAACATCACATACATAGTTTAATCAACATATGACAAACAACTCTCTTTCCTAAATTAATAAACATCGTTGACAAACTATGGCAGTATAACTTGTAGAACACGAGCGAGCACTGCGCCCATTTGTATGTATAATATCTCTGAGGTAAAATAAAAGGAATCACGCTCTGAAACTCTGTGAATAAACATCTACAATGATATTAAGTACTTTTACTTACGTAGTAATGAACGCACAGCAATACCACACAAAGGGAAATACTTTAGAAACAAACAATGCCAGGAAAACTCCGCGCAGCTTACTGGATGCTGCCAAACGAAACTTATACGCACACATCAGACAAGTCTGGACAAGCTTGACTCGCGCATGCGCGAAGCAGGGAATTTTGTACAGCCGCCCCACAAATTTACACAGGAAATTTGTAAGTCCACAAAATGTCCAAGCTTAACTACTGGTGCTACAAACTAAACTTCAGGCATTTCAGGTAACACGATGAGTTTAGCAACAGGGCGGACATAAGTATTACCCTTGATATCAACTTCGACGGCTCTTATAGCACCGTCATCGCTCGGCAGGACTCGGGTTACCCTACCAACAGGCCATTGTGCTCTGGGAAGTTGGGAGTCCACAATCAACACAACCTGATTGACTGCTAAGTTTGATGTGATGTTCTGCCACTTTTGTCGAAGCTGAAGACTGGGTAGGTAGTCTCGGAGGAACTGGGTCCAGAAATGATCGGCAATCACTTGGCTGTGTCTGTAGCGGCGCCGTCCAAGTAGATTATTGGGTCCATACACAGCCTGAGGTAGGGAAGCGTCCCGCCGCCCCATAAGCAGCAAATTGGGGGTAATAGGGTCAGGATCAGCTATATCGGATGATACGTACCCCAGGGGTTTTGAATTTATAATGCCTTTCACTTCGACCAATACTGTGGTAAGGACTTCCTCAGATACAGTGTGATCTTTCAGAACAACTTGGAGGGCAGCCTTGACTGATTTAATTTCCCTCTCCCATACTGTTCCGAAGTGAGGTGCGTGTGGTGGGTTAAATTGGAAGGAAATTTTTTGTTTGGCTAGTTTCTCTTGGAGTGATGGTTCCATTTCGGCAAAGGCTTCAGAGAGCTCACACTCTCCCCCCTTAAAGTTGGTGCCTCTGTCGCAAATGATCTCAAAGGGCTTTCCTCTCGTTGCTATGAAGCGTCTGAGGGCTAATAGAAATGAATCCGCATCCATGCTACATAACAAGTCGAGATATATGCATCTGGTAGTGAGACACTTAAATATTATGCCCCATCTCTTTTCTTGTCGTCTGCCAATTTTGATCACATAGGGACCAAAACAATCAACTCCTGTAGACCAGAATGGAGGTTGGTTGATTCTTAGCCGAGAAGCAGGCAGGTCCGCCATTTTAGGTACAGTGGGCTTACTACGCCATTTGCGGCACTCAGCGCATTGTCTCTGGTATTTCTTTACCACCTGGCAGCCTCTGAGAACCCAATAAGTACGTCTTAACTCGGCGAAGAGTCTTTCTGGACCTGCATGCATCAGGCGGTTATCAAAGTCCTGGATTAGCAACTTTGTTATGGGGTGTTCTGGGGCCAACACAATAGGGTGGAGTGCGTCCTCTGGCAGTGTTGCAGCCTTGCGTAATCTACCGCCCACTCTTATCAGATTAAGGAGAGTGTCTAAAGTCGGAGCGAGGGAGTACAATCGACTGTTAGAATGCACAGGTTTATTGACTCCAAGGGCATGCACTTCCTTAGGAAATCTTCCAGTCTGTGCTCGTCTAAGGACAGTAGTTTCAGTCTCTATGCGTTCTGTGGCAGACATAGGGGGTGCTGCCACCCCGTGCATAGACTGATATTTGGTCATGATAAGATCGTCCCATGATTCGCAGTTATCTACATCAGGTAAAGAGGCATGACTGATTGTGACATTTCCACAGAATGTGGATTTACGGAGTTCTGCTGACTCCTCTACTTGCGTTGATGGGTGGATTGGCCAGTGATCTGGAGATTGGTGCAGAAATTGGTGCAGAACCTTGCTTCCATCTGCAGGTAGAAGACAGATCTATGAGGGTCTTACCCTGAGTTATATTGTCGGCAGGGTTGTTATTCGAGTCCACGTATTTCCAATTCTCGTATCCAACAAGGTCTTGAATCTCTGCAATGCGCGTGCCAACGAACACTTTGTAGTTGCATGACTCAGACTGTATCCAGTGTAATACGGTTGTCGAATCGGACCACATGATTGTCTGTCTGAGGTTAAGTGTAAGTTCTGTGTTCAATGTTTTGGCCAGCTGAGCTCCAGACAATGCTGCACAGAGTTCAAGGCGTGGAATGGAGAGTTGCTTCTTGGGTGCCACCCGTGACCTCGCCATGATGAATGCAACTTGGATGTCATCACCCGTTTCCACCCGTAAATAGGCTACAGAGCCATATGCCTTCTCTGAAGCATCGCAGAAGACATGCATATCAATAATGGAGGAGGTATTGTTGCATGCTGGTGTGTAACACCTAGGAAGTGTAATCCTGGGTAGGTTAGGAAGCTCTTCTTCCCAAACATGCCATTCTGATAAGAGGTCAGCTGGCAGAGGTTCATCCCAACCTCTTGCACCATGATTTTGGCCCTTGTGGTGAAAGGGATGATGTAACCTAGTGGGTCATACTGGCTGGCCAGGATGCGATAGACATCTCTCATTGAGGTTTTTCCACTTGTTGACACAGGCCTGTGTTTATAACCTAAAGTATCCTGAGAACAGTGCCACACTAGGCCGAGGGTCGACTCTTGTGGATCAGTTTTGTTTGCAGAAAGCCACCGCTCGCAGTCTAGTGATTTGGCTTCGGCGGGTAGATGTGCAATCACTTTGGGAACATTACTAGCCCACTGCCTTATGTCGAAACCACCAGCCGCTAATAATGATCTCATTTTGTCAATGAGTTTCTTAGCCTGATGCTGAGACTGAAGAGATTGTAAGCAATTGTCCACATAGAAAGATTGCTGGACAGACTCAACTACCTCTTCATTGCCTTCACTGTTGTCTCTGACATGTCTCTGGATGGCATAAGTAGTGCAGCATGGACTACAGGTGGTCTCAAATGGTAACACTCGCCATTCATAAATGTCTGGGTTGCGATCTCTTTCCATATCTCTCCAGAGAAGCGGAGGAGTGGCTGGTCTTCAGGTAACAATCTGATCTGGTGAAACATGGCTCGAATGTCTCCACTTATGGCAATGGCATACTCTCTGAACCTGAGCAGAACTCCCAGCAATGGTGGACCAAGAGTGGGACCAGGGAGTAGATTGTCATTTAGGCTCATTTGATTGTAAGTGAAAGAGCAATTGAAGACTACCCGGGCTTTGTCATTGTGGAGCACAATGTGGTGAGGAACGTACCATGAATCACTGGAATTGACCGCTTCTGGGTTGGTTATTCGAACTGCATAACCTGCCTCCTCAAGCTTGTGTATCTCTTTATCATACACGTTTGCCAGATCAGGATTATTAACGAGGCACCGTTCTGTAGCTCTTAAAAGAGCCATAACAGCGTTTGGTGGTGCCTGGAGTTTAGCCGCGTCTCGCTTATGAAGTAATGGGGTAGCATAGCGGGTTACACTATCAACTGTAACATGCACCGTTTTCTCCTCCAACATTGCAAGTGCAGCTCTATCTTGTCTGGAGCGGACTACTTCTTTCTCATTCCTTAGTGGCAGTAGGTCAAGCTGCCACAACCGCTCAACATGTTGGCATAACTCTTGCGTAGGAGGAAGGAATGTGGTGTGGAGGCATGAGCTTACATTTGAGGGTTGCTCGAGAAAGGTTGTTGGCCCTTGAACTGTCCAGCCAAGAAGAGTGTGTACCGCTACAGGGCTACCACGCGGTCCCATACGGATTGGGCAGTTTGGTGTAATAAGCTGTGGATAATCTGATCCTATGAGTAGCAAAGGCTGCACTTTAGTGAAACCTTTCAACGGAATGTCCCTTAAGTGACCATATTTTCTTTTCAGTGCGTTCACAGGACAAGACTGTTCAGCCAGGTTGAGCTCTTCAGCTGTAAATGCCCTTTGGATTTGATGTTTCACATCTGGGTGTGATATCGCAGATACCTCAAAGGAGACTGCATTTCCTCTTAGCTGAACAAGGTCTTGTCTTATTGTTCTGAGAGTCAAATTTTCTTCTGATCCTTTCAAGCCCAGCTGTTTCACTGCTGCTGGCAGGATAATTGTTCTTTCTGAACCATCATCTAACACAGCATGTGTGTCCATGAACCTTTTACCACTGCGAAGTCTTACTGGGACAACTTTCAACATCACTCTGCCTGAATGACTGGCCTGATCCAAGTAAACTTGAGAAGTAGCTGTGCTCACTGTGAGTATGCTTTGGTTTTCCGCAGCAACTGCAACTTCATACAGAACAGGCAGGTGGAGTCCTCCACAGGTAGAGCAAGTTTTCTTTAGCGTGCAGCAAGCATTGAGATAATGCTCATGGTTGTTGCAGTAGGGACAAAAGGGCTTAAAGAGATCCTGCTTTTTAGCTGTAGCTGCCATTTTAATGTCTGTAAGGGAGCTGGAGGGCGAATTGATGACTTTATGTTGTTCACTGCCTGTGAGAATTGTGGCTGCCTTGGCTTTGGGATAAGAAAGAGGTTTCTTCTCTCGTCGAAAGGGTTCTGTATACGCTGACCTTGCTACACGTCTAGATATTTGAATGGCCTGAGCCTTCCTTTCCAGCCAATCAGCAAATTCTGGCAGTGTGTTAGTCCTGGAACTGCCACTCACAATGATGTGCTTGTTGAGACAGTACTCTATGAATGAGTCTCTATAGCTGACAGGCAGTTTGGTCAGTAGAGTATCAATGTGGGAGCCACACTGCAGTTTGTACCTAGAGGGTCCATCCATTGTGTTCAACATGCCCACCAGTGTGTTAACGGCTGCCGCAAAGTCTTCAAATCCCTGCGCATCACCTGACCGAATAGCTGGTGCATTGAGGATAGCTCTCAGCTCACTCTGAAATAACTGTCTTGGTTGACCGTATCTCTGTTCAAGAGCCTGCTTGGCACTGGTGTAGGGAAATGGGCTGTTAACATATCTCTTAGCTACCTGGTAAGCGGCGGGCAGATGTAGATGATCCAAAAGCACTTGATATTTATAGTCCTCTGTTAGATGTCTGTGTGGACCAAGGATGCTGTCCAGTCCTTTCTTGAGCATAAGGAAATCACTCTCCTTCCCTGAGGAGAATACTGCCAGTTTTGGTTTGGGTATGACATAGGATGATGCAATGGCCATTTCCATCAGCCCAGTTGTCACCGGATTGACAGGATAGTAATACTGTGGTTGTGGTCCAGGCCAAGAAGGTGGAGGGAGAGGCAATGGTTGATAAGGGCGTTGAGGATGCATCGCTGGTTGCGCTGGTACAGGCTGAACTGAAGCTGGCGCTATATGCTGGTACTGTGGCTGCAGTGAGACTGGCGCAGATGGTACAGCAACTGGCTGACGTTGGGGTTGCACATAAGATTGCGCAGGTTGTACAGCAGCTGATTGATGCGGTGGCTGTATGCTGACTGGTGCAGGCTGCAATGAAGTCAGCTGATGCTGTGTCTGTACCTGAGAATAGGGAGGCTGAACAGGCTGAGCAGCCGTGGGGGGCCATGAGTCTGATCGTCGAAGTTCGGCAAATGGTCTTTGAGGCTCAGGCCCTGGCAGGGACGAAACACGAGCTATATTAGCTGGATGTATGCTTGGTTGCGGCTGCAGTTGCATGGAGGGCTCGTGGTAAATTGTTTCCTCATATTGTGGGGATGATGCTGCAGTCACAGAGGGTTCTAATCCAGTGTTACTGAGTCCAATGTGAGGAAGACTCTCATAGTGTCCATAAGCAGGAGATCTAGATGCAAAGGATGCCTGTCTAGCACTGTCCATTCTGATTTGAAGCTCTCTCATCTCACTGTTTAAATTTTTCCACCGGGCCTCTAAGTGATGCAGCTTTCCCCTTTCAAAGTCTCTGTCCCTTGGAGCAGAAGTAATATAACCCCTATAAGAATCCTGGCTTGTATGGAATATTCCTGCAGCAAACTCTGCTTGTGAAGAATGAACATGATGTGGAAGTGGATACTCAACCACATAATCCTCCAAGTAGGTGGGCACCCGCCGGGTACGACTTGGACGAGGATTTGGCAATTGTTCTCCCTCGCAGTAATCTCTGGATGTAGCCATAGCGCAGTTGATGTCCTGATCCGGCTCGAAGGACCAATTTGTGGGATATTCTATGTGCAGTGGGGTGGTTGGAAATCAACTGGCCTAATTCTTCAGTTAAAAAGACTTGCAGCTACTCCAGAGCAAACGTGTTCATCTTCAAGGTTTATTAGGTCATGCAATAGCAGGTTTGCGTGGATATACATAAAGTGGTTTCTGTGAGAAAGCAAATAAAGATAATGAATACAAATAATAACATGACATGACAGCACATACACAGAAAATACCTGTATGAATATACACAGAGATTAAAGTCGCATGAAGAAATAGCAAACCAGAACATTATACAATATACTCTAAATGCAGATACATTATACAGAACGGGCTGCCGCTGCTGCTAACGATAGATATCCGATTACAAGTGTGTGCGCAGCTAACGCTCTTTGCAACATTATTAATATGCCTATAAAACATCACATACATAGTTTAATCAACATACGACAAACAACTCTCTTTCCTAAATGAATAAACATCGTTGACAAACTATGGCAGTATAACTCGTAGAACACGAGCGAGCACCGCGCCCATTTGTATGTATAATATCTCTGAGGTAAAATAAAAGGAATCACGCTCTGAAACTCTGTGAATAAACATCTACAATGATATTAAGTACTTTTACTTACGTAGTAATGAACGCACAGCAATACCACACAAAGGGAAATACTTTAGAAACAAACAATGCCAGGAAAACTCCGTGCAGCTTACTGGATGCTGACAAACGAAACTTATACGCACACATCAGACAAGTCTGGACAAGCTTGACTCGCGCATGCGCGAAGCGGGGAATTTTGTACAATGATGCTGCGCTGAAGAGCTATTTGGGAACGAATACCCACGCCGCTGCACTGTGGCTGTCCAGACCCCCTACGGTTGTGCAGTGTGCTCACAAGAGTGTGAGAGGGCTCAGACATGAGCTTGACTCAAGGACATAAGAGCCCGGAGTAGTATGAACATCCAAGCTGTAGAATCTAATGAATGTGTGAGGAGAGGACCAGCCTGCCGCATCACAGACATGCTGCAGAGGGACCCCTCTGGCCAAGGCTTAGAGGAGGTGGCCCCTCTGGTAGAGTTAGCACTGATGCCTACAGGCAAAGCCAGGGCAGCAGCGTCCCTCACCCAATGCGACATAGTCTGCTTGGTGGCGGACGCCCCAATGTTGCGGCACCCATGGCTAATGAATAGTTGCCCTGACTTACGCCACTGGCTAGAGCGGTGGACATAAGTCTGAAGGGCACAGATTGGACAAAGTCTGTGAAGGTTTTCGCGCTCCAGCATTTTAAACGGTGGGGAGCAGAGCCTCGAGTGTGACAGTTAGTCAGGATGAGTGTGCAAAATTGCTTTGGACCTTCCTGGAGCAAACTCTAAAACAGGCTGGCAAGATGACAGAGCCTGTAGGTCCCCAATCCTCTTTAGAGAGGTAATCGTCATAAGAAAAACCATCTTGAGAATCAGAAGTCTGTCATACACCGACTCTAGTGGTTCAAAGGGGGTCTCAACCAGACCCTCCAGGGCTATTGCTAAGTCCCATGAAGGAGTCTTGGGCCTAGCAAGTTGCCTGCTGACAGTGCTCCCTGCAGAAAGTCTAGAACTGAAGCAATCTGGCAATTGACTGGATCTGCATTATGTGTACTGCACCATCTTTCAAGACACCCCATTTATTGGCGTAACTTCTAGTGAAGGGAAACACACACAGGCGCATTCTGGGCCAAGCATAAAAGGTTCCACAATTCAGGCCGGGAATGAAATATTGTCCCCTGTGCCTGAGAAAGAAGGTACTTCCTGTTCGGAATCGTCCAAGGCGAGCCGTCAGCTCCAGCCAGCTCTGTTCAGCCAGCGCGGCGCTATCAGTAAGAGGCAAGACCCTTGCTGGCGAACTCTGGCCAAGACTCCATGGAGCAGAGAATCTGGGAGAAAATGCATACAGACGCATTCCGGGCCATGTATGTGCCATCGTGTCCAGACCCAGGGGGGCTGGGTGACTCAGGGAGAAGTAGAGGAGACATTGCGCTGTTTATAGAGGTGAAGAGGTCCTCTTCTGCCCTGTAAAATCTCACCCAGATTTGTTCCACTACCTCGGGGTGGAGTTTACACTCACCCATCTGTATTTTCTGTCTGGACAGTAAATCTGCTCCCACATATGGGCATCCAGGGATATAAACTGCCCTGAGTGACAGGAGAATCCGACATGCCAGAAATTCAGCTGACGTGAACGTAGACCTCCTTGATGGTTTATGTAAGAGACTACCAATGTATTGCCCATCCGCACCAAGACATGGCAGCCTCTGGAGGAAGTATTTCAGGGCAAGAAATACAGCCATCAACTCGAGACAGTTATTGCGACAACTGAGCTGATGACCTTCCCATTCCCCTTAAGCTGGACGACCACTTAAGACCGCTACCCAGCCCGTCAGGGAGGCGTCTGTTGTTAGCAGCCTGCGACGATGAAACACCCCTAGAGTGTGTTTGTGTCTACCTACCTGTCTGTAGTCCCCACATGCTTTAAAACATCAACCATTGTGCCTGTACCGAAGCAATCAAAAATCACTTGCTTAAATGACTGGCGTCCTGTTGCCCTCACCCCCATCATCAGCAAATGCTTCAAGAGGTTGATCATAGATTACATCTGCTCTGTTCTGCCCACCTCTTTGGACCCGTTGCAGTTTGCCTACCGCAACAACCGCTCCACTGATGATGCCATTGCATCTACAATACACACTGCTCTCTCCCATCTGGAAAAAAGGAACACATATGTGAGAATGCTGTTTGTAGACTATAGCTCAGCATTTAACACCATAGTGCCCTCCAAGCTTGATGTGAAACTCCGGGCTCTGGGCTTAAACAGCTCGCTGTGCAGCTGGATCCTGGATTTCCTGTCAGGCAGACGTCAGGTGGTTAGAATGGGCAGCAACATCTCCTCATCACTGACCCTCAACACTGGAGCCCCGCAGGGCTGTGTTCTCAGCCCACTCCTGTATTCCCTTTACACACATGACTGTGTGGCGACACATAGCTCCAATGCCATCATTAAGTTTGCTGACGATACGACGGTGGTAGGTCTGATCACTGACAATGATGAAACAGCCTACAGAGAGGAGGTGCACACTCTGACGCGCTGGTGTCAGGAGCACAACCTCTCCCTCAACGTCAGTAAAACCAAGGAGCTTGTGGTGGACTTCAGGAAGAAAGACAGAGAACACAGCCCCATCACCATTAATGGAGCACCGGTGGAGAGAGTCAGCAGCTTCAAGTTCCTCGGTGTCCACATTACTGAGGAACTCACATGGTCCGTCCACACTGAGGCCGTTGTGAAGAAGGCTCACCAGCGCCTCTTCTTCCTGAGACGGCTGAGGAAGTTTGGAATGAACCACCACATCCTCACACGGTTCTACACCAGTACTATAGAGAGCATCCTGACTGGCTGCATCACCCCGTGGTACGGCAATAGCACCGCCCACAACCGCAAAGACCTGCAAAGGGTGGTGCGAACTGCCAGAAACATCATCGGAGGTGAGCTTCCCTCCCTCCAGGATATATATAACAGACGGTGTGTGAATAAAGCTCGGAGGATTATCAGAGACTCCAGCCACCCGAGTCATGGGCTGCTCTCACTGCTTCCATCAGGCAGGCGGTATCGCAGCATCAGGACCCGCACCACCCGTCTACATGACAGCTTCTTCCCACAAGCAATAAGACTTTTGAACACAAATTAGTGTATGTATATATATATATATATATATATATATATATATATATATATATACCCTTATCTAGTGTATGTGTATTCTACATTGTGTGTATTGTGTACATTTGATATGTAAATTGTTGTGTAAGTATGTGTACATTTGTTATGTAAATTGTGTTGTGTAAATATGTTGTTTATTGTAAAGTGGTTTATGTCTCGTCACTGTCATTACTGCAATGTTGCTCGGAACTGCACACAAGACTTTCACCTACTGTTGCACTCGTGTACACAGTAGTGTGACAATAAAGTGATTTGATTTGATTTGATTTGAGTGGGACCCAGGGTAAGAAACTGGGGTCTGAACCACATAGAAAGGGAATGAAGCCCGCGGCGCGTAACTCTTATTTGCCTTAGGGGACCGGCCCTTGGATGAATCCCCCTGGCTTTTAGCCACAGCTGGAACGGTCTCATGTGCAGAAGGCCCGAAGGGATCACTGCGGATGCAGACGCCATGAGACCTAGTATTCGTTGATACTGACGAGCAGTGCAACCTTGATCTAGCCTGACTTTTCTCAGGGTGTTCTGAATGGAAATGATTAGAGCGGGAGACAATAGTGCCTGCATTGCGATCTAATTCCATATAACTCCCAGACAGGTAATTCCCTGTGTGGGAGAGAGAACGCTCTTTTGACGTTGAGTCTCAAACCCAGAGAAACCAGATGAGCTAAGACGATATCCCTGTGCTGACCTGCCAGTTCTTGGAACTGCGCTAGTATCAGCCAGTCGTCTATGTAAATCAGGATGTGGATACTCCGGCGTCGCAAAGGAGCCGGTGTTGTATCCATGAATTTCGTAAATGTGCGGGGCAATAGGACTAGGCCGAATGGAAGAACCCGATACTGGAAGGCTTCATCCCCGAAAGTGAACCTCAGGAACTTCCTGTGCTGTGGCAGAATTTCTATATGAAAATACACGTCCATGAGATCGACCGTGATCAGCCAAAGCGGGATGTTGGGCTTGTGACACGACCGTCTTGATAGTTAGCATCTCGAACTTGAACACCCTGACTGAATAGTTTAAGCCTCAAGGATCTAAGATCGGATGCAACCCCCCCACCCTTCTAGGGGACCAGGAAGCATTTGCTGTAATAGCCTGACTCTTTCTCTGGAAGGGGAACACGTTCTATGGCCCCTTTGTCCAAGAGATTTCGCAGTTCTTTCCACAGTAGACATGCCTGCTCCGGTTTCACGGTAGTGGGGACCACGCCATTGAAAACCCAGAGGGCGGCGAGCGAATGGAATTCTTTAGCCTTTAGCCTACTGTTCTTAGGACCCATATAGAAATACCGGGCAGAGGTTTCCACGCTACCAGGATCTCTGAGATGGGTATTAATTCCGACACTTCCTGTTGAGGGGAATAAGGCATGAAGCAGCGTTACACCTAACGTTTTGTTGGAAGCCTCTGCCTCCCGAAACACCAGAGGCGGTGGGAAAGGAGAGGATCCGGGGGGTTACCAGGAGGGGCGAAGTGAATGATACACACACCCTGTCCCGAGGGGAGCTACCCCCACATGGCTAGGCACAAGACCGTCAGGGCTTTTTCCTTCTAGAAATTACTTCACTGAGGTCTTGCTTTGGGGGCTGTCGAGGGTGACGAGCCAGTCCCCAGTCTCCGCGAGGGGGAGCACGACTCGCCACGCTTTGCTTCTGAGCCTACCTTATAGAAGAACCAGGGAGGGACTGGGTGGCCGAAGGCCCCTCCCCCTGAGCGCGGCGAGGAAAAAACTGTCCAAATGCTTCCTCATGGCTCTTTGCCTCCTGAAAACTGGAGATAACTATTTTCATCGCGTCTCCGAATAGGCCAGAAGGCGAAACCGGGGCATCAAGGAGGAAAGCTTTATCTTTGTCCTTGATGCCCTATAGGTTGAGCCTTAGGTGTCTTTCCATGCTGACCAAAGCGGACATAGACCGGCCAATGGCACGGGTTGTCTGTTTGGACGCATGGAGAGAAAGGTCTGTGGCTCGACGAAGTTCAGCAAGCGCTTCTTCATAGAGCATGAAACTTGCACTCAGGTCCTTCAGCATATCAGCCTGGTATGCCTGTAACACCGCCATAGTGTGCAGAGCAGCACCAGCCTGACCCGCTGCCTGATAAGCCCTCCCCACTAGCGTGGAGGTGGTCCTGCACGGCTTCGTGGGGAGAGAGGTTTTTTTTTTAAGTGATGATGCCGAACCCGGCGAAAGATAACCCACAAGTGTCTCTTCGACCGGCGGCATCATCGAATACCCCCGTGTCTCATGATTAGTTGAATATTTCAACATCGAGGGCATGAAGACATGGGAAATATAAGGATTCCTCCATGAATGAGAATACTCATTATGGAGGTCATAGAAGAAGGGATAAGATATATCCACATATTCACAGCTGGTCACAACTAAGATTTGTTCCGAAAGCGCTCTTCAGCGCAGCATCATAGTGAAGCTTTTTGTAAAGGGAACTTAAAATAATAAAGACCAAATTCAGAAAGGCCCAAAAAGAGAACCGCAAATTAAGAAAGCAGATATGGCGCATAAAACAGAAAACAACACACAAGAGCACACCATGTGAATTGCCAAGACCCACCACAGAGGGAATGGTGCCTGGTAGAAATTTCAGCTCCCCTTCAGTAAAGAACACTCTCCAACGAAGGAAAACAGAGTGCAGAACCACTTCAGAGATCTCTTGCAAAATCTAAGAACCTTCTCTTGTCAGGGAGGATTCTTAAAAAATACAGGCTGCTATACAAAATTAGGCAATTTGGTCTGACATACAAAATGCTAAGGCCAAAGAAATCCAGACAGAAGGCCCAATTTTTACCTTCAAACAATCACACAAACAGTCCAAATCTTATTTTGTAATTCTGCATGTATGACCACTGACAAACAAGACACAATTACATGAAAAAAGAAAACGCATAAAAGAATGGTCCTCTCAGACACAATGATTAACCTCCACAAAGAGTTGACCAAGCAACACCCAGACGTTAGTTATTCATCTTTCTGCACTCTTCACCCCTTCTATGTCACAGCACCAAAACCGTCTGATCGAAAGACCTGTTAGTGCCAATACCATGAATATGCAAAGATGATGCTTGAGGTCTTGAGAGAACATGGGGTTACTCAGAGTAGCAAGCTTGAGGATAGTTTTGAGCTTATTTGTTGCTCTCTTCCAAGTGAAGCATGTCTCCTGCGTGTTTGTACTCGCTGTCTTCACAAAAGCACACCTATTGCAGCACAGCAAGAGCTGATCAATGTAGAGTGGCAGCAGTGGGAACAGGTAAAGGACCAAGTGGCAGGCGAATCTCACTACAACACTACACTTGTGAAGCATACTGGGACCATAGCAGAACTCATATGGCTGTATGAACACCTGTTGCGCAATGAGACAACAATGTGTGTTTGGTTAAAAATCAGTCCAGAAAATACAGGAAGATGATAGACAACTGTTATGAAACAGTATAATCATGCATGTTGACTTCACAGAAGCATGGAAATACAAAGATAGCTCTGAAGTACAGTCGTGCCATTTTGGTCAGAACCTCCCTTAACTCAATTTGCACACTGGCATGTACTACACAAAAGATGAAAAGGCTGGAATACAAGCGTCAGGATGCTGCCTCCATTTAGGCATACTGTACATGGATAGAGACAAGTTTCCTGGTGCTCACACCATCCACTTTTGATCTGATGGCCCTAGCAAACAATATAAAAACAATACAAATTTCTATCTTCTATGTGATGTCCCTTCAAGATTCGGTTTCCAAAGAGCAACTTGGAACTACTTTGCAACTTTTCACAGCAAGGGAGCACCAGAGGGCATCGGAGGGACAGTCAAAATAACTGCAGATAGTCTCCCTTCTGCAAGGGAATGAAATTGCAATTAGAAAAAGATTCTATGACATGGTGGGGAAAAGTCGTACCAACATCCAACTCTTCTATGTCAAAGATGAAGAAATTACACGCTATGATGAACTCACTCAACTCATGAAACCTGTTCCCTGAACACGAAAAGTTCATCAGGTTATTCCTGAGGGGAAGAATATCTCTTGCAGATCATTGTCTTGCTTTTGCTGTGAACTGAAGATTTGTCAGAGTTTCACTCCGCCATGTTTGATCTCAATGAGCATGTAAATGTGATGAATTCGAAAAGGCATGCTGAGATCACAGGTGATAGCAGTGAACTGCTCAAACCTTGCAAAGAGGACCTATTGCCATGCTAATGGAGAAAATTTATCAGGACAGCGACAGTTCCAGAGGGAGTTCATACAAAGATAGCGGCTGATCATCTTAACTGTGGAGACTGGCTTGCTGTGATATACAACAAGAACTGGTGTTTGGCAAAAGTTATCACTATGGATACACATCACCAATATGTTAAGGTGGAATTCTTCCATCCTAATGGGCCAAGCACTCAGTTTCATCCAAAAATGAGGAGCAAAGGATGTGTGCTTCATTCCATTAAAAAAGATCCTGATGAAGCTGACTGAGCCATCGTCTCCAAGTCGTGCGAGCAGCACTAGTGATATATTTCACCTCTCATCTGAGGTGATGGACTATATAGAGAGGGAGCACATTTAGTTTCTGATATTTCAGTATTCAACAGTTACAGATAAGCAGATTATCATGCACAATGTATTAATTTTTCATCCAGTTGTTTAAAAAGTTTAATATTACTTTGTTAGCATAGCAGACACACTGCAGACACATTATTCTGAGATAAGATAAAACGTGTAAATCTACACTGTTTGAAATTGCAAATTTTTAACCAAAATTGTAAATTTACAGCAAATTTTCAACATTATAATCCTGTTATGTTCAAAAGCAGTACATTGCCGTTTTTTTGTTTTTGTGAAATTACGTAGACAAAGTATAATGTATTTATTGCTCGAAGGAAACAAAACGGTACTTAACAGTATTTTTGGCTAGCCTATGGAAGACTTCAGTGAGCACGCATGGATTTTTCATCCATCTTCATACTGATAATAGGTGAGTTCTCTTTTGTTTTGCTCATTGTGATAGAAAAATACATTACATCTTCTGCAATTGTAACTAACTCATTTGTGGATATTGGAACTGTAACTATTTTTTTCATTCACTCGTTTCAGTGATAAAAGCACCAACTGCGACATTGTGAGTGAAGTTGGATTCCTGACACGAATAATTCCCGATTACAGGGTGAGTTTCATCCAACATAGTTAAGTTCTTCTGCAAAGTTTCTGCAAAGCCTTCAAACCCTGTTGCATTTAAATTACATCGATGTCTCTGTAGCACGCTAAAATGACTGGTGTTGTTGGCTAAAACCATGCATGCAGCTTGCTTTTCATAATTCGCGAAACCTCCCAACGTTAGACAAAACCTTAATTTGTGCTTTCAAATATGGGTAAACTTGTTGTAATCTGTACATATCTCTTTTCTGAGGGTGATTTATTTTTTGTACTAGTAGCCTAGTGTTTGTATTGTTACTTTAATGGGTTTCTTTATTTTTGCATCAATCCAAGTTGTTTGATATAAGTTAAGTGATAGAATAATCATAAAGAATAATTCATATTCAAAGTTTCGTTATTGCTGCTGCAGTGTTACTTTGCCCAGCACGTAATTTTTATGGATATTTTATTTTGGTGGAGATTCTTCTTTGCTGAGATTTTTTTCATGCCCAAGGACTGTCCAGTTTGACTTGTCAGCATGTTTCTGTGTCAGTTCTGTGGACATCAATGTTGTACTACAGTGGCCTATGTGAAGCACATGAGGATTCATAGCAATATCCCTAACATTCTTCTTCATTGTTGCATCCAAGCCTGCAACAGGAAGTTCACAAAATTAGCAGCTTTGAAATCACATCTTTACAGACATCACAGGGAGTGTGTGGTGGTACTTAGATCACATTTGTGCCCTGCAGTAGACCTTGCATGCCATGTTGACTTGTGTAGTGCCAAATGTGATACACTTAAAGTGCACATAAAAGAGGGACGAACAGTGGCATGCCCCTTTAAGCAGTGTGATGCATCATTTACAGTAATATCTACATTTACCTTTCACCTGTCAAGAAAACATAAAAATTCAACTGAGGTAAATCTAACTGAATACATTGTTACCACAGCACATGTGACTGAAGCTGAAAGCTTTCAAAATATTGATAGTGATATGATAACCGATGAACATATTGATGTAGTTGGAAACAGAGAGCATTTGGAGGTTAATCCAGAAAATATTGATGGGACATTATTTTTGAAGAATCTTGCTCTGTTTTATCTGAAATTACAGGCAGTTACTGCTTCCATCTTCAGTCATTCAGACTATAATTGAAGATATGCAGTCAATATATGACATCAACCAGTCCCACTTACTTTTCAAACTAAACGAGAAGTTGGTTACACTTGGGGTTCCAGAGGCTTCCATTAATAATATAATGGACAGTCTGAAAGCAGACGATCTCTTACAAGCCTGTAATAGCCACACACTAAAAACAGACCAGTGCAGAAAAACAGTGTTCAAGAACAGGTTGAATTTTGTTGAACCTATGCCCATTTGTCTAGGACATAATGAAGCTGGCAAGGAGTGTTTTGTACAATATATCCCAGTAAAACTTACAACTGAGGCACTTTTTCAGTGTGAGTCTGTGTGGAAACAGTACAGAGAAGTACACGACCGTATCCAGTTGAAGGATATTTTTGAAGATGTGTGGGATGGTGAAATCATCACAGAAAACTTGGCCCAGACAAAGAGGTCCTCTTTAGGCTTGATACTTTATCAAAATTCATTTGAAGTTGTGAACCCACTGGGGTCAGGAAAGGAAAAATACAAAATACTGGCTATGTATCTCACACTTGCAGACATACTGCCACACAACCGTTCAAGTACTGACCAGATGCAACTTGTTCTTTTGTGTAGAGAACAAGATTTCAAGTATTTTGGTCAGGAATTGATAATGGGATTCTTGATGAAAGGCCTTCAAGGCATTGAGATCAATGGCATAGTGTTACCTGATGGAGAGGTATGCAAAGGAATCTTACGAGCCATTGTTTGAGACAACCTGGGCTCACAAAATATTGGAGGTTTTCTTGAAAATTTCAGTGGGAGTAAGTACTCCTGTCGATACTGTGAAATTCACAAAGATGTATTTCAAGCAGATCCTCTGTCCAGAGCCAACACTCGGACACCAGAGTCATACAAAGAGCATGTTCAGAACCTTGCGGTACATTCCACTCATAGTGGAGGTATCAAATTTGACTCCTTATTCAACAACCTGTCTATGTTTCATGTGTGTCAGCCTGGGTTGCCTCTTTGTCTTGGGCATGATTTGCTTGAAGGCACTGTTGCTTCTGACCTTGCATTGTGCATCAACCATCTTGTCACTGTTGACAAACAGTTTACTTACATTGAACTGAATCAAAGAATCGATCAGTTCAAATATTTAGGTAATGATGCAAATGACAAACCTTGTGAGGTGTGGCCACGCTGTGCAGAACTGGTGTTTACTCAGACTGTCACCAGTGTTGATTGGAGACAAGATTACATCTCCTGCTGAAAGTGAGATATGGCAAATGGTGTTACAATTAAGAAACATTGTGGCATTGATTTGTGCACCAGCCATTCCGCTGGCCAGATAGGCTATTTAAGAGTCCTTATTGAGGAATAATTGCATTCCAGAAAACAAGCCTTTCCCCATCATCAGCTTAAACCTAAGCATCATTACATGAGCCATTATCAAGAGCTCATCATTCAGTTCAGGACACTTATTCGTTTGTGGACTCTGTGGTTCGAAAGCAAGCACACATACTTCAAACAGTGTGCAAGAAATCTGCATAACTTTAAAAATGTGTGCTCAAGCCTTGCAGAGAGACACCAGCTTCTTCAAGCATACCTTAGCGCTGGCAGTCTCTTCCCACCAGTGATTGTAGTAGAAAAGGTAACTTCAATTGACACTGATGGCATCAGGGAATCAGTGGCAAATTATGATTTTGGACCTGAAAATACCTTGATTGCTCATGAAACAACTGTAAAAGGAACCAAATACAAAAAAAAAAACATGTATGTTGTTATAAGTAAGGATGAGGATGGGCTTGAAGTTGGTAAGATTATAATGATACTCGCCCACAAAAATTCAGCAGTCTACTTCATCACTGAAAAGTGTAAGGTTTTGTATATGCATGATGTAGGTGTTCACTGTTTCACACCAATCAAGAACTGTTACTGCTGTGTTAATCAGGAGGACCTTCATGATTATTACCCTCTACCTCGATATTCAATTGGTGCCATGGAACGAATTGTTCTTTACCATTCTTTTCATTTATTGTAGTATTATGAGTACTCTGAATGAAGACCTGAGGGGCATCATACTCAGAGTGTTGCCAAAAATTTCCAAAGGCACTCAAGATGCATTGACAGATAAACTATTAAGCTCCGGACTTGAATCTACACAAGACCTGAAGTATGTCACTCAAGAAGATATTTCTGAGCTACTGCCGGCCATTCAACAACGGAAGCTTCTGGAAGCCTTTAAAAATGGTAATGTTGATGGAAATGTTACAGTGTTTCGCAATTTACTGTTAATTCATAAATGGTAGTTCTGACCAGCCTTTTTATCAGAGCTTCTTGTAAAAGTCCCATGTATTTTTTTCTCCTTTTTTAGAGACAGAGGTGGTTACTTTGGACTTTCAAATACTCCCTCCCACTACCCCAGCAGGCAGCAGTGCTTCAGAACATCCATGCTCCAGTCAATCAAGTGTACTCTCACCCTCAAATCCAGAATTCAGCAGCTTTGAAGACTGTGGCCCATCCTCACTTATCAAAAAAACATGGCCAGAGACATTCCAGGTGCCATGGACCCTCACCTGCAGACATTCGTTCCAACAGTTGCTGATGGCAACAGACCTTCACCGGCAGGACGGCGACAGATGGTCAGAGTTTTGGCAGATGAGATGAGGAAGCAAGAGCTAAACCCAGCATGCTCACAATGTGCCACTGTCTGCCAAAACATCATCTGCCATTATCCACAGAGTTTTGCTGATCTACGTGACAATGGTCAGCTACTAGGAAATGGCCATACCTCACTCTTAATTCAAATTAAAAACAGAATTGAACATCTGAACCGCTCCAGTAGCTTTCGTCAACACCATTCATCTGTCGATGGACTAAAGAGAGGGCCTACTGATACATATGGCTGTACCAGATTCCAGCCAAATCTCCCACCAGAGGAGACAGATGAAACTATAGAGCAGAAACGTCAGCGGATGGAGGAGATATACCGTTGAGATGGTATAAATGGGGGCGAAAGAGCAGAGGTAAAACAACTATTGGAAACGACCTTCTGCCTACAGCGGCAGCAAATAAATGTTCTACCAACACCAGTCATTGCAGATTTAAGAGAGAAATGGCCATTCCTTTTTACTCAGAAAGGACTTTATGGTCATTTTGAGCTACTCACTGACATCAAAGTGCTGCGTGCACTTGAGCTTTCCATGGAGGAGTGTGGCAGAGCCATCATAGAGTTCTTCAGCAACAAACCCACCAATACAGATGTCCGGGCAGTCCTTTCACAGCGTCCAAACCTTGAGCTATCCTTCTGTGTTATTCAGCTTCTCATGGCTCACTTCACTGAGAGCCTGGATGGGTTGATCCTTCTTGCAGACGTAAGTTATTATTTCTTTTTATTTATTTACTACGCTATGATTGTCCTGACAGGCAAAATGGATGATCTTTGATATAGGGATAGTTCGCCCAAAACTGAACATTTTGTCATCATTTATTCACACTCAAGTTGTTCCAAACCTGTCTGAGTTTCTTTCTTCTGTTGAACACAAAAGAAGATATTTTGAAGAATGTCAGTAATCAAACAGTTGACGGCACCCATTGACTTCCATAGTAGGAAATAAAACTACTATGGAAGTCAGTGGGTGCTGTCAAATGTTTGGTTACCAACATTCTTTAAAATATCTTCTTTTGTGTTCATTTTTGGGTGAACTGTCCCTTTAATTTATAAAGTAAAATACATACAAGGCATTGTTGTTTGTTTGTTGATGTTGTCTATGAGTCCATTGAGTTGTTCTAATTTCCACATCATTGTAACTGTCCTAAGCACCTGCCACTGCTGCTGATGTGGAAAGGGTGCTCACACTACCTGCAGCAGCTCGGCTCATACTCCTTGGTATGTATAGTAGAATCTTTTCTTTTTATGATTACTCTACATTAACCAGCTGTGTGTTTTTTTCAAAATGTTTAAGGGTTAGTTCACCCAATTCAGACCAAAAAAGGAGAATTTTTAAAAAACATTTCCTGCACTCATCCATATAATGGCAGTGAGTAGCAACCAGCATCAAGCTTTAAAAAAAAAGTAAAAGTGTTCAGGGGTACATGATAGGGTTTGGTTAAAAACAAACCAAATTGTAAGGTATTATTTAATGCAAATCCTGATCTTGGACTTTGGTGGTCTGTGTTCAACTGCAATATCATAAGACTCTTTTAGCGCCGCAGTTCATTCTGATTCACCCAGAAAAACACGATCAAAAAAGTTCCAAAAGTTCACTGATAAGAAATCATGATTAATAAATCAACATGACATACCACATCTAGAAATCTCCAAAAAAGTATTTATGAACTTCTTTGAGGTGAGTATTTCTGGACTGTAACTCTAGCTGTTAGATGACAGTCAGAATGATAGTTTATAGATGTGAAATATGACACATATATTCTATAAGGAGAAAAAAGTGCATGAATTGTGTATTGTGATTTTATTAATCTTGATTTCTCACAACTTATGTGCTTTTCCTTGATGATGCACTGAACTGTGGTGCTATAGAGTTTCGTGTCGTGTAAATTTACAGTATATTTTGGTTTGTTTTTTCGGTTTGTATACCCCCCAGAACACTAGGAATATATGACACTAGTCACATGGAATCATTCTGACACTTTTGCTTCTTTATTTAAAAGCTAGATGCTGGTCACTATTCACTGCCATTACATGAAAGAGTGCGAGTAGGTCAATTTTGTTTTATTTTGTGATCTGAAAAAGAACCTATAGCCTTTGAACAACACCTGGGTGAGTAATTAATGACTTAATTTCCATTTCATCGGGATAAATCCAGAAAAAGGCACCAAGGCTGGAGGAGTCATATCAAAGCGAACGGGGAAGGTCGCCCAGAAAAAAAAACAGTGAACCCTCGTGTCTCCAGTCTGCTTAAAAAATGTATGGATTTTGAGTGGGACTTTATATAAGTATTACACGCGCACGCACGCACACACACACACACACACACACACACGCATTCTCTTGCATGCTTATTTTTGCAGGTATTCACTCAAAATCAGGTGAATAGAGTCATTCACTATGTTTGTGTCCAAAGTATACTGTCCAGTTTTTTGGACATTATACTTATTAGTAATTTGTTAAAGACTTGTTAAAGTAATTCAGAATCTGATTCGGGGAACATCTTGTTTATTTCTGTTTGTTGTGACTTCTAACCCTTAAAGAGCTGAAATTTTAGTTATTTCCTTACATGTCCTTTATGCTTTTTTCCCCAAAACAATTTCACAAGTTTAATAAAAAAGATACATGTTTTGAAGCAATACTAGCTGCTTTTCTTCTGTTCCATTTTTAGTTCACTATTTCACTTTTATATTTATTCACTGTATTAAAACATGGTATTTTATAGCAAGACCGCTACAGGGAAATGTATAAAATCACAAGGTTTAGAAAATAATCTATAAAAACACAGGGGGAATAGTTGTCCTTTTTGCTAGCTGTCCATTACTCAATAGATTACACAATACCATGTAGTATATTTGTGTTGTAGTTTACACTAATTTCACTAACTGCCAATGCTTTTCTCAGAATATTACTGTAAAATGTAGAAACAGCTTTATGCTGTATTTGCAAAAACAGTAGCCAACTGTAAATTTCACCAACAGTAAGACACGTTAATTTAACAGTAACTTGCTGGCAACCGTGCTGCCAGTTAATTATTGTTTTTTTCATAAACGGTAGCCAACTGTAAATTTCACAAACAGTAAGACACCGTTAATTTAACAGTAACTTGCTGGCAACCGTGCTGTCAGTTCTTTACTGTTTTATAACGGGAACATTTTTAACAGTGTGCATAATACAGTTAGTTTGTATTTTGATCGAATGTGTTCTGATAATTTTTGGATCATTTGTTAGGATCCTGAAATGAGATTCAGTTTATTTGAATTGAAATTGACACCTAAGTGTTTTATTATTTTTATACAACTGTTTTAAGTTACTTTGTTACCATAGCAGATGCACTGCAGACATACAGATCTGAGATGAGTTAAAACATCTATAGATCATTTGTGTTCCAATGATAAATATAAAAATACTTAAATGTGAATCTTGATTAAAAGGTTTATAAACAATAACATACTGACTGTTGTGTTTGTTTTAATGCAGTAATTGATTGATTCAATGTATTTGATAGTTAAAATGTCTACAAATTCAGGTTTTTGTCACCACCGTCAGATATGCGTCAATTCTGTCAGGTCTATGTCATCTCCGTCAGATTAATATTTTGATAATATTTCATTATGATGGCAAAGTAAAAAGCACATTTTGATTAAAAAGAGAAAAGTTGGGAGGTTGTATCTGTCACAATTCCCTGTTGTCTGCCCTGTGTTTCTCCCTTGCCATCTGTCCCGGACTACACTTCCCATAATTCCCTGCCCTCATCACTTCCAGCTGTTCCTTCATTGTCCTCACCTGTGTTTCATTTAGTCATCATCCCTTGTGTATTTAAAGCCCTGTTGTTTTATCAGTCTTTGTGAGTTGCTAAATGTAATGTCTGGTTTTGAATGTGTTCCTGCCCGTGGACTTCTCTTGTTTCTATTTTGGTTTTCCCATTGTGGTTGTTTCATTTGTTCCCTGTCTTTTAGTTGTCCTGTTCATCTTTTGTTTTCCCATTAAAACTGCATTTAGACCAAGGAGGAGCTGGAGGGACGAGGAACCCCTGTGAAGCAGATAGGCTGGAGGACCATGGTGGAGCCGAGGGAACGTAGAGCCAATGTGACGTCGAGGGATCGGAGGCCCAAGGTGGAGTCCAGGGCTCAGAGGGTCTAGGTGGATTGGATGGTCGAGCCTGTGACTTGGGGGGAACCAACTGATCAGTAGGAGGAGGAGGAAGAGTTCTCAGGGTTGGCACAAGAGCAGGAACCAACTCCAGTGCTAATAGCTCAGTGAGAGCTGGCTCTTGGATGGACAAGACTTATAATGCTGGCTCTGGGTCAGATGAGACTTTCAACGCTGGCTCTGGGATGGACGAGGCATGCAATTCTGGTTCGTTGGCCATGGCAGGCATGGCCATTGCCTCGTGGACCAGAGGCGAGCCTGGGACATGGCATTGAGCAGACTGAAGCTTGGCTGTAACATGACATGGAGCAGACTCAGGCGTGGCTGTGACAAGGCATTGAGCAGGCTGAGGCTTGGCTGTGACATGGCATGGAGCAGACTCAGGCGTGGCTGTGATATGGCATGGACCATACTGAGGTGTGGCTTTGAAATGGCATGGAGTGACCATCTCAGACAAGGGGAACTTCACGGCGAACATGACGTGGGTCCCTGTCTCAGCGACCATGATGTGGGACCCAGGCCTGGCGATCATGACAGGGGACCTTGGCTCGGCAACCATGATGGGGGACCCTGGCTCAGCGACCATGATGTGGGACCCTGGCTCCATGACCATGACGGGGGACCCTGGTTCGGCGACCATGATGTGGGACCCTGGCTTGGCGACCATGACAGGGGCTTAAACGCATGAACATGCATGACAATGATGAACAATCAACAGACAGGACTGTAAACAAGATAACAAAACTAATAAACTTTAACCAATAAAAAGACAAGACTGTTAACAAGGTACTCAAACAATGAACCAATGAAAACAAGACAAATGACAGGAACACTTGAGGGAACAGGAAATCACATGACAAGAACATATGACTATAAAACAGGAACTAAACTAAAATAAAAGACATGAAATCAAAACATGAACAAAAACAAAATTGGATGGCAATATGCATATGGTAAATAAATGCAGATAAATTTATGCATAGTAAAAACAGGCATCATAAGCATAATAAATGGTTATTTCGGGGAGGAGATGGGGTGGGGATTGAAACACATGCATGTATGCACAATCTCTGGCTAACTGGGATTTATACAAGGAACTTGGCCCATATGTACGGTTTTATAAATCTGAAAATGTTTGTGTGTGCAAATTCGGACCTTGTGTGTACACACACTTTTATGATGAAATCTACACCCAGTTTTATACAAAACAGGGTTACCACTCTTTTCAAGGCACGGTTTTCCAGAAAATTTACAGGACATTGTATGTGGTCAACAAGGGTAATATTTAAGCATAAACATAAATTGTGTTTTATTTTGCCGTTTCTTAAACAGTTTGCTACAAGTCAATTTGCTAGGGAGCATAAAGATTGGACTGTGGAGCAATGGACAAAGGTCATGTGGTCTGATGGAGTCAGTGTTATGATCTGGGATTGCTTTAATTTGTCAGGTCTAGGAACAGCAATGTTGTGCGGCAATAAAATGAAGTCAGCTGACTACATGAATGTACTGAATGACCAGGTTATCCCATCAAAGGATTTTTTCTTCCCTGATGGCACAGGTATATTCCAGGACGACAATGCCAAGATTCATCGGGTTCAAATTGTGAAAGAGTGGTTCCCTTTACAAAAAGCTTCACTACGATGCTGCGCTGAAGAGCACTTTCGGAACACATCTCAGTTGTGACCAGCTGTGAATATGTATGCAACCCGTCAATGAACATTGACCGGAATTTATAGCCTCTGCCGGTGTAATCATTGGACGCACCTGGCGCAGTGGCTATAAATAGATGCGTCACTGGAGCATTATCAGATTTTTTGTCTTCAGAGCCATTCTGTGTTGTGTGCTATCACAAGCCTGTCAAACTTTCTTTCCTCTGTTAGGAGTTAGAATCTGTTAGGCAGTGCACAGTGAACCTTTTCTCCTTTCTCTTTCCTCTAAAAATAAAAAAATAAAATCAAGGCAAACGATGCGTGTTCCCCTGTCTCCGCTCTATGGCTGAGAGGGACACGCATCAGTTTTGTTTTGTTTGTTTGGGGGCACACAAAGCTGTGCAGGACCATCTCCACGCTTGTGGGGAAGATGGAGAGACACTTGTGGCTTAACCTATCGGGCATCAGAGACAAGGACAAAACTTTCCTTCTCGATGCCCCAGTTTCCTTCTGGCCTATTTTGTGATGCTATGAATGTAGCTATCACCAGGTTCCAGGAGGCAAAAAGTCACGAGGAAGCCTTCCGGCAATTTCTTCTTCGCCACACTCAGGGGGAGGGGCTGTCGGCCACCCAGCCCCATCCTGGTCCTCCTAAACGGGAGGCTCAAAAACTAGGCATGGCGAATTGTGCTCCCCCTCGTAAAGACGGGGCCGGTTCGTCGCCCTCAGCAGCCCCCAAAGCAAGACATCAGGGAAGTAATTTCTAGAAGGAAAAAGCCCTGATGGTCTTGTGCCTAGCACTGTGGTGGTAGCTCCCCTCGGAACGGGGCGCGTGTATCATTCACTTCGCCCCTCCCAGTACCCCCACAAATCCTCTCCTTTCCCGCCACCTCTGGTGTTTTGGGAGGCAGAGGCTTCCAACAAAAAGTTGGGAGTACCGCTGCTTCCTGCCTTATTCCGGGAATACCCGACATCCCCTCAACAGGAAGTGTCGAAATTAGTACCCATTTCAGAAAACCTGGCAGCGTGGAAACTTCTGCCCGGTATTTCTATGTGGGCCCTAAGAACAGTAGAAAGAGGCTACAGAATTCAATTCTCTCGCTGTCCTCTGCATTTCAATGACATGGTCTCCACTTCTGTGAAACCGCAGCAGGCATGTCTACTGTGGAAATAACTGCAAAATCTCTTGGTCAAAGGGGGCCATAGAACGTGTTCCCCCTCCAGAGAAAGAGTCAGGCTATTACAGCAAATACTTCCTGGTCCCCTAGAAGGGTGGGGGGTTGCGTCCAATCTTAGATCTTCGAGGCTTGAACCACTCAGTCAGAGTGTTCAAGTTGAAGATGCTAACTATCAAGACGGTCATGTCACAAGCCCAACATCACGTTTTGGCTGGTCACGATCGATCTCATGGACGCATATTTTCTTATAGAAATTCTGCCACAGCACAGGAAGTTCCTGAGGTTTGCTTTCGGGGGCGAAGCCTTCCAGTATCGGGTTCTTCCATTCGGCCTAGCCCTATTACCCCGCACATTTACGAAATGCACGGATACAGCACTGGCTCCTTTGTGACATTCTGAATTACATAGATGAGTGGCCGATACTAGCGCAGTTCCAAGAACTGGCAGTTCAACACAGGGATATCGTCTTGGCTCATCTGGTTTCTCTGGGTCTGAGACTCAACGTCAAAAGAGCGTTCTCTCTCCCACCCAGGGAATTACCTATCCTGGAGTTATATGGAATTCGATCACGATGCGGTCACTTTTGTCTCCCACTCGAATCATTTCCATTCAGAATACCCTGAGCATAGTCAGGCTAGGTCAAGGTTGCACTGCTCGTCAGTATCAACAAATACTAGGTCTCATGGCGTCTGCGTCCACGGTGATCCCTTTGGGCCTTCTGCACATGAGACCATTCCAGCTGTGGCTAAAAGCCTGGGGGTTTCATCCAAGGGCCAGTCCCCTAAGGCAAATAAGGGTTACGCACCTCGGGCTTCGTTCCTTTTCAGTGTGGTTCAGAACCCGGTTTCTTACCTTGGGTCCCACTCTAGGTGCGTCTTGTCATCGCAGGCTGCTAACGACAGATGCCTCCCTAACGGGCTGGGTAGCAGTCTTAAGTGGTCATCCAGCTTAAGGGGAATGGGAGGGTTCTTCGCCAGCAAGGGTCTTGCCTCTTACTGATGGTGCCGAGCTGGCTGAACAGGGTATGGTTCTCGGAGATAATGTCTCTCCTCGATGGCTCGCCTTGGGCAATTCCGAACAGGTGGGACCTTCTGTCTCAGGCATAGGGGTCAATATTTCATCCCTGGCCCGATCTGTGGAACCTTCACATTTGGCTCCTGAAGGGTACCAACTGAGCGACACAGGGCTTTCACCTGAGGTTATCGAGACCGATCCGACCGAGACTGAAATTATACAAAAATACAAAATAACTAAATACTGAACTTCTCCCATTGTGAAATACAGCAGAGCCGAAGCTGCTGTTCCACTGAAACAAAATTTGCATGTCAGAGCATCTTTAAAGGAAACACCTTGCCGTTATATCTTTAATGCATCCTTTATGAAAGTTCAAATAATAAGGAAGCAGGTCATGTAAAAGAGTATTATCTCTGAAACTGGCATATCTCTGTGCGGTCAGCGGCGCTTCTGTGAGTCACGTGAAGTGACCTGATCTAAGGGGGAGAGATTGCTCTCACGCTTGCTCCAGTTAGATTATAATGTGATGCCTTGCCACAAAGTGAATCATAATACACATGTGCTGCGGTGTGTATCTTATCGTGAAGAAAATATGCAGCAATATGCAGTTTCATTAAAAAGAGTTTGAGAGTTAAAGACAGATCGATGTGAACAAAAAGGTGAGAGGGTGGTCTTCGCCCATTATCTACACTGCAACTAAATACTTTTTTGATTTGTTGTTGTTTTGGCTTGTTTTGCAATATAAATATATAAATATATAAAACTGCAGAAGACACATTTATTGTCTGAGAATGTTGAATATAATATGAAATATTTAAATATTTTAAAATATCTAAACATCCTTAAAACAAGATACATTTACCTGAAGCAACATATAATATATTTTGACATGCTTTCAGAGAATAGATCTTGCATATAAGTATATTTTGACTATGTCAAAGTGGAAAAATACACTTATATACAAAATTCACTTATATTCAAGATACATTCTCTGAAAGCACATATACTGTATATATATATATATATATATAGAGAGAGAGAGAGAGAGAGAGAGAGAGAGAGAGAGAGAGATGTATGTTGTTTCTCAGGTAAATGTATCTTGGTTTAAGGATTTTTAGATATTTTTAAATGGAAAATGATACAAAACACTTGATTACAATGTGATTTCTTTCAGCAATTTATTTATTGAATTAAAATTAATAAAAAGTCATTTTTTCCCTTTAATTCAATGGATGTCATTTAGAAGTATTTTTAAAAGATGATTTTGTACTCTTTATAATTAGTAAGCACATTTATTATAACCTTTTAAATCAAGGTACAAGCTGAATAATACAATATCTGTTTAAGAGCTAATGATTAATTGTTGAAACAATCACCCGAATATTCGAATAATCGTTCTAATAATCAATAGATTAGTTGATTATCAAATAATCATTAGTTGCAGCCCTATTGTGCATTCAAACATTAATTTTCTTCCAAATATGTTGTATTCCATGACATCCTGCATTTTATAGCTAATGCCATTTTTATGACAAGATTCTGTGACTCAGTCTGTGTTTTCCGCATACTACGTGGTAACCAAGGATATAATTAGACTAGTATCATTTAATTATTGAATATTAATTCACATCTCCAGGTGTGAAGGCTTAATCACCATGTTACCAACTCAACGAGTGTGGTGCGACCGTCAGATGTTTTTGTGGTTAACATAACAGCAATGTTGGGACAAAAAAAATCATATTTTGTACTATATCAGTACTTAAAACTATTTAGTCAGAGCAAAGCAGAGATGACAGCAGATTAGCAGAGAAAGCATGCGACAGGGATTAATTTATGACAGTTAACCATTGATGCCGTTTCACAATGTGCCGACTCCTATTCCAAGTCCCGATCGTTAACATGTTTTTGAACATGTTACAAAAACCTTGTTAGCAACACAGTCAAACAGTTTTTTTATGCTTAAATATGTTCCAGGATAAATAATTATTTTACAGGACATTTGGGTATTTTTCAAATTTTCCATGACTTTTCCATGACTGGAAAACTGCAATGCAAAATTCCAGGTTTTCATGGACATGTGGGAACCCTGCAAGAGGCTCCTGGTTCCCAAGGTCAATAATTGTTTTCTTAAAAATCAGATCTATTTTCTTGCGTACTTTGTGAAACCATGAAATACTTCTTCTGTGTCCTCCATTACTAATCAATGTGTTCAAAGATAACTACATAAGAAGAAAAAACACAAAAGAATGTCTACATCTCAGCACTGAGATGCTATGCAAAAAAGCAATGCAAGAAAGCACACACAGGAGCCCTGCCCCTATAAAATAGGTTGATGTAGTTACCTTGGATACCCTGAAGTTATTTTATTCAGTCTGAGTCTTATACTTGCCACACTCAGAGACAACAGGTGCAGTAGTCCAGAGACGAAGACAACAGCTGTCACTATAAACATGCACTGACAGCATCATGTTTAATTATACTTGATGTTGAAACACTTTGAGTTCACGCAACCATCAATTTAAGTATATTTGTCATATTGACAAAAGTAAAAGTGAGTACTGTGTACTTACTAACATCATCGTCAGGGTTACTGATGATATTCAGGCAAAGCTTTCTATCCTCTGGTTGACTGGCAAGGCATGATGTTTAAACAAAGAGGTGACTGCGCATTGAGAAAAATAGAATAGAGTATTCTCAATACTCCAGGTGGTGAAAAATATATACTTGTATGTTAGCTCACAAGCTGGGTTTGTTGTAACCTACTTGTATGCATGGTTGTTGATTTGCTCTTACTTTGTAGTTCCTGTTCCTGTAGCTCAATTGGTAGAGCATGGCGCTATCAACAGCAAGATCATGGGTTTGATTCCCTTGGAACAATTTAATGTAGCAAATTTGTAACAGTGACCATGGTATCTCCATATTGTTTTGCTTTCAATGATGCACACAAGATGCTCTTTGGAATATTCTCAAATCATGTTGGGTAACATGGATCATCAGGACTGCCACATACTTGTGAAGTCCATGCCCACTCTACTGCATGAAGTCCTTAAAGCAGAAGGGGGGCATACTAAAATTAAATAATTTCTAAAAATCATGTACATTTTTCAATGTAAATTGTCAAGTCAAGTCAAAATTATTTGTATAGTGCTTTTCACAACAGGCATTGTTTTAAAGCAGCTGAACATGAAATTATGAAACAACAGACAATGAATGAATATAATGCCAATATTAGTTATTTATGTTTAGACCTATAAGTGGTTAAAATATTAAACAGAATGATTTTATATTAACTATAAGATTTAGTGTTAAAGTCCTTGAAATCATCCCGAATTAACTGAGGAAAACATGTAGATGCATTGTCCTTTGATTTTGGACGATGAAGGCTTTTGTTAGTGGTAAATACATTTTTTATGTAGTTTTAGAGGGTGTTGTCCCTCCATTGACCAAGTTGATATAGGTATAATTCAGAAATGAGCATTACTGTCCGGCTGGAAGCTTATATTAAATGTAAAGTAGTCGAACCCAGTTGCACGGTGATGATGTGTTAAACAGCAGGGTTAGCTGGAAAGACCAGGAGTTCAGTTTTGGCTGGATTGAGTTACAGGTGGTGTTCCTTCATCCAGACCGAGATGTCTGCCAAGCAGGAAGAGATTCAAGCTGTCACGGTGGTGTCGATGGGCTGGAAAGACAAGTAGAGTTGTCTGTCATCGGCGTAGCAGTGGTATGAGAAACCATGGATGTTGAGTATATAGATAAGAGAAGTGGCCCAAGCACTGATCCCTGAGGTACCCCAATAATTAGTTGATGTGGCTTGGATACCTCACCTCTCCAGGCTACCTTGAAGGACCTACCTGAGAGATAGGAGTTAAACCAGTCAAGCACAGTTCCTGTAATACCCTGCGAGGAGAGGTTGGGGAGCAGAATCTGATGGTTGACTGTGTCAAAGGCTGCAGAAAGGTCCATCAGAATCAGGATGGATGATCTGGATTCAGCTTTTGCCCATCTCAGAGACTCAGTGACAGACAGCAGGACAGACTCAGTGGAGTGTCGACTTTTGAAGCCTAACTGATTGTCATCCAGCAGTTTGTTCTGTGAGAGATAGGAATAGATTATTGAAAACTGCCCTCTCAAGAGTTTTGCCATGAATGGGATGAGAGAGACTGGTCTATAGTGTTCTATTTGTGTGGGGTCAAGATCAGGTTTCTTCCAGCAGCGGGGTTACTCTAGCCTGCTTAAATGTAATGGGAAAATTGCCTGTAAGTAGAGATGTGTTGATTATGTGTGTGAGTGCAGGTAGGATGGACGGAGAGATGGCCTGGAGAAGGTGAAAAGGAATGGGGTCAAGGGAACAGGTGGTGGGGAGGTTGAGAGGAGGAGTTTAGAGACCTCAGTGTCAGTCAGAGGAGATAATGTAGAGATAGAAGAGTTGCATACTGGTGACAGCTGTTTGATGGGGTGTGGTGCTGTGAATGAATTGCTGATGGTTGTAACCTTATTAGTAAAAGATGTGGCGAAGATGTCTGCTGTCAGTGATGTGTCAGGTGGTGGTAGGGTGGGCAAAGCAGTGTGTTGAATGATCTAAACAAGCTGCAAGTGGCTGTGGCGGTGTTGATCCTGTTCTGCAAAAAAATGATTTGAGTTGCAAGCAGAGACTGATATTTGCCTAAATCTGCTGGATCTCTACATTTCCGCCATCTCCTCTCAGCTGCCCTGAGATCAGTACGATGTTCCTGAAGGACGTCAGACAGCCAAGGGCTGGGTGGTGTAGTACGTGCTGGCCTAGAGGGGAGACGACATATGTTGTCTAGACAGGTTGTTAAAGTAGAGTTTAGTGTGTCTGTGACAGTGTTTACATCAAGCATGGAAAATAAATTTTGTGTGGGAAGAGAGGTAGAGACAGCAGTGGAAAGATAAGAGGGTGAAAGAGAACGGAGGTTAGAATATTTGAGTTGATACAGTTACGTGTAAAAATGAGGTCCAGCTGGTTGCCCAATCTGTGAGTTGCTGCGGTGTGTAGTCCTTCCAAGTGAGGCCAGAAGAGTATTTATTTCAGTGGCCTCGGGCTTGTCTTGGTGTATTTTGAAATCACCAAGAACCACAAGTGGCCTACCATCCTCCAGTAAAGAGGATAGTAGGACATCCAACTCCTCAAGAAAGTTTGTCAGCTGACCTAGAGGGTGATAGATGACAACAACATGTATTTTGTGGTTTGAATTGTAATGATAGCATGGAATTCAAAAGTAGTATTGTTACATAGAAATGAGTGTTGTGAAAAGGTCCAGTTGTTATGAATCAGCAAACCTGTTCCTCCGTGCCTACCGGTGTGTTGAGGGGTGTGAGAGAAGGAGAAGTTGTTGGAGAGAGCAGCAGGTGTTGCTGTATCCTCTGGACGTATCCATGTTTCTGTCAATACTAGGATGCTAAGGATGGACTGTGTGGCAAAGGCTGGAATGAAGCAAGCTTTGTTCACAGACTTAGAGTGCATTGGGAATTCCAAATTGGGGAGAAAATAAAATAAAAAATAGTGGTGTTTTCCTTATTACATCATGTGCTGTTCTGAAAGCAAAAAGAAACAAATGGAACAAGGAATGTAGGCTTTCTTCCGCGCAGCCTGAGCAAAGAAAAGCAGGCATGTTTACTTGCGAAATTAACCTAAAGTGAAGTGCTGCCAGATGCGCGAATGGCTTGCACATACTGCACAAGTCTGTTGGGGTATGCTGTAGTCTTGTCACATTTAAACTTTTTGTTTGGCCTCCCATTCAGCTCATGAAAACATGATGTGTGATCATAAGGAAGGATTACATCAAGATGTAAATTGGGATGCAGGTATTGGGATGCAGGTATAACATTTATATAAAAAAAATATATACTTCTCTCTCGCCATTGCTGGCATGTCAGTGACTACCCCACCAGCACGGGCACGCTTGCCACAGGTTGCCAATTCCTGCGATACATGGATGCTACAGTTGACAGAAGCAGCCAATGAAAGATCAATGAAAATCTTATGTCATGTTTTCAAGTCAAGTGGTTTTTATTGTCGTTTCAACCATATACAGTTAGTACAGTACACAGTGAAATGAGACAACGTTCCTCCAGGACCATGGTGCTACATAAAACAACATAGGACAAACACAGAACCACATGAGACTACACAGACTAAATAAAATATCTATATAAAATACCTATATAAAGTGCACGTGAATATAGCATTCAAGAGCATGATAATTGTTTCTCACCATTGTGATTTAAAAAACACCAGTAATTCATGAAATTACGTTACATTCCATATTTCAGTGCTCATTCTAGAAGAGAGATTCAGCTAATTGACGGTGAGAAAAACTGCAGCACTTTTTAAAGTGCAATACAGTACAGGATTTTTTTTTTATTTATTATTTATTTCCCTTAACAGATTAAACACTGTTTACTGCCAAAACAATGACACTGAAATCAAAGAAGAAATACACTTTCATGTTGTGTGTTTTTTTCCCATAAAAATCCATTAGAATGCATGGATACTACTAAGACTTGTAAGCCTACTTTGAACTTTTTACTGATAAAAAAATAATGTTTTCAATTGTTTTCTATGTATCAAGCTTTGATTGTACCTTTTTAACCTTTGCACAATGACTCTGGTGTCTTGGTGGAAAAAAGTGTTCTGTATATAAAGCTGGAATGTCCAGTATTTGGCTGGTATAAAGTTGACAACCCTACGACTAGCCCAACACAGCAACATTGGCTGGCCCAATGGTGTGAATTTAGGGTGGGACTACCTGTTTTTCTGACTAATGGCTGATGGAAGGATTGTTCAGGAAACTTGTTTAAAAAAACAATGTGCATTCTTATGTGTTCTTAAGTTTTTGTGGACTCGTTCTATGTCATCACCCACTGCTGAAGTTCACTTCTAATACTCAATAATCCAAGAACAGAGAATGCATAAAATTACGCAGATGTGTTCTTGATCAGGCTGAATATAGAGGATGAATCAGATGGTAATTTGAGGGCAAGATCCCATTTGAAGTCCCAGAAGTCAAAGCGGCATTACTGTGAGAAATTACACACTTTATCTTTCCTTTCTAAAGAGAAAACATTTTTTCGTAGAAAAAGTGAAGTGCATGCTTTTCTTTAAAACAAAATTACTTTGCCAAACAGCTTTGAAATATTCAGGAGAGAGATGTATATTTATAGAGAGAGAAATCGATAGCCCTTGTGGCTATGTGATCCATTTGTTTCAGATCTGCTTTGAGGACAGAGCTGATATAATCAGCCTGAGAAATAAGAGGCCTTTTCTGGTCATTTCTTCTCTGTCTGATGAACAGCGAACTGCTTGTTTACCAACTCGTGGTCCCTGTGTCACAGTGTAGTCAGATGGGAGAGATAATTTACCTTTCAATGTGTGGTGTGCACATGTGCTTGAGTGAATAAATTAGTTTTTTCCTAGATTCTAGTCTAACATGCACCATTGAAAGTATATCATTGAAAGAAAGATTAAAAAATAAATATAATTTACTCCCCACTAAAGTTGATTTGCATTATTGATTCATTGCTATGGAAACAATTGTGTGTTTAGAACTAATCTGAAACATCCACTCTTGAATTAAAGTCCAAGGACAATGTCAAAAAGTATGCATTAAATGTAGGTCAAGCCTTCATATCAGAAAAAAACAATTTCTTGTTTGTAAATGTGGAAAATTACATAATAAAATAACTGACAAAAATGTAAGATTGCATTCAAGCTGATTTCTAAACTGAACTTCAATTCTTAGATTTATCACATTGCAAGTGAATGTAAACATGACATTTGTGTATAGACTTTTATAGCATTGACCAGTTCTATCCCTGGAGGTTATGGAATTATGCTATTAATGTGATGGATAGCTATTTCCTATATTTTCAGCATTCAAACAAGCAAAATAAAATATGTCACCATTAGGCAATTTTTTTGTTTTAGTCCCTGGATATAAAAATTGTTAATCTTGGGGAAAATTTGAAGAGAACAGCATATAAGTGCTTAATTTATGTTAAAGGTGCCGTGTGTGATTTTGTGTGGAACTAGTGGCACTGAACAGAATTGCAAAAACAATGATAGGTTCAAATAGGTTTCCCAAATGCTCATCTGTCATTGCAAACTGGTTGTCAAGCAATGGTTGAGGCAATGTCAGGCTTCTCAAACAAATCAAAACGTGAAATCGCCACAGAATACAGTCACGACTGAACTTTTTCAGAATGTGAAAGCTCCACATTTATCTTTACCATTTACCATTCATAATTACCAGAAATTATGCACTCTACAATTTAAACAGGGATAGCAGGGAGTTTTCAAAATTTTAAGATTTCATGCCTCGCTTTTATCTTAAAACGTCTGATTGATACGCCTCCAGTTTAAACTATCAGACAGTTTTTACAGCTCCAGACAGCAGCTCAGCATTTTTAATTAATATTGAGTGTTTCTGCAGTGAATTTGACAGGTTTGGTTTTATACTGCAGTCAAACAGCAGAGGCTGTCCTCTTTGATCCCGACCACACTGAAGGCTGTTAGTTTTCAAGTGTTAAAACTCCAGGGCTGACTGTGATAAGGTCATCGTCTGCCTTGTTGGCAAGCATTGTCCTTCCAACTGGGTCTATTTGTACATAAGCTATGCTCGTTTGACATTGACACTTTTAAAATGTATTTCTTTTTTTTCCATTCAGGAGAATTCTTGGTGCAAGTGAAAGCTACAGTATAAACAGGGCCGTCCTAAGGGCCGTGCAAATGGTGAGGTCATTTAGTCATTTAGGTTGCATTTACAACGTTTTTTTAAGGTTGCTAAATAAGTTTGTAAATCCACCTTACATTAAGACTTGCATTACATGGTACAGATATTCTTAGTTATTTCAAATTAGAATACAAGAATACATATGTAATTTTGATAAGTGAGAGAAATCAAAGTTATATACAGGTGTACACTGTTGTTGTGGATAAGAATGAAGACCTGAAAGGTGTTTGGCTGAGACATTCCAACTTTAATATGTAGGTTACTGTACTCATAAGAGTTTTCTATAAAAAAGTGTTTTTATTATAGTATGTTTCGCCATGTTGAAATGACATGACCAGTGATGTTTCACTAAACGTCAGAGAAGAGAATCCTTGCACTATTTGGCTGCCGCCTGTGTAGATATACTTGGCTATGCTTAGCACTGTGTTGTTTGGTAAATTGAAGAGTGAAAAGAACACTATGGAACATATTTATTATCAAGAAGCAGAGTAACAGGAGATTCAGTATCTAGAAGCGAAAAAGTTCTGAAACAAGAAGACATGGCAAAGGCAAAACTAGAGTAAATGTCAGTACGGCATAACAAGGTGGAAGGATTTGATAACTTACTAACATATATCACAGAAAATAGAATGCATATGTATTTACATGATAAATACATACATTTTTATCATTAAAACACATTTCAACTTGTCAAAGTACAGTTCATTTAAAGTGAAGATTGATAGAAATATTTTTTTTCTGGATGTTGTAGAGATCTTTGTAGCAGTTTTCATTTGATGCGTATTAGGGGCTGTTCACACCGAACACATTATTATGTCCGTCTGTGCTGTTTTCAATAGTTTTCTTTGTAAACAAGCTTTGATTGTACCTTTTTAACCTTTGCACAGTGTCTCTGGAGCCTTGGTGGAAAAAAGTGTTCTGTATTTAAAGCTGTAATGTCCAGTATTTGGCTGGTATAAAGCTGACAACATCTGATTCTGAAACTCCATCCCCCTGCTGTAATTGTGAAAATGGTTCGGTCGAAACACCCTGCCAATCAGAGGTGTGGAACACACACGTTGTGCGTTGTGCAAAGCAAAATGCCTCACCAAAGGCTAAAATCAGGGGCACAAAAAAGAAATGTGAGCAAACAGAGAGCAAAAGTGAACAAAAGTAGCAGAGAGGCAATTGCCAAATTTCTTGCCAAGCATGAAGCACTAGGTATGACAAGCGAAGCTGAATGTGGCAAAAGCGAGGACTTGACTTTCTTCTGCAAAACACAGACAGTAGGATATCTCAGCTGTGTTTGGTTCACTTTAAAAATGTGAAAGAATATGAAAGTGAAAGTTGAGACTGAGCTTAAAATACCTGTTTCTCATCCACACTTATCATATCACTTCTGAAGACAATGATTTAACCACTGGAGTCATATGGATTTAAGGCCTTACTATGATTTTTGGAGCTAAAAATGTCTGGTCACCATTTACTTGCGTAGTAAGGACCAACATAACTGAAATATTGTCTAAAAATCTTCATTTGTGTTTTGCAGAAGAAAGAAAGTTATACATATCTGGGATTGCATCAGGGTAAGTAAATGATGAGATAATTTTCATTTTTGGGTGAACTATCCTTTTAACGACACTTCCAGCTTTGACCACTGGGGGGGCAGTTGTTCAGTACAGACCAGTTTCAGCTGAAATAGACATTTGGACTTACTGTTGACAAATTAACAGTGCGGTCAGACTGTGAAAACAACTGTCACTAAAGCACTAAAACATTATTAACATTATGTGCCTTAGCAAATTAGATTTAATAATGAGTCTCATGTTAATGCCACAACATTGATAATGCCAGAGGGCATGATAAAATATAGCCACTCACTGCCTTAGACAGCAATGGTTTTCAGTTATAAATGTCCATCCTATTGAAATGCCAAGTGAAACAGTTTGATCATGTACGTTATTTGTTGTACATATTCTCTGATATGGTATAATAAAGTTTCAATGACCCATGCGATGAATTCATTTATCCAAAATGTCACTCTTGTCAAGCACGCACTCCAAATAAAATTGAAGGCATATTAGCTGTAAGAATGCCAGCAAATTGCGATTTTGTGATATGATGAAATTCAAGTAAATTCTGATCAAGCCCAACCTCTCTCTGAAAGCATTATATATGTCTTCCATCTTCCAACAAAAAATGTTTGAAGGTTAACCTGATTATTTCTTTAAAGTTTGTATACATATACTACATAGCTGGATGTCCCTTTAATATCATTTGGCACATCAACAGTATGAAAAGCAAACTCCAGAGTTGTTAGGGTTTGTAACAAACAGTCTCTTTGTGCATCGCAGATGTGTATCACAGCATGATACCACTTTAAATATAAACTACATAAATATCTGTTGTCATGATTTATACTTTTTAAACTTTCCATCAGGTTTGGAATGTATCAGTCAAGAAGACTCAGAAGGCTGGACATCTACTGTATGTGAAAAACACAAAAATAAAATATAATCTGATACTATCCGTATACTAACTGCACAACTGTAATTAATTTATAAGAAATGTCTGACAATTACTTTAGCATTTTATGATATGTTTATTAACATTTTATAAAGGTTAGTCTTGCTCATGAGTAATATTTTTGATTTGTTGAATTTTGAGGACAAATACATTTGAGCAGAAATGGCAAATAACTTACATTTGTTAAACAAACAACCTGGACTTATAGATGCTCTAAATAGGTGCTCTGTGCACACAAAATTACTATTTGTGTTTGTGTGTTTGATACTGTGTGTGTTTGATTCACTTGTGAAGGTTCTAACCAGCATTTAGAAATCACACAGGACTGAATGAAGCAGCTTTAGCTAACTAACATCTTCGCTATATTAAATTAGATAAATGCTTATCTGTGTTTAATAAAATAACTGTTAAATTAAAAAAAAAATTACAAAATAATACGTGTTAATTTTGACAGCTCTTGTTATCACACAGCAAATCTAAAGCAATTCTATAAAATAAAAAAAATATCGTATTCATATTATATTACACCAGTCCATTGATTTATACTTGTCTTTCTGGAGCTTACTGCCTTTTCAAGCAAAACCTGCTGTAACTTTGAGACAAAAATAGCTGATAGTATGCAGAGTCTAATTTATTATAGGGTGCATGTGAGAATTATTTAAAGAAGAAATAAGTGATGGGAAGGATTTCTTCTCTGGGGAACTATAATGAGATCAAGATAACACAAAAGACAGAAAGAAGCAAATTCATAGTTACAGAACACTAAATCCTTAGTGACTGTGTGACATTAGGAATCACTGAGCTCTATTCTTTACCTCTGTCTATGTTCAAATGCATTCTTGGTCAAAATGCCGGTCTTGGTGAGCTATTAATATAAACAGTTTGTTTGGTTAAAATGAATGTAACCATGAAGGACAAAAATGCATTTGTCAAAATGTTATTGTGGCAGGGCGGATGGCAGGGCCGGGTTGTGAGTCTACACACCCGGTCCCTTATTAGGCTAATCAAGCCTCCGAGAGGGACAAAGGCTGATTGCGGATGGTGGTGCGGGATAGAGAGATCGTTTACGGACATGTCCGTCATGTGTGTGTTATGTCCTTTGCTTTAAGTTTATCATTAAAATATTATTTATATTGTCAAGCCGGTTCTCGCCTCCTCCTTGCCCATTTAAATACCTGTACACTGGTGCCGAAATCCGGGAAGGGTTCTCGCCACTAATGTCCACCCCAACAGAGCAGCCATGGCCGTCTGCCGGGGGACGAGGAGCACAGCCGCCTGGAAGTGGAGGAACGGCCGCTGACCACGAGGGGAGAAGGGGCTCCTAACTAACCGCCTGGAGAGGTCAGGGCCGCTGCCAGGGGCGGAGGATCCCCTACCAACCGCTGAAACGTGGTGGGTGTTCCGTCCACCAGGGGCTGGAGGACTGCCTCCGATCCACCCGGGGAGGTGCGGCTGTGGTCAGTTAGAGGGTGGAGGAGTGGCCGGGGACCAAGCTACGGCGTATCGGAGAACTAGCGAGTACATTTTTTTTATCTCATCTCTATCCTCTCTCTCTCTCTCTCTCTCTCTCTCTCTCTCTCTCTCTCTCTCTCACTGCTGCTCCGCATTGGCCTTTTCCCTCTCTTTTAAATTTTAGTGTTTTTTGGGGGGGTACTACACTGTTACAAGAAGTACCCCCCTATTTAATTATTTCTGTTTCCCTCCCCTTGTCCCCTCCCTTGTCCAGGTAGACGGGGATGACATGCCGGCTGACGCCCCTCCCCAGGGAAAGAGGGGGAGGGGGGTGTACGTCATGCCTGCAGGTCATCCCCGTCTACCTGGACAAGGGTAGGGGACAGGGGAGGGAAACAGAAATAATGAACACTTGATCTCTCACGATCAACAATCAGCACTGCACTTTATTAATCTTCATCTTATTATCTCACACTGGACTGTCAAATATATTTTTCACAATATAACTACTGCATATATTTATTTTTATTGTATGTGTATTCTATATTGTGTGTATTGTTTACTGTACATTGTATATTAGTATTGTGTTGTGTAAGTACATGAACATTTGATATGTAAATTGTGTTGTGTAAATATGTTGTTTATTGTAAAGTGGTTTATGTCTCGTCACTGTCATGACTGCTATGTTGCTCGGAACTGCACACAAGACTTTCACCTACTGTTGCACTTGTGTACATAGTAGTGTGACAATAAAGTGATTTGATTTGATTTGACATGTTAACATGCAAAACTAAACTAAACACTGTTTGTTAATACTATGTGTTTATTTTAGTACTGTCATTGGATTAAATTTCATAGTTAATTAGGATTAATCACAGATTTTGAAAGTGCTGAAATTATATTCTAAATATATTTTTCCTGTCAAAATGCATTTTTTTCCTTCTAAGGAATGAAAACAAAACAATATGTATCAATACGTTTTAACATTTTCGAAACAAAGTCTTCTACACTATAAAGAAAGAAATGCACTAAAATAGCACTAATTCAAGTAACATTAAATGTTTCCATAAGTCTAAGTGGGAGTTTGACTCCAAAGAACAAGTCCCCACATAGATTGCATATTCATTGTAATAGACATTAAATCTCAATCTCTCATCCTCCACAATATTAATATGCTGGTAGACTGTGGCTATACATTTTGTTACAGCAATCGTGAAGTCATGTTCATTATTCGCATCAGGGCATCTCATTTACATTTAGCAGACACTTTTATCCAAAGCTGAGATAGTAGGGTCATCAGGCTGGAATGAAATGGTATGGCTGCGTGTCATCTGCGTAGCAGTGGTAGGAAAAGCCATGTGCCTCAATGATCAGTCCAAGTGATGTTGTGTATATATCGAGAAAAGGAGATGTCCCAGCACTGAATGAGGAACACCTGTGGTCAGCTGGTGTGACATGGACACCTCTCCTCTCTAGGAAACCTTGAAAGATCTGCCAATGAGGTATGACTCAGACTATCCAAACGCTGGTCCTGTGATACCCAGGTCAGAGAGGGTGGACAGCAGAATCACGTGGTTCACTGTGTCAAAAGCAGCAGACAATTAAAGAAGGATGAATACAGATGTGTTGGAGTTAGCTCTCGCCAGTCAGAGGGTTTCAGCTACTGACAAGAGGGCAGTCTCTGTTGAGTGTCCTTTTTTGAAGCCAGGCTGATGTCTGTTGAATGGTTTGTTCTGTGAGAGAAAAGCAGTCAACTGGTTGACTACGACCATCTCAATAGTTTTAGACAGTAAGGGTAGGAGAGAAACTGGTCTGTAGTTGTCGACTACTGTTGGGTTATGTGTGGGTGTTTTTTTTTTTGTTTTTTTTGAATGTGGGTTCCTTGAGCCTGCTTTAATGTTTTGGGAAAGTTTCCAGTTGTGAGTTATGTGCTGATAATGTGTGTGAGTGTGGGTAAATTGATGGAGGGCAGCTTGCATAAGATAGGAGGGAATAGGGTCAAGTGGACAGGTGGTAGGATGGTTAGAAAGAAGCACTTTAGAGACTTCAGTCTCGGAGAGAGGGGAGAAAGAGGAGAACAGAGGATGAGATGTTGGACGAGAGTGGCTGTGGGTGTTAGATGTAGAGAACTGGCTGCTGCTACTTGCTATTTTGTCAGTAATAAACGTTGCAAAGTCATCAGCAGTCAGAGAATTAGGAATACCGCAAAGAAGAGGGCAGACACTATCAAGACAAGAATTTTATGTTGACCAAAGAGCATTTGTAGCTTCATTTAAATCAAGTGAAGAAAAATTGTTAGAGGGAAGGTATGCAGAGACTCAGGAAGAGACTAGATGAAGAAATGGACAGATATATGTAGCGGAGTAACAAGGGGATTATTGGAGATACAATTACATGTAAGGATGAGAACTAGCTGTTTCCCTGCTCTGTGAGTTGCAGGGGTGTCCAATCTTGTAAGGTCAAGTGACATCATAATAGCTAGAAAGTCATCTGCTTGAGGTTTGTCCAGGTAGATGTTAAAGTTCCCAAGGACCACCAGAGAAGTGACAACCTCAGGGAATGAGGACAGCAATACATTTAGCTCTTCAGTTAATTTGCCTAGTTGACCTGTGGGACAATAGATTACCAAAATGTTATTTTCACATGATTAGTTTCAGTAATGGCATGATATTCAAAAATGGTCTTATTGCAGAGAGATGAGAGCGGAGTGAATTTCCATGAGTTGGAAAGAGCAAACCTGTTCCCCCACCCCACCCAGTTGGACGAGGGGTGTGGGTGGAAGTGAAGTCAGCAGAGAGTGCTGAGGGAGTTGCAGTGTTGTTTGTACAGATCCATGTCTCAGTCAGAGCTAAAACATTGAGTTTTGACTGACTGGCAAAGGCAGGAATGAAGTCAGCTTTGTTGACAGCTGAATGGCAGTTCCACAGTCCAACAGAGATGTAGAGGGGCTGTGGAGAGGCAGTGCTGAGTGACCTTACGTGCTCTGAAATGCGTAGTCTACACCGTGTGCTTGTACATTTTTGCCTACAGGAAACATCAGGAATGTACTGAAAACACATAAAATAAGTATAATAAAGAAATTGAAGTACTATGTGAAAAAAGGAAAAGAGAAGGGGTAAAAAAAAAACTTAGCATAGTGGCTCTACTCTGCATCAGCTCTGCTTTAAACTACATATGAAAAGAGCATGCAGACAAAATCATCTCATTCTGCATTTTGCTGATAGTTAACCCTTTCATATGTACTGTCACACAAATGCGACAGTTAATAACTGGCCCCTACAGAGTAGCATCAGACATATTTGCTTATTGTTAACAACCAATAAGCAAATATGTCTGATGCTACTCTGTAGCATCAGACATATTTGCTTATTGTTAACAACCAATTACGTTACAAGTGTCCAGATTCAAAGCAGCTTTTGCGCCGACACACAGAGATGCACCAAAGAAGCGCCTGTCATTCATATTCACACAAATATTTAATCATAAAGTCTTTTCAAGCACCTGATAAGTTTATTTTATACTCATACATCCAAATGGTCTCGAAAGTACCAAGATAAAACTTTACAGCTCATATAGCACATCAAATGTGATCATCTGAAAGCGTGTGGCCATGATTGTTTACATTAGTGGTTATACAATTCATCACAATCAGCTACTCAAACAGTCTTTTCAAGCATCTGATAAGTTTAATTTATGTAACACACAACCAAATTGTCACCAAAGTACCACAATGTCATTTTACTCCCAGTCAACACAGCACGGTTATCCTGTGCATGCAGCCGTCTCCTTATTAGATGAACATTTGGTTGTCATTCACACAAACAGCAACTCAAACACTGTTTTCAAGCATATGATACGTTTGTTAATGAAACAGACAGCCAAACTATCACAGAAGCACCCCGATAACAGTTAAGAAACTTGTATACTCAGTCAACACATAATCTAGATCATCCTGCAAACACAGCCTTCTGTTTACATTAGGTGACGATTAGGTGTGGCTGTGTGTGCCACACACACACATGGAATACATGTAACAGGAATATGACAAAATATAAGTAACTGTATTCCACTACAGTTACAGTTTAAATCATTGGTATTTAGAATACAGTTACATTCAATAAGTATTTTGATCACTGAAGAGATTACTTTGCATTTTGTCATTTGTTTCATTTAATATTTAGTCCTTTCAGATGGAAAACATTTATACATATAAATGATGCGATCCAAAATGCATTTGAACAGAGGTGAAACTTTCTTATGATGTTTTACATTCATACAAGCAGACAGAGAAGAAAGTTTGAAGCAGAAGAAATAGAAATAAACTTTGTGTAAATTGTCAGCTTTACGCTAAGATAAAATGCTATTTCTAGCCATATTAAATGCACATGTTACCAGGCTGTTGTCTTACTGTGCGTTCAGACCAGAGGAGGCGAGAGCATCATAAATCGCTCTGGCTACCCTGCCAACAACGCTATCGAGGATTTGTGGACGCTCTGACTTAGTTGAAATAGGTGGCAATGTTCGTTTGGAATGCTTGGTTTGTGAACTATATTTAAAGGGGCCAGAAAACAACTAGACATGTCGACTGGTATCTTTAAGCCAAATATCACAAGTAGCATATATCCTCATGAAATCTTTTAAATGTGAAAGTAAGAAATCGATCGATGGCAGAAAGTAATTGAAATGATGGTTATTTGTTACCAAAATAAATAAAATAAAATACATATATCCCTGTAAGCAAACAGGGACAGATTGTATATTATGGGAAAACCCGCCACAGCAGTAATTACTGTAGTTTCTCCTCTATTTTGTCTTCAGAACTAATGTTTTGTGGGAACCAAAGTTTACACTGTTGTGTTCTCTAGACTTTGTTAGACTTGATCTTTCCTCTGATGCCCACAATGCCCAAGACGTGCCGCTTCTCGCAGGCGAGAGACTTAGGCTGTTTTTTTTTTTTTTTTTGTGGGGACAGTCCCTTAAGTATAAACAAGAAATAGTGTACAGATTAAGTAGGAAAAACACATCAATTTAACATTTTGGTTATGTCAGCAGGCTATAAAACTACAAATAATAAAAGTAGAATAAAATCCCTCATTTCAAACCCTCTCCTTGTACGTCATCTCGTAACACGGATGACCGCTGCTTATAACCCTCTTTACATATCAAAACATTCTCAGAAAGAAAAGACATACCTCATTTTAACACATTTCACAGTAGCTCTCACTAATTGTATCATCATATTTGTGCTCATCATCCTCTGGATAGACTGTCATCTTTACCAGTTGAACAGACATCCCTGCTTTAACCAGTCTCTGTACTGAGCTGGAAACACACGTTATAATGCATGGTAAACATAACAATATTGACAGTTCCATTACCGCAATTGGTAACACGGTTTGAATCAGCCAATACCCCCATCCTCCCCAGAGATTCATAAACCAATTAAACCATGTACTCTCAACATGTTCTGGCTCCTGTACGGCTTTTCTCATGTGTTTAATTACATTTGTGATGTTGTCACTGTAATCTGGAATATTGAAACAACAAGACATTCCCAACATTTTGCAAACTCCCCCCTTTCTCTGCCGTTAACATATCAAGAACCAACCTGTTTTGAATGACCGCATCTCTTAACTGTTTCATTTCATCATTTATCATTGTCAAAGCATTTTCTGTGCTATTTGCTATTGCTAATATTGTTCATGCTAGCCCATTCATCTTATTAATTGTTACCGTTGTACCCACCCCTAAGAACAATGACCACCCCACATTTGCTCCAGACGTCGTCCACAGATCAGATAATGTGTACCCTGCATAGTGCTTTGGTAAATCCCCAGGCAAAATTTCAACATTTCTTTTTTCCCTTCCCACCCCAGGTGCCTTGTTTGGCAAATACACAGATGTACCCACATTCATCAAAGCTGGATAACAACACCCTGACCATTTGTTTGGCATCCAATGAAATGCCCTGTTGCCACACACCTACACTGCTGCAGGTGAAGTTTCATGTGGCTTGCTGAATGGGCATGTGAAGTTGACTTCTTTGTCATTGATGACTGCTGTACAGTTGTCCGCTGTTCTGTCCTTCACGTTGATTCTGATCCTGCAGTCAGACCATCCTGCTTTAAACCATATCGCATTGTTCAGACAAATGCACACGTCACCCTGTGTCACCATCACTCTCAGAGGTGGAATCGCTATATCAGTGTGGTTGTATTGTTGCACGTGGTCACAGTCGTCCACAGGTCGCTTTGTTGGTGTCTTTCCTTTCTCCAGATCAATCACAGCTTTAAGCACATCAGTCATTTGCTGTGGAATCAGACACTTTGTTTCTTTTTCTGTCACTACAGTCAGTGGGACAGCTTTCCAAGCATGAGACATTTGCAGACAAAGCCAGCAGCTCGTTGATATCTCCAGTTCCTCCTTTTGCAGCATCGTCAGAGCACAGGCCTTGTTCCCTTGTCAACATATCATGGCCTTCTGCACTTCAGGATTCGCTTGACCTTTTCTCGTGTCTCCGTTTCCCATCCAAGCCATCTGTTCCTTTGTCTCTTGTTCAAGCTCAGGTGCCTCAAAAGGTTTCGTCGTCGTTGTTGGAGATGCTTCAACTACAATAATGTCAATTGTGTCATACCCGTCAGTTCCTTCTTTATCCAGTCCGCAGTAGTACCTGCCTTGATCAGAAAGTCTTACTTGTTTCAGCTTCACTCGCATTCCATCCCTGTTGTTGCTGAGTCTGTGGTTTGTTTGTACTCTGAATCTTTAGTCGTTTCCTTCTTGTAGTCATAGTAGTACGCTTTCACGTCGCCCCACTTGCATGGGTCTCTGCAGACATAGAAAGGTGCATACTCTTCGTCTCTGCGTCCCTCACAGTTCGGACAGTTCTTTTTAAATGGGTTGCATTTGAAAGTCACATTTGTTCCTGAATCATGATGTTGTCTCCTTCCAGACCACGCATTGGCTCCACGAACATAAATGTGAGTCTCTTGACACGTCGGATGGTATCGTTCGGCGCAGTTGTCTCAGTGTAGTTGTTGTGGTTTTCTGTTGATAACACTCTCAGGCCCTCGCTAAAATGCAGTATTATCATACAAATTGTCATTGCAAGCAAAGTCATTATGCACATACTCTTACCCAGACCACACATTCCCGGCACTCTGAATGGGTGCCACGGTCTCGGACGCTCCATTTCTTCCGTTTGCTAGATCAGTACTGCAGCTTCTCACGATGATTACTGCTTGTGACCACACGATGGGATTCACTCTGCACACAGGCCATGTTATTCTCTGTGGTTGACCTTGCTCTTCCACTGATAGTGGTACTTGGTGTTCAAACTTGACCTCAGCGTTTATTGACATTCCCTCGGAACAATCTCCTCTTGTTGCTGATTCTCCTGCGATGTGTGCAGAACCCTCCTGCAGTGGTTGGCATGAACCCACGTAGCTCTCTCTGCGACCTTCACCACCGTGTGAGTCGTCAGTAGCACTTGGAATGGTCCCAGCCACCTTTTCACCTTCCAGCTCTTTCTCCTCAGGTCACGAATCACAACGAAATCGCCAGGCCTGATTTTGTGCAGGACGGTTTCAGCAATTTTTCCCTGAGCAGCTTTCACCTGAACACAAACACTGGACAACAGAGAAAACATTTCTTTGCAATAATTCAACATGTCATTCTCACACAGATCTGTTGATGGCAGCCTTTGTCTCCCCCCCCCCCAGTATTTCAAATGGACTTAAATTTGTTTTGACTCTTTTTCTCATTCTGGTGTACATCAACACAATTGGGAGTGCTTTAACCCATGTGAGCCCAGTTTCCTCACAGCACTTAGCCAATTTGTTCTTGATCGATAATGGGCAAAAATCTACCCATGTAGATGGGTTGTCGTAAGTCCTTTATGGCCATCATGCCGGTAATGGAACATGGTTTATTGCATTTACATGTCCACACGCATTGTCGGCTTATTAAACATAATCAGTGTACAAATGTGAATGTAAAGGTGCTCAGTGTCAGGTCCACTGTAGGGGACCAACAAGAAACTTCATACTGAATAAAGACAAGGTAACTATTACATTCAAATGCACATTATAAACAAAAAATTAAAAATTATATCAAGAATGTATAAACATACTACATTTTTTATATTTTATTACAAATATAAAGTCATAAAAACACTTACAAACCCGTTAAAAAACTTTAAATTATCACACTATATTTACAACATCACGTTGAACACAAGTTCATCATTAAGCCACATCGTTGATAAAGTTGAAGGTTATATTTCCAAAAGATCTCAAATCTCTGTAAAATCAATTCAAGTTTGCCTCCTCTAGGTGGCATCTTAACCCTCTCGATGCCACAAAAACTTCTTAACTGTATCCCCTGTTCCCTGAAAAAGCAGAACGAGATGCCGCGTTGATTTAGCACTTTGGGAACGTCTTTTAGGAGTGACCAGCGGTGAAAATGTGTGCAACACGTCAATTAAATTGACTAGAATTTATAGCCGCTGTCTGTGACATCATCAGGATACGCCGGTACCAGGGGCTATAAATAGATGTGCCACAGGTGCGTCGTCAGGTATTTTGTCTGAAGAGCAGTCCTGGGCAGAGGCAGCTCCTGAAAAAATTCTCAGGGGGGGCAATTTTGCTGATAATTTCCCCTCTAGCTACATAAGTTACAGGTGGAAAGCTATGTAAGAAATTAGCATCCAGGAGCCTTTATAAGCAAAAATGACATGGCTCCACAATTAATTATTCCACTTATTCATTACTTAAATGAATCCAATGTTGTGTGATGTAAAATAGCTAAACAAGACACATTTTTAAAAAGATATGTCCAGCAACAACATAAAGACGGAGGCAGCATATAAGTCAATACCAGAAGCATTTATTGACTGATCTCAAAAGTATTGGCTTACAAAAGCAAAATAAGTTATCACAGTACAAATAATCAAGGGTGTTCTTTCACATTCCTCATCACTACATAACCAATCTGCATTTCCATAAACAAATGAAATATCAGCTGAAAATATAAGTAGACAAATTGTTGAGAGAAGTGGATCTTTAGAACTACATTTTCTGGAATGTAGGATATCACCAAAGTGCTACTTAATAAAAGCAAAGTAACGTTGTCCCAAATAAGTGAATGAACAAGTGAAGCTTGACCTAATGTGGTCTGTGCATCTTGGATTTACACATTGAAGACCAAACCAGAATGATGAGGTGCTGCCAAGTTTAACTAAAGAATTCCGATATACACATTAATTACTTCAAAAAGGCCTCATGGTTGAATTGGAAATATGTGCACCAGAGCATAATTCACAACAAGCAAGCAGGAGCTTTAGAAAGAGGCTACTGAAAACATTGATGCAAGTTATTGGTAATAATCAATTTGTATAGACTTCCATATTCTGCCCTCTTGTATAGATTTGTGAAAATGAACATGAACAGTGATAGACATTTTGCCTGAAAACAGCATTTGAAAATAATTTCTAGAAATGTAAACACAGCTATTTGTATGGCTTTTTAAAAAATTAACAACCATATTCTGGCCATTTGTATAGATTTGTAAATATGAACAACCATATTCTGGCCAATTGTATAGATTTGTAAAAATGAACATGAACAGATATTTTTTTTTAAAACTTTTTTATGAATTAATGAAAATAACTATTTAAAACAACATTGTTGTGGCAAAAACAATAATTAAACAATAATTAGCATCACAGCATAAGAGACATCAAGATTCAAATTGTATTTTAAAAGATATTTTATTCTTTTAAAAGAGGCTTGTTCACAAAAAAGTACCACGACAGCTACCTTGTGATAGGAACAAGACCTAAATCACACTAAAACAGACAGCCTTTTTATGCCCCTGACTTCAAAGTCTCTTCTTCTGTAATTTTCCACTCACCCCCATAAACCAGATCTGCCCCCCCCCCCCCCCCCCCCACCACCTACCTTCACACCTGTGAGGTCAAAAGCTAGATAACCCCCTGGGTTTTACTGTTTTCCCACCTGTGAGGTCAAAAGTTCTTTATTTATGGCTAAATAACCCCTCTGTCTTTCCTGAATGCAAATTACCTAAAGAGTTAAAAAGGCTCTTTCTGACCATTTGTTTTGTGTGTCCTTTGTTCCTACCAGGAGCATACATACATTCAATGAGAGAAACACATGATTGAATCGAAAGAAACCCACACAATGTCTAAGAAAGTAAATAAGGAAAAAAAAATGAAATGTAAATTTTTCCACAACAACATCAACTGTGAACTGATTTGGGGTGTGTGTGTGTGTGTTAAAGAGAGAGAGAGAGAGAGAGAGAGAGAGAGAGAGAGAGAGAGAGAGAGAGAGGCTACATTACTTGTACTGAAACTGTGCTCTTCTCTCTTTCAATGCAGCAAAGCGGTCAGTTTTGTGTATCTGTATGCCAAACACAATGTTCATAATTGTTTGTATAAATAAAACAGGCTACTAATACTGAGAAAATGACTGATAAAAAAAAATTATGTGTGACTCTTTTAATAATAAAAACAACAATAGTAATAATAATACTTATAATAATAATAGCAGCAGCACAATACAAATTGTCATTACATCGATGGCTGTGGCCCTTGACTTTGTATTGTTGCTAGAATTTGGTCCTTGGTGTCCCATTTGACATTTTAGCGCTCTGATGGGTGCTTACGGGCACCCCCTTTGCACCCTCAATGCGCATAAGTGCACGCTCCACATCGGAATATTATCCAACAGTCACCACTACTGATCAAATCACAGCGGACTAGACTTTCCTAGATGAAGGAAAAAATATGGGATAATTTGATGTCAATCGTAGATTACATATTTATTTTAACAATCGTTTTTTTACTGATTGTCAATGGCGCATTACTTGCTTATCATGTGTATATTGTATCACTTTTAAGTCTGATGTGTAGAACTGATTCAAAACTTTGTTTTATTTAATTTTCCAGAGTTAGTTGGGTTTTATTGGGGAAGTTTTCCACTCATAAATGCAAGTAACCTAACATTAAACCTTTGCTATTGCTGTTTCATAGAGGATTTTAGAATTATTGTGAGTCTCTAAAATATCAAAACAGGAGATAGTAATTTAATGCTCATGGCTGTAGCTTGTAATATTGCTTATATTTATTGATATAGCAACATTTGTTTTAACAGTGATATGTATACCTGCAAAAGTGTGGCTGTGTGTATTTTATTACTATTTTTGAGGATATGTTCTTTCTATACATTTTAATGTGTTCTAACACCTGCCTGTAACCATCCAAGAATCTGAATCATGTTTATTTGTTCTCTAAAGATTTAAAAATATGGTGGTGGTGTTGTTGTTGTTATGTGTGTGCTTTGTTTTAGAGGTTCTTGATTCAATTACCTAATGCTTAATTTTCAATATATTGCTTGAAATTATTTAATAAAAACAAATATTCAATAGTGAGTTTAAAGTTTGTTCCTTTACCCTATCTATCAATGCCATGACTTTTTCAAAAACTTTTCAAATAATAATTTGTAAGTCTGCATGTAATAAAATTGCCAAAAGTGCCATTTGGGACAGGGCCATTGTGGACAGCTTTCATGATTGTTAATGAAGTATTTTAAACTTGTTGGTACAGTATTTGGTGTTTTAAGTAATCCTGATGAAGGTCATGTGACCGAAATTTGATCGAGTTTTGCAAGCTATAGTATGCAGGATTTTATTTATTTTTTTACTATTTTATTTTTTTGTCTTAATTTAACATAAATGCAGAAACTATCTTAGATTCAGATTCTAAGCTTTCAAATGGTACCAGCTACTTTGGTATCCAGGGTTTGCAGAGTTCATCCATTCATTCATTCATCTTCAACCGCTTATCCTGTACAGGGTCACGGGGGGCTGGAGCCTATCCCAGCTAACATTGGGCGAAAGGCGGGGTACACCCTGGACAGGTCGCCAGTCCATCGCAGGGCCACACATATACAGACACACACTCATACTCACATCCACACCTAGGGCAATTTTTTGGAGACACCAATTAACCTAGCCTGCATGTCTTTGGATGGTGGGAGGAAGCCGGAGCACCCGGAGAGAACCCACGCAGACACGGGGAGAACATGCAAACTCCACACAGAAAGGCCGGGGCAACCGGGGTTTGAACCCATGACCTTCTTGCTGTGAGGCGACAGTGCTAACCACTGCACCACCGTGCCGCCCTGGTTTGCAGAGTTTAAGCAGTTAATTAATTGAGAAATACTTGAAGGCTGCTTGCCGCTTTAATTAAGCTTGTTAATTTATATAATTTTTTTATTATGCTTTATTAATATTTTTTTTTCAATCAAAACACCAGAATTATGGATTTTCTGTTATTGGTATGAACATTTACATTTTGGTATCGTGGCAACCCTAATGTGTTCTATGTATTTATGTACATTATTTGAAGATCAAAGGTAACATCATGTTACAGAAGGTACCCAAAATCTGCGTTGCCTTAACACTAACAGTTAGAATTGTTTACATCAACCAGTGAAACAATGAGAAAGATAAATGCTGAGTTTCTTTGGAAGGCAGCAACAATAGGCTCTTTTTTCTCATTAACTATGACCTCTGTTTCTGACTTTGAAAAATAGGTGCAACTGGTCCTCTTGAGGGAGTGAGAAAAGAAGAGTTGTAGTCTTTGTGTTAGATCTCCTTTTCTTCACAGATCTGTCTCTTCCTTCACAATCCCAAGGCAATCTCTGAAACAACATCTAAGCTTCAACATGTGCTTTTGAGCTAGACACATATCTAAAGGATACTCTAGTCTGATGGCAAGGAGACATATGAAGGATAATACAAATAACATCAATTATTTGTTTATTACAAATTATCTTAAAATGATAGCTGCATGGAACTAATTTCTTGAAAACGAATTTCTTCCCAGACTAAGGAGAGGTAGGCTATATTAGAATGGTCATGATGCTGACATCAAAGGCACTCAATTACCTCTTGTGAAATCAGTAGAAAGAAAATACAGCTCTTGGGCGAGATATTTTGGATTAGCTCTCTAATAAACAATAACACCACCTGCAGCCACTACCCGCACAATGTTTGAAGTTCAGCATTTGACATTTTGCCTCAATCTGACTTTATAAAATGTATGGTCAAAGAAGCAACTCTTCAAAACCAGAGCTGTTGTGGATACTGCACTGACATACTTTGCAACTAACTCAAGAGTTTAGCAAGTTCAAGGTAAAAATCCATGTGTTCTTGAGGCTAACAGTAAACTTTGTCTTTTTATCAAAATTTTCTTTTATCTATTTATTTTTTATCTTTCCTTTCAAATATTATTGTGAAGCTATACACAGCTATACACAGTCTTCTTCAGGTTGCTTCCATCATAACGGCCACCCTGAAAGGGTAGTAGCCTACACGGAAACACAAAAAAGTAGCAGAGCATTACCATGTTGTGACAAGGAGGAGGGCAGGGCCGGGCCGTGACTTCGTATGCCTGGCCCCCAACCGGGCTAATCAGCCGAGGAGAGGGATTGGTGCAATGAGATGTGGCAGTTCGAGAGAGAGAGCTACAGGCAGCTGACCTGTATGTGTTTATGTTTGTGTGTTTTTGCTAAAATTTATTAAAACATATATTTGATGCTTAGTCCTCCTTTCCATTGAACCCTGTTACACATGTTTTTTGGACATACAAATACAATGTTATATGAATATGGTAATACAATGTGAAAGTATCACAGTAGTACCATGGTATTCTTTGAAGTACTTTGAAGCACCATGTAATGGGATGAATGTGGTAATCATATATCTAACTAACATGTTAGTAACATGGTATTTTTTGATTTACCTTAAGGCAGCATGTCAAAACAATAGTAAATACACTGGTGGGCTAAAGTTTGGAATAATGTACAGATTTTGCTGTTTCAGAAGGAAATTGGTACTTTAATTCACCAAAGTGGCATTCAACTGATCACAAAGTATAGTCATGACATTACTGATTTAAAAAAACATCAACTTCATTATTTGAAAAAAGTCATTTTTGATCAAATCTAGACAGGCCCCATTTCCAGCAGCCATCACTCCAACACCTTTCCTTGAGTAATCATGCTAAATTGCTAATCAAGAAAATCACTTGCTATTATATAAAACACAGTTTAAAGCTATTTGGTTCATTAAATGAAGCTTACCATTGTCTTTGTGTTTGTTTTTGAGTTGCAATAGTATGTGATAGACTGGCATGTCTTAAGGTCAATATTAGGTCCAAAATGGCAAAAAAAAAGAAATAGTTTTCTCTAGAAACTCATTAGTCAATCTTATTAACAAGCTATTGTTTTGAGGAATGAAGGCTATACAATGCTTGAAATAGTCAAAAAACTGAAGATTTCATACAAAGGTGTACACTACAGTCTTCAAAGTCAAAGGACAACTGGCTCTAACAAGGACAGAAAGAGATGTGGAAGGCCCAGATGTACAAATAAACAAGAGGATAATTACATCAGAGTCTCTAGTTTGAGACATAGATGCCTCACATGTCCTCAGCTGACAGCTTCATTGAATTCAACCCACTCAACACCAGTTTCATGTACAATAGTAAAGAGAAGACACAGGGGTGCAGGAATTATGGCAAGAATTGCAAGAAAAAGCCATTTTGAAACAGAAAAACAAAAATAAAATGTTAGAGTGGGGCAAAGAAACACAGACATTGTACAACAGATAATTGGAAAAGAGTGTTATGAATCTTAACTCCATGAGATTTGTGGGATCAGCTAGACTGTAAGGTGCATAAGAAGTGACCGACAAGACAGACACATCTATCTCAAGTGCTACAGGAAGCGAGGGATGAAATTTCACCAGAGTATCTGGGCAAACTGACAGCTACAGTAGACTGCCAAGGATCTGCAAAGCTGTCATTGCTGCACGTGGAGGATTATTTGATGAGAACTCTTTGATGTAGTTTAAGAAGTTCTGAATTTTATATAAATAATATGTAATAGTAATTTTTCACATTATTAATGTCCTGACTATACATTGTGATCAGTTGAATACCACTTTGGTAATTAAAAGTACCAATTTCTTTCCATAATATCAAAATCTGTACATTATTCCAAAATGTTGGCCGCCATTGTTAATATACTCTCCATATATCAACGTACCATAGTAGTACCATGGTAATATTTGAAGTACATTGAAGCACCATGTGAATACAGAATGGTGGATAAATATGGAATATCAAAGTTGTATATCAAAGTACCATGATATTACTATCTGATACCATCAGATATTGAGTGTGCTTATACACAAGCCAAATGACCAGTGAGTCTTTTAAAAGACTTTAAACAGAAATGTTGTAAGCTCAGCCAGTAGAGCATGGTGCTATCAACATCAAGGTAATAGGTTCAATACCCTTGTAAAACACTGGTACTTATAAAATGTATACTTTGAATGTATATTTCTTTGGATAAAAATGTCAGCCAAATATGTACATGGAAACATTCTTCTGCTGTTCAAGCTTTAAAATTTGTTAAATGATACAAATATGTATTTGTGTTTGATCAATAATAGTATTGTCACCACAAACAAGAACTTTTGTCATGCCAGCTAGAAATTTTAGATGCAGCCAGTTACTTTATTCTTTAGTTGTAGAGACCTCAATTTACATCTCTCTTCGGTTCAGAGACATACATCAGCCCATGAAATAACTGCTATTAGATTTTCCCATTTTTCTGTCATGTTCCTTTGGCAGTGTGCTCACCAGAGGCATGTTTTCTAAACTCACGGTGCACAGACGCTTCAAATCACTGGATCCTGCCAGACATTCACACAGACTTACTTGAAAAATACAGCAGTTATATCCAGAAACAAAAGCAATGACAAAAAAGAAAAATACATTAGGAATAAGAGAGCATAAAAATACCAATATGATTTAAGTGTATGATGAGATTTTGGGAAATCCTTTTTGCCCTGTTTTTACATATATTAAGACATTAAATATTGTTGCACAGATATTTCTGTATATCTAGCACTTTATTGTACTAGAGTGTTAAGAAATTTTAAGCATATGAAGTAACTTATTTTGCCAGCACACGGCTGTGATGACCTGTGTGTCATCTAACTGCATGCTGTAAGAAGCAATGTCTCTCATTAACCTTACTACAAGTAAATTATCACAAAAGCAATTTCTGACTATTGCATTCTGATTTGTAATTATACCTCTTATTGGGAAATTAAAGGGTGTTTTTTATGTAATAAGACTTGTCCCAAATGTTGTTTGGAACAAGCCATAATTACGGGGTGGACCTTTGAAATAAGCTCAAAGTATATTTGAATAATGATACATCCACACAGACTTGATCATTATGTTGGCGCGTCTTGGGGCGTTTAACAGTCATAATAATCAAATCTAGCATGAAGTTCCTCTTTGCCTTAAAACATTTATCTAGACATGGAGTATGTCAGTTGGTTCTCAATTATACGTGTTGGTACGCATTTGCACCACGGTTCATCTGATTTCGAAATCTAGCGACGCATCTGAAGTATCTGGTTTAGCAGCATCAAATACACAGGTGGAGGCACGACTCGATGGACAGAGAAGCACAAGTGCAAATCTCTTAAAGCTCGAGCTCTTAAACTCGCAGCTTTACCAGAATCACTGAGAAGCAATGCGCAAGTCTGTTTTTTCAGGATGGCCCAGGTAATGCCACATGTGCTCTCTAGCTAACTGACAGAAAGTTATTATCTAAAGGTGATTAGCTGGCAGGACTTCCCTTTGTACAGTACACCCGCCATATTGGTTGTACCAATTTTTCTCTTTCATTTTATTACAAGTGGTCCATCTCAGGCAGCAGTCTCTGGTCTTAGTAATCACCTGCAATCAATTTTAAACAGGCGGTAAATGTGCTGAAATAGGGCTGCGCCAAAAATATTAAAAAATAAGTCATTGTCATGTTACAAACTCACCAGCTAAGCACCACACAGATACTATAGCTATGTTGGGGAAATAGAAAGCAGAATAGCTTGTGAAAGGGGGAGTATCGTTCATCTCACCTTAGCATCCCCGTTGAGCCCAAGCACTGACTCGTGTACCAGCTAGTCCCAACAGTATTTGCAGTTCAGAATGTGAGAATTAATGTCCCAAAAGTCCGTCTTGGAGAAAGAAGGGAAGAGTGGAAAATGGATGGATTTACACAATGGGCACAGGGGCCCATGTCTGCTTCTCCACCTAGTTCAGAGCGTCTTTCAGAGTCACCACCTGTTTGGTGTTTACACCAGATTGGTGTCACCTGGATCCACCTCCATCTGGTCAGAGTCAGAGATTTTCTAAGCAGAGATAACAACCTCCATGTTTTTAACATAGGAGGGAGCATAACGGTCAACTAGCTCAGGCGTGTTGCTAGGTCAAAACATTCGGGGCTCAATCCCCCAATGATTTTGGTCCAGACCGAATGTTTTTCTTCAGAACTGCAGGTGTTTAGATGAACTGAAGTGAGTTATCAGATGGTGTCTGAAACATGCATGATTCAAGCCTGGTTTTTGTGCGAGTGTTGTGCGAGCCATCACAAAACCACTTGTGTGTAGCTGCACAAACTTGCACATGCAGCTCACGGCTCAAGACATTGATGTGCAACGCAGTTGCAGACTTCTATAAATTAAAACCAGGCTTGATACACTCTGCTCTATCCTACTATACCTCTGAAGTGAGCGCATCGTCTGGGCTTCCCTCGATATATCGGTGTATACCGGAAGACTATTGCTACCCATTTGAATTCTTCTAAGTTTTGTCTAGCTTAAAACACTATGGAGGAAATCAAACATCTCAAACAGTGAAACAGCACTGACTAGGTAAAAACTAAAGACAAGCTACATTGATCTAACCACAGTGATACGGGGAATACTTGGTCTTACCTACAGTATGTTAACGGCATTGCACTGTAAATATAAGGGAAAGTAAAAGTGCATTAAAGGGATACTTCACCTCTGGGAAGATGAATGTGTATTTAAAATTGGTCATTTATATAGTATAAATGTGAAATTATTTTTGAATTTGAAGCATTCTAGACTGAGAAAAGGCAGAAAATGTATTTTTTACACATGTGGCTGAAAGACAACAACTCCCAGAATGCACTTGCTTTGCTGCCCTTACGAGGCCACTCCCAAACCACGCCCACCGGTTACAGGCGGCAGTATCTGAAAATATGATACAACTAGGCTTGTATTGATACATCGTGACTCTATAAATCGTGAGTTAGTTGATAAATTGACTGACTACGCTGGAAGAACATTATAATTCCGTGTGTCCAAACTCTGTACATGACGTATTAGTAACAAAAAGAAAAACAAACAAAATACTCACTTTACACTAAGCCGTCCGTTTGTCCCTGCGGGCTTTGGCTGGCGTTTCCAATTTATCTTCGGGTTCCTAAAATAAGTTTCCAGGACTCCCCTGTCCATGTGTGGTACAAAACTTGGGTGCTCAGTTATACATGCTAAAGTTAGCGGTGCAGTTTCATCAGCGGATTCAGCGATCTCGTCCGGAAGAAAATGGCATCGCTGAAATTCGCTACAGCAACAGGACTCGCTATCCGTTTCCATAGCCGCACAGCGAGAGCACTGACACCACCTGTCCGCCCCAACTCGAGTATGAATATAATTTAACACTCTCTTCCTCCTGCCTGCCAAGCAGGTCTTGCTCCCCTGCTACAGCAGCTGCTCCAGCCTCTGTTCATCGCTGTATTGCGGCTCGTACAGGTAGCGCGAGCATCAGATTCTCGCAACAGATCTTCGAAATCCCCTTCTGCCATTTCAACTTCAAAACTAACTTCCGCAATCGTGATTAGCCTACTTGTATACAAACTTTCTACACAGAGCAAGAGCCTGTTTTCTTAGCTTCTACAGAAAGATGGCTGACACTATCTTCACATTCTGCGAGTGAGATCCCGCCCCATATGGGCGTGGTGAAAACATGAGGAATACTGGCTGTAGTTTTAAGCCTCTGGACCAAAAATCCTCCGATGACGCAAAATGACGATTTTTGCGTCATCGGAGGATTTTTTCCAGACTAAAAATAAATAAATCTCTCGTCTCAGGGGGATATGAGAGGGGGGAGCTCAGTAATTCGAAAATACTACTGGTTTTCTACTGATACAAAGCTTAATGCTAAATCCTGAAGTAACCCTTTAAAGACTGGAAATTCAAGATATATGGAAACATTATGGACAAAATGTTCCTCCTGTGTAATGTATGTTCAATAAATAAACTGTCATTTTTTACTTCAAATATTCTTTAAGATTACTTATCATTAAGTGATAAGTAATCATTAAGAGTCTAAAGAGAGGAAAACAATATCTGTTGTGGAGTAGATTTTTTTTTTTTTACTAGCACAATCCCAACTAAGTAAAGTGGTCTACTCATAACTAATCTCATAAAAATAAGGTGTTATTTAAATGTAGTTTGATTTCAAAGATGCATTGTATCCCATATTTGCATTCAAGCTAGACAAAAACAATATTAGAAATACTGCTCCCAAACTCATTAAAATCACATGTTTTGGTGCTGTTCTTTAAAAAAAAAAAAAAATCTCACAAGGGAGCATGCCCCAGACACCCTTACAAAATAAGGAAAACTATCTTACTTCATTGGTGGATGATGGAAGGCCAGAAATGCCCCCCCCCCCCCCGGCTAATGTAAAGCGTCTGATAACCCCGTCATTTCTCTTGAGAAGCCCACTCTTTCATCCTCTTGTAAACAAATAAATTGCATACAGTAAAACTAAACTGATGGTTAATTTAATCGTCTGCATGGGATGGGAAGTATCTCCCTTGTCCCTGAATGAGATTAACCCTATTTTATTGATTTTATTCCAACAGTTAGGCCTACTAAATAGCTCATAAGATCATTTTTCTTATGTTCGATGTTAATTGTTTTTGTGTCATTGGCTGCAGTCTATCAACTGAAATGTTTCCCAAAGACAATAAAGATTGAAAGTTAAAGTGATAGGCTAACTGTTAAAAAAATAAAAACAAATCAAATTCATAAATTGTAATTTAGTTTGATTCTCAACAGACTTAACTTGTCGGTGTAAGCTAGAGATTTTTTTATAGACATTAGTATTTATCGATGCATAATACAATCAATAATAATTCATTTGCATTTATTTGTTGGTGTTTTTCTTTTTTTCGTTACTTTTTTCTTTTTGACTAGCACTGACTTTTTTCTGTACTTTTTTAAAATAACACTTTTTACAAATAAAACATTAGTAATATACACAGTGTAGGCTAACTGTTGTGCTGCGATTAAGCTTTGAGAAGCATCGAGGCAGATGTCATCTTTTCGATAATGATTTCTGCAAGCTGTAAAATTGAAAACAAAAGCTATTTTTGGAGAAAAACAGAAATGTATAACTGGGAACCTAATGTCTTGGAAAATAGCAATAAATTGATTTGCATTATCGCTATGTTCTTGCTCTTTGTAGGGTTAAGGAAATAAATGTATGAACAAACAGTTGGCCTGTTGTAACGTAGTCTCACATAGGCAGACCTTTTACTTAAACTAGACGACTCCATGAGCGATTGCACAGAAAACACATGGGGAAATAGCAGATTTATAAAACCTAATCACAGAGTATTTCACAGACATATCTAAGTAAACAAAGAAGAATATGCAGCTCTGCTCATGGATATCCACTTTACTTTCTGATACGTGCCTCAAACCAAATGCTGAATAAATATAATATAGTTGATGTCACTAACCTGGCAAACTTGGGCAAATTATGTGATTATTTAATCCTAAAAAAGCACTTATTATCAAAAGAGAACCTTGTGAACTTGAATCATGCTTCCACCCAGACAAGTGCAAACTAGGCTCTCAGAAATATTGTAAAAGTCAGCCAATCAGATTTGGTCTGACTTGACTGAGAAAGCATTTTAATTTTGTGCGCTATATGGGTCAGATGGTTAGTACACAGACTGTGGGCCTGCCATCTGAGGCTGAGACTAGTCATAAGGTGGCAAACGCTGTGACGAGTTAGTCACATTAAAAGCTACTTGAGTAATTTAAAAACTGGTAAAATCTACTGTATCTGGTTTTATTTCTTGTGTAAGGGGGTATTTATCCTAAATTCCATATTTTCTCTACAGATTTTTCATCTTCACAAATTCTGTGGAATGATGTTCATGGAGGTTGTAGGGGAGAGTAGGGTACAAACTAACACTTTTTGGTTTTCTTATGTTTTTGTAAATACACTTGGGGTTCAAAGTATTTTTCTTTTTTCACATAATTTGTTACACATGTCTGGTATAAATATGTGGTCTTGTTTTATGAGTACAGTGTGTACTTTTTTCGCCTCCTACCTGCGGGTCACATTGTAACAGGTGCGGGGCACATTTTAACATGACCATATTACAGCGTAAAATCCCCCTCTAACAACTGTATCTGATCTAATTCAAATACATAGAAGATAAACTAAAATATTATGGATAAGTTTGCAGGTTCCAGTGGCGGAGCCAGGAAATTCTTACAGGGGTGACCAGGTAAGTGCCAGCAGGGTTGGCACTGAAAATCTAATTATATAAACAAAAAATGTGTTAAACCTTAAAATAGTGGGCTATTTAGGTGCCCACAACACAATCTATAATTAATACTTGTTTGTAAATTAAAAGTTTCTGGTTTCAGAGTAAATATTCCCCAAAGCTGAAAAAAACATTATTTGAAAAGGACAGCAAAAGCCTGGAAACTGTATCCTGAATTCAAATTTGAATTTATTTGAAGTGCAAACATGAAGTGCAAATCTGTTGTCAAAACAAATCATTATTTTCACATGACATCATTTGGATTCTGCAAATGTTGTGATTTGAAGCAAAGATATTTACAAGCTTGATCAAGGTTCAGGGACTTTGCTTGCCTTGACTCTACACTTAAGTCACCCAGGTTGGTCAGTCTATCATCATCCATGATTGAACACAGGTATGTTTTCACTATCTCGAGAATGGAAAAGCTACATTCACATGTAGCTGTTTTCACAGGTATAGCATGGGCAATTTTGCAAAATATGAAATGGTTGTGGAATGCATCTTTAAAAGGTTCATTAATAACAGTGAGTTCAACCACACTAGTGGGCTTCTGTGTACCAGCTTGCACTCTTCTCTCCAGAATAATTTTCATTTGGTGAATTTCATGTCTGAGGTCTTCAGTGTTATTTCTAAAATAAAAAAGAGTGCTTTATCTTGGCAAAAAAAGTGAATTTTGGGACTTAATGCTTGAATTCCCATCATAATTTCACAGTTTTGTTTTGAGAATCATCTGTTTAGCTCACTCAGCATATTTTCGAGTTCTGGGTAGAATATACTAGTGTGAAAATTCTCCTTGGTCCTCTCAGAATGCTCACCTAATGGAACCACTGTGCTGTATCCTTGGAGCTTTGTGCTGTTTTGACTTTCTTTTTGGAATTGTCTCTGTCTTAACATTGCATTGATAGCAGGATTTAAGACATCTTTCCAGAGTTCTACAAAGTATAATTCATCTCTGTAATCCTGAAAACTTTGCATAAGTGCTTCAACAAGATCCACAGCTGAACCCAAATAAAAAGATAGAGACTGAAGCATTTCAGAGAGACATTTTGTGTCACCAAAAATCTTAGTGAAGGTCACTAAAAGACCAAATAATTGGAGGTCAATTTGAGCAAGCAGGCAGCATGCATCAACACTTCTATCTCCACTGTGTTCTTCAGCTATTTCCTCTAGGACATGGATAACAGCAGGTAATAATTTGAGTATAGCATTGCAATCCACATGTTGGCAAGCCCACCTTGTCTCACATAATCTTTGCAGCTCTCTAGCTGCACCATTTCTTTCTGTATGTTAAGCCATTTGTCAACTGATTGTCAACTAGAGCTATATTGAGGCAATGAGCATTGCTGTGAACATTAAACGCCTGCTTGGCTACCTTCTTAATGTGGCATTCCCGACTGGAGGGAAACGCAAATTAAAATTAAATTAAACCCGACTACGCCACCCTGGGGGAGAGCCAGGGACATACTCATAATAAAAGGGCACACAGGTTCGTTGTTTCGAAACAAGAGGACAAGAGACGTGAATACCAAGGTACAAACTATTTTATTTATTTTAACAAAGGAATCATAATGTGCAATGCATGCTCATTCCATCCTTCAACAATGTTTTAAAAGTATGGGTACCGCAATCAGCAGTGAGATTCGTAGTAGGCTTCACATACCCATAAAACAACATATACATTAAAAATAAAGGCTGAGGCTTACCAGGAGCAGGAAGGCTAACCGGGGGCAGCAATTCCCTGATAAAAGACACATCACCCACAAGTGTACACTCTCACCTACACACAAACACAGGTGAGTCAGTTGTAAACCCACAGCACTCCACAGGTGAAAGGGGCACTATCACAATCTAGTGGGGAACAGCTAGCCCCCTGCACTAGGCCTTCAGCTCCTGAGAACACAAAAGAGAAAATTAACAAAATACTCATAAATTAAAAACAAAAACGCAAACTGATTTGTAACATACAACACATAATATGTTAGTGTGAAGGGTAGGGGCGAGCTAATAACAAATCACCCTACCAGGACCAACTTCACACAAACAAAACAAAATGGTTTAAATTAATACAAAATAACACCATTTCCAAACTCTAATGATGATCTCTGTGGCTCACGATATCCACATACAGAGAACGGATCCCACTTCTCTCTGTGAGAGAGGGAACATCACTTCTGGAGCCAGAAACAGAGTTGATAAATATAAACATACCAAAACAAGCATGTATAACAAAACAGAAAACAAAACAGCAGCATAGTTCAGCCCTGCAGCTTCCATCCAGATAGACACCTTCTGGTGAGCAGATTAGTTAATCGAAAGGGTTGAAGCTACAGCCATAATTACGGCCGCACACACATGGCTGTATGGAACGGCTGACTGAAAGAAGGCAGCAGTTGGCCAGCAGAGCTTGATACAAGCCTTGCATAAGCAAACGCTTTTGAGCAGAAGCGCCCAATACCGTAAAAGGGGGAGGCCATTAGGCCATGACGCGCATCTAGGCGACACGTAGCCGCCCTCATATACCCCACGAATGCACACTGATAGGCTATAACCCAAACCACGGACTAATGAGGGGTGGGATACAATAACACAGACAGATGCGCTGTTCTTAAGCGCACTGCATAATACAAAAATCACATTAAAATTAATATTAGGCATAACAGGGAGAAATCACGTTTATACACAAATTATAATATTAGGGGGGGAAACTTCTACAAGACATTAGTCTGTCTCACTACATTAATATGAGACTGAATGCTAGAGTGCTTTCCACTCATTACTGAGGCCCCATCGTAGGCTTGTCCAACCAAGTTAGTCCTGTAATCCAGGCCACACCTCTCAAGGATTTGTATAATTTTTTTCTGTCATTCCTGCAGCATCAAGATGCTCTGCAGCTTCAAAGTGCAAGAATTGTCTTGGGTTACTTGAGTGTAACGCTCGTTCTCTGGTAAAAACAGAACGAGATGCTGCGCTGAAAAAGCGCTTTGGGAAAAACTTTAGGTGTGACCAGCTGTGAATATGTGTGCAACACGTCATTGAACATTGACCGGAATTTATAGCCTCTGCCGGTGAAATCATTAGATGCACCTGGGGCAGGGCTATAAATAGATGCGTCACAGGAGCATCATCAGGTACTTTGTCTGAAGAGCAGTCCTGGGACATCCCAGTGTGGCAATGAAGTGCAGCATCTTGTTCCTCTTTTATCAGGGAACAAGGGTTACACTCAAGTAACCCGAGACTTTCCCTTTCAAAAAGCTACACTTATGATGCTGCGCTGAAAAAGTGCTTTGGGAACGAGAATACGCACTGTGGCGGTCCGGACCCCCTACGGTTGTGTAGTGTGCTCACAAGAGCGTGAGAGGTCTCAGACATGAGCTTGAGATGTTAACTGAAGGACATAACAGTGAAGAGTGGCATGAACATCCAAACTGTAGAATCTAATGAATGTGTGCGTAGAGTGAGCCCTGATACCTACTGGCGAAGCTTGACCCCGCGCCTTGTAGGCCAGGGCAATAGCGTCCCTCACCCAATGTGACATAGTCTGCTTGTTGGCGGCCGCCCCCCTGTTGCGGCCCCCATGGCAAATGAATAGTTGTCCTGACTTACACCACTGGCTAGTGCAGTGGACATAAATCTGAAGGGCACGGACTGGACAAAGTCTGTGAAGTCTTTCCTGCTCCGGCGTTGTAAACGGCGGGAGCAGAAGGCTTCGAGAGTGACCGGATATAATGTCGAGAAAGGCACCTTAGGCAGGTAGTCAGGATGAGGGTGCAAGATTGCTTTGGTCATTCCTGGGGGAAACTCTAAGCAGGCTGGCAAAACAGACAGAGCTTGTAGGTCCCCAATTCTCTTTTAGAGAGTTAATCGTCATAAGAAAAAACATCTTGAGAGTCAGAAGTCTGTCAGAAGGTTCGATGGGGGTCTCAAGCAGACCCTCAAGGACTATTGCTAAGTCCCATGAAGGGGTCCTGGTCCTAGCAGGAGGCCACATTCGCATGGCTCCACGAATAAAGCGAGTGCGAGTGCACGAATAAAGTGCACCCCGTCCATCAAGGCGTGGCAAGCCAAAATGGCAGCCACATAGACTCTGAGAGTAGTGGTGCATATGCCTGCTGACAGTTTTTCCAGAAAAAGTCCAGAACTGAAGCAATCTGGCAGTTAACTGGATCTGCATTATGTGCACTGCATCATCTTTCAAAGACACCCCATTTATTGGCGTAACTTCTAGTAGAGGGAAACGCATACAGGCACATTCTGGGCCATGTATGCACCATCGCGTCCAGCCCCCCCGGAAGGCCGAAGTGGATGATACACATGCCCCGTCCCGAGGCTCGGGCCACAAGGCTGGGTGCAAAACCGTCAGGGTTTTCTTTTTTTTTTTTAAATAACTGCCCTGAGGTCTTGCTTTGGGGGCTGCTGAGGGTGACGAACCGGCCCCCTGTCTTTACGAGGGGGAGCACAATTCGCCATGCCTTATTTTTGAGCCTCCCGTCTAGGAGGACTGGGGTGGGGCTGGGTGGACGACAGCCCCTCCCCCTGAGTGTGGCGAGGAATAAATTGCTCGAAGGCTTCCTCGTGACTTTTTGCCTCCTGGAACCCGGTGATAGCTACATTCATAGCGTCACCAAATAAGCCAGAGGGAAAAACCAGGGCATCGAGAAGGAACGTTTCCCTGACCTGCTGCCTGATAAGCCTTCCCCACAAGCATGGAGGTGGTCTTGCACAGCTTTGTGGGGAGAGTGGGTGTATTTAGTGGCGATGCCGAGCCAGGCGAGAGATAACCCGCAAGTGTCTCTTTTACCGGCGGCATCACCGAATACCCCGAGCTTCAGCACCCACAATAGTTGAATATTTCAACATCGAAGGCATGACACGGGAAGTATAAGGATTCCTCCATGGATGAGAATACTCATTATGGAGGTCATAGAAGAAAGAAAGGGACTGATATAGCTTCCCTTCCCCTTTTTTTATTTATTTAATTTTCTTTATTTATTTATTTTGGCCACCAGACAGAAATCTGTCTTCTAGTTTGAAGCATTTGGGGGGGGGGGGGGGGGGGGGTTGTCTCTTAATTCCACAGCCACTTTATTATTGTGCGTGGGATGTACAGAGGTTCAGTGTCTCTCTCATGAACCGAAGAGGCGCCGGGGCGCGCTTCAGGCTTATCAGCTGGACCCGTCTCTCGCTCCTCAGCCAGATCCATATGAAAACCCCACGAATGAAGTGTGGGCACCGACTCTCGGACGTAAGCGAGACAAGTGTGAAGCATTTTGACCGAGAGCAGATCGCAATGCTCGCACCCACCCTGCCCCAACGTGATAGCAGCATGCTCTTCCCCCAAACAAACAAAGAAAAACTGATGCGTGTCCCTCTCAGCCATAGAGCGGAGACAAGGGAACACACATCGTTTGCCCTGACTTTCAGTCATTTTATTTTTTTTTCTCTTTTTTCCCTCTTCTTTTTTTTTTTTTAGAAAGAGGACAAAGAGAGAAAGGTCAAAATTCTAACTCCTAACAGAGGAAAGAAAGGCTGACTCGGAATATGACTCTGACAGGCTTGTAATAGCACACACACACACACAGAGTGATCTGAAGACAAAAGATCTGATGATGCTCCTGTGACGCATCTATTTATAGCCCTGCCCCAGGTGCATCCAATGATTACACCGGCAGAGGCTATAAATTCCAGTCAATGTTCATTGACGTGTTGCACACATATTCACAGCTGGTCACACCTAAAGTTGTTCCCAAAGCGCTTTTTCAGCGCAGCATCATAAGTGTAGCTTTTTGAAAGGGAACTTTCTTTTCTGTGGTAAATATACCTCAGCTCCAATAGGATCTGTTTTTTTTTTTTTTTTTTTTTTTTTTTTTATATGCATTTCTTTGGTTACAGCCATTAGGGGAAAAATGTCACTTTCCTTGATCCTTGACTCTCCTTATGATGGAGGCACACACCATTTCTGCCAAAGTATCCAAAATTTAATTCTGAATTTGGTGACTTGTGTATTTTGCATTGCGAGCCCCTGTCAGTTTCTTAACAATTGAGTCATGGTTACCATTGACATCTAATTTTGCTAAGAAGTTTCCATTGTTGTCTGCATCGACTGTCTCTCTGTTACCCCTCTGCGATATATTCTGGGTTGCAGTTAACAATAACACTTCAGCTACAGTTTTCATGTAGAGACGATTTTCCTGTATTTTCTTACTGTGTTTTTTTGTTTAAGATACTCATTAAAGATGAATTAGCCTTTTCTTTTCTCTTAAATTCCTTCCAAGTCATCACTGCATTTATATGTGACTCTGACTTTGCATGTGCAGCAAACCCTCCATCACTGAATGTTGATTTTTTTTTTCTTCCAATACTTATGTCCCAAGGCTGAAGTAAATACTGAATCTGTATTCACAAGTCCAAAGTGTCTGCAAGTGTAACAGTACACAGAGTGCTGGCTCTGGGAGTATTCTAGCTATGGGTGTGCATTATACCACAAGGTTTGAAAGTGTCTTCGTCTGTCACCCTGGAGAGTCCTGGGAAAGACTTTAAGGTGTGGTTGGTCAGGACCATCAGCTCTTGATGTGGCAATATCTAAAATAGGAAACATGGAGCTGAAGAAAAATAAGCTGCTTGAATTATGCCTCTCAGCAGAGATAAATCACTGGGTTTAACTATTTCCCCCATTCTACATCAAACTTTCCAGATCCAGAAACTTTTATCAGAAAAAAGACAATCTTGTTTTAATTCACCGTACATTAACTTTGATATAAGTGTTTTATGAGGAGCACTATGAATCAATCATATTAACTTATTATTAAGCTCCTTGTAAACATCACTTTATCAGTATTGGCAAAATTGTAGTTACCTTCACACTTACATTGAAGTGTAATTAAAGTGTATGTGTGACAGGTGGTTTACCTGAAAGACCAATTGGGTCAGCGTTCAACAGAGGCTCATCTTCTTTTTCAGAGTCTTCTCTTGCTCTTGTTGAGCTGTCATAGGACTGGGAAATGCCTGAAAACAAAGTCTCAGAAAATCAGTCTCAGATTTCAAAGGTTTTCGAACTCTTTAAAAAGTTAATGTTAAATTATTGTGTAACGCTTTAAGGTTATATTTGTTAACATCAGTTAATGCATGAGGCATCATGAGCTAACAATTATTTAGTACAGAATTTATTAATCATGATTAATGTTAATTTACAAATAAAGTATTGTTCATTGTTAGTTCATGACTATTGTTAACATATATGACTTGAAATGTAAAACAAGTAGGTATATGTAGAAATGAACATTTAGCTGTAATGTATCTGTATTGTTCATTGTTACTGAAGTTTATGTTAACTATGCATTAATTAATGTTAATTAATGCAACATTATTTTAAAGTGTTACAAATTGTTTTCTACGTCATCTGTTTAAAATAGACAGAATATAACAATGAAGTAGCCAAGAGTGTGTGAGTGAATTATACCTAGAGGTTCTCTATGGCCTGAGCTTTCTGGAGACTGGGTAGCTCAATGAGTATTGACATTGACTTCCAAACCTGGAGTCGTGAGTTCGAATCCAGGGTGTGCTAGTAGTGTCTCCAGCCAGGTCTCCTAAGCAACACATTGGCCTGGTTGCTAGGAAGGGTAGAGTCACATGGGTTAACCTTCTTGTGGTCGCTAAATTGTGTGGTCCTCGTGGGGCACATGGAAAGTTGTGCGTGGATGCCGCAGAGAATAGTGTGGGCCTCCATTCACGCTATGTCTCTGCGGTAACATTCTCAACAAGCAACGTTATAAGATGTGTGGATTGATGGTCTCAGACGCAGAGACAACTGAGATTCGTCCTCCGCCACCCGGATTGAGGCAAGTCACTACGCCACCATGAGGACTTAGAGCACATTGAGAATTGGTCATTCCACATTGGGGAGAAAAATATAATAATAATTTTGATTTTACTGAGCTTACCTGCCAGCCAGACACACCGAACCGCGGAACCACTCTGGCACGTTGAAACGCGGTAAGGTCTAAATGGGAACCCTCATGCTGTGGAAAATCTCGCGAGAGCGTATTTGCTTCTCCTAAGCAACATGGTTAGGATGAATATCGCAGAGAGTTTCGCAGCACAGCCCAGCCCTGCTGTGCAATTGTAGCCTTACTGCCATTATGGAACATGCCATTTGTGACTGCCATAAACAGACTAGGGCTGGGTTTCCATAAGCACTAAGAAGAACGTTAGCAGCACTTAGTAGTACTAATTAGTTTGTAAAAATGTTTGTAAATTAAAGAGAGTTTTGAACCACTCTTAAGTCCATTAAGTGCAACTTAAATGTATCTATCTGGTACCTTTCACAGTTTATCAAAGACAATGGGACATTGAAACATTGTATTAATATATTTTGATAATTGGAAAGCCATTGTAAGGATAAAATCATAGGATCAAGTATAAAATTTTTATCACTCAGAGGATAAAAGCGTAAAAAATTGCAATGAAATCAATATGCAGTCTCTGCAGCCTGGGTATGTGATGTGATAGGTCTAAATTACAAGACATGTAAAACAGAATAACATTATATTATCCTACTTTGATAAGCATAATTGTAATGGCAATAGAAAGATGATATGTTCTTATTAAACAGATTATTTAAGAAGACTTGAGTAATGTATTGTGACCATGCAGTTTAAAACTTAAATGAATATGCCTAATAAATAATTAAAATTTAGTTACAATGGAGATTATATCGAGAGTATGCAATGAGAGATTCCCTTTCTCTCTTCCTCCTCCTCCTCTTCCTCCTTCCTCCAATGGATGTTTCAAATCGGCTCACCTATAGTCTTTTTACAAGGCAGTAACAAACTGCATGATGCATAATGGCCATAAGACTACATACACAGTACCTTGAACTCTAACCAGATGATCTATTAATATTTAGGTAGATCTATGAGAAGTTCAGTACTGATGCTCATAAATTTAAACCTGTTCTGTGTGCAGTTGTTCAGTTTCCAGCCAAAAAACTTTAGGCTACTTGAGAGTTGCTTATGATTCACATCGCGTACATTCACGTTACATGCATGTATTGTGTCACTTTCATTAATCTCTTTGATTGAGCATCAATACATCTGAAACTCCATCTTACTAAAAAGTCATCATTAATTATATAATTAAATTCTGTAATAGTTAGTAAATGTCCATGCCTAGATTACAAACAACATCGATGTTTGGTAGTATTTCCACATTATTTTCATGTTGAGAAGACAAACTGGGCATATTTTCCAAAGTGATCAGATCCTTTGGACCATACAGCAACCGTAAAAAAGTACTTAAGTTATACTTTGACTGAGCGATCTACGTGCTGGTTTGGGAAACAGGAGTTTCTCCATTGTAAAATAACTAGCAATGTATGTTAAGATGATAGTAAAAGCTTAGGTTGCAACGTTATCAGGAAACCCAGCCTAGGACTGTTTGAATCAACCATTGGAGGGTGGAAGAAGAGGAGTAGGACGAGATAGAATTAATCGCTCATTACACACTCTCACGCTCCCAAAAAGTCATATATTGTAGCAGTAAAGACACAGATCCATCACTAAGAAACATTAATTTTGCTTAAGAAACGAAAAGACTAAAAATGCAAGTGCCAGTGGCTCCACCCCAGTTAGACTCCCCTATGTAGAAGTGTTCTGTCAGAGTCCTCTCTCTAATAGGCAGTTCCCCTTTTAGTACAGAGAATTGCACAGTTATACAGAGGTCCTCCCCCGAGTGGATGGACTGGGTATTGTGGAAGTGTGGTGTCTATCTGTGCACCTTATCTATTCCTAACAGACATTATTTTTTAGAGCAAACACACCCTTTTTCTTGGTCAATTACGCCTATTATTGATTGCACAATTGATGATACATGGAATTTTATTATAAACAGATGTACATTATCTATTGATCTCAGCGGTAGTAATTAATCAAATGATGTAGTTGAGTGACATAACTGGACATACTGTATATCCAGATGCACAGTGTTTTGTAGTTGACAACCTACTGGCTGACCCCAGCAAGATGGGGGACTGCGTCACACAAGTCGTATTTAGCGCAACAATTTTGAGTGTGTTTACACCGTAACCTGATTCTTATAATTTCTTTAGTGAATCATGTGCTAAAACAACACTTGCATGTAAATGCCATTTTAAGTAGGCTAAATGCATTTTAAGTGACAGTGTTGAAGCTCAGGTGAGACGTACAGTACAAGAAGAGAAGCAATTATCTTAATTTTTCCATTTAAGAACCCAATTAAGAAGGCATATAAATTAATGAATGATTTTTATGTTAAAGGCAGAATGATTTAATGCTTTATTAATCATAAGGGTAGCAGAGGCTGAGCACATACGCTGCAGTGGTGGTCTTCCTGGTCCAACTATTTCCCCCAAGCCAATTCTGTTTGTTGTATTGCCCATATATGATAGCCGGTGGGTTTTTTCAGTACTCTGACCTCTCCTGCCCACAGAATCGAACACCTGCTGGTGTCTTGCCCATCCTCATCCCCCCTGGGCTTTCCGCTTAGGCCCTGTTATTGGTGCCACTGTCACATTAATGTGACCTTGGTTTGTGGAAGATGACTGGGCACAAAGAAACAAAAATGTGTCTGATCAATGCTGCCAATATGGGAAGCCCATAAGAAAAGGACTAAACTGGATTTATTCAGGATCAATGTAAGCACAAATTAATCCATCCATTCATCTGTATCTAACTTTATATATCACTATTTTTAGTCTTAGGTCCATTCATCTATCCATCTATCCATCCTTCTAAAATTAGTTATTTATCAATCCTTAGCATCTTCACAATCAAACTCATGATAATGCCTTCTGCAGTTAATTAGTCCTTACAATTAACATAAGCATCAAACTCTATTGTTTTATCTATGTTGGTGTTGTCTGTAATGTCTGTTAATAAATTCTGGCCTCTGATGGGTATTTTGAACGCAATTAAATGGTCTGATTTTTGCATTCAGGTAATGCAATTACCTCATGTGACTCCAACAAAGAGAATATGTAAGGACTTAATAGATTAAGAACCACTTGTATTCTTACCTGCATGCATTCAGAAATTCATGGAGTCTTTAAAAACCCTCAGAACTAGGATATTTATTTTAATAAACATTGCAATAAAGAAACGAATCATCTTTACAGATCTCAACAAATCACATTTAATTAAGCTGCAAGCAAATAAACACATAACTGCAAGGTCATTCACACCATAATACATAAAAAAGAGGTGTAAAGAAGAAATTAACTTAATTATATTACTTGGGTTTAAAATCAAGCATTGATGTGTAAAAGTGAGCTTTACTGAAGTAAGATTTTTGAAAAGTTCCTGAAGTGAGATAAATGCAGAATTGCAATTAGCTGGGTCATTTCGACTATGCAGTTCATTTTCATGCCCCCATCATACATGCATTTCCTTGATAAAATATTCAAATCTAAATTTTGAAAGATGGAAATACAACATAATCATGTTAAGTCGCCAAAGTGCTACCGAATATTCCAGGACCTGACATCAGCACCATAATGCCAAGTTACTGAAAAGTGACTGATGGCATATTACATCAGCTGCATGGAAAACCTGGGTTCTTGTCTCTTGTTGAAATCACAAAGTAATCATATTTGCATAATCAGCAAGAAATTAAATTTTCCCTCTAAGATTGGGGTTTTGTGGAGTTAATAAAATATCATCTTGGTCTCATGAACATTACGTGACTGTGGCAACATTTTTGCAAAACTAAATGACGTGCTTCATTACATGTTTAGCTGCAGTTTCTCAGTGAAATGTCCAGCAAGGGGCTCCAAAAGTGAGTGAAATGGTGTCGTAATCAGACAAGGTTTTTCAAAGAATCTGACTGAACAGATGCACGATCCCCACCTTTTTTTTTATACCTGTATGTCCAGGGGCACAATTTCAATACAATAAGAAAATAATGTAATAGAATATATTCTAATATATATTTTGATGTTTTATATATCATATTGTATAAGAAATTATGCAACAAAAAATAAACAGAATTCATTACTTCCACACTGAAATTTCATGAGACGCAACTGGCTCACACATATTGACCTACACATAACCTGTAATCTACACATAAGCTACCCATATGTATTTTCTCAATCACTTTTTGAGTCTAAATTACGGAAGCTCTGAACCGCAAGATGAAAAAAAAACTATGAAAGAGACTTTTAAGAAAATATGTTTTTAAATATAATTGTATCACATACAATTTCCGCACAGTTTATCAAAATTCCATTTTTATATTACAATGTACAATACTGAAAAGCAGTAAATGTTCTGTGCAAAATTAAAATGTTTTGGGGCGAAAAGTTACACGACTTTTGGACGCAGCATTTCAGCATAAAATCATGCATCTTTGTGATGAGGAGGAGGGTGTGCCCGGGCCGTGATGGAATTAGCCATTAGCTGGTGCTAAATCAGCTGATCAGCTGATAAAGGAGTATCCGGCTGCCCTTTATCTCACTCTCCTACTGATCACCAGATTCAGCGCCGGCGTGCTCCATCACTGCCCGGCAACACCCTCCTCATTGTCACAGTCTTGTTCACTAACTAGATGCTATCTTTATTCCTATAGTGCTATGCAATATGTAAACAACATACTTAAGATTTTTACTTATTTGTTATATTAAAATATATTAAATATTTTTATATAATATATATATATAAAATAAATATTACATGTTTATTGATAGAGGCACCTGGTGGCCAAGGTTGGTACCGCATTCCTTTTTTTTTAAGAGAAAAAAAAAATTAGAAGAGAAAACTAATTTTGTTTGAAGACAGAATTTTTTTTACTGTTTTTTTTTTTTTTTTTTTTTTTTTTTTTCACCATGCTGTTCAGGGCTTCCATACTAAATAGAAGCACAACTTACATGTTTTCAGTAGTACACCCACATGACAATAGCCAAATCATAATGTTCATGTGTGGTTGAAAACCAAATTGTTAAAGTTTAATTGATCAGTTTGCTGCACTTATAAATGTGAGAATGTAATGCGTCTCTACTCTTTCTGAACATTTTTAGAGTGTTGTAAAATCTTATACACATTTTTTTTTTGTATTAGCTTACATTTTACACAATTTTACATAAAAATTATTTTATGAATCAAATTCAAAAACAAACATTTTAATAACATGTTATAAAATATATATTTTTAAAATTGTATGAAATAAACAAGTACAACAACCTGTATTTTTAAATAAAACTGAAGAGTATTGTTTGGACATTTTATTGAATGTCAAAAGGTCGTGAACAGTTACTGTACATTCTAATATAAACTTTTTTCTAAACAACTCATGTGTGGAAACAGACAATTTCAATGTAAGTTAAATGGCGTGTAACAAAAAGGTTTCTTGCTTATCGGAAAGGAGGAGGCAGGAACCAAATGAACAATCACAAAGACTTTCAAACAACACAAACACTGAAGCGCACACACGCGCACACACGCACGCACACAACTCAACGTGCTTCTCTCTCTCTTTGACAACTGGCATCTCTGGCTCCACTTTATCCCTCTTCTGGCTGTTTGGGATGATTCAGCAGCAGGCGTCCATCTTTACAGCCCGGCCATGCCCTCCTCCACATCATATATCCTGCCGGTTTGTAGCGGGCTAGTACTCCTCCTAATTCAACGTAATATAGTATTTATTTGTATGAATATAGTACCCATTTGTATTCTACTAAACAAATGAATATATTAAATATCTAAGGTCTTTAATGACCCATAACTATTTAGTAATTAAGTAGTTAAAAACATATATATATATTCTAATTTTTGTTACACTTTTCAGAAGAGAAATGTTGAGGAATATTAAAGGGGAGTGGGCATAGCTCTATAAAATGGATGAGACACAGGGGTGGAATGAAATCCTGGTTCACATAAGACCAGAGATATGCATTAGGAGTGAATTGAAAGGTTATTTTATCTAGCCCCAAAATTTGAATGATGCAGATACACACAGCCTATTGACAGCTTTTATAAATAGATGCTGACAACATGAGCCTGCCTCTCACCAAAATACATGTGTTAAATAACAAATTTATTTCTCTGTCATAGTGTCTATGAGTGATGGTAAGATGAAAGAATTTTACTCCAGAGTGGCTCACTACTGACAGTGGAAGTCGAGTGTGCACAGAGCAGATTTTTCTCCATGTAAGCCCTGATGGCCACCTGCTGTGAGTAAGAGAAACAAGTCAGTTTGATGCCTCTGTAAGATACAGCATCAGTATGTCTCACAACACTCCCATCAAAATAAGACCCCTCCTTTGTACACTGCTAAAAGATATACATCCTAAAAAGACAGTCTGATGTAGTAATAAATGAAACACACTTTGTACAAATTAAATATAATATTTCTACAGGCTTATTCAGACTTATTGCATTCTTGCACAAAGAAAAAAATAGCTAGATGCAGCATCTCAAGACACATTTTAAAAGGTTTAAGTTCTTTTAACTTGTCACAGCGTCTAAAAAACTTGTCACTCGTGTGTGAGATTCTGTAAAGCCAGTGAGACATACTGCAAAAAGACATCTGTTATGCATGTTTACATGGGAAAAGCTATTGAAAAACAGCACAGATAAATGCAAAAAATTGTTTGGTGTGTGTGAACAGTCTGTAACGAAGGGGACGGACGAGGAGTTAGGATCTACTTGCAGTTTTATTGAAAGTTACACAAAGTCAAGCGAACGGTGAACACAGGAACAAACAAAACATCCACGATGGGAAAACAAAGGTATAAACATGGGAAACTTCTACGAAGGGCACTGGCAGGAACACGGTCTAGGGCAGGCATCTCATGAAATATTTACCAAAAAATAACCGACAAGGGACAAGGTAAACATGAGGACTTAAATACAAAAACAAGGGGAAACGTAAGCCAATGGAAAACCAAAACTCAAAACAAGATAACAAGACAATAAACTAAAACCAATGACAAACTAGAACTGATAACAAGGTAATTAAACAATGAATCAATGAAACTCAGACACATAGACTAGGAGGGAATTATGGGAAGTGTAGTTTTGGAGATGGTAAGGGAAAAAACACAAGGCAGACAACAGAGAATCGTAACAGAACCCCCCCTCAAAGGGGCGGATTCCAGACGCTCCTAAACAGAAAAACAACAAAAAGAAGCAAAAAAACAAATCGTCCCAGGAGTGAGGGGGGAGCTCGAGGTGGGCAGACAGACCAAGGAGGGCACGAGGGGCAAACAGGCAGTCCAAGGGGGGCACAAGGGGCAAACAGGCAGACCACGGGGACCAGGGATACCAAGGGGATGACCTCGAGGTGGGGGCTGGGTCAGGAGGTCGGGGAGGCGGACACCGGACGGGTAGTGGGTCAGAAGGCCAAGGCGAAGGCCACAGGGACAGATTCAGGGAGCCTAGGAGGTGGCCGCAGGACAGGTTCAGGGGGCCTGGGAGCGGCTTCAGGGCAGGAAAAGGCTCAGGAGGCCTGGGAGGTGGCCACGGGACAGGGGATGAGTCAGGAGGCCTGGGAGGCGGCCTCAGGACAGGGAAAGGCTCAGGAGGAACAGGGTCAGGAGGCCTGGGAGGAGACCACAGGAAAGGTGACGGGTCGGGAGGCCTGGGAGGTGACCACGGGACAGGTGATGGGTCAGGAGATCTGGGAGGTGGTCGTAGGACAGGGAACAATTCAGGAGGGACAGGGTCAGGAGGCCTGGGAGAAGGCCACAGGACAGGGACAGGAGGCCTGGGAGGAGGCCACAGGACAGGGTCAGAAGGCCTGGAAGGAGGCCACAGGACAGGGTCAGCAATAGGAGTCTCAGGGGGAGCGGGCGGAGCCGCAGAAGGCTCTGTAGGCAGAGCCAAGGAAGGTACAGGGGGCGGAGCTGTGGAAGGCGGTGACCAGGAGGACTCTGGGGGCGGAGCTGTGGAAAGCGGAGACCAGGAGGACTCCGGGGGCGGAGCGTGGAAGGCGGTGCCCAGGTCGGCTCTGGGGGCAGATACGTGGAATGCTCTGGTGGAGGAGAAGTGGCAGGCTCTGGAGGCTTGAAAGGGTCCGGAGGCGGAGCCGTGGAAGGGTCCAGCGGCTGAGCTGTGGAAGGCGGAGCAGGCAGAGCCGTGGGAGGCGGAGACATGGCGGACTTCTGAGGCGGAGCCGTGGAAGGCTCTGGAGGCGTGGAATGCTCTGGAGGCATGGAAGGCTCTGGAGGCGTGGCCGTAGAAGGCAAAGCCGTGGAAGGCGGAGACACAGAGGACTCCAAGGGCAGAGCCGTGGAAGGCTCAGGAGGTGTGGCCGTAGAAGGTGAAGCCGTGGAAGGCGGAGACATGGAGGATTTTAGGGGCAGAGCCGTGGAGGACTCAGGTGACTGAGACGTGGAGGGCTCAGGTGACTGAGACGTGGAAGGTTCAAGGGATTGAGATCTGGGAGGCTCGAGAGGCTGAGATCTGTGAGGCTCAAGAGGCAAGGTAATTAAACAAAGAATCGTAACACAGTCTCTGTTTTGTTAACTTCTCATTAATCTTAATATTTATCTTAATATTTCCCTTTAGTGAAAATATACTGATTTAATGTTAAGCAGTATAGTATCAGCATAAAATGTTCTGTGCAAAATTAAAATGTTTTAGGGCAAAAAGTTACACGACTTTTGGACGCAGTATTTAAGCATAAAATCATGCGTATTTGTGTATCCGGACTGTGATGGAGCATGGCTGGTGCTGAATCAGCTGATCAGTGGGAGTGCGAGATAAAGTAGTATCCGGCTGCCCTTTATCTCGCTCTCCAACTGATCAACTGATTCAGCGCCGGTGTGCTCCATCACTGCCTGGCAACGCCCTACTCCGCGTCACAGTCTTGTTCACTAACCAAATGCTATCTGTACTCCTATAGTGCTATGCAATGTGTAAATGACACTGCCATTATTTTCAGCACACAAACCTCCTTTCTATGTAAATTAGGGTATTAACTCAAGTGTTATTTGCATATTTGTCTGCTGCAATTAAAGTTGCACTATCGCCGCCAACAAAAGCAGGCAGTACAGAATTTTTTTAAAAAGTGATGTTTGTGTACCTTCTCTAGTGATTGTTGCAGCAGGCATTTATCAAATGATGATCAAATTCCTTCAGTGAATTGGGTTCTAAAACAATGTAGACTGCACATGCAACAAAAACTATGCCATCTTTACTTATGAAAAGTACATGGAAGATCAATCGTTCTTTTGGTCACTTCTGTATTTGTTTTTAGCTGTGTCCCAAAGCACACACTGTACACTATGCCTTTGCAATATACCTACCATGTTTCACGTGCAGTATCGTCACAAACTGAACAATTACAATTGTTTAAATTTGTTTTTTACACATGGAAGCATTTGCTGATGGAAGTGACGTTTCAAACGCATGCAATGTGTTGCTGCTAGCTCTAAACATGTCAGCTAACCTAAATTCAACACTTATATCTCAAATAATGTACATACTGTATTTACACAGTATGGAGTGATGGTAAAGCATTCAACTCACAATTGTAAGGTGCTGTCTTCACTGAAGTTTTGCTAGTTTCTACAATCTCCATTATTTTGTCAGACCAGCAATGCAGCCAGGTAACTCCACCCCTTCAGCTACCTACGGCAAGCCATGAATGCTGAGTGCATGAAGCGTCCAACATTCCACACTTCATTTTGACTGTGGAAGTGCATCATCCAGGTCCTCATAGTAGACATCTTTTTTTTGCATTTTCAGTGTTAACATAATACTCCTTACGCAAATCGAGAGTTCATGGCAAATTTGATACAAACTTACCACAACTTCGCCACTGATATTTTTAACATGCAAATTAGCTTTTCGTCAAACTTACGGCAAAATGTCCATTGTTGCCAAAGGTTTGCCGGAGATTTACCACTACTGTCGAAGATCTGCAAACTTCTGGCAAACATTTGCGGTTGTTTAGATTTTTTTGTAAGAGACTTGCACTACTTATTCTTCAAAATGACATAGAATAATGCAGAAGTGTGCTGTTTTTTCTTCTTTATTTAAAACCATTGTTTTTCTTGCCTCGCACCTACTCTTGCTTCATTCAGCTTGTGAAGGACAAATCACATCAATAATAAATGTCATCAATAGAAATGCCCTGTGGTCCAGCAAGCACTAACTTATCTCCAACCTTTTATTACTCTCCTTTCTGCTGCAGATGCAAGGAGTCTGCAAAGTGCTCTTTCAACTCTGTGAGAGTTGAAAACATCAACATGTCTGCCTAGAATGGCTTTAAATAGAACACGCATAGCAAAAATAGCTCTTCCTTCAAGCTACTCACCAAACTTTCAAGTAACATCCGTGATATGTGTTATTAATTGATCTGTGAATAAACTCCAGTCTCATAAAAAGCAAAGGTATATTCTTTCTAATAATAATATAACACACACTCAAATTTGTTTTTATATCATTGTGGGGACTCTCCATAGACCTTCATGCATTTTATACAGATCTAATGATAATTTCTATCCCCTAACACTACCCTAAACCAAACCCTCACAAACCTTTTTGCATGTTTACATTTTCAAAAAAACATAGTTTATTATGTTTAATAAGCCATTTCCCTCATGGGGACAGCTGGCTGGACCATTTGGACATTTGGTCCCCATAATATAGTATAAACATATACACACATATTTAACCCTGCTAACACATGACGTACCAGTTAATTGTTTAGTCCCTTTTAGCAATTTCATGACTTAGGCAATGTAACTGCAATGTCACATGCCCGTAATTTCATTACCATTATATGCAGGGTTGGAAAGAGTACTGAAAAATCATTCTCAAGTAGAAGTACTGTTACTTGCCCAAAATGTAGTGTGAGTAAAAGTAGCTGTCCTAAAAACTACAAGTAAGAGTAAAAGAGTAGCTCATTTAAAAGTACTCATGAATAGTGAGTATTGAGTACTGAGTTACAAAACCTATGCCCCATTATAATGAACACTGTATGCCAATTACATCACTTATCTATGATAAACACTACATGAATCTGATTCCAAAAAATAAAAGGGAGACATGATAACAGAAATGAAAAGATTAAAAATGATTTTTAATACACTGATCACCATATTAAATCATAATGTATGAAACAATTACATTAAAATCAGTTTATGTGTAGGGTCTAAATTAATTCCCTTAATGCTGCATTATTGTTATGCATAAAACATGTTCAAACAATGCAAGGAATGCAAAAAAAAAAAAAAGCAAAATAAGCAGGATCACTTGGCATGTCGTGTCCTGCACAATAGAGGAGGTAGAGCAGGCATGGGAAAAGTTATTTGGTACATGGGCTACATCACGCTTAAAAAGAATAATTCACCCAAAAATTCTCTCATCATTTACTCACCCTCATGCCATGGATCATTTATGCATTTGCCAGACGCTTTTATCCAAAACAACTTACAGTGCACTTATTACAGGGACAACCCCCCAGAGCAACCTGGAGTTAAGTGCTTTGCTCAAGGGCACAATGGTGGTGGCCATGGGGTTCGAACCAGCGACCTTCTGATTAGCAGCCCTGTGCTCTAGCCACTACGCCACCACCACTCCTAATGTACTATGTACCTGATGTGTATTATTCACAGATTATTCTCCTTTTAAAATAAAATGTTCCACATTGATTTAGTTCTTGTATCTTTTTAGCCCAGAAATAGTTGTGTTCTCATTCTAATGCATGATACACAATTTCTACAAATGTTGATCTTTATAAAGGCTAAGCATAATTATAAATTATTTTATCATCTCTACTTTACTGGTAATTTATTATACCAATTAACACACTCTCTACATCAGGGATCGGAATTATTAAAAAAAGAACAATAATTAAAAAATATATTATTAAAAATTGTACTGTTTTATACTATTACATTAATACTTTTAAAGCTACTCAAGTTATTCGGCCAAAATTAGTGAGTGGTTTTGTAGTTTCCTGGATATTGTTTGATTGTTTGATTAATAGACTTTATGTGACATAGCCTACTAGACAGCACTCAATTCGGTTCCAAGTACACTTCAAGTCCAACATTTTGATACAAATATAATTTTTGTCCCACTGTTTAAATTCACAATAGACATAAACGACTGCATTTACATTAAATTCTCATCAAAACGGGCACTGGCGTAATTGTAACATGTATTTGATCATTTAGGCGCAAACCTGCATTAGCGCTCAAACATTAGCTGCCTGTCAATCAAACAGCGCTCAGCTACAGACATCAGGAAATAAAAAGTCAATCTTTTATATTTCATCTAGATCAACCAACCAGTGGTGATCTTGCTATCGTGATTGATATAATGAACACCCCTGTTCTAGATGTAGAACATAGGCTAAATATAGAAAACCTATCAAAAGTTTAATCGAGGACAATCTCTCTTTTTTTCAGATAAACATCAAGGTTGTTTTATCGCACAGCCCTGTTGATAACATTGCATTAATATCTCACAGCAGCCCAATAATCTCAGTGATAGATAGTTAAAAGTCGAAGAGGTCTCGGTTACCTCTGAATTTGAGAAAAGGCCAATGAGAATTTGGCAGACAGAATTTGCATGTCCCTCCCCCAGACGTATAAAGGGAGGGAATCATGCATCTGTTCATTCAGATTTCTTCTTTGGAGATGAGTGGTTGTGCAATCAGCGAGCTGAGATAACTACTGTTCCACTCACCTCTGTAGAGCATTGCTGTTAGATCTACTGTGCATATCAGCAGTATTCTTCTTCTCTGCCCAGCAGTGCAGCTTTGCCCCTGGGCACTTCGACAGCGTTTCCTTAAAAGAGTATACACAATTGGCGTTGAGTGTCTTTTTAAAGATTTGTCTTTTTAAAGATGTTTTTCCACCTTTGTGTAGTTCCTGGATGCGGCAGATATCTCTCTGCTTCTGACGGTAAAAAGAGCTGCCTCGCGTGCATGGGTTGCGATCATACGCAGGCAGCGTTTTATGAATGGTTCATGTTCTCAGTGCGAGAACATAACCATGGCAACGTTGCTGCTTTCTTTCCTCTGAGAGAAAGCCACTTCAGCCACCCCCCCACGAATCATCCACCCTCCAGCATGCTCGTTTGCTTCCTTTCCGACTCGAGGTGAGAGCAGCTCACCTCACAGCCAGTCTGTTTACTCCCTCGAACCCCGTGAGCTGGATGATTATTTCGCCGCAACATGGGACAGCGTCACAGCGGCATCTGATGACTCAACTGGGCTGCACCTTCACCCACCTCATTTGTTCCTCTGGTCAGGGTGCCACTCACAGCCATAACCCCCCCCCCCCAGCTCCTTTCTTCCCGGAGGTGCATGACGGGTTGACAGAACCGTAGAGGGCACCTTTTACTCCCAAAACCGGCTTCCTCGCTCCTCCGATCTCACTACCCTCGCCGGCGGAGCGGCCCCAAACGGTCTCCGCCCAGCATGCCATGGCCCCTCTGCAAATCCACCAGGCCAAGGCACTTAAAGATCTGCACTTGGGTAGTCCTGTTCCTGATGTGCTGCAGGAACTGCGCTTAATGACCAATGACAGCAAGCGGCACTCGGATGGGCGACGCCCACACTCGTGGTTAAGGAACGACATCTGTGGCTGAACCTGGTCGAGATGCGGGACCCTGACAAAGCTCGCTTTCTCAATGTCCCCGTCTCCCAGTTCGGCTTATTCGGTGACACCGTTGAAGACTCTGCCCAGCTTTCTTTAGCAGTGAGGAAGCAGACGGTGGCCATCTCCCACATCATGCCTCGCCGCTGTTCCAGCACGAGCCGTGCTTCGTCTGCTCACCGAGGGTGTCCCCCTGCGGCTTCTAAACAACAGGCATCTCCTCTTCAACCTGGGCCCAGCTCTCAGCCCCAGCGTAGAGCTCTCCGCAGAAAGCTGACGCCCCCGTCTCACGAACCACTATCGGGACCAAGAAGGCTCCCAAGCATTCCTGAGACAAAAAAAACAAGGAGCAACATGGCCCCTACGGAGATAGTATCCAGGCTACTCCATACCGGGAGGGCCAGAATGGTAACCTCTTGCCACACCCCGCCCGGGTTGCGGTATCCACATTGCCAGAAAAAGAGAGCAGCTCCCTCACTCCTTTGGTCACCTAACCGTTGCCCCCACACGCCGTTCTGGCGCCAAGCACCTACAATCACGGCACCATGGACGTGATTCATCACCTTCACGTCCTCGACTGTAGACTCCCAGTCTTGTCCCGGTTTTGATGAGTCTAGAGGACACCTCCATAGGATGTCCTCCTCAGTCACTTTCCCTCCCCCAGCCGGGAACGCGGAGGGAACATTACACATTTTTGCAATAATTTAATTTAATTATTTATTGAAAAAATAGGTAGATCTTTTGAAGATTGTTTTATAATGAAGTCATTTGCCATTTTATATATCCTTAAAATTTCTTTTCATTAACCATTTTTATTTATTCTTAAAACTGCTTTAAACAAAGTAACAAATGTAATTCAAGGCATTATGAGTTAAGCTGGCTTAATATGAGTACAAATGTAATTCACGATTGTAATTTTGTTGCAATTCTGTGACAATAGCTCAATTTATTTTATTGTTGCATTTTTTCTCTGTTCTCTTTCAAAAAAAAATTAAGTACATTATCTTTCAGTCTGCATACATTGTTCATATGCACAACTGTTTAAAAAGCCTTTAAAGAATGTTGAGTATATAAGGATAAATCCACATTTACATTTACATTTATGCATTTGGCAGACGCTTTTATCCAAAGCGACTTACAGAGCCTTTATTACAGGGACAATCCCCCTGGAGCAACCTGGAGTTAAGTGCCTTGCTCAAGGACACAATGGTGTCCTTGGTAATATAAATTAGGTTAGACTACTGCATGTCCGCCCATAGAATAATCATTAAAACCAAAATTACCAACAGGTTGCAAACAGCGGGTGGGTGAGGCAGGAACTAACAGTGAAATTTAATCACCAGGGTCACTACAGGGTATTTGTGAATATCTGCATGCATACACTTTACCCTCACCATTTTAGCTGTGCCCAATACCTCATGTTTAACCAAGCATTGGTGGACCTTGGTTTGATTACAACCTGTGTCCACCGATGCTTGGTGAGTAGCTCCCTTGATTTTTACTGGTATCCGGTATGCTCTGGCCTGATCGGGGTAAGCGTTCGGGGTGTCGTGCAACCCCAGCAGGCTGGCCCAGACACCACGCCTGCACCTGCGTCGGCAGATACTTCCAACCTGAGGAGGAGAGCGGCGGATCTCAAAGAACTGATGAACCTGGTCCTGGTGTAGCTCAAGTAGGGCTTGATGTTTGGTCTGATGCAGACTGGCAAGGGACTGAGCCAGCTGGGAGGTTCAAGGAAAGAGGGCCCAGGACACAGGTTCTCTCAAAGGCCAGTCTCTTATTTATTCAAACAAAACACGGGCTCCACGGCCACACAGTAAATTAAATAATAAACAGTCACTCTGCAGTAGATACACCAGGCTTGTGTTCTGACTTGGTCTCTCCCTCCGGAGACCACACCCCCACATTTTGCTTGTTCAATAATGAAAATTATATAAATGGTAAAATAAACATTTCTCAGTTCTGTTTTCTCCAGTTAGCTTTCAAGCTAATTGGTTAGCCGGTTAGCTTAGCATATCTCTAGATTCTTCTCTTAATTTTTTTATCATATTTCTCCACACTGTGGCCACCTAGTGATATGGTGGTATTATTTAATACAAAATAACTTTTAATTTGCTGAATATTTAATGATTTTACCACTTTTAATTTTATTAAATGAAGGTTAGGGGTAGAATTGCTGCATATTTCCATATAAACACTACAAACACAGTGCATGAAGGTGGCATCCAACTATTCCAAGGGTGCGTTTCATTCAGAAGTGTCCATCCCTATCCCCTATTCCCTTCAAAGACTTTAACATCCACCATGAGAGCTTTGGAAGGCTGAAAGGTGTGGGACTCAAAAATGACCAAATCACCCAAATCACCAATAATCTGTTAATTCTGTAGCATGTCAGTGCAGAATGTCAACTTTCCAAGGGTATGTAAACGTCAACCACCTATTATCATAAAAACTATTCAACAGCCTGTCTAACCCTCTAAATCAACACCTGTAAGTATCACGGTTATAATTCCATTGTAAGTGTAGACCTATTGTATGTTCATGTCTAACATTTGGCCAGGTGTAAAGTTGAGTCCGATGCATCTGCTCCTCATTATTATGTTGTTATGAAAGTGTTGATGGACAGCTTGTAGGTGTGAAAGATATTGTTCCAGTAACAAAGCACATTCATCATCATGACATGGTGGTTAGCACACTGCTGAATATTAATTTGTAGCTTCCCTTAATGGATTAATGCACCTGGGGCAGGGCTATAAATAGATGCGTCACAGGTGCATCGTCAGATCTTTTGTCTTCAGATCACTCTGTGTGTGTGTGTGTGTGTGCTTCATGAGCCTGTCAGAAATGTCTTTCCTCTGTTAGGAGTTAGAATTTGTTAGGCAGTGCGCAGAAAACCTCTCTTCTTTCTATAAAAATAGAAAAGAAAAAAAAAAAGGAATAAAGAGAGAATGACTGAAAGTCAGAGCAAACAATATGTTTTGTTTGTTTGGGGGAAGAGCATGCTGCTCTCGCGTTGGTACAGGGCGGGTGCGAGCATTGCGATCTGCTTTCGGTCAAAATGCTTAGCGCTCGTCTTGCTTACTTCCGGGAGTCAGCGCCCACACTTCGTTCGTGGGGCTCTCGTATGGATCTGGCTGAAGAGCGAGAGACGGGTCCGTCCCTTTCGCTCGCTCTCTCCCCAGACCCAGCTGGTCCTTCCCATCATCCTGAAGTGCACTCCGGCGCCTCTTCAGGTTCATGAGAGGGACCTTGAATCTCTTGAGTCTGCGGACTTTGAATTACCCACCTCCGAGCACACCGGGCATGATAATAAATCATCGGAGGAATTACTCGAGGTGATTACTCGTACGGTGGCCAGGCTTCAATTAGACTGGCCACGTGAACAATAGACCCCCAAACGCTCCAAGTTGGAAGACAGATTTCTCTCTGGTTGCCAGGGGAAGGGAACACCTCATCAGTCCCTTCCCTTCTTTGATGACCTCCATGACAAGCTCTCTTGTTCATGGAGGAAACCTTATACTTCCCGTGTCCACGTGACCTCGACGTCGATATATTTTACTATCGTGGGTGCTGAGACATGGGGGTATTTGATGATGCCGCGGTTGAAGAGACACTTGCGGGTTATCTCTCGCCGGGTTTGGCATCATCGCTAAAAAGACCCTCTCTCCCCTCTAAGCAGTGCAGGACTACCTCCACGCTAGTAGGGAAAGCTTATCAGGCAGCGGGTCAGGCTGGTGCTGCTCTGCACACTATGGCAGTGTTGCAGGCATACCAGGCTGATCTGCTGAAGGACCTGAGTGCGGGTACCATGCTCGACGAGGAAACATTCTTTGAGCTTCGTCGAGCCATGGATCTATCTCTCCGTGCGACCAAGCAGACAGTCCTTGCCATTGGAAGGTCTATGTCTGCTTTGGTCAGCATAGAGAGACACCTTTGGCTAAACCTATCAGGCATCAGAGACAAAGGACAAAGTTTTCCTTCTTGATGCCCCGGTTTTGCCTTCTGGCCTATTTGGAGATGCTTTGGATACAGTTATCTCAAGGTTCCAGGAGGCGAAAAGCCACGAGGAAGCATTTGGGCAGTTTCTTTCTTGCCGCACTCAGGGGGCGGGGCCATCGGCCACCCAGACCCGCCCCGGTCCTGCTAGAAGGGAGCTTCAGAAACAAAGCGAGGCGAGTCGTGCTCCATGTAAAGACTGGGGACAGGCTCGTCGTCCGCGGCAGCCCCCAAAGCAAGACCTCAGGGGGGTAATTTCTAAAAGAAAGAAACCCAGACGACCTTGCACACAGCCTTGTGGGGGTAGCCCCCTCGGCACGGGGTGCATGTATCATCCACTTCGGCCCTCCCAGTACACCCACGAAACCTCTCCATTCCCGCTGCCTCTGGTGTTTCGGGAGTTAGAGGCTTCCAACGAAAAGTCGGGTGTTCCGTCGCTTCCTGCCTTAGTCCAGGATGCGGAACACTCGACATCCCCTCAACAGGAAGTAAAATTAATACCCATCTCAGAAAACCTGGCAGCGTGAAAACTTCTGCCAGGTATTGTGGGTCCTGAGAACAGTAGAAATGGGCTACAGAATTTAATTCACTCGCCGCCTTCCGTGTTTCAAAGGCGTGGTCCCTACTACCGTAAAACCGGAGCAGGCATGTCTACTATGGAAAGAACTGCAAAATCTCTTGTTTCAAAGGGGCCATAGAACGTGTTACCCTTCCAGAGAAAGAGTCAGGTTATTACAGCAAATACTTCTCATTAAGGGTGGGGGGTTGCGTCCGATCTTAGATCTTCGAGGCTTGAATCGCTCAGTCAGGGGGTTCAAATTCAAGATGCTAACTATCAAGACGGTCGTGCAACAAATCCAACATCACGATTGGCTGGTCACAATTGATCTCATGGACACATTTCATATAGAAATTCTGCCACAGCACAGGAAGTTCCTGAGGTTCACTTTCGGGGGTGAAGCCTTCCAGTATCGGGTTCTTCCATTCGGCCTAGCCCTATCACCCAGCACATTCACGAAATGCATGGATGCAGCACTGGCTCCTTTGCGACTCCGGGGCATCCACATTCTGAATTACATAGACGATTGGCTGATACTAGCACAGTCAAAAGAACTTGCAGTTCAGCACAGGATATTGTCTTAGCTCATTTGGTTTCTCTGGGTCTGAGACTCAGCGTCAAAAAGAGCATTCTCTCTCCCACCCATGGAATTACCTATCTGGGAGTTATATGGAATTTGATCACGGTGCGGGGACAATTGTCTCCCGCTCGAATCACATCCATTCAGAACACCCTGAGCAAAGTCAGGATAGTTCAAGGTTGCACTGTTCGTCAGTATCAATGAATACTAGGTCTCATGGCGTCTGCATCCACAGTGATCCTTATGGGCCTTTTTGCACATGAGACCGTTTCAGCTGTGGCTAAAACCCAGGGGATTTAATCCAAGGGCCAGTCCCCCAAGACAAATAAGGGTTACACGCTGCGCGCTTCATTTCCTTTCTATGTGGTTCAGACCCCAGTTTCTTACCTTGGGTCCCACTCTAGGTGTGTCTTGTTGTCGCAGGTTGCTAATGACAGATGCCTCCCTGACGGGCTGGGTAGCGGTCTTAAGTGGTCGTCCAGCTCAAGGGGAATGGGAGGGTCATCAGCTCGATTGTCACATTAACTGTCTCGAGTTGATGGCTGTATTTCTGGCCCTGAAATACTTCCTCCAGAGGCTGCCATGTCTTGGTGCGGGTGGACAATACAGCGGTAGTCTCTTACATAAACAATCAAGGAGGTCCACGTTCAGGTCTGCTTAATTTTCAGGCACGTCGGATTCTCCTTTGTGCCCAGGGCAAGCTCCTGTTACTCAGGGCAGTTTATATCCCTGGATGCCTGAATGTGGGAGCAGATTTACTGTCCAGATAGAAGATACTGACGGGGGAGTGGAAACTCCACCCCGAGGTAGTGGAACAAATCTGGGTGAGATTTTGCAGAAGTGGACCTCTTCGCCTCAACAAACAGCGCAATGTCCCCTCTACTTCTCTCTGAGTCACCCAGCCCCCCCTGGGGCTGGACGCAATGGTGCATACATAGCCCAGAATGCGCCTGTATGCGTTTTCCTCTACTAGAAGTTACGCCAATAAGTGGGTTGTCTTTGAAAGATGGTGCAGTGCACATAATGCAGATCCAGTTAACTGCCAAATAGCTTCAGTTCTGGACTTTCCGCAGGAAAAACTGTCATCAGGCATATGCCCTGCTACTCTCAGGGTCTATGTAGCCACCATTACAGCTTGCAATGCCTTGATGGACGGGGTGCCCTTGGGGAGGCATCCTCTACTCGCTCGCTTCATTCGTGGAGCCATGCGACTGTGGCCTCCTTCTAGGACCAGGACCCCTTCATGGGACTTAGCAATAGTCATTGAGGGTCTGGTTGAGACCCCCTTCGAACCTCTAGAGTCAACGTCTGACAGACTTCTGACTCTCAAAATGTTTTTTCTTATGGTGATCTATTGGGGATCTACAGGCTCTGTCTGTCTTGCCAGCCTGTTTAGAATTTGCCCCAGGAATGGCTAAAGAAATGTTGCACCCTCATCCTGACTACCTGCCTAAGGTACCTTTCTCGACCTTACACTTTCGAAGCATTCTGCTCCCCGCCGTTGCAAAGCCGGAGCAGGAAAGACTTCACAGACTTTGTCCAGTCAGTGCCCTTCAGACAACTACCTTCGCCAGTAGGTATCAGGGCTCACTCTACCAGAGGGGTCGCCTCCTCTAAAGCCTTGTCTAGAGGTGTCCCTCTGCAGCATGTTTGTGATGCGACAGGTTGGTCCTCTCCGCACACATTCATCAGTTTTATAGTTTGGATGTTCCTGCCACTCCAGGCTCTTATGTCCTGAGTCTACATCTCAAGCTCATGTCTGAGACCTCTCACGCTCTTGTCAGCACACTACACAATCGTAGGGGGTCCGGACAGCCACAGTGCAGCGGCATGGGTATTCTCGTTCCTAAAGCACTTTTTCAGCACAGAATCATAAGTGTAGCTTTTTGAAAGGGAACGTCTCGGGTTACTTTAGTGTAACCCTTGTTCCCTGATAAAAGCAGAATGAGATGCTGCGCTTCATTGCCGCACTGGGATGCCCCAGGACTGCTCTTCAGAAAAAATACCTGACGATGCACCTGTGACGAATCTATTTATAGCCCTGCCACAGGTGCATCCAATGATTACACCGGCAGAGGCTATAAATTCCGCTCAATGTTCATTGACGTGTTGCACACATATTCACAGCTGGTCGCACCTAAAGTTGTTCCCAAAGTGCTTTTTCAGCGCAGCATCTCGTTCCGCTTTTATCAGGGAACAAGGCGTACACTCAAGTAACCTGAGACTTTTTCCTGAATGGAGACTATAAACAATTGAGATTCATATGGAAATGCACTCCTATTTGTGGTTAAATTTTTACATAAGATAAGTGTTTTTAGCAACTTTAACATTTTATAGTGGTTTGTAAGAAAGTTGTGAATTACAGAATCAACTTTTCTGTATTGAAATATATACAGTAAGTACATAGTGCAGTATACACATATGGTGTGTTTAGAAGGCTGTTTCAAATAGCTGCTACTAATTCTGTTGTTAATTAGATGTCAGGTGAATCTTTTAAGTCAAATAAATGTTAATCATGTATGCTGGGGCAGGTATCTCCACAAGCACGTCAAGCTGTCCCCTGCCTAGGTATTTCACTGCCTCCCCACTGATCAAATTATATGCCACACACTTGAGATGACAGAATTTCAGAAGCACCTCCCCCACCATCTTCCTAATGTGATTCATTTAGACTCAATAACTTCATAAGTGTGTAACCACATTGAAACATGCATCATTGCAATCAAATCTAGATTAGTAACTCTCCCAGCAGTAATGCATGTAATGACATACAAAAACTTACAGACACACAGATGCTTGCAGGTTTTTATTAATAAACTCAAATGTGCAAAGCAGATTGAACTCTTACCTCCATTGTTAGTGATAATGTTATGGTTGATTTTGCCTCTCCATACTAGGCTATAAAAAACCACATGCTTATTTTAAGATAGGGATGAATGTGCTGGTCTACTGTTAAATTGTTTTAAAATAGAGGAAAACGCAACAGGAATAATATTTTACTTTAGATGCAGACTGTATATACTGCAAACTATATACAGTATGCTGGAGTACAGGGCAGTAACATGATGGTAAATTTGTTGTCAGAAGTCATGTAGATATAACTGTATCCTATCAACTGTATATCAGCATTTAGGTCCAAATTTGGCATTCCCTTTCTCCATCCTCATAGACTAGAGGACTTATTAGACAGATTCATGAAACATTTATCATAGCTTCCAATTAGAGGTATCCACATGAAGGACACTGCCTTTTTGAAACCCAGTAGGTCAAGAAGCATCCACAATTCATGTGTGAATGGATAAAGGATTTCACCCCGACAATAATTTAAAACCTAGTAACCACTGGCAACAGTTGGGTTTTCTTTTTTTTTTTTCTATAAATTATGAAAGGGGTGTGAACATTTACAAGACAAAAGGGGATGCAAACTTATCTTCTCTACTATATATACTGTTTATAAAACCTCAGATTAATAGGTTATCAGCTGTCTTCCTTTTTCTTCTGCTTTCTATCTTGTTTCTGAACAGCAAAATCTAAATGAAGCAATTCTGTGATTTGGTGACTAAAAACAGGCTCAGTAATGTTTCAGTTTAGGAGCCATTGGCTCCAAAGACATTTTTTTTATCTGGAGCCCTATGTTGCCCTAGCCTCCAATTCCCCAGATTTCAATCTGATTGAGCATCTGTTGGATATGCTGGACCATCATGTCCAATCTATGGCGGATCCAACTCGTAATTTACAGGCTTTGAAGGATCTGCTGCTAATGCCTTAGTGACATATCCCACAGGACACCTTCAGGGGTTGTGTAGAGTCAATACCTTGATGGGTCAGCACTGTTTTGGTGGCACGCGGAGGACAAACAGCATATTAGGCAGGTGGTCATAACGTTTTGGCTTATCAGTGTATACAGTATATGTAAGGGATAATCCACAGCTATGTGTGTGTTAAACGATTTTAAATGCATGATGTGGAGGCAAAGAACCACCCGACATGCACCTCCATGAAGTGCATTTAAAATTGTTTGATGCACACATAGCTGTTGATTATTCCAGTTATACCATGGCCATTTGCCAGAATTGATTAGTTATAGCTGTAATATATTTCTTGCAGCACAAATTTTGACTGGAAGAATATAAAATAACAGTTAATTTTATCTAAGCGCTGTTAGGTCTGCAGCTCCACCTGTTCCAAATCAGACGCAGAGAAAAAGTATTGCGACCACACACTTCATCAAAACTGAATTTAAATGCACAATCCAGAAATGATAATATCCACAGAATATAGAAGGGATGGCACTCCAGAGAAAATGTATTATTAAATTTGCATTCATTATTTTTGCACATTAATGTGGAAAAACTGACATTACAAAAGTGGCAGTGACAGTAAAAGTAGCACTTACTGTATAAGTGGAAACCCATTCAAAACACTCTGGAACTTGTAGATTTTGATCTCTGGGACATCTGTATGTTATCCATCAATGCTGCAAGATTGAGTGTATTAATGAAATCGCAGTGTGTCTCTGCACGGTAGCCATTCACCGCAAAAATGCATTCACCTGTATTTTGTAAACAACAGCGTTACTCCTTCAGCATTTGAGTCAGAGATGTGTGAGCACAGGGGGCCTCTAGTGACTATAGGTGGCAGTTCAGCACAGAAATATAAATACACACAACACATTACCAGTTAAATCATCTTGCATCGCCTTGCTGGACAGCAAAAGATGCATTTAAAAGGTCCTAATTTCAGTCTCTCACCCTATGTTCCAAACCAGCTGAATTCCATTATATTAACTATGCTGATGAAAGTGGTTAGGGAATGTTTTCAATTGTTATAGTTCACTCTGCTTGCTCTGTAATGTTATGTTGCTAGGGTTACAAACAGCATATTAATATCTAACGATGATTAAAACTGACCGGAACTACTTGTGCATCCAACGGTTTGTACCGCAAAGATTCCAGCCATCAGAATCGAGTATTAGAACAGACCATGGTATAAATATATATGCACAGGTATTCAGTTCTAATCACTTATTAATGTGCTGTTTGTAACCCAAGCATTACAAACATGTAATGAGGTGCATTACATAAATGTTTTATTTACCTTTGTTCATGCACACAATCTTCTTTTTATCTTTGCTTAACTGCCATTTATCTCAATTAACTTCAGAAAAAACTGTATCAGAGCAACATATTGTACTAAAGACTGTGCAAATGTCAATTGTATTGCTTGTAATCTGACACTATGAGTGTAATCATGACATTTTGTTCTCTTTCCTTTCCCTAACTGCATGATTGCCACTGGAATTTCAACTCTTTTTATTCTCTTACAACATTATTAGATCACCAGTGACAGGCTTGAGCATGAATAACACTTAAGATTTTTGTGTTTGGCATCTAATATGTCATAAGAATGGAGACAGGGTGTGGACTTCTGATTCTACGCTTAATCCTTTTGATCTGAATAATTTTTTTCTTTTCTGGCTATTATCCACAATTTCTGACTCTCAGCCTGTTTAAATATGCTAAGGGTTTAAAATTGCATGAGGAGAGGACTGTGCTATTTACCCATAATTTACATGGAATGTTAATATAGGTACCTCTTGTTTACATGCGAGGGCTAGGGGATTTGCTTGCTTAATGTGTTTTAATTTTTTGGATTTTATTTTTTTTTTTTTTATTTGGTTTGCCCTTCAAAATTGCACAACAATGTAAAGGTCAGACATTTTTAACAACATAATTCTTTTGAGAGAATTGGTGATTCTTTGAATTTTAATAACAGCTATAGCCAGTCTCTCAAAGGGATTGAAAACACAGGGTTTATTAACCTTGAAAAAAGCAGCAAAACGAGACTGTATGATTATACATATATAAAACATAGCATATATTTATGCTTAATGATAAAAATCACTAATTGGTCGGTACTTTAGAAAGTTGTTAGGTCAAAAATAGAACACATATTAAATGTAGAGATTAGGTTGAATCATCAAAATATACCGGTGACCCTTTTGGTAGAAATCTTAACGTTTGTTCTATGTTGAAAATTTGGAGGCTGGAGATCTGTGCATGCAGGTTTCTGAATCTACACTGGGCGAACCATCAGTGGATGTGTCGCTAGAAAAAGGGAAGCATATATGTACTTTTATTCATAATTTTACAAAATGTTCCCTATCAAAAAGCTACACTTTGATGCTGCGCTGATTTAGCGTTTGGGAACAACTTTAGGTGTGACCAGCTGTGAATATGTGTGCAACACGTCAATGACATTGACTAGAATTTATAGCCTCTGCTGATGACATCATTGGATGCACCTGTAGCAGGGCTATAAATAGATGTCACATCTAAATCATCAAAAAAGATGAAAAAGAATGACTGATAAACAAAGCAAGCAGTGTGTGTTCTCATGTTTACGCTCTATGGCTGAAACGGACACACCAGTTTTGTTTTGTGTGTTTGGGGAAGAGCATGCTGCTCTTGCGTTGAGGCGGGTGCGAGCATTGCAATCTGTTTACAGTCAAAATGCTTCGCACTCGTCTCGCTTACGTCCAAGAGCCAGCGCCCACTCTTTCATCGTGGGTCTCTCGCATAGATCCAGCTGATCCTTTGCGTAAGCCTGAAGCGTGCTTCAGCACCTATTTGGTTCACAAGGGGGACGCTGAACCTCTGAACATTCCATGCACAATAATAAAGTGGCTGAGGAATTACTCAAGGTGGTTACTCGGGCTAGAACAAGATACCCACAAACGCTCCAAACAAGAAGACAGATTTCTGTCTAGTGGCCAAAAAAAAAAAGAAGGGAAAGCTATCAGTCCCTTCCTTTCTTTGATGACCTCCATGACGGGCTCTCTCTTTCATAGAGTAAACCTTATACTTCCCGTGTCTTCAAGCCCTTGACGTCGACATATTCAACTATCGTGGGTGTCGAGGCACAGGGGTATTCAGTGATTCCGGCGGTAGAAGAGACACTTGTGGGTTATCACTTGGGGGTGACATCACATGTTGTTCCATGTACACGAGTGAATACGCTGTTGTCAGTGTGCTCAGAGTGGTTCACGTTAGAGGTCCACCGGGTTGGATACGCATGAACAGAAGAGTTAGCCACATTCTTGCCACATTCTTGTAAAAAAGTGCAGGGTGTCGCTGCACTTTGCTGTGCCACAGAGCAACAGAAGTGGAAATTTCATGAGGAAAACCAAATGAAGAGAAGAGCATTTTATCTCATTCTAATCAATGCTGTGACATTAGTAATCACTTATTTTCCAAGTTTATTTATTGCATTGCAATATAGTGACGGCGCGACGGTGGCACAAGCCACTAATAGAGTCGGCGCCAGAATAAATATGAACGAATATCATAAGTGGAGAGACACTTACCGGGGACCATGTCGATATTTCCAATACGACAACTCCAGCTCCATCAAGTCATTCTGGTCTACCGCCCGCCGGCCTCTGAAGAATACCGGACGCCGTGCTGATCACTCGCTGTTAGCTCGTGTCCAGAGTTCAGCTAATGCTAACGCGGCTGTCAGTCTCAGCAGTACTGCGGTCAATATCGGCCTTTTAAACATCCGCTCTCTTACGGGCAAGGGCCACCTCGTCCAGGATCTCCTGACGGACCATAAGTTTGACATTTTTTGTCTGACTGAGACTTGGCAGCAGCCAAACGACTTCGCTTCCCTCAATGAAGCCACTCCACCGGGGTTTGTTTACCGATCTGCACCTCGTATGTCTGGGAGAGGGGGTGGTCTCGTGGTAATATACCGTGAGAACTGGAAAGTGGTTCCTGTTAATGTGTCTGCCTGCCTCTCTTTTGAGGCTACTGTCTGTCAGCTCTCTGGACCTACTCTCACTGTTATTGCGACTTTGTACAGACCACCAAAACCAAACAAGGATTTTATCTCTGATTTTTCTGCATTTTTGTCTCATTTGGCTACACTTTCATCTAATGTCATATTACTGGGAGATTTCAATATCCACATGGACAACTCCAATAATACTCTCACTAAAGATTTTACCTCATGTATTGACAGTCTTGGATTTCAACAGTTTGTCAATTTTCCCACACACAATAAAGGACATATTCTGGATTTAATCTGTTGCTCAGGAATAACACCTATGGACTGCAAGACTGATCACCTTCTCTACACTGACCATCTGCTACTTTCATTTAATGTCAATCTTTCACTAAATCTAATCCACCACGTACTATTCATTTCCGTAAAATCAAGGACATCAATCTGGACAATTTCATAACTCATATCAATAACCTTCCCAGTGTAGATAGCCTTTCTACAACAGATGAGTTTCTCACACATTACAATACACATCTCCAAAATATTCTCAACATTCTGGCTCCACTCAAAACTCGATCTGTCACTTTCACTCACACATCAACCTGGTTCACTCCCACCCTCAGAAAACAAAAAGCAATAGGCCGTCGCCTGGAAAGACTTCACAGGAAAACTGGACTCACCATACACAAAGACATGTACACAACTCACATCCTCAAATACAAAGATTGCATTTCTAAAGCCAAAACATCCTACTACTCCCGGCTAATCAGCTCCAATGAAGGTAATTCAAAGGCTCTTTTCTCCCTTTTTTCCAACATCACAAAACCACCTGATTCACTTCCATATCATCTCTATTCTTCTGACTTTTGCAATAAACTGGCATCTTTTTTCACCACAAAAATTCAACACATTCACCAGCAACTTCGTCCCTCAGTCCTAAATCCACCCATTTCACCATCATTTAATCCAACTCATCCATTATCAACATTTACCATTCCCTCTGTAAACCAGATCTCTATTCTCATTCAGAAATCAAATACCTCGTCCTGTCAACTAGACCCTCTCCCCTCTTCTCTTGTCAAAGCCTCCATTCCTGCTCTTTCCCCTCTCATCACTAATATTATTCATGCCTCCCTCACTTCTGGCACTGTACCCCCCTCTCTGAAAACTGCGGCTGTCACTCCCATACTTAAGAAATCCGGCTCTGATGCAACTGACCTCAATAACTTCCGCCCCATCTCGAACCTTCCATACATTTCCAAACTTCTTGAAAAAACTGTTGCTGCTCAGCTCCATACCCACCTTTCCTCCAATAACCTTTATGAACTTTTTCAATCTGGCTTTCGCTCTCTCCATAGTACCGAAACGGCCCTTCTCAAAATTACCAATGATCTACTCCTTTCTGCTGACTCCGGTTCACTAACCATCCTCATTTTACTTGATCACAGCTTGATCTGCAGCTTTTGACACCATATCACACTCTATCCTTCTGGACAGACTTTCCTCCATTGGCATCACTGGTACGCCTCTCACCTGGTTCCGTTCTTACCTTTCTGACTGCTCCCAGTTTATTCAGCTAAAGTCCTTCATCTCTCATCCCGTCCCTGTCACATCTGGTGTACCGCAGGGTTCTGTTCTTGGCCCCATGCTTTTTCTGATCTATCTTCTCCCCCTTGGTCACATCTTTAGGAAACACAGCATTCATTTTCATTGCTATGCGGATGACACCCAGCTCTACATCTCCAGTAAACCCAACAGCATACTCCCACCTTCCTCCCTAACCAACTGCCTTCATGAAATAAAGTCCTGGTTAACCTTAAATTTTCTCAAGCTTAATATCAATAAAACTGAACTTCTACTCACTGGCACTAAATCCACCTTAAGTAAAATAAAGAATTTCTCAATCTTCATTGACGGCACCTCCATTTCCCCCTCCCCTCAGGTAAAGAGTCTGGGTGTCATCCTAGACAGCACCCTCAGCTTCAATGCACACATCAATAACATCACTCACTCAGCCTATTTTTACCTCAGAAACATTCACCGTCTTCGTTCTGCTCTCACTCGTCTCTCTCACTCCTCTCTCCACTGCTGTTCTTGTCCATAGCCTTGTCACTTCCCGAATCGATTATTGTAATTATCTCCTGTTTGGTCTGCCTCAAAAAATCCTCCATAAACTCCAACTTGTTCAGAATTCTGCTGCACGTATCATCACTCACACACCATCCATAAAGCACATCACCCCAGTCCTCCAACAGCTCCACTGGCTTCCCATTTCACATCGTATCCACTACAAAATCCTGCTCCTCACTTTCAAAGCCATCCATAACCTCGCCCCTTCATATCTGACTGACCTCATTCATATTGCCACACCAGCCCGCTCACTTCGTTCCTCCTCTTCTCTCCATCTCACTGTTCCGCCCGCCCGCCTCATCACTATAGGGAGTAGGGCCTTCAGTCGCTCTGCTCCCCAGCTCTGGAACACTCTACCCCCTGACCTCCGCAACTCTGATTCTCTCAAACACTTTAAATCCGCACTCAAAACTCATCTGTTTAGACAAGCCTACTCATTGTGACTACGTATGTATGATACCATGTATGATGATTTATGTACGATTTATGTATGATGTATTTTAACATGTTTTTATGCTAGTTTTTATTATAGTTAGTTTTTAGTTTGTTTTAATGTACCTTTTGTAAGGTGGCCTTGAGTGTCCAGAAAGGCGCCAAATAAATAAAATGTATTATTATTATTATTATTATTATTATTATCTCTCGCCTGGCTCGGCAGCATCACTAAAGAGACCCACTCTCCTCACAAAGCCGTGCAGGACCACCTCCACACTTGTGGGGAAGGCTTATCAGGCAGCAAGTCAGGCGTGGGTGTGGGTCGACGAAGAGGCTTTTTCTGAGCTTCGTCGAGCCACGGATCTGTCTGTGTGACCAAGCAGATGACACACTTATGGCTCAACCTGTCGGGCATCAGAGACAAGGACAAAGTTTTCCTTCTCGATGCCCCGGTTTCGCCTTCTGGCTTATTTGGTGACACTATGAATGTAGTTATCACCAGGTTCTAGGATGCAAAGAGTCACAAAGAAGCCTTTGGACAATTCCTTCTTTTCCGCACTCAAGGGGAGGGGCAGTTGGCCACCCAGCCCCGCTCCTTCTAGAAGGGAGACTCAAAATCAAAGCGTGGCGAGTAGTGCTCCCCTCGTAGAGACTGGGAGCAGGCTCGTCACCCTCAGCAGCCCCCAAGACCTGAGGGCAGTCATTTCTAAGAAGAAAAAACCCTGACAGTCTTGTGCCCAAGCCTTGTGGAGTTAGCTCCCCTCGGGATTGGGCACATTAATTATTCACCAGTACCCTCCCGATACCCCCACAAAACCTCTCCATTCCCACTGCCTCTGGTGTTTCTGGAGCTAGAGGTTTTCAGGGAAATGTTGGGTTTTCCTTTGCTTCCTGCCATAGTCCTGGACATGGAACACTCGACATCCCCTCAACAGGAAGTGTCAAAACTGATACCCATCTCAGAGAACCTGGCAGCGTGTAAACTACTGCCAAGTGTTTCTATGAGGGCTCTAAGAACAGTAGAAAAAGGCTACAGATTTCAATTTGTTCGCCATCCTCTGCATTTCAATGGCGTGGTTGCCAGTACCGTGAAACTGGAACAATCATGTCTACTTTGGGAAGAACTGCAAAATCTCTTGGTCAAAGGGGCCATAGAACATGTTCCCCTTCCAGAAAGAGAGTCAGGTTACTACAGTGATACTTCCTGGTCCCCAAGAAGGATGAAGGATTGCGTCCGATTTTAGACCTTCGAGGCTTGAATAGCTCAGAAGGCATTCAAGTTCAAGGTGCTAACCGTCAAGACGGTCGTGTCTCAAATCCAACATTGTGATTGGTTGGTCACGATCGATCTCATGGACGTGCACTTTCATATAGAATGTCTGCCACAACACAGGAAGTTCCTGAGGTTCACTTTCAGGGGCGAAGCTTTCCGATATTGGGTTCTTCCGTTCGGCCTAGCCTTATCACCCCGCACACTCACGAAGTGCATGGAAGCAGCACTGGCTCCTTCGGACTCCGGGGCATATGCATGGGATTTCTTTGGGTCTGAGACTCAACATCAAAAAGAGCGTTCTCTCTCACACTCAGGAAATTACCTATCTGGGCGTTGTATGGAATTCGATCATGATGCGTGCACAATTGTCTCCCGCTCATCGTGTCTATTCAGAACACCCTGAGCAAAGTCAGGCTAGGCCAAGGATGCACTGTTCGTCAGTATCAATGAATTCTAGGTCTCATGGCATCTGCGTCCTTGGTGATCCCTCTGGGCCTTCTGCACGTGAGACTGTTTCAGTAGTGGCTCAAAGCCAGGGGATTTCATCCAAGGGCCAGTCCCCTAAGGCAGATAAGGGTTACGTGCCGCATGCTTCGCACCATTTCTATGTGGTTCAGACCCCAGTTCCTCACTTTGGGTCCCACTCTAGGTGCGTCTTGCCATCGCAAATTGCTAATGACAGACACCTCCCTGACGGGCTGGGGTGCAGTCTTAAGTGGTCGTCCAGCTCAAGGGGAATGGGAGGGTCATCAGCTCGATTGGCACATCAAATGCTTCGAGTTGATGGCGGTATTTCTTGCTCTGAAATACTTCCTCCAGTATTTGAGAGGCTGCCATGTCCTGGTGCGGGTGGACAACACAGCAGTAGTCTCTTACATAAACCATCAAGGAGGTCTACGTTCACGCCATCTCAACAGACTGGCACGGCAGATTCTCCTTTGGTCCCATGGCAAGCTCCTGTCAATCAGAGCAGTTTATATCCCAGGATGCCTGAATATGGGAGCAGATTTACTGTCCAGATAGAAAATACAGATGGGGGAGTGGAAACTCCACCCCGAGGTAGTGGAAGAAATCTGGGTGAGATTTTACAGGGTGGAAGTGGACCTCTTTGCCTCCCAACAGACAGCTAAATGTTCCCTCTACTTCTCTTTGAGTCTCCCAGCCCCCCATGTCTGGACACAATGTCTGGACACATGGCCCAGAAGGCGCCTGTATGTGTTTCCTCCAGTTTCTCTGCTCCTGAGAGTCTTGGCCAGAGTTCGCCAGCAAGAGTCTTGCCTCTTACTGATAACGCCGCGTTGGCCGAACAGGATATGGTTCTCGGAGATAATGTCTCTCCTCGACGGCTCGCCTTGGGCAATTCCGGACAGGAGGTACCTTCTGTCCCAGGCGCAGAGGACAATATTTCATCCTTAGCCCGAGCTGTGGAACCTTCATGTTTGGCCCCTTAAGGGTACCAACTGAGGGACACTGGGCTTTCACCTGAAGTTTTAGAGACCATTCTAAGTGCTAGGGCTCCCTCTACTAGAAGACTTTACACCAATAAATGGGGTTTCTTTGAAAGATGGTGCAGTGCACATAATGCAGAATCAGTTAAGATCCCATGAAGAAAGGAACAGGGGTGAGGTGTGGCTGTGAACTCGCCCTGAGACGAGCCGGCACATTCATCCTGAAGCCTGATTAGGGCAAACGAGCGTGCTGGGGAATGGAAGGTCCATGGGGATTTGGTGGTCCCATTAAGGTCCCCAAATCGCCCCCAGTGCTAGCCACGCTGGCCTCAAACCCGTAGGTAGAAGGGCCGAGTCGGGGAGCCACTGGGCTGGTTTGCTTTCTTACGAAGGCAAGCCACAACCGCAACATTGACATGATCATGTTCTTGCAGTGAGAACATGCCGCATCCACGAATGTTGTCTCCGCGTTAGCAGTGCCCATGCACAAACGACAACGATCATGGCCGTCAGAAGGCGAGAGATAACGACCACAACCAGGAATAACACAGACGGAAAGGCATCTTTACAAAGACATGTCTTTAAAAAGACGTTTCCATATGTGCCGCACTTTTAGAATATACTCTTTTAGGATTTATACTCTTTTAGAATATACTCTTTTAGTTTGTTCTGCCAAAGTGCCCAGGAGCGATCTCTGCAGTGCACTAGTGCAGAGGGGGGAGAAGCTGCTGTAATGTGCCGTCAGAATCCAGTAGAGGTGAATGGGAAGCTGTGGGAATTCAGTTCAATGAAAAGCGACCGCTTGGCTCCGAAGAGAAAATCTGAATGAGCGGTTCGCACACCAGCTCCATTATACCTGTATGTTCGGGGGAGTGGAATGCTAATATCACTCGCCAATTCCCATTGGCCTTTTATCAAAGATCAGAGGTGTCTCGGGCTTCCAAGTGTGACCCCCTAGTGTCACTTCACCGACCATGGTGTATAAAAAACTTTAAATTAATCTTTAAATTAAGATTGTGAATTGATGCCAGAGTTTCAATACAAAGTCACATGACCTCAGAATTTGCAGGGATTCTCTTTTCAATAATTTTCACAGAAATTTGTACAACTTCCTAGCTGCTACTCACTTCAGCCTCTTGTGCTCAATTGCTCACATTCTGTATCGCACAGGATACAAAAACCTTTATAGGGTTTTAAAGGCATCATCAGAGTTGTTATTGTATTGGAAATACTCCTGTGACCAGATAAGATTTGATACTGAAGTGGGTAGTATGGCAATATTTGAACTGCGTTATTTTTATTATTGCAGGTCTTCTGTTTTTCTGTGAGCCCAGCTTACAGATGTTGGCCTGAACCTGTCAACCTGGACAGACATTTATTCCAGTCCTACCAACACCACACAAGACTTGTTTCTGCTTTTATATGGATGGCTGTCTACTTGCAAGTTCTCTTCAAAATTAGATGTATGCAAATATAACTTAAAATGCAAGAGCAAAGAACTTGATCCAATTGCAGAGAATCACTTGAGTTAAAGGGATAGTTCATACAAAAATTACAATTCTTTCATCATTTACTCACCCTCATTTCATCCCAGATATGTATGACTTTCTTTCTTTTGCAGAACACAAACAATGTTTTTCAGAAGAATATCTCTGTAGGTCCATACAATCCATGTGAATGGTGGTCAGACATTTGAAGCTCTAAAATGCAGATATAGGCAGCATAAAAGTAATAAATTTGGCTCTAGTAGTTTAATCATTGTCTTCTGAATTGATCAATTTTGGGTCAATTCTGGGTGAGAACAGACCAAAATGTAACTCTTTTTCATTGTAAATCTTGCCATTGCAGTCTCTAGGCATGATAATTATTTCTAGCTCGATTACACTTCCTAGTACTTGACACATGCACAGAGTGCTATATGGTGCTAGGAAGTGTAATCAAACTTGAAATCATGATTTCCAAGTTGGCTACTGATGTGAATTTTAATGGAAAAGGAGTTATATTTTGGTCTGTTCTCACCCAAAACTGGATTGGATTATGTTTTGGAGCTTCAAATGTCTGACCATCATTCACTAGCTTTGCATTCTTTGTGTTTTGCAGATAAAGGAAAGTCATACTCATCTGGGCTGGCATGAGGGTGTAAATGATGAGAGGATTTAAATTTTTTGGGTGAACTAACACTTCAAGAAAATCTTTAGATATAATTGTAAGCATATTGTCACAAAGAGATTGCTTAACTTAAAGGTAAAGTTCTCCCAAAAATGAGAATTCTCTCGTTGTTTACTCAACCTCATGATATCCCAGGTGTGTATGACTTTTTCTTTACCAGAACACATTTGAAGAAATATAGAAAAAATATCTCATCTCAGTATGTCCTTAAAATGCAAGTGGATGGTGATCAGATATTTGAAACTCCAGAAATCACAGAAAGACAGCATAAATTTCATCCATACAACTGCAGCAGTTACGTTGATGTCTAATAAAGCGATGCGATTTTAACTCTAATCCATCGCTTCAGATCAGCAGCCGTGTACGCATTTACAAGAGTGCTGCGAACAATTCGCATTGGAATGTTATGGGCGTAATCTCAAGTCTTTCTCTAAGATGAGACATCCAGGATAAGCACAAACGCACCATTGTGAGTAAACAAACAGATAAATACAGATCTAAACCAAAACCATCTATGCTTGTGTACAGCGTTTCTCCTACTCAGCTGTAAACAGTGCTGCACAGTGTGTCGCGCGTACACAGGTTCTTGCGTGAACATGCCAACGAGATGTCATATGCACATACTACTGCTGACCGGAAGCGATGAGTTAAAAAGTATTTAAATATTGACTTTTTCACATAAAAAAATATTGTGTCACTTTAGAAAACATTAATTTAACCGCTGGAGTCATTTTTGAGTGAAATAACCTAAAATACTTTAATCTTAATAGTAAAATTGTAGCAAACATGACTTAAGTATCCAAGGTTTTGTTTTTTAAATACCATGGTTAAACAATGGTTTCTGTAGTGAAACAAGGTATCATTTTCATAACGGTTACATTTTTATTTTATTTTTTCAGCAGTAATAACAAATTACAGGCTTATTTAAAGGTAGTGTCAATTTTACAGATTGTAAAAGTTAGTTCATCCATAAAATTAAAATGCTGTCATCACACACACACACACCCTCATGTTGTTCTAAACCTTATACATTTTTATTCTGTGAAACACAAAAGGAGATAAGGCAGAACATTAGGGACTGACATTTCCAGTCACCATTTTCTATCATTGCATCTTTCTTTTCTATAAAAGTGAGTCACTGAATGAAATTCAATATTGCTTTATCTTCTTTTGTGTTTCACAAAATAATAACCTACAGGTTTGAAAAATACAAAGACCCTTAAGAGGACTGTGGCAGGGGGCGTGTGGTCATGCATCCATCTGGAGAGAGAGAGTGGCAAGGGTGCACACACCTGATCCAAATTATGACTGACACCTGTCTCTAATTGTAGTGAGATTGGGGAGAGCGGCATAAAAGGACCACAGATCACAGATCGAGAGAGAGACTAGGTCGAGAGCCTTATTGTGAAGCTGATGAGTAATTGTGAAGCTGTAAACCAGAGAAGTGGTTAATTAAAAGTTGCCTAGCTGTGTTTGAAGAATCCAGCTCCCGTGTCCTTCTATGTTACAAGGACAGAGAGGTAGGAACACCCCCCACCCATTCCCCCCAAAATATTTTGCATTCCCTTACAATAGTTCGAGTTCAAAAGTCAAGTCAAGTGGTTTTTATTGTTGTTTAACAATATACAGTTAGTACAGTGTAACGAGACAACGTTCCTCCAGGACATCATAGTTTTGCATTCTCTCACAAAAAAAACAACAACCTGGTTTTAGTACAGTAACCGTAGTTGAACAATGGTATTTGTAGTAAAATCAGAACCACAAAACTTACCAAGGTTTTAGTAGTAACCATATTTTAACCATGATAATTGTAGTGACACCATTGTAATAACACAGGACAAGGAAAAGTTTGGTAATACAATTAGAATGTTGTGGTTCCTCTGGTTTTACTGCCATAATTAAACTATTGTTAAACATCCATTTGTGAATGCAACAGTGTGAAGGCATTTTTCTATAACTGGATGTTAAGTATTAAGCTTTATATACTGTAGAAAAAGTTAACTCCAAAGAATTATGTATTTTTACATGTATATTTTGTATAAATAAAACAATGAATCTGAAAGTGCTGTGTGTTTAATAAAGAGTACAAATATAGACTGATTTATTTTTTTTTTTTAAGTATTTAGGATTTATAAAACAAAAGTAGAAAATATGTTGTTGCACCCAACTGAAATCAACATTGTTTCAATGCGAGGTAAGCAAACCAATTAGATCGATTATACATTGAAACTGTGTTGATTCTATGATGTTGTTTCACCCAACTGAAATCAACATTGTTTCAACTTAAGGTAAGCAATTAGATTGATTTTATAAAAAAATAAATTCAGTGGCGTGAATGACGTAGATTCAACATGACTTCGATAAGCAAAAAAGATGTGGAATCAATGTTGGAGATCAACATCATTTCGATGCTGTGAGAGACATCTGATCTCCAATGATTCTAAGTCAGTTTGCAATCTGGATAGTCATCGGTCCGTCTATCAAAAAACTACTACAAATCTTTCTCTGTGTTTGACATCCCTGCTTTAGATGAATACATTTCAGTCATTGTTGTTTGTTTGTACCATGTACCATTAGGGTGCACAATGGAGTGGAAGACGGAGGCTTTTGATTTGACAACCTTAGCAGCTCCTTGTTATTTTTGTCTTGTTGTCATGCTCCTCACACAAAGTCTCAATTATAGCAAGCAGGGCTAATTATTCCCATTAGCACTGTGTGAATGCAGTCAAGGACACCTTCATTTAAAGACGTAGCCTGCCATCAATGGGGTCAGAGTGCATCACAGAGCTGCCATACTTCACTATCAGCTCAATAAAAACTGCTAAGATGTTAATCGTTTTCAGAAGTCAGTGAGTGGGAAGGGAGATGTGATGGATGTACTGTGTAATCTTTTCAGAGATTGTGGTATTTGTAAAAAGAGTAAGCACTGAAAATCTTGAAAAAAAAAATCAATAATGTGATTATAATGTGTAAGGATATTGTGTGTCCCCTGCTTAAACTAGACAGTTGATTCCGTATGTATTGACTTCTGGCTATTACTGTCTGCTTTGCCAACATTAAAGACCCTATGAAATTACATGATGTGCACTGTTCTGTGTTGACATATTTCCTATTGAAGCAGGAAGTTTGGGTGGGATTCACTTTAAAAGTGCCAAGCCAATAGGCTTTAGTTACATCATAGCCATGGGCAATGATTTTCTATTTGCATTCTCATTCAAGACAACATTTGATAGGACAACAATCTGTGCAGTGCAGAGAAAAACTATACATATATCTGCTAAAAGTTTTGATGAAATGATTAGGATTACACTGTACCACCTGGCTTTCTGTATTTGAATTTTTCAAATAACCATTTCATAATTGTCTAATGTTATCAAATGTTTAATAACTGGAAAAGAATTATAACATTGTTCTATAAATGTCATTTCTGTAGTATTTCATGCTTCACTGTTTAAAATAATTTATCCATGGAGAATTTACACACTGGGAGCTTTTACAGGATGCACTACTTTTCCGGAGAGGAAGGGGGGCGGGGTGTATGTCTTGCCGGGGGCTCCCCGGCCTGAGGAGGGCGGGGGGATAAAGGCGGTCAGTGACGACAGTTCGAGAGAGAATTATGGGCAGCTGCCCTGTGTGTGTTTGTATATGTCTTTTTATTTAATTAAATATTATTTATATTGTTAAGCCGATTCTAAACTCCTTTCCCTTTAACCCATTTACACTTACATACCTATAAACAGACAATAATGTAATTTTCTTGCCTTTAAATGTGTTAAAATTGTATTTAAAAGCATGCTTAGTATAAGTTTTTATCCTATTTTTAAGTCGTAATGTAGCTGAGAGCTCTGTTACACAGTGTTTAATATAGACACAAGCATGTGGGGCAGAGAAACTGCTGCCCTCCCGAACTCCACAGTGCCCCTCAGATTTTCCAATGGAAATCTGTGATCAATAATGGTACTATCATTGAGTCAATCACTATCAATAGTGGGTACTATCAATAATGGAGCCATCATTGAGACCCATTGGGGTAGAAATTAATCTGCCCTTAAACATAAAGCCAAACCAAAGGTAACTTTAGTATTAATGCATGCCAGCAGCTTGACAGATTGTGAACATGGCGAGCACTATCGTGTGAGTAACAGAGTGTGGTTTCTGCACATTCATGACAAATAGGGCAACAAACAACTTGGTCCTGACAAGCCAGACATAAAAAATAGTTTGGCAATCAAAAGATAATTGTAGATGATCATGTATGTTAAAAAGCCTTGGCTCCTAAAACTTTGTTTTAAATTTACTGTGATTTAAAACTTTATTATCATTATAAAAATGTTTTTGAACAATGAGTTGAACAAGCTGAATACTACAACATTAACAACTGAACAATATCTGCCCCACCTATATCTGTGGTCAAGAGCTGCTATTGCATCAAATAAATACATTTTTTGCATGGACCATTGGAAAATACCTATGGATATGGTGTAACAATGTTAAATGTATACTGTAATATTTCATTAAAACATGCACAGACTGATCTCAGAAAATCAGCAATAGGAGTTTGCACATTGTGTCTACTAAAATGGGTCTGTGCTTTCTGAATTTCCAAATGGCCACCAGTTGCTGAATTTGCAACAACAGTCATGCACATGCACATCTTTGCAAGATACACTACACAAGTACGTTTGCACTTTTGTAGTTGTAAAATACAGGACACTCTATCTAGACCTGACATTTTCAGATGGTCCCTTACCACACCCTCCTCATTTTTAGCACATTTTAGCACAACTGGTGGAATTTTCTGATGGTCCCTTACTCACCGTATGCACAAGTTCCAATGAATATCAAGGTTAAAGTAACGATCTTGAAAGATTTTGCAGCGATGCCATCGGACCAGCTTAATCACGGTCATGCCGATTCTGAATTTAGGTGGAAAAACATTTAGAAATAACACGGTGGTTTGCTGTGTGATCATATTGACATTTGACTTGAACGTGGACTCAAACGATGATGGAAAACTAGCCAGAGATACTGTATGAATAAACAATGTTACTTATATGTATACTGTGATATTTATTAAAACGACGAAGAGAATTGTTCGGTCCACAATACACATTGATAATCAGAGAAATAGCTAGAGAAATAGTGAAACAGCTTTACTTATAAGTATACTGTGATATTTTATAATAATGTTACATGTGACTGAATGTTAGAACCTTCTTTAAAGCAATTTTCAAGAAAACTGTTAAATCAGGTATCAGTATTCCAATAGGGTTCTCAAATTAAACACCTGGGATATTGGCTTTCTTTTGTGCCAGACTGTTTACATTTCACAGCCAAATAAAAAAAAGTGTCAAAGTTGATGGGTATTTGCAGCTACATTATTGTAATTGACTCACCGACACAAGAACTGGAGATGAACCCAGGTGTGGAGATTCATTAAAAAGAACAGAGAAAACATGAAAGTAGCGTGAGGTGAGTATTCAGGCAAGTATAGCCTTATTAACTCCTTATTAAGTCTTTTGTAAAACCAGAGAATGTAGGCAGAAGGTGATAAACTGAACGCCACTAGGATCCACAGATCGGTATTTCAGGTACAATCCTTGCCAAAACAGGAAACATGAACTTCAAACCAGGCTTCAGACTCACAACATCCATAAACTGAGGAGCAGGTCAGTATTTAGAGGTATAATGCAAACTCAAGAGTTCTCAAGGTCACTTATTTTGTACATCCTATAGCAGATAGTTGCAAAACAGGTAAGATAGCATGCAGGCATGTGGGTGGTTGGGGTTGTTTTTTATTTTTTCCTCTGAAGCAGAGCAAAAGGTGAGTCCTAGGAACACACAACAAGGCCAGACACTGAATGAGTGTGAGGTTTAAGTGCAAGTCCAAACAGGGTCATAATGAGCTGCAGGTGTGCAAAATTAAAACTCAGGCAAGCGAGAGAACTGTGTGGCGTGAGAGAGGGAGTCTGGTGGATCCATGATAATAATATGTTTATTAATAAAAAAAAATAATTCCAGGCATTCTCTGCTCATGGGAATTGCAATAAAATATTCAGTAAAAGTTAACTTTAATAGCCATGTTTTGGATTTATTTTATCCACAACTCTCTCTCTCCCTCATATTTGTGACATTAAAGTGGCAATTTTGCACTTTCTCAGAGACCAGGTTGAAACTTTGATCTAACTGAAGTAAGAGCACAGGGAAATTCTCCCCTGAGGAAATTGGTTTTCTCTGCCAGTCATATTTAGCCTTTGTAGATCTCCTTAAAGCAGAGGGAATGTTAATCTTCAGCATATTCTACTGTTATAGCAAACAAATTCACCCTTAATTCTACACCAGTCAGGTTTTATCATCTATTAATTTGAGGTCTGGGGTGTTTCAATTATTGGGCCCTGAGGCTTGCAAATTGAAAATACATCAAATTCTCCCCCACTGTGTTCATAGTGTTTGCAATTAGCATCTTTAAACAAAGAATTCAGGAACATAAAATCAGTGCAGTGAACTTCTGTAGCGTTTAATCCATGACATAATCTTTGTTTAGCTGCCCTTGCAGGCAGAGTCAGAGAACAAAGCAAGGGGAATTTCTCTAAAACCCAGCTTGGAAAAGTTATTTTGTGACCAGATGTTTCTCCAAACAGAATGCAGTAGTACAGATTGAGCATCTAAGGACAAGAAGTGGCAGCACATTACCTATATTATGGAGGATGCTAAACAGTAAACTTGTCAGTTTTTTGTTCAAAACTCATGTTGTGAAAGGTTTTGATTTTGGCGAATCAATTGTGACATATCAGGCACATTAACACATAAATCGTGTTATCTTCCCAAAATGAACTAAAATAATAACGAATACTAAATGCAACAGAGCACCACAGTCTGGTTTCAGGACTGCAAATCTATTCTATATCTGTTGAAGTCACTAGCCAATATTATTTAAACTTCATAAAATCTAAACACTAAACCCACTTCTTCTCAACAACCCGACCCTGGGAAGAAAAGACAATGACAAACACAACGAAAAAAATAAGAAAATAACACCCCGTCCAACAAGACACAGGTGCATGGGACAGTGCATCCGCAAAAATGTTGTCTCTCCCCTTAATATGATGGACCTCCAAATTATAAGGATGTAAATACAACGACCAGCACATCAAGCATTGGTTAGGATTTTGAAGGGTTGTTAAAAATGTCAGGGCTTTGTGATCACAATAAACCATTACAGAAACCCCTCCATCTCCCACATAAACATCAAAGTGCTGAAGCACCCAAACCAAAGCTAAAGCCTCTTTTTCTATCAATTAATAATTTAGCTTGTAAGACAGAAACTTTCTAGAAAAGAATCATACTGGTCATTCAACACCCTGGTCATCATCCTGTAAGAGGACAGCTTCTGCTCCCACCTCACTAGCATCCACATGAATCTTAAATGGTTTATCCAACTGTGGAGCAGCAAGGACAGCTGAGCTTAGAAGAGATTTTATGGATTTAAAAGCATTTTGACAAGTCTAATTCCAAATGAATGTATGCAAATCTTTTGAAAGATCAGTCAGGTGGTGCAATAAATTCCAAAACGTTTTTACAAAAACTATGATAATACCCCGCCATTCCTAGAAAACATATCAACTCTCGTTTTGTACGATTATCAACTTTTGCACACACCGGCCAAACGTCGCCTTGATCGACAACTTTCCCTAAATAGGTCACCATGGCCCAGGTGAACTCATACATAGCCAGGGTCACGGTGAGCCGAGTTTCTGCCAATCGGTCAAACAAAGAACAAATTTGGTTTAGATACATCTATGTATCGCTATACACTAACAAATCGCCCAAGTAGACTGAACAAACCTTAAGAGCAGCTACTACTTGATTCAAAAGCCGTTGGAATGTGGCCGAGGCATTTGGCAAACCGAAACTCATTACATTTTTATTACACTTGACGGGTTTGATTTTTATAATGCATGTGTTCGGTTAAGGGGAACTGCCAATACCCTTTTAAGAAGTAACATTTCCTGAGGTATTTTGCTGCCCCACCTAATCCACACAGACACTGCCACAGACATATCACAGAAATGTGAGGAATTATAGTGATCTACAGACAAGACCATTTGTTCCATTTATGAGGTGGTGACAATTTTTCCCATGCATAATATGGCTTAAGCAAATTCAAATGACATAGTAACTGCAATTTATTTTTTCTCTCTGGTGTAGCGATAACATCATTTTATTCTGATTCTTTTTGTACAACAACATATGGACCAGCAAATTTAGTTTTAAACAGTGAGGTAATCAGAGGCAGCATAGCGAGAACCTGATCCCCAAAACAAAATGACCAGCACTCAATCTGACGATCATACAAATGCTAATCTACCTACCTCAAAAAGACGCCTTTTAAATCCATCAACATAATCTGTCAACTTCTTTGGAGGTTCAGCTGGTGCCCAGCCATCGCGCAAGGCTAATGGTCCATGAACGGTGTGTCCAAAAACAAGTTTGTTAGGACTCTAGGGCTCTACATTTAGGAGCATGTTTGGTTATTAGCAATAATTATCATAGATAATTATCCATTATTAAAATCAATAAAACACGGATTATAATCAATGTTAACTTTTTAATCCTTTAAATTGACAATCATCAAATACAACCATCCATTATCAAATTCAATAGAATATTAATTATCAACGATAATCATTAAAACTAAATGGAACATTGATTAGAATTAACACTAGCTTATTGATCCTTCAAATTCAACAATCATCAAAGATAATTGTCAATTATCAAAAAAAAAATAGAATAAGGATTAATATTGCCGGGGCACCATCCTGGAATCAGGGACTAATAACCAGACAGTATAACTACAATATAAATATATTAGGTTGTTCTCTTTAGGCAAATCGATGTCTGGAGAGCATCAACATTCAAAAGGATACAACGAAGGCTTGAATCCGAGCACTGGCATCCCATTTCAGCCTTTGACACATGTGTATGCAAAACAAACCAGAACACTTTTTAAAATATAACAAAGTTTACTGATGCAGTAATATCAATTAATAATCAATACAATGCAGTCAATAAACTTCCGACTGACATGGTAACCAAAATAAACCTATAACACATGAGAGGAAGGTGTGTGTGTGTGTGTGTGTGTGTGTGTGTGTGTGTGTCTGTGTGTGCAAGGAGTGATGTGCACAAAATGGTGGATGTGACTCTCGTGGAGAGTACGTCACACGATATTTCCTGCCAGAGAGTATGGCCGCGAATGTGGGCGGAGAAAAGCCGGTTAATGGCTTCTGCCTGTTTACCACATGTCTCTGCTTGTACGATAACTTGAGGACAAAGCTGAGCTTTATCACAAAGTTATCTACCAGCTAATATTTGCGAGGGGTCGTGTGTGCAGTTAGTATGACTGTTAGAATACAGTGGCGGCGTCAAAGCTGGTTTCGCAATTGTGGGAGAGAAGGCAGCTGTTAGTTTATCACTCAGAGGCATGGTGAATGGCTCTGTGGCACGGTGGAGGGCGGGACCGGCGCGTGATTACACACGCCCGGTCCCGTATTAGGCTAATTAATCCGTCAAGAGGGATAAAGGCCACTCGCAGACGACGATCGAGAGAGAGTGCTCAATTACGGACATGTCCGTCCTCTTATGTGTTTGTCTTTTGAGTTTTACATTAAACCTTTAGTTTATATGTCAAGCCGGTTTCTCGCCTCTTCCTTGCCCATGAATATGATCTGCGTTACAGGCTCGTAACCTATTCTGTGATCTTTGGTCCTTTAATGGATAAACACAGTGTGCCGGACTCATCCGCGATAGCATAAATACACAACAGTCCAACGTGGTTGGATTACAACACAGCAAAATCACATTTGTGATAACAGAATGTTACATTAATATCGTGAGTATTATTTGCAACAAGGAGCAGACTCGGCTGTCCATAAACTGTACAAGCAATAACCTTTATACACAAGAATAACACAGCTAAATATTATATCTCTACCCAGACATGAACCTCTTACTTGGATCGCATGAGGATGCATGTAGAATCCGTCGTTTGACTCCGACTCGGTTCCTCAAGCCTCGGGTGATGATGGGAGACCGTTTCTTCGCTCTGTCGACGGGCGGTACGGCTGCTGATTCTCAAACGGATGAAGATGCGGATTGCTCTGCGGTTTCCTTTGGATCCGTTAAAGTGTTCAGTGGAACACAGAGTAATCTCAACTCATATAGCAAGATAGAGATTGTATGGCCGCAGTTTCAAGTCATAAGTTACTCAGTTTCAAGTCGCAATGAGGCTAAACCTGAGAGCAGTGATGAGCTGCGTCCACACACGGCAAGTAAAGTCACTGGAAGCAATGCCTAGAAGTATCTCCGAGGGATTTCTACTCCCGATGACATCATGGGCACATCATCCAATAGGAGATGAGAGTTCGATCCTTTGAAATTTCACACATAGTTAAGTAGTAAATTGAGCAAGGTTCCTTGGGATTTGTAGTCTGTTTTGTACTCCCTTTTTTGATTTTGGCACGGTTTTTATCAGTAAGATTTATGACTGTGTGTTTGTGGGCCTCAGTCAGGTTTTACGACTGTGTTAGGCCTGCCTTTTTCTTGTATCTGAATACATGAGGCTCAACAGGACTAAACCCGGTCCTATGCGTGACTTCTCTTGTGGCTAACATGAGCCAAGGCAAACCCTCTTCCCAGTCTCGATCAAATTGTATACAATAGGCACACAACAACGACGTGTGTCTGATGGAAACGCTCCAAAGCTCCCTTGCAGGATGATACGCCATAGACGTAATGTGTTTGATCTTAAGTTGGCATAAAACTTTCTCAAACACTCCAGATGTAAAATTGGTACCCTGATCTGATTGTATAATTTTAGGTATTCCAAAGACTGAAATTAATTGTGACAAGAGTCTTTAAAATTAATTTTGCTGTTATCGAATGGAGCGCAAAAGCAGCAAGATAATGCGTAACTTGACACATAATGTTCAGCAAATATTCGATGCCAGATTTAGCTCAGGGCATCAGCCAACACAGTCGATTAGATGACCAAACAGTTCACTCAGAACTGTGGAACAGGTTTCAGATTTTGATTAGGCTTACCATAGACATAACATACATCTTAATATGGTAAGTCTTTATGTATTTGGACATATCGTGTCTTAAACAAGGCCCAAAAAATGACACTGATGATAAGTCTCTCACACCACAGAGTGTCCAGAATCATAATCGTGAGCTAGTTTTATCAACAAAGAATGGAACATAGTGGGAACGACTATATGAATGACAGGTTCCTCCAGGAAACCTTAAGCATGAGGTGTCCACTTCCTCATCAAGACCTCATCCTGAATGAAGTAACCCTGGGCAACACTGTTATTAGATACTACCTGCAAAAACAATTCATTCAAGGATGGATCACATAATACCTACTTCACCAACCTTAAATAAATCAGCGCATTTTGAATTCACAGTAGCGCAGTTCGAGTAACTGCTCAGGCTGTAAAAACCTCTGCCCATTTTTTTTTTTTTTTTTTTTTTTAAACACTCTCATCATCGCCTTCCCCCACAACAAACGACACAATCAAGCGTGACGACACATCACTCCAGACTTAGCCTCCAATTAAGTTGTTTCCTAAAATCATGGAAACTCGGTCCACTGGAAGTTCTGGTCGCACACCAAATTTGACTTCACCTTGAATCAAATCAGAAAAAAAAAAAAAAAAAAATAAAAAAAAAAAAATAAATAAATAAATAAAAAATAATTGTATAAAAAGGTACAGATAACACAATTAACCCAATTTTCCACAAATCAGGGAGAACGTCGTTGGTAAATTATGAGTCTGAAAAAGGCAACGCAGACTCCAGAATGAATGATCCAGAAGGACCATCTTACGTCCCTCCCCGTCTAGGGTTTGGAAGGAAATAATAAGAATGGAGAAATTAATACAAATAAACTAAAAGGCAGCTAAAGAGTGTCCTCTCCTGTCCCAGCTCACACAAAGATCACTCCAATCAATCATTTATTCACAAGATTACACATAAAAGAAAAGGGAAGCTTCAAAAGGCTTCAAGAGGGGACCAGGCCAAAACAACAAACAAATTTCTTCTGACTAGTTTTAAGGGGTACTTTCTAGACTTCACAAATAAAAGTTAAATCAACAACATAATTGAATTGACACTTACCACCTTTACTTAAACAAGCAACCGGTTGTACCACATCAAAAGGTTACAACTAAAATAAGTTGAACAAACACTTAGCATGACACAACAATAGCACAATTGTTAATTGTCTGGGACAGGAGAAAATGGTCTCAGCAGCCTGGACACCAAAAAAGGCCTCTCTCAAGTGAAGCCACTCTCCAGCTTTATCTGCATGCTCTCTATCAGCAACAAATCAGAACAAGGCAGCAATCAGCAGGTAACCACTGTTGGCTGGTGTCCATTAACCTTTGCAATGAGGAGAGAGAGAGAGAAGGAAAGAGAGAGAAGAACACCACAAAATACTGTCACAACACAGACAACACTTACACAGGAAGCAATACAATTAACACTGTTCATTGAACACATAACTAATTACGCCCTGGGACGTAACAATCAGTATCCCATAATATTTTTACAGTAATCTTCTCACCCCTCGGAATAGCCCTCCGAAACAAAGGGTGAAAAGTTCACATATACACAGGCCATAATATTAGTTTAATCAAATTCCATAATAGAGCAGGAGGACACAAAGCTACAAGTCATGGCTTCATTACGGCATTACCGGACCGAACTTTTGCTTTTTTTTCCACTGGCCACTGGGTTTATTTTACCAGAGGATTGCATACATGCATTAGGTGGAGGTAACGGTACAACTGACTATTGAACAAAATTAGAAGTACCTTTGTGATAACACTCACATTTAAAACAACCTGTATCATTTTGTACATCAATTCATACACATTGGCCAAAACCACAGCCTCAGCTGCAGTGGTCACACTACGCTCTGTAATGAAAATAGCAATTTGGTTGGCAGCGTGCTTTTAAACTGCTCCAGTACAATTAACTAAAAAAGGTTACATACTATTTAATACCCGATGTGGTACACCAGCGTGTACAACACAATTCTAACTTGCATGCCAGCTCCACATGTTTTAGTAAGGCATTTTCTCAAAGCAAGAAATTTCAGGAGATAAGCCTCGGAAACCAATTTGTACGCATTTAAAACTGCAGTTTTAACTTGTCATAGTCCTGACTATTATATAAACACCCTTCTGTGCCTTACCAGTACGTATACACTGTAACATGAGAGTATGCTCGACTTCAGGCCAAAATTGTCTACCAGCTACATGCTCAAACAAGATAAAGAAAGTGTCCATGTCCTCCTCATTAAACAATGGCATTAACCGCAAGTTCACAGCCATGTTAAATTTAAAAGGAGGTGGATCATCCCCAACAAAACCATCATGATCACTCATATCAGTTTTCATCTTATCTTCGTTAATCAGATCCAACTGCTGTTGTTGAAGATCCATTTTTCTCTTTTCTAAATCTTGCTGAGAAAATATTGTCTCCTGATCAAATTTTTTATTTTCCATCTCCATCTGGAACTCCATCTTACGGTGTTCCAGCTCGAGAAAGGCCAACTTATTTTTGCTGCCCAAAAGTCTGTGTTATAGTGGAAGACGAATAACTGGCGGATCTGATGGTTCAACTACTTTGGGTGAGACTCCCTTATTCATGAGAGCTGATCTCAAAATTGTTAGAATATTCTCTTTCAATCGTTTATCACTCATGGTAAGATAATGCCATAATGAAAAAAACAATGCCAAAATGTGTAACTACATCCATCAATTGATCTTTCGACAATAAATTTAACAATCAAACACAAAGGAAACAAATTCCCCATAGATTAAAACTGCTCCAGCCCTCTCTAATACAAAAAGTAGATCCTAATCTTCAAGCATACAGCATCGGGTACTTATGCACTTTCTCCCGTAAGCAGAAGAGTACAACCAGTTATATTTGCAGTTCCTCCAAACTGCAGGCGTATGTTGGAGACAATGTAAACTGATTCTGCTCAAAAACAACAAACTAAAACAAAAAAACATGACACGCAAAACAAAGGACATGCCACTTATTCCTATTGAGAAGCTAATCATAGGGCCCACCACAACAAACCTCTGATACAGGAATAGTAAGTACATTGACCTAATCAATTTCAGTATGTCATAAGCCAATTTTATACTCATCTCTCCACAAGCATAATTTCCAAATTCAATTCAAAAACAAAAATAGTCAAACATTACCCTTTGCCACTCCAGGTAAATGTCCCAAAAATATCTACAAATACAAAAATCCAATCCAATCAAAAAACAAATCAAAAAGGACTTGCAAAACATTGAATAGTGTGGGGGTCATATGCAAATAAAATTTAAGATGAGCCCCCATTTGTTTTGATCATAATGGATCGCAACAAACAAAAGGAGATGAGCATAATTAATAAATATAGAAGCACTTTATTTAAACAACACACATTACAGAAAAGCTGTTATAAATAGAATGTTTCTGCTCGAGCAAATTAGACCACAGACACGGAGTGATGTGTGTTGAATTGGGCCCAAAAAGGATTGAGACTCAACAACCTCTGTGAATAAAGCAGGTTAAATAGACAGGGAAAACTGCTCGCCGGTGTTCCCAATCACTTGTCAGCCCAGCAATCACCTGTGAACATGGCACAAAAAACACACACAACAAAAGAAAAAGAAACGCCAGCAGGTGGCAGACTGACAGGGTCATAACAACTGCTTTACTTGTGTTTTTCATTGCAAGAATGGCACTCTTGGAGACTGCCTGTCATTATATTAATGATTTCTTTCCCCATGTCGAATCTTTTATTATGGTATGATACATCTCTGTTTACCCTGGCCCTAAACGGCACGTAATGAAAAAAAAACGACTATGTCAGTTAGACATGTAAAGCTTTGCCGTTTTAGTCAATGGTCTTGCTTAGACTAGACAAACATTTTGGACATTTTTTGATTGCAAATGGTCCCCTGCTGAAAAGACCAGCTTAGACCATCATGAACTTTCAAGTATTTCAGCAGGGTTTAATTGCAACCAAGGAAAGTAGTGAGTTGGGGACATTGTGCATATCAATGTGCCCAGACACTAGCAGCAATATGAAGTTACTGAAAGTGAGCCAAGAGTTCTCATAATATAGTTGTCCCCTTCAGCAACAGAATAAAGCCTGGAGTCTGACTAGCATGAGCAGATGTTAATCTAGGTCACAGTACTGAGCAGTGATCAAACTGGTGACCTTGGACATGTAAACTGAATAGTCTTCCAGTGACTTTAAAAGCATCACAGGTGCGGAGAGAGTGGTTATATTCATATTCAGGCACACCAACAAGGATTTAAGAATCTGTGCCTCAAAATAAATTAAAAACTCCCTGATGCTGTTTAGAATTCAGTACACACACACACACACACACACACACACACATATATATATATATATATATATATATATATATATATATATATATATATATATATATATATATATACACACACACACACACACACACACACACACACACACACACACACACACATGCATTTGTTTTTTCCTTTGCAGATAGGGTTTGATGACATTTGATTCCCAATGCTTGCATCAATCAAAAATCCCTATGTATGTAACATCCCTCAGCTCTACAAAAATGATTTGTCATCCTGCATTCCAAAAATGTCACTTCAATCTTATAGTGTATTCATTCTGAGGTATGTTCCTCTTTATGAAACTGCTTGAAATTCAGTTGACCAAGGTTTCCTCTGGTCAGTCTGGCAACCAGGATTGACTGTGATTCCTTCACTTCCCTCCCTCTTTCAGATATTTATCTGTCTCTTCTCATCTCCATTAATCCTGAATCTCTCTCACCTGCCATGCAAATGTCATTCAAATGCTAAACGCCCCCCTCCTTCGACCACATATGCAAATTGACGGCTCTACTTTAGAGGCTCTGCCAGAACAATCACATTCAAGGCTGCCAGAAAGTTCCCATTGTCAATGTTGTTTGATTTTCCTCTCACATTATTTATTTATTTTTTGGTTTCTTTTAAGTATTTTTAAAGATATTTTTTTAAAAACTCTTTGAAGTTTTATTGCTATGAAGCAATATGCGCTTTATTGCACATACCGGGTAATCCACTTAGGGTTTTGGATAAGGTTCTGGACTCCTAAGAACTCTCTTGTACCCATTCAATCTCAAGTTGGCCTTCCATGTTTAAATAACCAAGACCTTAAATGAAGGATGCTGTTTAATCCATGCATGAATTCTGAAGGAACACGACACCAGAGGATTTGTCCTACACCAGAAGTACTCAGTTTTGAGTCTCCAAAATTGCTGAAATTTACCTAAATTAATGAAATATTCAGGTTCAAAGATTTCCCTTTTTTCATTCTTCAGCCCTTGTCAAAGCCTTGAATTGTGCTATTCAGTTCCGTGTTCATGTCAATTATGCAAACATCTGGAGGTTTACATTCAGAGTATGAGACATACTTTCAATCCCTTCAATGTTTCAGGCTACCTTGATTAGTTAGGTGAATAAATGCATTATGTGTTATATATGTTAGTCTATTTGAATATATTTCAAACATTTCTCTGAATTCATTTATTTGATGTGACTATAGAGAATGATTAAAGGAATTTTCTGGGTTCAATTAGGGCTGGGCAATATGTCAAAAAACGATTCACATGGATTATTCACAATTCGATTTTTTTCAACTTTTAAATGTACTCTAACATGATTCAAACTGTATGTTCGTTATTAGAATGCAAGGCAACCCGTTTAGAGAAATCCAAGTTCTTTTCATTATAGGAAACAAAGGTGTGCAAGAAAAAATTACAAATGCACCACAGGGAGAAGTTGTCAATGTGTGTAAATGTAAAATAAATAAACATCTAATAAACCCACATGTTCAGAAATAATATAATAAGAAAATTGCCAGTGTAGGTATTCATTTGATCTAAACCAAGTCTATCTAGAATGTTATCTAGAAATTAATATCTATATTATCAAGTTTATCTTGAAAGTACTCATTGAATATCAAACAATTTGTGTGCATATTCATAACCCCTGCAGATAGAGACGCAACCTCTAGCGGTTCACACTGAGCAGTGAAGCAATATGAAAAAATTTATCATTACATTTAAACTAGCAAAGTTTGTCAAAATGATCACTTGCCAAATGTTGGCAATAGATGCAGTAAACACATCACAGAACAAAGCAATAATTAGCGATCCATCTGAATCATCATGGTAAACGGATGTTTGATTCTCCTATATGTAGCCTGTCCATATGTTTTGAAATGAAGCGGCCATTTCTTTCAATTAACTAAAGCTTTTTTGTGGGTAAAAAGAAATGAAAGGAGACCGTTCATCAACATGCACACACAAAGGCAATTTATGATCTTAAGCTGGTGTATACCTGCATTATGGACGAAGCTGAGCTACAATCACACTGTGTACAATCGTACTGGCAATATTACCGCAGTGTTTTATATCAGTCTCCATGTTGTTCACCTGTCACGTTCAATTGGAGCATGCCACACATGTGCAGCCGATCATTTCGGGAGCGGCATTAAGACAAGCATTATGAAATTTTTTTCTCTTCTTTATTCAGCCTTTAATTTATTCATCCTGACATCTCGATTAAAAAAAAATTAAGATAAAATCGTGTCAAAATGCAAATTTGCATAAATCGGAAAAAAAAAAAACGCCCAGCCTTGGGTTCAATTCAAGTTGAAGGTGCTGTAAATGATTTTTTCATATCAATTTTTTTTCCTACTCCCTGAAAGATATCACTGAAAAATATGTCATGAAATATCTCACCGGTCTCTTTGACAGCTCTAGACTCTGTAAACAACAAACAAAATGTTTTGTCCTCGGGGCGAGTGGGGACTAGACTCCCCAACTGCCTGGCACGATGGAGCTGCTGCTACGGGTGGAGGAGTACCCTGCCATCCCCCAGAATCACAGAGGGGTCGAGAGAAGACCGCTGTCCGCGAGGGGAGGAGGGAAGTGTAGACCGATCTCAAATCTTCCTTTCATAGGCAAGATCATTGAAAAAGTTGTCTTCAATCAACTGAACAAATTCTTGAACTCGAATGGATACTTTGACAATTTTCAATCTGGTTTCCGATCACATCACAGCACAGAGACAGCGCTCATAAAGATAATAAACGATATTCGCTTAAATACTGATACAGGCAAATTATCAGTACTGGTACTACTCGACCTCAGTGCTGCATTTGACACTGTCGATCACAACATACTTCTGGAAAGGCTGGAAAACTGGGTGGGGCTTTCTGGGATGGTCCTAAAATGGTTCAGGTCATACTTAGAAGGGAGAGGTTATTATGTGAGTATAGGAGACCATAAGTCTGAGTGGACGCCCATGACATGCGGAGTCCCTCAAGGCTCAATTCTTGCTCCACTCCTGTTCAACCTGTATATGCTCCCAATTAGCCAAATAATGAGAAAGAACCAAATGGCTTATCACAGCTATGCAGATGACACACAGATCTACTTAGCCCTATCACCTAACGATTACAGCCCCATTGACTCCCTGTGCCAATGTATTGATGAAGTAAACAGTTGGATGTGCCAAAACTTTCCTCAGTTAAACAAAGACAAAACTGAAGTCATTGCGTTTGGAAACAAAGATGAAGTTCTCAAGGTGAATGCATACCTTGACGCTAGGGGTCAAACAACTAAAAATCAAGTCAGGAATCTTGGTGTGTCTCTAGAGTCAGACCTTAGTTTCAGTAGTCATGTCAAAGCAATAACTAAATCAGCATATTATCATCTGAAAAATATTGCAAGAATTAGATGCTTTGTTTCCAGTCAAGACCTAGAGAAACTTGTGCATGCTTTCATCACCAGCAGGGTGGATTATTGTAATGGACTCCTCACGGGCCTTCCCAAGAAGACCATAAGACAGTTGCAGCTCATACAGAACGCTGCTGCCAGAATTCTGAGCAAAACCAGAAAATATGAACATATCACACCAGTCCTCAGGTCTTTACACTGGCTCCCAGTTACATTTAGGATTGATTTTAAAGTATTATTACTGGTATATAAATCATTCAATGGGCTAGGACCTCAATATATTGCAGACATGCTCACTGAATATAAACCCAACAGATCACTCAGATCATTAGAATCACATCAGCTAGAAATACCAAGGGTTCACTCTAAGCAAGGAGAGTCTGCTTTTAGCTATTATGCCAGCCGCAGCTGGAACCAGGTTCCAGAAGAGATCAGATGTGCTCCTACAGTAGTCACATTCAAATCCAGACTCAAAACACATCTGTTTAGCTGTGCATTTACTGAATGAGCACTGTGCCACTGTGTGTCCGACTGTTTGTACTGTGTTTTATTAGATTTTTTTAAATTTTTTTATTCTAAACTGTTTTAATTATTCTTATTTTATTATTCTTGTTTTTTTTTCTTTTTAATTTCTACTATGTAAAGCACTTTGAATTACCATTGTGTATGAAATGTGCTATATAAATAAACTTGCCAAAAAAAAAAGTGACTCCCCGACCGCCTGGAGCGGTAGGGCCACTACCAGTGGCAGAGGAGTGTCCCCACGGTTCACCAGGAAAGCGGAGGGGCGTTCTGTCCGCTGGGGGTTGGAGGTCTGACTCCGGTCCGCCCAGGGAGGAGCGGCTGCCATCCGCCTGAGAGGGTGGAGGAGTGATCGAGGACCACGCAACAGCGCATCAGAGAACGGGGGCCAGGGTCGCCCCAGTCTGAGGCAACGCTGGGAGAATTTTAGAGTGGTCGAGGTCGGGGCCGGGCTGGAACGACACACGCCCAGTCCCCAATCAGCCTGATGGTGCGTGAGGGATAAAGGCCCCCTTACAGGGGGTTACAGGAAATTAAAATAAAAGTAAATAGTGCCAGGCCATAAACATTAAAATACACACTGTTTCAAAAGTATAGCCACAAAATGTAAACATAATATGTGTTTACATGATTGTACTGTGAAATAAAACACGTACTAACCTTATCTGTGTACATTTATAACCAATAATACAACTTTGTTAAACCTTGCAATCTGGTAAACACCATAACCAGCAAATCCCTAATTTTATCACACTGAAATAATGTATAATGATTATGTCTTGTGGCTATTCTTTTAAAACAGAGTGTATTTTAAAGTTTATGGACTGATTTATTTTCATATCATTCTATATCAATATTTATCAAGAGATATACAGTACATTTCATATCATTAATGGGGGTAGAACTGTATTCCACATGTTTGTTAGACCTTAAAAATTAATTCAACATAACTTGTATGTTTACAAGTAAACTCCATAGGGTAAGCTATCTTTAAAGTAGACTCAGTTAAGGATGTGATGTCTTTTTGATTAAATTTAGCCAATTTCATTATCTTCAGCTGTTTGACTCCACTGAAAGACTTTCTTTTGACATTTCACTGTCCAGCTCAATAATGCATGATAAACTGGACTTCCAACTGGCAATAAACAACACCAGAAATGTTTAACTAATAGTACATAAACAAACTGCAATAGTGCTGTCGGATTTGTTGTTGTGTTCAGTCTACAGCTTTTGTATTGCATTGTCAGTGCTGTCTTGTTGGTACACAACGATGTTAAATTAAAGAGCCTGGTTGGTTTCCATGACAACAGGGCTGCCTGCTAATACTTCCTACTAGGCTGATTTCGTGTCTGTGATTCATTTAGCTAGTTGTGTGTTTTGCTTTGCCGAAACTGCTTGCGTATTTAGCGACACGTACCTGTTTCGATCGGCTACGTAATAAGCTTATATAATAAAACCTTACAAATAAAAACAAAAATTCTTCCATTTAAATATTAATAGTTAAGGTACAAAGACTTGTCATTTTTTTAAACATTCATGAGTCCTTTGTGTCATGTCTGTATTAATTTTAGGTCGAGTCTGGAGTCGAGTCTGAAGTCTATTAAAATGTGACCCGAGTCTCTAACTCGAGTCCCCACCTCTGTACTATGGTATTGAATATAAATCATATTAATTTAGCATTATATTTACATGGTACTCAAAGGTAGCTGAAAGATTATTATAGTATTACCATGATACATGTACAAAAAACATGATATTTCCATGGTACATGTCCAAAAATGAAGAAACATGGTTATGCCTCACTTCAATGTTTAGTACAATCCACAGACATATACATCTGATGCAATATGTAAAAATACATTGTGGCAAGTAGCCAGTGCATTTCAGCCAACGCCCTGGAATTGGAGCTCATTTGCCATTCAACTGTGTAATAGAGGTGCTGATCGGCATCACCTGCGAATGATCAACTGGAGGGGATTTAAACACCCAAGGAAGAGGAAGATGAAGAGCATCAACTCCTAGGCATGAAACTAATCCTCTTCTCTCTCTCTCTCTCTCTCTCTCTCTCTCTCAATTCAAGACTCCAGCAATGAGTGTGCACTGTCCACCGCATGCATTCCGCGGAAGCTCCAAGAAACATTGGATTCACAAACACAGTCACCCTGGGATGCTCACCCTGATGTTACACCGAAGACACCACGCACCATTAAGTTCTTTTACTTATTTGTTTTACATTTGTCGTCCTGGTGGAAGCTGTAAAACTGGCAGAGGAGATGCAAGCCCTTGGTAGAGAGAGAGCTGGCACCTATTTCCGGAAAACACACCAGGAAAGGCGACCACTGGAGGACACCTCGTAGCCAGTAAGCAGACCATCGACACCGTGCGTTTGGGAGGAACCCATGCCCATGGATCCAAACCCCCTGGAGGCCTGAGCCTGAATGGCAGGTTGCATTGTTCACCTAGCAGTGCCCTGGGAAGCCTCGGAAAGGGAGGTGAAGGTTGAGGGCCGCTGTGTGAAAACCCTCCTGTATTCCGGGAGCACAGTAAGCCTGGCCCAGTCCCAAATAGTTTCCCCCTGACCACACAGCAAAGCCTTAATCCCCATCACCTGTGTGCACAGCAACACGTGCTATGTGTCCCTTCTCTTAGGATGAGACTGGCCAGGGTTCAAACAGATTTTGGCCCAAGCTGTCCAACCTGCCAGCCGCTGTGTGCAATGGTGCAGTTGACTCTGTCTAAGACCACGGAGATGCCTGTTGATGCTGGCCACTGACAGCAAGCAAGATGGTGAGTTGAGAGTGATTGGTCCTAATGTATACTCTGACCTCTTCCAAAGGAAGGACAGCAAGCAAGATGGTGAGTTGAGAGTGATTGGTCCTAATGTATACTCTGACCTCTTCCAACAGATAATGGAGGGGGGCATGTTCGGCAAGGAACAACAGGAGGACGACCACTTATGAAACTGCTAGTCCCAGGTCAGAGTAGTCAATGGCAAAGGTACGACTTCCCACCACTTACCCCTCTCCTCACTTCAGTGTGGAAAATTGTCTGCTTTACTGTGTCGCTCACAGGCAGGGGAGGAGAAATGCCTCGTATGGTGCCACGTACAAAGACGGAGACCGTGCAGCCTGAGAAGGTGCAACAGAGCCGCCCCGCAGAGGAAGCCTTCCTGAAGTTGAAGAATGCCCTGACCTCAGCTCCAGTCCTACATGCCCCAGATTTCAGCTGCCCCTTCCCACTACAAACAGATGCCTCAGATACTGGGTTGGGATCCAACAGGGAGAAGAACGGCCCGTAGTATAAACCAGAAGCTGATCCCATCCGAAACTCGCTACAGGCAGAACCCAGACTCCAGCAAAGAGTGAGCACCGATCACACACGTATTCCGCGGAAGCTTCACGAAACAACAAATTCACGAACACAGACATTCCAGCACACTCACCCCGCACTTGCACTGAAGACACCATGCACTATTAAGTTATTTTACTTAATGTCACAATAAAACACCCCCTTTGTGGGACTGTGCACTTGAGAATAATTGTCTATGCCTCATTCATCATGCCACAACATACAATACATAACATGTATTGTCCTCATCTGTCACCATGGCAGCAAACTGACATAATCTGCATCTATAACCCTTACCCTGATACCATTTTAAAATAACTGATGTCACAGAGTGATTTATGGCTCCTTTGATTTAGGTTGATTTGAAAATGATTGCACTTTTTATTCTTCCCAGCTGTTAAATATCAAAAAGCTTAAGGTTTAAGTGTATTTTTTCCTCTTTTATGTTTCACTTGAATCTGATACTCTAAATAAAAAGTTGAATGTAAATCCTGATGTCCTTCAAATCCTGATATTCTCTCTCTAGCTATCATTTGGATATTGAAATTCACATGCCGGTTGCACTTGTATACTGACAAGCCAGAACATTTCCATTTGTTTTTTTTATCACATTTTGATGTAAATAGTAGTGTTTACACTGTGAGATTTTCCAACAGTCACATTGTGCCAGAAGCGCCAAAGGCCAAATTCCAGACCATGAATTTAAAAGTGTTTGCAATGCATAAATGAACACAAACAAATACGAGGAACGCAGATGGTCTCCTTGTCAAAGCCCGTTTGTGTCTTTTAGCCTGGACACTTCATGTCATCACAGAACATTCAGGACTATAAAAATATAAAATAGGAGGCAGTTCAAACAGATGTCATTTTAAAGTATTTTGGGCTTAACAAACATTTTTTCTGAGGCAAATGGGTTCTATCTCCATTCATTCCCTCTCCAATCCTACAGAAACCTTGAATACTGTCACTGTCACAAACATCCTGCTAAAGGGGTCAGAATCCTCCTTTGATGAGTCAAATGAAAATATGCAAATTAATCCTTGAACAGAAAGGAGCAAGTTAACGGGTGGCACCTGTTTCCATTTTCTGAGTTCTAGAGTACACTGAATTAGTCCCTAGTCACATGCCAGTTCTTCACAAAGACTGGATTACATTTAAAAAGCTAAAATTTGTAGGGCAGACCACGGCCATGATGAAAACCTGGGCAACATGCAGTTTTATATCCTGAGCATTCTTTCTAAGTCTTAAGCTCCCCAGAAGTAGCACATAGCAGAATTCTGCACAAAACATAACACATACTGTCCCTTTGGAAACAAGACTCTTAGCAACAGATTTTGCATGGCATTAAAAGTGTGTGTATGTAACTTCATGTAATGGAATACAAGGCATAGATATTAGCAAACCACCTACCATGTTACTATGTATTTGCATACGTTTAACAAGACATTTTATATGCTTAAAACATTAACAGTGTCTACTTTAGATGTTCATTTAACAAGTTGCTTTATCTCAGCACATTAAGATTTAGGAGCGAACGAGTTTTGAATGCCAGCTGGGTCCATGAGAAGCTTTCAATATATAAAGAAATGAATAAACCATAAAAAGAGCATATTGGAACATGTATTGGGGAAAAGTATTTGTCTTTTATGACTGGGAACGACTCAGTGCCATGAGTCATTGGCTTTCTCATATTAATCTTTTCTTGAATTAATTCTGAAATCTATCTGACTCATAGAAACCAATGCCACCCCCAATCCACCCCACCCCTTTCCCCGTTACCAAATCTGAGGCTGAAAAATGGAAATATGCATTATTTATAACATAATTCTTCCATGCATGAAAACCTACAGGCATGTATTGATTCAACCACAATGACAACATCTGTTGGATGAGTCAGTAGATTCTCAGGATTTAACCAAACCTTTATTAAGCACTCATGAGCTGTCGAAATGTTACTGTTCTCAATATAGATGGTCTTAAATAAGTATCCATCCATTTTATCTAGATTTAGCAGAGCATATCAGTCTCATAAAGGGCTAGTTACATAAATGTGTGTTCCCATATCCAGTGAGTAGAAGTGTAACAGGACAAAATGCTATATCACTTTTTTGTTTTAATTTACACTGTTTTGAGCTTTTCAGTTTGTGGTGCAAAACCTCAGAAGAGAATTTGGAGTTCGAGTCATGGGTTCACTCTGAAATTTCCTGTGGGTTTTTATAATGACACTTTTGAATTTATGAGTAAACTAAGATATGTTATAAACATTACTTGAAGATATTTCGACTTTTATTTTCAACAATATAAATTAGTCATACGCTGTAAACAAAATCATTTTATTTTAAAAACGGTAAAAAGTCTGGCAGCAAAGTTCCCAGATGGATACCGTCAAATTACAGTAAATAACCATACCACAAAATTACATTAAATAAACCGTAAAAACACAGAGCATATTTTACAGTCAAAATGAATTAAATTACAGTATATTATTGTTGATAAATGTTCATTAAATATTGAAAAAAACAGATATAATATTTTAAAATACATTAAAAACAACAACTTTTCAGGTTAAGTAGTGCTTTTATTCTATGGGCATATGCGACAGTCTTTGAAAACTATGATAAATGCTTTTCAAAACATGACGCTCACAGTATAATCATACCAGTCTCAGTACGTTATTTGCAAAAATTATTAAAAAACAGGCTTTCTGGGAATAGTTGTGTGCTATTTGGAAAGGAACTATTCTTTTCTAAAAGACACACTACCCTCTCAGCTCCATGTAAGCTCCATGAGAGCCAGAAGAATCCCCAAAAAACTGCTGACAGAAATATTTTTTTCAAGATAACATACTGACACCGGTATGATTACTCTGCGAGAGTTGTGTTTTGCACAACAACTTTATCATTGTTTTCAAAGACACCTATGCCTATGCAGTAGAGTAGGAGGGGGCTTTCCGCTATTACTAGATGGATGGAGCAGGGAGCAAGTGAAATTCTGGTTTCTACTAATAGCGATCATGACCGAAAACATGTAATTTGGGCCCAAAGTTCAAAATAACAAACTATTCCTTTAATAAGTAGCTACACTGAAAGATAAATTTCTGTATTTACACAACCAGACATTTGAAGGATTCAACCAGTTTTTAAAAATTTTCTTGTTTAAATATAATTTTGAAGATGTCAATAATTATTGCAAAATACATCCCCAAGTAAGTATTTGGCTTTCATTTTGAAAATGTCAAAATGCTTAAGAACTCAAAGTACATCACACGCATTTGAAAGCAAATCTCATCACATTTACTGTGTTCAGCTAACATGGGATTCACATCAGTAATCCACAGCCTTTACACATTAAAATGCAAGTATACAAGTTTTGAAAGTGTTTACAAATTGTAAAGTTGACTACTTTAAAGAATAATTTTCTGTATTATTTTAGTACATGCTTAACCACACATTACATAGTCAGAGGGTTTAAAGGGGGTGTTATTTTAATTTATTTCATGGCATAGCGGTGAGGCACTTTTAATTTCCTTGAACATTTATTTAACTGACAACTTACTTTTAATGTTTTGGCATACCAACTTGATTGTATTTTGTAAATATAAAAACATTTTTATTTGATGCCTGCAACAATAAAAAAAAAAAAAAAAAAAGGTGGGCAAAATAAGAGTGAAAAGTTTATAGAATATTCAAGTTATACACCATTTTGAAACATTCCACAATAAGCAGGTGAATAAGTAACAGGTGAGGGTATTATGGTTGGATAAAAAAGGAGCATCCAACGAAGGCTTAGTCTTTGCAAGCAAAGATGGGTCGTGGCTCACCACTTTGTGCCAAACTTTGTGAGAGAATTGTCAAACAGATAAAAAATAACATTTCTCAATCCAGATTACAAAGAATTTTGGCCTTTCGCCATCTACCGAACAAAATAATGTGAAAAGATTCAGAGAATCTAGAGAAATCTCAGTCCATGTAGGGCGAAGGCAGAAACCACTGTTGAATGTGTGACCTTCCAGCCCTCAGACGACATTGCATAAGAAACACTACTGTGTTAAAAACAGACACATGGGCTCAAGAGTACTTCGTAAAACAACTGTCATTTAACACAGTCTGACTCTGCATCAAGAAATGTAACTTGAAACTCGATTATGCAAGGAGAAAGCCATACATCAATTCTATGCAGAAACTCCACTGAGTTCTCTGGGCCCGAGCTCATCTCAGATGGTCCGAAAGACAGTGGAAATATGTGCTGTGGTCAGATGATACATGTTTCAGCTTGTATGTGGGAAAAAAGGATGTTGAGTTCTCTGTGCCAAAGACAAAAGGGACCAACCTGACTTTTATCAGCGATAAGAAGGTGCAAAAGCCAACATCTGTCATGTATGGGGTGCATCAGTGCCGACGGCATGGGTGACTTGCACATGTGTGAAGGTACCATTGACACAGAGGCATATATTGCAGTTTTAGATGCCATCAAGATGACATCTTTTCCCAGGAAGTTAATGATTATTACAGCAAGACAATGCCAAAAAGTGTATGGTGCATCATGAAGAGGAGTATCAGACAATGATGACCATGGACTGTTGAGAATCTAAGGTATTGTATCAAGCAAAAATTTTAATTCCACAAATAGAATCCCCAGTTCCTAAATGATTAAAGTTTTATTAAAAGCAAAGGTGATGTAACACAGTGATAAACATGCCTCTGTCCAAACTTTTTTTGAGTGTGTTGCAGGCATCAAATTCAAAAGATTTTTATATTTAAAAAAATACCATTAAGTTGGTCAGTCAAACAATTGAAATCTTTTTTTTTTTTTTTTTTGTCAGTTAAATAAAAGTTCAAGAGAATTAACAAATCACAGATTCTTGTTGTTATTGCATTTTACAAAATATCCCAACTTCTCAGGAAATGGGGTTTGTATATTTATACTTATGGTCACCATGGCCTATGAAAAGGGCAAAACCTACAGTGCATTTCAGCTGTGGCCCATACAGCTACCTTCAGAAACAGCTTATATTATGTAACTAATTGAGCTCCACTGTATTCCAAAAACCTGTGAATACAAGTCACAAACCTATATTTTTCTTTGATCACCATAATTCATCATTACACTTTTCTGGGAAACAACTTCATGAAGTGTCATAGTAACGATAAATTATGCAGACCAAAGCAAAATTCAATTAGTCACATGATATGAAGTATTGCTGGTGGTGGAGAGATGGACCATGCAGTTTTTGCTCTTTTCACAGGCCATGTTTACAATAAGTAAAATACAAAGTTACACCAGCTTTATCGTTTAAAGTGATATTGAATCTTGGTTGTACTGAAACTTTGTGTTGTACTCTTCATGCTGTAAGCCCAAAACATTGATCTTCTACAGCAGCTGCTCCTATGATCCACAAGTAGGTAACCTTGAATAGCCCCCATACACATTCATTGCACGGCAAAGCAGAAAGCGAGTCAGACTGAGTGGATTCTGTTAAAAGTATCCCACTGCAAACTATTTTTCACCTATAAATGGTAAGATTAGCCTACCATTTCCTTTTTACCATCTGTGTACTGAGTCAGAAATGTCTTCGCTCTAGCAGGGACCATGTCACAATTCAAATGGTGGCCTAAATTGACACGATTACAGGGGTATTTGTAACATATACTAGCAGAAACCGCCTTTTGCCAATTTATGTGCAATAAGAGTCATTTTGAGACCTTTTCCCCCAATGCAATAAAAGTGTATTGGGAAGCTATACTCTGTTCCACACATGTGAAGCACTGGACTGGAGCAGCTGATGAAGACGATCAGCAATCTTTGGACTTATGTCATGGCCACTAAACTCCACAAAATCACTTCAAGGGAAGTGGTCCAGTCCTGATTTTAATAAACCAAAGGTATGAGGCTGTGCCCAGAAATGAGTGCAGGTTGCAGATAAATAGCCTGAAGACAAGGTAATGAAGATATGATCAGGTTGTACACCAAACCTCGTGCTGTCTTAGTGGCCCACAAGGATCAAATGGATAAAAAATAATGGATATTATTGGATATTGGATATACAATATAGATCAAATAAAAATGTTGCCACTCTCAGAGCGATCGTATGGCTTCAGAAGACTTGTCCATCTTTGACTACACTGATTTAAGATTAAAAACAGTCTGCTCTTTCCACACCTGGATTGCCATGTTCATCTGCTGTAGATCTCCACAAGCTCAGTCTTTCCACATGACCTGAAATCACAAGATAAATAAATATTTAGAAATACTCTGTATTCCATTCACACACACCAGCATATGTTCCACAATGCAAAATCTCAACCAGAAATGCAGTTCTAATGAGGGTTGAAAAGTGAAGGAGGTTAGCCCTAGCAAAAACAGGATTACTTATTTAAAATACAAAATATAAGTAACTGTATTCCACTACAGTTACAATTTAAATAATTGGTATTTAGAATACAGTTACATTCAAAAAGTATTTTGATTACTGAAGAGAATACTTTGCATTTTATTGTCATTTGTTTCATTTCAAATTTAGTCTTTTCAGATGGAAAACATTTATTCATATATATTTATTATTTATTCATAAACAGCAGTGAAAAACTTTCTTATGATGTGTTACATTCATACCAGTAGACAGAGAAGTAAGTTTGACGTAAGTTTGGAGCAGAAGAAACAGAAATAAACCTTGTATAAATTGTCAGTTTTACACTAAACTAAAATGCTATTTCTAGCCATTTTACATGCACGTTACTAGGCACAATCATATTTTTATCAAGAAAATTCACGTTGGATCATAATTTTTTTTTTTTTCTAGTAAAACCTTTGATATTAGGGCAGAAATCAGATTCTTGAGTAACTCAGAATATGGAATGCAATCAGAGGGATGATGAAAGGGAGCTTGGAATATATACAATGGAGCGATGGAGAGTGGAGCTTGGGTTATTGTCACAGGAGCGGAGGAGAGTAGCGCTTGGGTTCTCGTCGCTGGAGAGAAGGTTAGTAGAGCTTGTGTTACCGTCACTGGAGCGAAGGAGAGTAGAACTTGGGTTTTCGTCACTGGAGCGAAGGAGCTGGGAATTGAAGTAGAGACAAAGGCGGGGTAGCAAGTAAGTGAGTCTGTATTCATAATCGAGACCAGACCCAGAGTGAGAGGTGGATAGTGCTTTTAAGGTGTGGAGCTGATTGACGCGGATGCGGGTGACAGGTGCAGATGATTAGTTCTCAGGGGAGAGGGATCATGGAGTATTAGTGCAGGGAGAGACAGGAAGATCTGTGACACTGACCTTGAGCAATCTAACGGAATACATTACAAATTACATTTTACAGCATGTATTATGTAATCTGTAGTGGAATACATTTCAAAAGCAACCCTCACAACCCTGCATATGTGTGAGCATCAATGGGCCCCCCACCAACCAATTCCCCTATAGAAGAGCCCTGGAGCTATTCTACCAAAGATCCAGAATAATAAAATGCTCACAGGCAGGATGTAGTCTATGTCACCAACTTTTAGCTTGAGAAAATGTTTGTAACTTGTAAAGTGTAAAAGCCATTGTTAACATTTTACTACATTTTAAATAAACTGTGTAAATAATGTTCTGTGTTGTGGCATTTCATCCTTTCAAATAAATTTCTACTGATAAATGTCAAAAGCTCTAAATTAATTAAATTAAGACAGAAAAGGCAAACATGAATAATCGTATCTATAATGATCATGAGGTAATTTTATTAATTTTAAGCTTTTACTACGCATTTATTACATGTCTTTTTTTGAGAATTAATTTTTTGAGGCTCCTGGGGCATATGGCATCCTAGGCCGCGGTCGCACCGCTCAGGTTGATGCATATGAGACTGCATCAGCACTGGCTTCAGACTCCAGTCCTGAGATGGGCATGGTGCTGCGGCTCATACCATGTGTTAATCACCCAACAGACCTATGTTTTCTGCGGACTGGAGTCCCCCTACAGCAGGTGTCCAAATGTGTTGTGCTCTCGTCATATGTCACAACTCGGGTCAAACGTTTTGGGAAGCCTTCCACAAGCTTCTCACATCAAGTTTCTGGAATTTTGGCCCATTCTTCCAGACCAAAACTAAAACCGGTTTGTAGGCCACCTTGCTCGCACATGCTTTTTCAGTTCTGCCCACAAATCGGATTGAGGTCAGGGCTTTGTGATGGCCACTCCAATACCTTCACTTTGTTGTCCTTAAGCAATTTTGCCACAACTTTGGAGGTATGCTTGGGGTTATTGTCCATTTGGAAGACCCAATTGCAACTGAGCTTTAAAGGGATACTTCACCTCTGGGAAGATGAATGTGTATTTAAAATTGGTCATTTATATAGTATAAATGTGAAATTATTTTTGAATTTGAAGCATTCTAGACTGAGAAAAGGCAGAAAATGTATTTTTTACACATGTGGCTGAAAGACAACAACTCCCAGAATGCACTTGCTTTGCTGCCCTAACGAGGCCACTCCCAAACCATGCCTACCGGTTACAGGTGGCAGTATCTGAAAATATGATACAACTAGGCTTGCTTTGATACATCGTGACTCTATAAATCGTGAGTTAGTTGATAAATTGACTGACTACGCGGGAAGAACATTATAATTCCAGGTGTCCAAACTCTGTACATGACGTCTTAGTAACAAAAAGAAAAACAAACAAAATACTCACTTTACACTAAGCCGTCCGTTTGTCCCTGCGGGCTTTGGGTGGCTTTTACAATTTATCTTCGGGATCCTAAAATAAGTTTCCAGGACTCCCCTGTCCATGTGTGGTACAAAACTTGGGTGCTCAGTTATACATGCTCAAGTTAGCGGTGCTGTTTCATCAGCGGATTCAGTGATCTCGTCCAGAAGAAAACGGCATCGCTGAAATTCGCGACAGCAATAGGACACTCTATCTGTTTCCATAGGCACACAGCGAGAGCACTGACACCACCAGTCCGCCCCAACTCGAGTCTGGTCGGGCTCTTCCTCCTGCCTGCCAAGCAGGTTTTGCTCCCCTGCTACAGCAGCTGCTCCGGCTGCTTCTTGTTCCTCCATCTCCCGCAACTGTTCATCGCTGTATTGCGGCTCGTACAGGTAGCCGCGAGCATCAGATTCTCGCAACAGATCTTCGCAATCCCCATCTGCCATTTAAACTTCAAAACTACCTTCCGCCATCGTGATTAGACTACTTGTATACAAACTTTCTACACAGAGCAAGAGCCTGTTTTCTTAGCTTCTACAGAAAGATGGCTGACACTATCTTCACATTCTGAAGTGAGATCCCGCCCCATATGGGCGTGGTGAAAACATGCGGAATACTGGCTGTAGTTTTAAGCCTCTGGCCCAAAAATCCTCCGATGACGCAAAATGATGATTTTTGCGTCATCGGAGGATTTTTTTCCAGACTAAAAATAAATAAATCTCTCGTCTCAGGGGGATATGAGGGGGGGAGCTCGGTAATTCGAAAATACTACTGGTTTTCTACTGATACAAAGCTTAATGCTAAATCCTGAAGTAACCCTTTAACTTCCTGGCTGATCCCTTGAGATGTTTCTTCATTATATCCACAAAATGTCCTTCCTCGTGATGCCATCTATTTTGCGAAGTGCACAAGTCCCTCCTGCAGCAAACCACCCCCAAAACATGATGCTGACAACCCCCATGCTTCTTTGTTGGGATGGTGTTCTTCAACTTGCAAGCCTCACCCTTTTTCCTCCAAACATAATGATGGTCATAATGGTCTAACAATTACATTTTTGTTTCATCAGACCAGAGGACATTTTTTCCAAAAAAGTAAGATCTCAACATGTGAACTTGCACATGGCGGTTTTGGAGCAGTGGCTTTTTCCTTGCTGAATTCAAGTTATGTCGACATAGGGCTTGTTTTACTGTGGATATAGATACTTGTCTACCTTTTTCCTCCAGCATCTTAACAAGGTCCTTTGCTGTTGTTTTGGGATTGATTTGCACTTTTCGAAGCAAACTACATTCATCTCTATGAGACAGAATGCGTCTCCTTCCTGAGCAGTATGATGGCTGCGTGGTCCCATGGTGTTTATACTTGCGTACTATTCATTGTACAGATGAACATGGTACCTTCAGGCATTTGGAAATTGCTCCAAAGGATGAACCAGATTCGTGGAGGTCCACATTTCTTTTCCTGAGGTCTTGGCTGATTTCTTTTGATTTTTCCATGATGTCAAGCAAAGAGGCACTTAATTTGAAGGTGGGCCTTAAAATACATCCACAGGTACACCGCCAATTCAGTACACCTTATATCAGAAGCTAATTGGGTAATTGTCTAAAGGCTTGTCTTCATTTTCTGGAATTTTCCAAGCTGCTTAAAGGCACAGTTAACTTAGTGTTTGTAAAATTTTGACCCACTGGAATTGAGATATAGTCAATAAAAGTGAGGCTACTACTAGTTAGAAGATATATTGTTTAAAACAGACCTGGTGAAAACAATTTTTGATGCCCAAAAGTGAAATTGGCCTGTGGTGATTCCAGCATTTCACTTGAAAGTGTTTTTTACTATAAAGGAACCCAAGGAAATAGGCGAGGGTAAACAATAACCAGACCATTTATTTGAATATTTGTGTAGCAGTATGCACTTGCGCTACCTATTAACACTCGGCTGGATGGTGATTTAACTCTAGTTGTGACGACTTTAAATATGGTTGATGCGCGTCACCTGTGAGGGCATCACACGTGACGTCATGTCATTGTTGTCGTTCCGGCGCGGTGTGCAAGAGCTAGAGAGGTAAGAGCTGCAGGCTAGTGACTCTTTTGCCAGTGATTCCTGTGGCACTGGGTGATATGGACTTCTTTGTTGTAGTGGACGGGGGAATTAATCGGCATACACTCGGCCGCGCTCCTTGTTGTGCAAACTTCCGGTAAAGCGGATGAGTTTCGCGGTGCGTTAAGACCGTGCTGTTTCAGGTACGTTTGCAATCTTTTATATTTAATGCCTCATTCCGACCTCGAGTCTGCCTGGTGAGTTTCTTCTTTGTCTTGTTTTGATTCAGGTGTCTTCCATATGCCTGTTTATTCAGGTGTCTTCCGTATGCCTGTTTAAAGTTATGGTGGGTTGTTCGTCGTTATTGTCAGTTACGGGACGCTTGAATCGGAGATCCAGTCTAACATAAGCTGCTGGTTGACCACCAATTTATTACGTGACTGCTATTTGACTTGTGTTTATGGATATACTGTGACTGTGACTGTACAGTGCTGCTGTGCTATGTAAGTTAGCCTTAAGCAGGTAACGGCCCCACGACGTCACCCGATCTCTACGACACCACTAACATTAACTGGTGGGGATGCTTTCATTGTCCTGGATTCGATATTGGTTACCCAGAATGTAACGGACTGTATTTAGTGTGAATTTTGATGCTCATTACTCTGTCACCACTGTTCATTTTAGTTTTGATTTAAGCTTTCATCCTTTGTTTTTTTGTTTATGTCCTTGTCATGTGAATTTGGTTTTGTTGCTAATTTCTTTTTTTCTTTTTGGACTCAAGTGTGCTCTTCGTGGCCCCTGTACGATGTACACAAGCACCTGGTCTGTATTTTTCTGACTTTGTTCAGGATGTGTTTATTCAACTGATTTTCTAAGAGTACCCTGAATATAAGTGGTGCATGTGTAGTATAGAACAATGCTGTGAGGTGATCACCTGGAATGTATCCTTCTACCTGTGATGAGAATATGTTTGTCATCATACTATTTTGAGATGAACACTGTGCATTTGGGCCTAACAATTGTGGTTGTGTAATTTCTTTTTTTTCTTTCTCTTTTTTTGGGTTACATTATTGTTTAAATTGTCTATTGTGGTGCATGAATTTTATGTGTGTGTGTGTTCTTTATTGTAGCCCTGGGCAGCAAGGAAGAGAAGGGCGGCAGCCTTCCTCATCTTGGTGGTGGTAGTTTGGAGTGTTTGCTGTGCCACACGGAGGTGTTCGACCGAGTGCGGTGGGAGTGCACGTGTGTGTGTGTGGTTTTCTTTTGTTTCCTTTTTTTTAGAAGAATAGAGAGGCCCCTTTGGGTTGAGTGATTTCGGCTGCCGACCCCAATTTCCGTCGTCCGGGCTGTTTAATTTTGAATATCCTTGTTGATGGTGGTTTTGTTCTTTGTGATCGTGTGTATCATTTTATCTAATAAAAGTGATTTTATTGTTTGTATATCTCACCCATGTCTCATGCCTGACTCCAACCGAAACGAACCTGTGAGCCTTGTGTGCTCCTAGTTATCTAGGGCGATTCCCTGGTAGTAAGCCCCCAGGGTGGCGTAGTTGGTTTATTTATTTAGTGTCCCTGTCTCTGAACCCGATCGCCACAATCTGGCGTAGTCGGCAGGATTTCAGTTGTGTGGTCAAAGGTTGAGACAAGGGTGTGAAGTTGTTGTTGTTTTGTTTATTTTGTAGAACAGTGGTGACTGGTTTGTGAGTATTTTCTTGGGCCCTCATGGTAAGTACATCCTCTGTTGAATGATGGAGGACGAGTTACAAGTAATGAGGGATTTAATAGCCCAACTGAAGGCCGATAATGAGAGACTGTTGCAGGAGCGGCAACCAACTGGGTTGCCTGATCCTGGAGCAGCCTCTTCCAGCATGGTACCACCGGTTATACCACAGTTGGTCGGTGCTGGGGTGACGGAGAGACTAGTGTTTATACCACGAGATAGACGCTGTCCTAAATTTAGTGGTACCGTTGGTGTCCATATTAACGAGTGGGTAGAAGAAGCCCAAGCATGTATGCGCGTACGTAATCTTTCTTTTGCAGATCAAGCTTTCTTTCTGTTTGACCATCTTGAAAGTGAAGCTCGTGAAGAGATAAAGTATCGGCCAGAAATTGAAAGAAATTATCCTATTAAAATTATTTCAGCGTTGTGTGAAGTGTACGGATGTTCTGAGTCGTACGTTGCTTTACAGGAAGCCTTTTTTTCTCAGAGGCAGCAGGCTGGTGAGACATTGTTAGAATTTTCCCTAGCCCTGATGAGCCTCCTAGAGAAAGTGAACCTTTACAAATTCAGGTCGCCACACCTGTTTACAAATGCTGACGTTGTTGTACGGGATCAATTCGTCGATTATGTGTCCGATAATGCTCTTCGCAGGGAGCTCAAGCAGCTTATTCGACGACAACCCACCATGACATTGTTAGAGGTTTGGGGGGAGGCAATTTGATGGGAACGAGAGGGAACGCCGGGCGGTGCACGAGGTCGGAGTCATTCAGTTCCATCATTGGGTGGAATTCAGTATGGGGTGCGAGGGGGGGCTAGTTCAGGTTCGAGTCATGGGAACCCATCGGTTGTGTTGAGGGAGCTACGAGAAATGTTGCAGCATCAACAACAGCAGATAAATCAGCTCACGCAAGCCCTCGCCCATAACCAATCACCCCGTTTTCATCGTCAATACTCTCGTTCCGACCGGTTGGTTTGCAGGCGTTGTCAGCAACCGGGCCATTTTGCTCGGGAGTGCAATGGGGAACGCCGCCCCCCTTGCCCTCCGTCGAGGCCCCTTGCTGTCCCTTCGGCTGTTGAGTCGAGGTCGTTGCAGGTATTACCACCTTCGGGAAACTAGTACCCACTGGGCTGCAGAGCCACAGCTCGGTTGGGGGTGCGTTTGGCTCTCAATTCCCATGTAGTAACGAGTCGGTATCCCGGTTGGTTTCCGCATGTCCACATTCCATTGTTACGATTGGGGGAGTCCCGGTGTCCTGTTTAATTGATACTGGCTCCATGGTGTCGACGATTACAGAGCGTTGCTTTCAGCAGCAGTTCGAACCATGGGGTCAGGATCATTTGCAATCGTGTCGTTGGCTGCAGCTCCGAGCGGCTAACGGGCTTGAAATTCCATATATCGGTTATATGGAAATAGACGTTGAGTTTTGTGGTAAGGTACTCTCTAACTGCGGGGTGCTGGTGGTCCGAGATCCTCCTAGTGGCTGGAGTGCTGACGTTCCTGGCATTTTGGGGATGAATGTACTCAGTCGCTGCTATAAGGAGCTTTTCGGGCAACATGGATCCGCCTTGTTCGAATTACCGTTTGTGACACGTGACCCTAGTATTGTGCAGGCATTTCAAGACTGCCAAAGGGCAACTCGAGTTTCCAACCATGGAGGTGACATAAGGGTACGGGGGCGCAGGGTGTGTCGCGTTCCAGGGGGTACCATGAAGCTAGTTGCAGCAACATGTTCGCCGTTGTATAGGGGTAGCACTGTGTTGTTCGAGCCCCCTCTTCCTGCAGGCCTGTTGGCCTCTCCCGCCTTGGTACAGGTGGTCGCAGGTACGGTTTATGTGCCTTTGGTCAATGTAGGCACCGCGGATGTGGTGCTTTACCCCACCACAGTCATAGGTGAGTTGAGGGAAGTATATTTGACAGACTTGCCTGTTGGAGTGGCTGAGGTTCCCTCAGTGGTTGCACAGGTTGCTGCTGGTGGTGTTTCAGGTACTCCCGTCCTCGACCAAATTGAATCTGTTGATTTGGGGGGGTTGTTGGTCGAGGAACAGTCACAGGTTAAGGCCCTACTTCTAGAATACCAGAATGTGTTTTCTATGCATGAGGGAGATCTGGGTTGTACTAGATTATTGTCCCATGAGATTCCACTAACTGATGACGTTCCCATCCGACAGCGCTATAGGCGAATTCCACCTTCGGCGTATGAGTTAGTAAAAACTCATATCAACCAGTTGCTGGACTCCCAAATCATCCGAGAGAGTTGTAGCCCTTACGCGTCACCCATCGTGTTAGTTAAAAAGAAGGATGGTAGCCTCCGCATGTGTGTCGACTACCGACAACTTAACTCTAAGACACGTAAGGATGTTTTTCCACTACCAAGGATTGAGGAGACGTTGGATTCATTGACGGGGGGCTCGCTGGTTCTCCACGTTGGACCTAGCCAGCGGGTACAATCAGGTCCCTGTCTCTGAACCCGACCGACCAAAGACCGCTTTTTGTACTTCATTCGGGCTTTTTGAGTGGAGTCGCATGCCCTTTGGCCTTTGCAACGCCCCGAGTACATTTCAGCGCTTGATGGAGCGACTTTTTGGGGATCAGAGACATCAAACAGTTTTATTGTATCTTGATGATATAATTGTATTTTCTTCATCAGTGCAGCAACATCTGCATCAGTTGAGAGTAGTGCTGAGTCGCCTACAGGCTGAGAAATTGAAGGCCAAATTGGACAAGTGTGCATTCTTTCGTAAAGAAGTTAAATATCTGGGGCATGTTATTTCTGCCCAGTGGGTAGCGACAGACCCGGGTATGATTGAGGCTGTAGCTCAATGACCTCGTCCGTCCACTGTGTCAGAGCTACGGACCTTTTTGGGCTTTGTGAGCTATTATAGGCGTTTCGTGGAAGGGTTCGCGAAGCTAGCGGCTCCCTAGCATAAATTGGTAGCCGAAGCGACTGGAGAAAAGTCGGGTAAGAAAAATAAGCGAGGATTTATTGAGGTTTGGCCTGCGCAGTGCGAGGAGGCGTTTGGGAACCTTAAACACCGGCTTACAATGGCACCCGTTCTGGCGTATGCTGATTTTGCGAAACCATTTATCGTGGAGGTGGACGCCAGCCATATGGGATTGGGTGTGATACTCTCGCAAGAAGTGGATGGCAAAGTTCGCCCCGTCGCTTATGCAAGCCGTACTCTTAGGCCTGCTGAACGTAATACAGCCACGTATAATTCGATGCGATTGGAATTCTTGGCCCTTAAATGGGCGATGACTGAAAAGTTTTGCGAGTACCTTTTAGGAAATAAGTGTGTAGTACGAACCGATAACAACCCGCTGAGCCACTTGGCCACTGCTAAGCTTGGCGCTACTGAACAGCGGTGGGCAGCTGAATTAGCGGTGTTCGATTTTGAGGTCCAATATCGATCTGGCCGAACCAATCAGAATGCAGATGCATTGTCTCGCCAGAACTCCGCTACCCAGGAGGGAGGACATGGCTGGTCTCCAGGTTTGGTAGTACCAGAGCTGTTGAGGCGAGCTGCACAGTCGGAACCTATAGGGATGATCCAGTCTGGGGCTGTTCAGGCCTTGCCTAGCCGTTCCAGTGCATATAAGTGCACTGCAGGAGGCTGATCCCGACATCGAGCAGGTGTGGAGTTTATGGTGACAGCAACGATGTCCAGGGCCTATAGAGCGACGACGGTTTTCCAAGTCCGCGTTAACTTTTCTCCAGCAATGGGGCCGTTTGGTGGAGGAAAAGGGCCTGTTGTACCGAAGAGTGTTACGTCCAGATGGTGGAGAGGAAGTACTGCAGCTAGTGTTGCCAAAAGTGTTGAGATCAGAGGTACTGACACAGCTCCATCAACAGCATGGACACCAGGGCATTGAACGCACTCTGGAGTTGGTGCGACAGCGATGCTACTGTCCGGGCATGGCCGCTGATGTTGCTCACTGGGTTCAGGGATGCGAGCGGTGTCAGTTGGCCAAGGCGGCTCCCCCGATTGCCCGAAGTTTCATGGGGCACCTTTTGGCATCCAGGCCTAATGAAATTGTGGCCATGGATTTCACTGTCTTAGAGCCGTCATGTTCAGGGCAGGAGAATGTATTGGTATTAACTGATGTATTCAGTAAGTTCACTGTGGCTATTCCTACCTTCGACCAGAGGGCAGAGACTGTTGCCCGAGTCCTGGTGGACGAGTGGTTCTTTAAATTTGGGGTTCCTGGCCAGATTCATTCCGACCAGGGCCGCAACTTTGAGGCCATTTTGATCCAGCAGTTGTGCAGTCTTTACCAAGTGACCAAGTCTCGCAGCACTCCTTACCATCCGGCTGGTAATGGCCAGTGCGAACGATTCAATCGTACTTTACACAACTTGCTACGAACCTTGTATATTGGAAGGAAGAGAGACTGGGCGTCCTGTTTATCACAGGTATTGTTCTGTTATAATACAACTCCTCATCAAGCTACTGGCGAGAACCCTTATTTTTTAATGTTTGGACAGGAGCCAAGGCTGCCGATAGATTTCTTGCTGGGGAGTGTGCAGTCGCCAGCTGCGGGAGGGTGCATCATTGGGTCGAGGAGCATCAGGCTCGGTTACAAGTGGCATTTGAGAGTGCTCGCGACCGTCTGAAGGTTGCGGCTACTCGGCATAAAGCAACACATGATCAGTGGGTGCGGGAGTTACCGTTGCAGGAGGGGCGACGGGTATACCTTCGTGATCATTCAGTACGGGGTTGTCATAAGATTCAGGATTTATGGAGTTCGACTATCTACCAAGTCATAAGGGCACCCCGAGAAGCTGGGGGCTCTGTGTATACAGTGGCTCCGGTGGAGGACCTGAGTAAGATCCGTCATGTCCATCGGTCATTGTTGAAGCCTCAAATCTGTAACGAAGCATCTGAGGAACTACCTGACATTTTGATAGAGTCGCCAGTTCAAATAGTGGCAGAGGAAGAGTTGGAGGATGTCGATTTGGGTTGTGTGGTGCCTGTAGTTCCCCCAGTGGCCCATGGATGGACGACTGCAGGTACCCCAGTGGTGGGAGTATTGACTGCTGCTACCCCACCTGATGACACCTCCAGTATACCGCTTGAGGAGGGTAGTGGTGGCCGAGATAAGAGTCGATTATCTGTGCTACTGATAATGTACATGAAACACAAGACAGGTACTCCCGTCCTCGACCAAATTGAATCTGTTGATTTGGGGGGGTTGTTGGTCAAGGAACAGTCACAGGTTAAGGCCCTACTTCTGTGACGATGATGTCACAGTCCCGACAGACAGAAACCCAACCTGACAGGGTGACAGGACCATGACAGTACAGTTCAATTCAATTCAACAGGGCTTTAATGGCATGAAAGTTTGGAGAAATAGTGTTGCCAAAGCATCACAATAAAATTTTCCAAATATTTGGACAGTACACATTAATAGTATAAACATTAATATTGATATATATTGATTATTTATGTACAGTATATATCATATACATGCATGCTGTCAAACAGTGACCACATATTCTGTTTTCTTTTGATTGCCATTATTTTTTTGTCTTCCTTTTCGATTGCCAATTTGTGGTCACTGAGCCTATACTTGGTTAGGATCTGTAAAAAAATCCTGGAAAATAAAATTGTGTGTACAATGTACTCCAAACGTGAATTTCAAAATTACTGTTTGAGATATGACTGATTTGTGTTTTAGAACAAAATGTCCATTTAAAAAGAAATTTAAAAAAGAAAGCATTATAAAACCCATTCAAAAATTCCAAAGGGAACTCATAGCGAATTAGCCTTCCGGGCCTGTCTACAAATTGATTTACACACAGCTTTACTGCCAAACAAAGTAAGGAAATAATCAAACACAGTATTCTTATGTAAATATCTCTCTTATATGAAGGCTGAATAGCATTTTAGGCCATTTTTATAACATGTTGAATTGTTAAATGCTCCTTTTCTTAACTATGTTTTGAAATATATAAATTAGTGTCTGTGATGAGGAGGGCATGGCTGGGCCCTGATGGTGCACAGCTGGTACGGAATCAGCTCATCAGAGGGAGAGCGAGATAAAGTGCAGTCAGTTATACCAGTTCGAGAGAGAGACACACGCTGCCATGGTTGCATGTGTGTCTGTGTGTGTTTTAAGTTTGAGTTTTGACATTAAACTTACATTGCCCTCCTCCTTGCCCGTCCTTATACTGTTACAGTGTCAAATATTGAAATTATTTATATTATATATATAAGTCTTTAGAGTAGTTAAGCAATATCATACATGTAAGAATGGTGTTGTTCATGGCTTTGATTCAGTTAAACAAGTAAATAATTTTAAATTGTGCATATTTTGTCCATCAGCAAAAAGAAATTCAAAGAAGAAAAATATCAAACACCACTCTTTGCACTGTTGTCATACTCTGGTTTTGAATTTGCGGTGTTTCGTTTGTTAGCAAATCAGTGATTTTGATACAGTCTTTTAAGTGAACAAATCATTCTCGATTATTTTCATTGTTTCAACTATTACTCTGTGTCATGACTCACTGTATACCATGAAAGATTCCAATTTGTCGGCACCTACAAGCATAAATATGGAATCTCCTGAATGAATCAGTGAATTAAACAAAAAAATTAACAATGAATCAAAATCATTACCTTTAATTTGGAAAGCCAGCAGCAATATATGCCACTCGTATATAGCCACGAACCAAAGATATGATTCAATAAAAATTTTATAGTCAAATAAAAATTATATTTACCCCTGAAATATCTTCAGTGTAATTAGCTTCTAGCATAGCTAACTACTTTTTCAAAAAAGTACCTTGAATGTGGCTGAACTACTACTAAGATGTTTTTAGCTTGGGACGCTACAGTTTCAAAGTAGCTTCCCCAACACTGCACCACATGACCAAGCTTGTCGTTTTTTAAATGAGTTGAAATGAGCAGGCTGGTATGAATAAAATGCTCACTCCCTATTAGCTTTATTTAAGAAGATCTGTATAGATTTTGCTTGTTCTACATACCCTAATGTAGTGTGTGGGATGAGCGTGTGATGGCACCCTGGCGGCAAAGATGTGGGCCAATCAGAAGATAACTATGGTACGTGAAGGAGGCAGAAGGTACACATACACACTCAACTAACTTTAGTGAAATAACTGATTTTATATTGAATAACTTGAACAACAAACTTCACAGATAAAACAATGTACAGTACAACAAATAAATCATAAATAAAATACAATAAACTCAATTGAATATTCAAATTCAATATTTTTTCTCTTCAATTCCTATTTAGTTTAGTGGATGCTAATAAATAGTTTATTGATTTTGATTCCTAATCTTTTATCAAATTTAACTCTTTTGTAACTTTTCCCAATTAAACTCAATTAAATGGAATTAAAACCAAACAAATAAAACTACAATTACCTATTAATTACCTATACAATTCAAAGAAACAATTAAACAAACAATAATCAATCAACTAAATGACCAAATGTACTAAATTCAGAGTTCTTCAAGAGTAAACATTCAATAAATGTCCAGATTCACAAATACCTCTACCTTTTGTTGTTGAATGAATTCAAAGTAGAGATGAATTGAATATAATTTGCAAATCCACAAACAGAAGATATTCACAGTTCAGATAAGACTCTAAAAAAATACATTTTTTTTGGCTCACCATCAAACTTTCCAGAAAGTTTGAGCAGAAACATCCTGGGACCAAATGTCCACTATCCTTGTTGAAAACGTGGTCCAACTCGAACAAAACACACATATACAAAAACTGGCCTGCACAAAGTAGGAAAACATTCTCAGAAACATTTTTCTAACATTTCAGACTATTATTTTAACTGTCTTAACTCTTAATACATTAATTAGCTTTAGCTCTAAATGCTATACCTCGTGGTAGCATTTACACAACACAGTTTCCCAAATAAGTTCACTCAATAAACAAGCTTACGTTTCTGATTCTCATTTATATTTAGAGTAAAAGATTACACTTACTGATTTCCTCGATAATTTACTAGACGTGTTCTTTTTTTCAAGGTTTTATCTGGATGAACAGTGAAATAAATGATTTTACTTCATTACTCTGCTTTATCTCGATTGAACATCAAGATTCACTTCTCAGGTAAGTATTTTTCTCTTTTTTTCTAAAGCTTTAGTTTAAGATTAAACAAATCTTTTCTATTTTCAGAATATTTGCTGCTATAATCTGAATCTGAATCTGATTGGACGAGAGACATTCCATGAGCATTAATGGTCTGACACCGTCAGCACTCGAATGCTTCACTGTGTGTGCATCACTCTGCTTGTGTTAGTGCCGTTCTAAACTAAAGTGTAAGAGCAGTGCAGATCTGTTAAGAGCTATGGTATTTTTTTTTTTTTACATGTATATTTTTTTTTTTTTTTTTTTTTAATACCCTCACTTGAAATCTAGTCTCACTTATGATCGTACACACTCCCATCTCTCTCTTTCTCTCACTCTCACTCACACACACACACACACACACACACACACACACACACACACACATTTGTTCGAAACAGCACAAGCCAATTCAGTAATAGTGATACTATTACTGATGTGACTTTTTTCAATTAATAACGAAGGCTTGGACGCATCATTTGTTTTGAACCAGCAACGGCAGATTCTGATCCGTAGCGTAATAAAGTAGTTCCATGCACAAATGCGTTTTTATGACCGTACTCAGTTTTTCCTAATTTTTTCAAATGTACTTGTTCATTGAACTGTTGTATATATGCAATATCACACGAACAAGAGTGCGATATGGCCCTAAATCATCACTGCTGTGAGTATCTATGGCATCTATGACCTGTTGCCTCGTGTCTGCTGTTGAATCACAGCAGTGCTGATGTAGGGCCATTTCGTACTCTTGCTCACGTGATACTGCTTAAATATACAATTTTGCATATTTTTCAAACTCTTTGGTTTTCATTCTGTTTCTAGTTACTTGTCTTTAGTTTCTTCATATATTTTAGTTAAATATGCACTTTTTAGTTAGTGACTTTGAATGCAATTTACTCTGATTTTACATCTGGGTTACACTAAACAGTCCTGTCTTGCGCAATCCAGACTTCAGCATTGTGCAGTCCAGTCACATTGCAGCAGCCATTCATTATAGCAGAACAGAGCAAGCACCTTTCAGTAATGAGTTGTAAAGCCCTGTTACAATTGGGCATTACAATTCAAAATGATACCTCAGCACAAGGTTAAGGCAGCTGCCATTATTCACCATGTAGTGCCGTTAGACTAATGAAGTCTTTCACAACACTCTATCAAAATAAGGCTGTCTTCTGTAATGTATGTGAGCGGGAAAACAGAATTAGAACACCACAAATAGTACCAAGTCCTACTTAGAATGATGGGATCAAATGCAGGTTAGAGAGCAAATTAGACACCCACTTTGCTCTCTGCAGTACATTTTCTTAGAGATAAAAGTATCCAAAGTGAGAGCTGAGGCCCTTCAAAATTTTAAAGATTTTGGTAAGTGAACATCAGTCACTTGTGCACAAGCTTTGAAATTTAGCACAACCTACATGGTGTGCCGCAAACTCCAACTCTTGAAGTACATTTTTGGAATGTTACTGAAGTTTTGGATTGCATATTCATTTCTGTACTCAGTAGTGGTTTTAACCACCATGCAAACCACACAATTGCTTGGGGCCACAGACATTGGTAGGAAAGCTCTGAAAAACCCACTTGAAGGTTGACTTGATGTTCTGGATACACGAGTGAATACGTGGCTGTCAGCACTCTTAGACGTTCACGTTAAGGTCCACAATGTTCGGGTCAGTTTTTCCAAGTAGGAAAAAATATGCAGGACTTCCGAACTTGTTTCACCCATGAGTTAGGGGCCATTCACACCGAACATGTTTTTGCGTGGATCTGCTCAGTTTTTCCATTGTTTTCCTATGTAAACACGTGCTGGACGAACGTCCTTTGACGCCCTACTGTTATGAATGTTGCCTACGATGCTTACATAAAATACAGCATTTTGCAACACAATGAACAATACATTGCAGCATTAGAATATAAGCTCCAGGTGAAAGTAAAGTAAATAAGACAGAAATATATTACTATTGTATACACAAAAATCCTCAAAATATTAATAATAATAATAATAATAATAATAATACGGTGTGTTGGTGCGGTGTGGTTAAGCAGCAGTTTGTGAATGGAGAGCAAGATCAGGAGATGAGAACAGTAAGGATCATTACCTGGCAATGATTGTCGTTAACCGCTGTTTGTCATTGCAGTGTGAGTGGAGATGGGCTTTTAAGAGAAAGCCAGAAGCCAATAATGGAGAGAGCTACCCACAGACACACTTTGAAGGAGCCTGTGCTGAGTTGCACTGAAAAGCGAAGTGTATGAATTTATTGTAAAATTAAATTATCTTTGAGTTTAATTTAGCTGTCTCCCGCTTCCTCCTTGCACACCAACCTAAGAACTTTGTTACATACTGTATCCTACATTATTATGATGTAAAACAGAATATTTGTCTTATTGACTTGAAGATGAATCCATTTACCTTTTGTTCCCTATCTGTCACTCCTCAACTTTGTGTCGATGAAGTTGCTAGTGGTCACTCTTGGGAGCCCGAGACACCTTCTGATCTATGATAAAAGGCCAATGGGAATTGGTGTGTGGTGTTTGCATGCCACTCCCCCGAACATAAGGGTATAAAGTAGCTGGTGTGCGAACCACTGATTCAGGTTTGCTCTTTGGAGCCAAACGGTCGCCATTTCATTGAGAAATTCCATTCACCTCTCCTGGATTCTGACGGCACATTACAGCGGCTTCTCCCCCTCTCTGCACTGGTGGACTACAGAGATCATCGCTGGGTGCTATGACAGAACAAACTAAAAGAGTATATTCTAAAACAGTATAATTCCTAAAAGAGTATATTCTAAAAGAGTGGCACACACAGAAACATCTTTTTAAAGACACATCTTTTTAAAGATGCCTTTCCATCTGTGTGTTATTCCTGGTTGCGCTCGTTACCTCTCGCCATCTGACGGCCACGATCGCTGTCTTTCATTCCTGGGCGCTGCCCGCGCAGAGACATCATTCGTCGAGAACATGACCATGGCAACGTTGTGGTCATGGCTTGCATTAATAAAAGATAAAACATGCATTAATTATCTTGATCTAAAATTTTATTTAATTAAACATTTTGAATGCACTTGGATACAATGGCTGATAGGATGAATTTTAAATTATGATTTAAAATCAATTTTATGTAATTTTTTAAACAACATTTTCTAAATGGGGCCCCGGGTTGTCGGATGCTTTGGGCCTCTGAAATAATACACCTGCCCCTGTCTGTACTGAAAATTGTGTCCAACAGCTGAAAAATGCTGCCTTCAGAGGCTGTATACAGAGGTAGAAAGGCATCAAGTCATGTCCGAATTCATTTTATGACTCCATTTCGACCTGGAAATAGGCATTTTAGGCATTAAATATTTGCATGGTTATATCTAAAGATCACATGAATTTGTTTCAGATTATTAAACATGACTTTATAATGTTTTGGAAGCCAGTCTGAAACCAGTTTCCTTTGGTCCAAAGCAGATTTTAAAGCATCATAATGTCATATGCAATGATCTAGAACAAATTCAAGTGAACTTTTAAAGCTTTACAAGATCCTTTCATACACAACACTCTGCCTGTGTAAGTCAGTGACAGACTGGGAAGCGGGGCAGCTGCCTTAGATACAGCTAAAATTGTGTGAAAAAGTACTTTTTAATCCATAAATCTCCACTTTCACTTTTCACTTTTAAACTATGTAAAAAAGGACATACAGTACATATTGTTCCCCGTCTGTTGCTCACTTCAACGTTGTGTCGAAGAAGCGACACTAGGGGTCTCTCTTGAGAGCCTTGCACATCATTGAAACTTGAGAAAAGGCCAATGAGAAATTGCCAGACAGAATTTGCATGTCCCTTCCCCGGACATACGGTTATAAAGGGAGGGATCTGTCCATTCAGATTTTTCCTTCAGAGCCGAGTGTTTGTGTGATCAGTGAGCTGGATTCACTGACTGTTTCATTCATTTCTACAAGAGCGTATGCTGCTGGATCTACGGCACATATCAGAGGCTTTCTTCTTCTCTGCACAATAGTGCAGCTTTGCCCCTAGGCACTTTGACAGTGCTTCTAAAAGAGAATATTTCACTAAAAGAGTTTATTTCTCTAAAAGAGCAATACAAAGGGGTGTTGAACGTCATATTCAGGACGCATCTTTATAAAGATGCCCTTCCACCCCTTTGTAGTTCCTGGATGTGGTTGAGTTCTCTCTGCTCCTGACAGTCACAGACGCTGCCCCGTGTGTCTGGGCAGCAATCACACTGAGGCAGCATTTGTGGATGGTTCGTGTTCTCTCTGCGAGAACCTTACCATGGCAACGTTGCGGTCGTGGCTTTCCTTCCTAAAGAGGAACGCCACTCCAGCCGAACCCCCACGTTGCTCCTTCTTCCCACTGGATTGAGCACGACCAGGCTGGTGATAGCCCAGACCGCACGCAGAGCTTTAGATGTTCTGAGCAGCTCTTTGTATGCTTTGGTGGACAGCAGAAAGGGAACGCTGCCCACCAAACAGAGGCTTTCCCACTGGTGTTGCCCCCTTGTGGGTTCAAGCACACTCAACGAGAAGTGTGGCATCCTCGTGGGCACTGGCCAATGGCATCTCTCTTGCAGACATATGCAGAGCAGCAGGCTTGGCAACACCCAATACCTTTACAAGATTTTACAATCTCTGGGTTGAATCGGTCTTGTCACGTGTTTGCTCTGTCCGAACCGGTAGAACTCGGTAACGCAGAACAACTGACCGCGATGCTTAAGATTGTGCCGAGTATGGCTGCTGCATTGCGAGCTCTGACACAACACTGCAGATTATTGTTTTTTTGTCTTGGATGTTGTCTGCCTTTTTGCATATGACAGACAAACGCTTTTGGACATTGGTTCGGCAATTACACACCGACATTTAAAACAATAGCACCAAAATAGCACCAACACGCCAGCTTCAACACACGAGGGGACCGGGTTTTGGACCATTGCTATTCTCCTTTCAGGAATGGCTACAAATCCCTCCCCTGACCACCATTTGGCAAATCAGACCACTCTCTCGTTCTACTTCTGCCCGCTTACAGGCAGAAGCTGAAACGGGAAGCACCCACCCTTAGAACGATCCAGTGCTGGTTGGACCAATCAAATTCTGCGCTACAAGACTGTTTTGATTACGCAGACTGGGAGATGTTCTGGTCGTTGTAAAGCTGCGGGTCCAGACGGCATTCTGGGTCGCATCATCAGAGCATGCGCGAACCAACTGGCTGGTGTTTTTACAGACATTTTCAACCTATTCCTCTCCCTGTCCACATGCTTCAAAACATCAACCATTGTGCCTGTACCGAAGCGAGCCAAAATCACTTGCCTAAATGACTGGCATCCTGTTGCACTGACCCCCATCATTAGCAAATGCTTTGAGAGGTTAATCAGAGATCACATCTGCTCTGTGCTGCCCGCCTCTTTGGACCCATTGCAGTTTGCCTACCGCAACATCCGCTCCACTGATGATGCAATTGCATCTACAATACACACTGCTATCACCCACCTGGAAAAAAGGAACACATATGTGAGAATGCTGTTTGTAGACTACAGCTCAGCATTCAAAACCATATTGCCCTCCAAGCTTGATGAGAAACTCTGGGCTCTGGGCTTAAACAGCTCGCTGTGCAGCTGGATCCTGGATTTCCTGTCAGGCAGACATCAGGTTGATAGAATGGGCAGCAACATCTCCTGATCACTGACCCTCAACACTGGAGCCCCACAGGGCTGTGTTCTCAGCCCACTCCTATATACCCTGTACACACATGACTGTGTGGCAACACATAGCTCCAATGCCATCATTAAGTTTGCAGAGGATACGGCGGTGGTAGGTCTGATCACTGACAATCATGAAACAGCCTACAGAGAGGAGGTGCACACTCTGACACGCTGGTGTCAGGAGCACAACCTCTCCCTTATTGTCAGTAAGACCAAGGAGCTTGTTGTGGACTTCAGGAGGAAAGACAGAGAACACAGCCCCATCACCATTAATGGAGCACCGGTAGAGAGAGTCAGCAGTTTCAAGTTCCTTGGTGTCCACATTACTGAAGAACTCACATGGTCCGTCCACACTGAGGCCATTGTGAAGAAGGCTCACCAGTGCCTCTTCTTCCTGAGATGGCTGAGGAAGTTTGGAATGAACCACCATATCCTCACATAGTTCTACACCAATACTGTAGAGAGCATCCTGACTGGCTGCATCACCGCCTGGTACGGAAATAGCACCGCCCACAACCACAAAGACCTGCAAAGGGTGGTGTGAACTGCCAGAAACATCATCAGAGGTGAGCTTCCCTCCCTCCAGGACATATATATAGGTGTGTGAAAAAAGCTTGGAGGATCATCAGAGATGGTATCGCAGCATCAGGACCCGCACCAGCCGACTACATGACAGCTTCTTCCCCCAAGCAATCAGACTTTTGAACACTTGATCTCTCAAGATTAACAATCAACACTGCACTTTATTAATCTTAATCTTCATCTTATTATCTCACACTGGACTGTCAAATATATTCTCCACAATATAACTACTGCATATATATTTTTATATACCCTCATTTTTTGTTTTTACTGTATGTGTATTCTATATTGTGTGTATTTTTTACTGTACATTGTATATTAGTATTGTGCTGTGTTGTTTAAGTATATGTACATTTGATATGTAAATTGTGTTGTGTAAATATGTTGTTTATTGTAAATTGGTACATGTTTCGCCACTGTCATGACTGCTATGTTGCTCGGAACTGCACACAAGACTTTCACCTACTGTTGCACTTGTGTACATAGTAGTGTGACAACAAAATTATTTGATTTGATTTGATGGTGTACCGCTTGCACCCAGTGCCTTTCCCCTCCACTGAGGTGATCACGGGCGCTCTTATCCCAGGAGACCCGACTAACTCAGCTCCCTGGATGACTCCTCCCTAGCCCTCTGGTTTGCGAATTCAGCGGAGGAATTCCCCGACCAGACCCACTACGGGTACTAAAACTACTCTGTACTGGAATAGTTGAGCCACAGGACAGGCCACTGTGTGGATTAATACCCCTGTGTGTTTTTTCCGCGATATGGACACCTAGTGTTGCTTCTTCGACACAATGTTGATGTGAGCGATATACAGGGAACTTCTAGGTTATTATTGTAACCTCAGTTCCCTGATGGAGGGAACCTCATTCTCTGCTCCTCAGGGCAAAAACCTGAGTGGACAGATGCATTTTTCCCTCCCTTTATACCCGTATGTCCGGGGGAGAGACATGCAAATTCTGTCTGCCAATGTCTCATTGGCCTTTTCTCAAGTTCAGAGATGTGAGAGGCTCTCAAGAGCTTCTTCGACACAACGTCTCGTTCCCTCATCAGGGAACGGAGGTTACAATAGTAACATAGACTATTTATTTCTCACTCACACTTATCCAATGCAGTGGATTACTTATGGATTACTTTTATGTGGCATTTGTGAGTTTTGGAGCTTTAAATTTCTGGTCACCATTCACTTGCATTGTAAGGACCAACAGATGTCAGATATTCTTCTAAAAATATTTTTGAGTTCTGCAGAAGAAATAAAGTCATACACATCTGGGATGGCATGAGGGTAAGTAAATGATAAGATAATTTTCATTTTTAAGTGAACAATCACTTTAAACTTGTGTATAATAGTGAATTCCAAGCATTCATAAATAGAGCTGGCATGCATGCTCATTCACAATTATCATAACCCACGCCCATGGAAATGCCATATAAGGAGGGCATCAGACTCACTAGTCTATGAGAATAGGAAACTATTATCAGGGATGTGGACTATAGTCGCATGACTTGGACTTGCTGTGTTTTTAGTGTGTCTTCCATTTGATGTTGTTTTTACTGCTTTTATGATTTTATGTAAAGTGTCTTTGATTATTCAGAAAAGCGCTCACAAATAAAATGTATTATTATTTATTATTATTATTACTTGACTTGGACTAGACTCAAACATTTGATGACATAATCAAAGAAGACTTGCGACTCGACTTAGTCTTTGATGACAATGAATTATGACTTGACTAGGAATCGAGCCCTCTAACTTGGAAAGACTTTTCCAAAGGCAAAAAAAAAAAAAAGGATTGCAACATGTACAACCTGTGGGTAAAAAATTACTGATACTTAAACAACAACGTCCAATTTTTTGAGGCATCTGAAAATCCACAGACAGATGTATGTTGGGATTTAACTTTTACATGTCAGTTATGGTTCAGTAGCATTTAACTTACCGTGATAGCTGGGTTAGCTTGCTTGCTACTAGCGATGGAACAATATATTGAATGTATATATATATTGCTGTGGCACGGTGGAGGGCGGGACAGGGGCGTGATTATGCACGCCCGGTCCCGTATTAGGCTGATCAAGCCGTCAAGAGGGATAAAGGCCACTCGCGGACGGCGGTGTGGGAGAGAGAGATCGTTCACGGACATGTCCGTTGTCTTATGTGTTTGTATTTTGAGTTCTTCATTAAACCTATTATTTTATATGTCAAGCTGGTTTCTCGCCTCTTCCTTGCCCGTGAACTGGATCTGTTTTACATTTGCAAACCAAAAAAATGACAAACCATATAGAGGCAAAAGTTGATATTTCGAAATTTGCAACAAACATCAAACATCATAATCTTTCTATTGCTTGATTTGAGGGTTCACACAAGGTCCTTGAAGTGCTTAAATTTAGCTTTTAGAAATGTAAGTCCTTGAATATGTGGAAAATTGCCTTTTTTGTTGAAAAGTGATAGAGATTAAAAGAGAACATTTCTTCCGTGTAATGTGCCCATCAAATATGAGATCCCGCAGTCAACTTTCATTGAATAATGTGTCTTTTAATACACTTACTGTTCTTTACAGTAAATATTAATTTTAATCACAAATTGCATGGATGCACTAAAAAAAAGAGAGAGTCTTGTCTCTTGTTAATAAACCGTGCACCTGCATGAGTTTGTGAGATTCCCGTTGCTTGTTAAATTGACAGTGCCATTTTTGCGCTTGTTAATAGATTGAAATATGGAAAAATTTTATTCTATTTTTTTTTCTCCAAATTTCTTTGTGTTCTGTAAAAAAAAAAAAATAAAGTTTTGTGTTTGAATCGTATTATTACAAATTATATAGAAATTAGAAAAATTCTCAATACGCTTCAAATTTGAGGTAGAATTCTTGAATGCTAACATCTTGACTGATTTAGGAATGCAAATCTGAAATGACACAATCACGCAATTGCCCTTCTTTGTCTTCATTGTGAAATGCCCTTTCAGTTGTAGCCATCCAGGTGATGTACTGCTGATTGAGGCATCCTCCACATTACCCCACCACTCCTCCGTGATTAATAGCAGCTGGCGCCATGTTATCAAGTTTAGTATGTGCGATTTTATATAACGGGAGTCATGAGACTTATTTTCTCCTTAGCCAATCATGTTGATGAATAAAGACAAAATCAAGACATGGATGTAACAAACACGAACAGTAAAAAACATTTTTTATTATTATTAAAGTGCATTAAAATATTTAATATTGATTTAGCAAAGGAATTGAAGAACTTAACTTAATCGCATGTTCTTGCTGTCATTGGAGGTTCTTTCATGAATTAAATGTCCCAAGAGGTCAAGAAAAATATTTGACATAAAGCTTCTGTAAAAACTTTACGAGTTCAGTAGTTCTATCAATTTGGCTCTCAGTTGAGAGCATCTTCGGCAAAATGTATTAAACTTTTCAGGTATCATGACAGTAACAGTGATAAACGTTCCTTGCAACTGGAAGAATCTTCAGAAAAATATATAGAATGCCTAAAGAATGTCTTTGACCGAAATGCTGTAAGTGTGGTATTCCTGACTGGAGGGAAACGCAAATTAAAATTAAATTAAACCCGACTACGCCACCCTGGGGGAGAGCCAGGGATATACTCCCAATAAAAGGGCACACAGGTTCATTGTTTCGAAACAAGAGGGCAAGAGACGTGAATACCAAGGTACAAACTATTTCATTTATTCTAACAGAGGAATCATAATGGGCACTGCATGCTCATTCCATCCTTCAACAGTGTTTTAAAAGTATGGGCACCACAATCAGCTGCGAGATTCATAGTTGGCTTCACACACCCATAAAACAACATGTATACTAAAAATAAAGGCTGAGGCTTACCAGGAGCAGGAAGGCTAACCGGGGGCAGCAATTCCCCGATAAAAGACACATCACCCACAAGTGTACACTCTCACACACACAAACACAGGTGAGTCAGTTGTAAACCCACAGCACTTCACAGGTGAAAGGGACACTATCACCATCTAGTGGGGAACAGCTAGCCCCCTGCACTAGACCTTCAGCTCCTGAGAAAACAGAAGAGAAAATTAACAAAATACTCATAAAATTAAAAACCAAAACGCAAACTGATTTTTAACATACAACACATAATATGTTGGTGTGAAGGGTAGGGGCGAGCTAATAACAAATCACCCTACCAGGACCAACTTCACACAAACAAAAACAAATAAAATGGGTTAAATTAATACAAAATAACACAATTTCCAAACACTAATGATGATCTCTGTGACTCAGGGTATACACATACAGAGAACGGATCCCACTTCTCTCTGTGAGAGAGGGAACATCACTTCTAGAGCCAGAAACAGAGTTGATAATGTAAACATACCGAAACAAAAATGTATAACAAAACAGAAAACAAAACAGCAGCATAGTTCATCCCTGCAGCTTCCATCCAGACAGACACCTTCTGGTGAGCAGATTAGTTCATCTATAAAAAAGCAAACAATTATAAAAAACTGGACATGAAACCCACACAAGTTTCAATCACCATCGTATATATAGCGTTCATATACCGAAAGGGTTGAAGCTACAGCCATAATTACGGCCACACACACACACACGGCTATATGGAACGGCTGACTGAAGGAAGGCAGCAGTTGGCCAGCAGAGCTTGATACAAGCCTTGCATAAGCAAACGCTAATCACATACGACGAAATGAACATTAACACAAGAAACAAGAGCCAGGCATCAAAACAAACAATGACAACACATACCTTTTGAGCGGAAGTGCCCAATACCGTAAAAGTGGGAGGCCATTAGGCCATGACGCGCATCTAGGCAACACGTAACCGCCCTCATATACCCCACGAATGCACGCTGATAGGCTATAACCCAAACCACCGAATACTGAGGGGCGGGATACAATAACACAGACAGATGCGCTGTTCTTAGGCACACTGCATAATACAAAAATCGCATTAAAATTAATATTATCCATAACAGGGAGAAATCACGGGGGGGACTTCTACAAGACAAGACAAGACATTAGTCTATCCTCTGCAAACCATTAGTCATCTAATTAGTCATTAGATGTACAAGCTACGACATTGGGTGGGACTTTTTTTATTTTTTCTGTTTTATGTGCAAACACCTGCCCACGACTTTTTAGCATCAACACTGACCATGCATTATCATCTAAATGCTATATATCGATACCTATAGTGAAACCTAAATTATAGAGCTCATATAAAAAGATTATAATATTTTTTTTTAATTTAAAACCAGTCATGTTAGAGGGTACTATGTTTTCTCAAAAAATAAGTAAATAAATAAAAATCAGACAAATTGATTGTTCCCATTTTCATCCTATGCCAAGCACTTCGCTGGAAAAATTATGTATGAACCAGAGATGGAAACAAACTATACTTTGAAAAATAAACACATTCTAGCATTAAAGAAACATTTTCAAATAAGTATATGTAAAAAAATATAAAGAAAACAACAAACCACTTTTTTTTACTAATTTATGTTATTTATTAATGTTAAATTAATTCATTCATTTATCAGTTAAGCTGTTAATAATTTTTTACGTTTCACTTTTATCAAAATGTAGTCATGTCAGTTTGCCTTAAAGAACAAGAAACTTTAAGTCGTGTGCACGATTTACAGGTAATCAGGAGAAGGTGCAAATTATGTTCGTACCAACCAGCAGTTTAAAAATACAAAAACTTTAATAAATATGACATATTTATGACAATTTAAAAAGATCTTCCCTTTCATAAATCATCAAATTCTTAATGAGTACTATTACTTTTCATGTAATATGCATTCAACCTTGAGAAACTGTATGTAATTAAGCAATATCACACAAGCTACAGTGCGATATGGCCCTACATCAGCACTACTGTATAAGGAGTCAAAGCTCAAATAAGGGGAATAGTATAATCAATAATCAATAATTCATAATCAATAACTGATCATACGGGTTATGAGTTATCACTTACAGTTTTAAATTATCCCTAAAAGGGAATACGTTGCCAAGATCCTTATATGTGCCACTAAACGCAATGGGTTGCACATATAGGCAGGCAAAAATAGTATTGTATATATCAGCATTCAATCACAACGGATTATAATTAAACATTAATATATCAATTGTCTAGAATTTTTCGATTCTCGAGATAACTCCTAAGGGGGTTAATTTGTCATCTAATAGTCTGCTCGCCAGCAAACTGACCGTAAAATCTTTATTAACCCTTAAGAAATGATTCGTATAACTTAGAAAGGCAGACTATTTCTCTTGGCCACGAAAAACAGCTTCCCTTTTCTAAACAAAAATACTATTTAAAGTAGCAACAGTTTTAGAGCTCATAGCTTAAAGTTCGAACATCTCAGGGACCTAAAAATTATGAGCAGATAGGCAGAGTCAATCAATGAATATAGTATTTAATACAGGAAAACTACGTATATATCGGTGACTACAGTTACACGGAATAAATGTATTTACAAACACAATAAACCACAAACTGAAAGTGAAAGCTTAAAGAAGGTGATAGAAAGAGGGAGTAAGAAAACAGTTATGGCAAAAACACAGACAATGGAACCTTAAACGAGAGACACCGAGGAATCACAAATCACCCTTTTGGGGCGAACAACCGTAACAGCATTTAGATCTCGAGAGGGAATAAAATACTTGCATATATAGCTCTCTTGTGTTGAATGTGTGTGCGTGTCGGTCGTCTTTGGTTCCTTTCCGGGGCGAACGAAGTCGCGGCAAGTTTCTGACGTTACCACAGAGATAATTCAGACTAAGTTCTTTTCACTCGTCGGTGGAAATAAACACAGAGAATTATCTAAGAATGAAAACAAAAACTAACTAGAACAAACAAAAGAAAAAGAGAAGAGAAGGTGACGACCCAGTCGAAAGACAAAACTAAGCACCCATAAACTGGAGTTCAGTTCTCTTAAGGAAAACCTAATCCACGCCTCTTTGAAGCGAACTGTCCAATCGTTGTTCAGAAAACCTTGAGCGGGAAAGTTTCTTTGTCTTGTCAGGCCGATTCATCTGCATAAGTTATGGCCGTGGCTGAAATTCGTCATTTTTCCTCCGAAGATGATTAAACATAACAAGACACATTTTATTATAACCTAATACACATATCTGGCTCAGTCAGACAAAGAGGAGTACAAAGACATCAAGCACGACATGTAACAATGATAGGAATTCAAGTTTACATCTCAATGCGTAATTACAAGTATTTATAATTCCCTTGATACTACGATAACATCATAGATATTCCAATAGGACACGGGCAAACAGACAAACGTAAAAACATATCAAATATATCTCAGTAAAGTCTTTAAATGAGGAAATTCCTGAAAAGTTCTTATGTGTGTGTGTGTGTGTGGGTATGTGTGTGTGTCTTGGAGAGGTCTCTTACTCTCCCTTCCTAGACCTGGGAGGGTAAGATTAGGATCTCTTTGAAGCTCGCAACGGCAGGGAAAGATCTAGTGGGTGTTGTCTGTTCACACTCAAGGTGTCATAGAAGTTGTCATCGAACCATCTATTGCAGACTGGCTGGAGCCTCAGGCCTAATTTACCTTTATGAGTTCAGAGGCCAAAAGCTGTTTGGGTTTTAGCAAGAATGTGCATTACATGATTCATTGATATGCTACAACTGTGATTCGGCCGCAGGCACAAGGCCGTAGTCCGAGTGCCGTAGGTAATCACAGCAGTGCTGATTTAGGGCCATATAGCACGATTGTGAGTGTGATATTGCTTATATACAACAATTCAATGAACAAGTACATTTTATAAAAGTACAATCATAAAATCACATTTGTGCATGGAACTACTTTCTTACGTGACTGATCAGAATCTGCCGTTGCTGGTTCAAAAAAAAAAGATGCGTCCAAGCCTCCATTAGTAATTAAAAAATGTCACTTCAGAAATCTATTTCCTAGCTTTAGTGATGAAGTAGTAATACAAGTGATCACAGAGCACTGTTCTATGTAAACAATGACTAAAAAATCGGATTCACTTCACGTCACCAACTGGATCATATTACACACAAAAATTATCTTTTGCCACCACTTTCTGGCTAACATATGTAATGTAAAAAACAAAAGACAAACAACTCAAAACAAAACAAAAAGACAAAGCTCTTAACACGTATGCACTGCTCTTACACTTTAGAATGGCATGAACACAAGCGGAGTGATACACACAGTGAAGCATTGGAGTGCTGATGGTGTCAGACCATCAGTGCTTATGGAACATCTCTTGTCCAATCAGATTCGAGGACAGGAATTAACTGATGTATATTGAAAGTTACAGTAATATGCATATATGAAGATCACAGATTGGTAGCTCCTATTAAAAATTACTTTTTTTATTTCTGTCTCTATTTTTTAAACATCTTCTTGACCTCATTATATTTGAATTGAAACTTAACCATTTTTGATGGTTCTTCAGCACTGTTAAACTTGCATGTAAACTGTGCTGCAGAGTTTGTACTACAGACTATTCCTATAGACTGCAATGTAAAGATTTATAAAACCGTGCTAATTGTTAAGGAGAGTTGTACTATTACTTACAACTTTTTCCTGGCATGCAAAATACAGCTGAAAATCTCACTTATTTACATTGAATCTAAGGACCAGAAAATCCTATCGACTTGGGGGTAGACTCTTTTAACAAGGCCAGTAAGCAACCACATAGAACCACACATAACACCACAGCAACCACACAGCAATGTCCTAGAAGCCACCCCCAACATTGTGGCAGCGAGATGTCCTCTGGCAAGCACCTTTTCTTTAAGAAATAAATCTAGTTATGTTTAGCCATTTTAACTCTTACCAGAATCTGTTCTACTGCTCTACTTCTTAGTTCTCGTAAATTCAAAATGTAAAAAGAAAATGGAACCACACTGTAATTTGGCACAATGAACACACTGTTATATAGAAATTTTGGATTGCGGTAAAGCTGTTGCCGTTAAAATTTTTAAAGACATTATTTCAGGTAGGGGGGAAAATCTACAAGACATCTGTTTTTTTAAATTGATGTATGTCTACAAGAGGGCACAACAAATCAGCAACGTGTTATAGCTATTGTATATTATAAATAACATATCTGACTGTTAAAAAAGTGTGTAAAATGATAAAGTTAAAAGAAGTGTCCATGTAAACTGAATTGTACAACCGAGTCGAATGGTCCTGGCCAGCCAGCGTGACGGATTGGGAAGTGAGAGCCACACATCCAAGCTCCGTGCTAGGGGCACTAAGGGTATGATCATTTTTGACGAACCGGCGGGGCTTCGCAGCAGGGTGGAGTAGGTAATGCGGCGTCGGGAGGCAAAAACGCGTCCCGAGGCTCTAGTGCTGAGAGAAGACTCGAAGCACTTGCCTTGCTCTGTTAGTGACTGGTCCTGTGGAGGCGTCCTCTAGACTCATCAGAACCAGGTGGCCGGGGGACAACAGTAGTGGGGCTGGAGGCGAGAGGTCTGTGTCCAATGTGCCGGGACTGTTGAGGTGTGGCGGCAGAGTGCCGTGAGAATGGCATTTGTGGGCCAGGTGACCCAGAGACAAAGGGAATTGCTCTTTTATTGAGAATGTGGGCAAAGTAAATAAGCTCAACTGAGGATTCTCCTCCCAGCCCTCCACCAGGGGACGGAGTGGTCTGCTTACCAGCTCTGGAGCAAACGTCTTGGTCCCTGGGTCATCCGTCTCAGGAACGCTTGGGAGCCTTCCGGGTCCTCGAAAGGGTTCATGAGATGGGGGGTGTGCGCTTCCTGCGTGGTGCTCGATGCTGGGGCTGAGAGCTGGGCCCAGGTTGAGGCGGAGCTGCACATTTCATGGACGCCGCAGGAGGACGACCTCAGCGGGCAGATGGAGCACGGCCCGCACTGGAGGTGCGACGGGGCATGATGTGAGATATGGCCTCCGTCTGCTTTTTCACCGCTGAGAACTGCTGGGCGAAGTCCTCGACGGTGTCGCCGAAAAGGCTGTACTGGGAGACAGGTGCGTTGATGAAGCGTGCTTTGTCTGCTTCCCGCATCTCAACGAGGTTCAGCCACAGATGTTGTTCCTGAACCACAAGAGTGGCCATCGCCTGCTCGAGCGACCGCGCTGTGACCTTCGTGGCCCTGAGGGCAAGGTCGGTTGCTGAGCGTAGTTCCTGCAGCACGTCGGGATCAGGACTACCCAAGTGCAGATCTTTAAGTGCCTTGGCCTTGTGGACTTGCAGGAGGGCCATGGTATGCAGGGTGGAAGCGGCACTCTAGGCTTTGGAGGTCAGTGAAGACGTCATCCTACAGGCCCTGGAAGGGAGCACAGGGCGGTCCCGCCAGGTGGCGGCATTCTCGGGACATAGGTGGATAGCAACCGCTCTGTCCACCTGGGGGACCGTTGTGTATCCGTGGGGAGCTCTGCCGTCGAGGGTAGTGAGAGCGGATGAGCGAGAGGCACAATGACGGGCGGTGAAGGGTGACCTCCACGAACTTGTCAGCTCATCATGCACTTCCGGGAAGAAAGGATTGGGGGGGGGATCCAAGTCGAGTCATCCGCATCAGATGCCGGAACACTCTCCGACGTAGCGGAAAGCTTATCCAGCTTGGGGGGCTCAAGAGGATAGGCAAGCTGGCCGTGAGGTGAGCCGCTGTTGCCTCAAGCCCGGACGGAAGTCGATGAGCGTGTCAGGGGGTGGGTGGTTTGTTGGGACATACCCGGTGAAACCGAGCCCGCTGCCATCCCCAAATCGCCTCCATCGCCAGCCGGGTCGACCTCAATCCCATGGGAAAAAGGAGCGACACAGGGGGCGGCTGGAGTTCCTTCATAAGAAGGAAAGCCGCGACCGCAAAGTTGCCATGGTCATGTTCTCGCAGTGAGAACAAGAACCATCCACAAACGATGCCTCGGTGTGATCGCAGCCCAGACACATGAGGCAGCGCCTTTGACCATCAGGAGCGGAGAGCACTCGACCACATCCAGGAACGACACAGGGACGGAAAGGCATCTTTATAAAGACATGTCCTGAAAAGGACGTTCAACACCACTGTGTATTGCTCTTTTAGAGAAAATACTCTTTTAGTGAACATTTCTCTTTTACTAGCGCTGTCGAAGCGCCCAGGGGTAAAGCTGCACTGCCGTGCAGAGAAGGAGAAAGCCGCTGAAATGCGCCGTAGATCCAACAGCATACGCTGATCAGAGATGAGAGGTAAACCAATTGGGACTAGCAGCTCACTGCTCACACAACCACTCTGCTCTGAAGAAAATTTCTGAATGAAACAGATGCATTTCCCGCCCTTTATACTCGTATGTCCGGGGGCGGGAAATGCAAATTCTGTCTGCCAATTTCTCACTGGCTTTTTCTCAAAGTTCAGAGATGGAAAAGGCTCTCAAGAGAGACCCCTAGTGTAGCTTCATCGACACAACGTCGAAGTGAGCGACAGACAGGGAACTACAATACTGGTTCAGAGCTCGCAATGCAGTAGCCATACACGGTGCCATCTTGAACTCAGGATAGACTACTGCTAATTTATTCAAGACTTTGCATGATGTAAATTAACTTGCAAAGCTCCAATGACTTAACTGAATAGAGTGTTACTTTTGCTACAAGGTTTCATAAATACCAACAGTTCAACAAATAACAAGAGATTTTGATTTGACTGTCACTGCTGATAGTTAGTCTTTATTTTTGGAGAACATGTACTGTAAGTCTCAACATTTTTGCAAAGTCCTATTCATTGATGACAAAAGATGATTCCCTAACCTTCTCATTTAATGAGCCCATGGCTATTGCCACAAAAATACCACAGTTAATGGAAAGCAATTCAGCCTCCATGGTGAGAAGCAAATCTAAGGCAACGTGAAGGTCAGAACTAGAGAAAAAAATTAGCCTTGGCTTGTCTGTTTTTGCAGTCGCTGTCTGTCGAAGAGATTGCCTTGTTTGTTGCCAATGAATTTCCCTCATGTCAAACGGATTCAATGGCTTCTTTCAGCTATGCAATTCATACTGTTGAATACGGAGAAGTTTCTTGTCATAAAATAATGAGGTCACTCCCATAAACAGCTGTGAACTGTCTAGCAATTATCAAGTTAAAACCTTTGAAAAAATAAATAAACAAATCTCTCAATCATGTAACGACCAGATAGGTGTTGTCTATGCTTATGAATAAAACATAGAATTTATTTGTAAGTAGGTGACCTTAGCAATTGTCTAGCAAACACCCACAATCAGGGTGTCAAGCTTTGCATGGGCAAATTCAACTCACATTTTCATCAAAAAATGTAAAAGTTAGTCATGCATATGCTACATGACCAATGTAAAGCTTGAAGCTGTACTATAAACTAAAATGTATGCATGATAGCAATTAATGTTTACTGTTCTGGGCTTTATTGTGATGAGTAATCACAAGTATTGCTCTGGAGGGAAGGTTTGTAGATAAGGACATAATAATTTCTGTGTAATAACCCTCAGCATTTAAATCCAGTTAAATAAGGGCACAGTATAGATAGAAACAAAGAGTAAAGTTTATACCAACAAACAATTAATTAGGACCTGTGCACTTACTGAATGTAAACAAGTTTGAGGCTCATGGCAGATTCATTAGAGAACCAATGGAAAAGATCAGCATAGGATAAGGCTGTAAACAAGTTGCTGGGAGGTCCTGGATTCAAAGATTTCATAAAACCAATATCAAAGTCTGGATGTGATCCATATAGCAGATGTTAGCTGACAATTTCTTGGATAAACTTAGAATGAAATTACACATAAAAAGTGTCCTGTCCCTGTCTCCAAGATATAAAAAACAGAACTGAGCGATGTTATTTCATTTCATTGCAATGACAAATTATGTTTACTTGTAAGTACCTCTTTTTACCCTGATTTCAGAAAAAAATATAGACTGCTGTAATGAGCAATGCCCAAGGGTTTGTCTCTTAGCTAAACCTCTACTGCAAGATGTATTCTGATTTATTTTTCATTATATTGACCTCAGGTTATACTCTGTATACTTGTTGTGAGTAGAAATTCTGCCAATCAAAAGTGGGTGGTCATGCTACCAACAAAGAATAGTTATTTGACACAATTTGTTTTTTAAAGGTGCACTTAGTATTTTTTTTCCTTACTGAAATACTTTTAGCCCTAAATTAATAGTACCTTTGAAAAATCGTGTAGACTCACATGAGATGAAGACTCCAGTCATATCAGTTGCCTAAAAGTGTGGTCATATTTATCTTTGCACAGCGAAATTCCGCAGGCAAAGAAGGCGTGTGCGGAAGTTGAACATGTGTGAAAGCAGCAAAAAATTAATTGCCAAGCAGTATGGAGATGGAATTGTTGCATATTAACATACAAATGAAATAGATTCACAAATAGAAAGTTGGTTTACAAATACATTGAATGAGATCGACAAATAAATGTAAGAAGTTTCACAAAAAGGAAATTAATTCACAAAAATAAAAAAGAATGAGTTTTATAAATATATGTTAGGAGTTTCACAAAAATAAAGTGAATTCACAAATAAATAAAATGATATTTACAAAAAAAAAAATATAAAATTACTAATATATTTTTGAACTCAAACACAACTCTGTCCAGCATTCATTTGTGAATCATGCACATTTATTTGTGGATTGCTTCCTGTGCATTTCCTGTGCGGATCGCTACACACGTTTGTCAATTTTGAAACAAATCTAGCGTCAAGATGTGCATCCAAATGTAGAAATAGGTGGACTGCACCCATTGTCTACTCAAGCCAATTAGATAATGGCCACATTACTCAGACCAATCGTAGCACGTTCTATCTTCAACAAATCACACTTCATTTTACTCTCAGGTAGGGTTGCAGTGGTATTACAGGTTTCACAGTATACCACAGTTATTAATTTGATGGTAATCTTACATATACATTTGCTTATCTAAGGTATTGAGAACATTTTTATATATCAACAGTGGTATTTTTCAAGATGCGCTTCAGCTAGTACTTATATTTTCATAAATATTATAATTTATTATTATTATTATTATTATTACCACTATTATGTAAGACTAGCTACACTGACCTAACCATGGTAATGAGGAGCCTTTCCTCCTATGTAATATGTATATTCTGTTTGAATGATGTTTGAAATTAGGAAACAAACGGGATAATAATGGGCTCATATATGTAAATATGCTCTTCAATTTATAAAGGTGGGAGAGAAAACTTCCTGTTGCTTTTGTTGTTGACGTCAACAACACAAATAATGTCACTTGATGCACGTCCTTCTACTTGAAAACCATGATCAAATCTATGAAACATAAAAGAAAATGGGTTTTTACTATCATGGGTCGCCACATGATTTCCAGTGTAAAATCTGGGTCCTGAAACAAAACCAGTTGAGAACCACTGAGCTTGTGCTGTCATGCACCTACAGTATATGTAAATTGTTAATAATCATAGTACGTTACTTTAAAGCTCACACAGCTTATGTTATTTTTCATTTAGTAGTTAATTTAACATGCTATGCTTACATGTAAACTAACAGTGGTGATTTCTCAGGGCCAGCAAAGGCTTCTCTGCTGGCCTAACATGCCAAATAAATAAATATTTTTCATCCTTTCATTCTCAATCACATTTTTGCCTATGTATTTTTAATCGCTTTCCACTCTTAATTAATCTACAAACAAATAGAGAAAAACAAAAAGTATATCAGTCAGAATTTATTACTTGATGCTTACAAGCGAAGTGTGACAGCTGTTTCACAAATTGCATGCCCCCCCTCAGGCCTTCAGAATTTTTACAGAGTCCCCCAACAGTGCAAATGACTGAGCAACTAAAGTCAGATTGTCAGATTCATCAGCCAATAAGATTGATTTTTTTGTTCTTGGTGGGTGTGATTTGGGATATGTCCCGGTCGAGGCCTTCCAGCTGGCCTTGAGTGATGCAATCACGATTTAAGTAAAAAAAAAAAAAAACATGACAAGTAACAAAAAACAAGTAAATTACAGAATTTTCATTTTTTAAGTAAGTCAACCTAAAGACAATGTTACGGTTTATTTAAATTTTGTATTGCACTTTCATTTTAAGACGTGACATTGTAACTTAAAAGAAATCTGACATAACAGAAAATTCACCAAATTACACATTTTAAAAGTTGTCCTGTATTGGAGCTTGAACCCCTGAATAGCACCTGCTAAAACATGCACAAAAAAGTGCTAAAATACGAAATTCTATTAAATATTACATTACTACTGCTTATATTAAATAAATTAACATAATGTGAAACCAAATTAATGCCATATCATATCTTGTATACTGTGTAATATAGGACATGAATTTATGGTTCCCCTTCTGTCACTCCATCGACGTAGTGTCGAAGGAAGTGACACAAGGGGTCTTCTCGGACGCCGAATCGTACCTCTGAACCTGAGAAAAGGCCAATGTCAAGTTGGCAGACAGAATTTGCATGCCCGCCCCGGACATACGGGTATAAGGGGAACCGGGGCAGTGAATGCCAGTCAGGATTTTGCACTGAGGAGCCGAAGGATGAAACACGGCCATTTACAGTGCTAGGTCTAGTGCCGTGGCAGGAGGGACACTACGTCTCGTTCCCTCCCTCGGGGAACGGAGGTTGCAACAGTAACCGAGACGTTCCCCTTCTGTCACTCTCTCGACGTAGTGTCGAAGGAAGTGACACAAGGGGTCCATATAAAAATGCCATGCACTGACCATGTGACGTGACTGTCGGAGCAGGGGCAAAGCAAGCTATTGCATGTTAGAGGCACCTGAACCGAATGCACGTCGCCCTCCCCAACGCCCCCTCAAAGAGTTTTAGCATATCCGCCTTAGGTTTTCCCGCACCCCTGGGGGAAAAAGGTATTACATGCTAGCATGGGAGCAAGCCCAACAGCCGCGGCCTTCTCTCTCACTATGTCTCTCACATAGGATGTAGAGCGGCTGGGGCCCAACCTATGTCGGGGAAGGTGGTCATTCCCCGGGGGGGAGCAGGAGAGCCTAAGATCATCTAATATGATTCATGTTTTATAAAGGCACTATCTGTACTACAGATCACTTATAGAGTCTAGTAGTGTGTTTGTTTGTATCTGCCATGTAACAATAAGAGTAAATGTTTTGAAGCAGGGGCGGACTAGGAAGAGAAATTGGCCTGGGATTTTTCAAAAATCCCCAAAAGTGGCCCAAAAGTTTTGTGAGTGGGAAGCTGTCCTTTTTTGCTTATCGCGGCACTGTTTTGTGGCCAATCTGCATAATGCAGTGGCCCATTTCAGATTGTTGCAGCCCAATCGTCCCTGTTTCGCAACCGGCCCTTTTGGAAAAGCCTGGTTCTCCCAATGGCCAGTCCGCCCCTGTTTGACGACACATTTCAGTCAAGAAACTTGGTTAAAATGAAAATAGCAGACTCATATAGTCAACCAGGTTAGCTATAAATCTAATGAGCAGCTGTCGACATTTAACAAAATTTTTATAAATGCGAGAAAATAATACAAACCTTAAGTCACAGTATTCCTCTGATGATATCTGTTTCTTTAAAAGTTTGCGGCCTTGGAGCTTATCTTTATGTACCTGATTCCATGCTCATGAGAGCTGTGACTCTGGTCCCGCCCTGATTGTACATTTCTAGTTCCTGTTTCATGTCATGTGGTTCCCTTGTCATGTGATTTCATGTTGCCCTCCATGTTCATGTGTCTTGTTTTCATTGTTTGATTGTCTTGTTGTCTTATTTAGAGTTATTTGTGTTTATTGTTATCTCAGTCATGTGTTCTCCCATGTCATGTATTTAACCCTCATGTTTGCATGGTCCATTGTCAGGTATTGATGAATGCAACCTGGATTGTGTTTGGTAACATTGTCATGCTATGTCAAGAAATAAACATTAACATTATTTTGTTAAATAATTTGCACTTGGGTTGGGTTTACTTCATTGTATACATCATCGTCATTGCCAGCAGCATCATTACAGAATGTGCTACAATTGGTCAGAGTAATGTGCCCATTATCTGATTGGCTTGAGTAGACAATAGGTGGAGTACATTTTTTTATTTGCAAATATACTTGTATTTATGTGAATTAATTTCATTTTTGTGAAACACCTTAAATTTATTTGTGAATCTGTTTCAATTTATATGTGAACCAGCTTTCTAATTATAAATCTCTTTCCATTTGTATGTTAATATGCAACAATTCTGTCTCCATAAAGCAGCCTCTTTTTAATGCTGCAATTTAAGTTATAAGACACTCGCTGCTAAAATTATATCTTTGTCCATGAAAATTCAGAGTTGCAGTGTACTAAGCACTGCCCACACAGGGGTCACCTGCCAACCCAAGCAACTTCTCACTGGTGAAAGCGCCAAATTTGCCTTTCAAAGTTCACCTAACTTGAACAAAATCCGTGAGGGGGTAACTCTTTTGCTACCAGAAGTCCATTGTGCAAAATTTATAATCGCACAGATTTCCTATTGAGATATCAGTATTTCACAGCAAACTTTAGGTAAATGTGACCATGCCTTAACAAAAGCTATTTTATTTGACATGGATTTGGAATGCATCACAGGAGCCACCATGTTGAGATCACATGACCAGCTGATTAATACTCTCATTATTTTGGGAACCTCCATATAATAGAACATTTTTGCTTACATAATACATTAATCATAGCTAAATAAATCATGTTGTTTTGTCATTGGCAAATGGAAACTCTTGATTTTACATGATGTTGTGTGATCATCCACACCACTAGGTCTCAGTATAAGTCCAAGATGGCTGCATGCACAACATAAACAAAACAGTGGCTGCTTCCGATATCTGGAAAATGCTACCTTGGGAGGCTGCATACAAGGGTAGGATGAACTGTTCTGAGACCAGGTTCATTAAAAGGTCCCTTCATAAAAAAAACTATTTTGGATTAGGCATCAAGTCTTATAGCCATAACATACTCTACACAAGTATGCAGATGATATTGCTTGGCCACACATTGCCAAGGTGTGGTCCAGTTGAACATACTTAACATGCGTTCTTGCATTACCGTGGTGGGAACAAACCTCAGTACTCAAGGGGACAATAGAGTTATCTTCAAACGTCTGTGCCATTAAACTGGATTTGTCATTGTTCAGATAAGTTGCTATACATATATGACTTACACATACTTGCTCAGCAATATTCTCTTCAAACTGTTGCTCTGCCATGACAGTAGCTGACTTAAAATAGAAAACTCACCCTAGTAGTGGATATTTGACACTAATCTCCCCATAGTACCCTTTGCGGCAACACTAAGAATGGCACCCACACTTGCGTTGAGTTATGAATTGTGCTCTGAAAAATTTCAGATCACAACGATGCATGAAATCACAGAGTAGAGTATGTTTCGGCTTTTAAGGCTGATTTATATTTCTGCGTTCAACATACGGCGAAGGCTCCGCATAGTGGCCAACGCGTTGGTTTGCATTTATAGTTCTGCGTTGGCTTCTGTTATTGCTGCGTTACAAACATGCTGTAGAGGGACACCTCCAGCCAAAGCTTTAGAGGAAGCGACCCAACTGTTAGAATGAGCCCTGATACCTCGTGGTGAAGCCTGACCGCGAGCCTCATAGGCCAGGGCAATAGCATCCCTCACCCCACCCTGACCGGATTTATGGCCGAGAAAGGAACCTTAGGCTGGTAGTCAGTATGAGGATGCAATATTGCTTTAGCCATTCCTGGGGCAAATTCTAAGCAGGATGGCAAGACAGACAGAGCCTACAAATCCCCAATTCTTTTTAAAGAAGTAATTGCCATTAAAAAAACCATCTTGAGAGTCAGAAGCTTATCAGATGTTGACTCTAGAGGTTCGCTAAGTCCCATGAAGGGATCCTGGTCCTAACAGGAGGTCTTAACCACATGGCCCCACTTACGAAGTGAGCGAGCAGAGGATGTTTCCCAAAAGGCATCCCATCAATCAGGGTGTGGCAAGCAGAAAGAGCAGCCACATAAACCCTGAGAGTGGTGGGGCATGTGTCTGCTGATAATTTTTCCTGCAGGAAGTCCAGAACTGAAGCAAACTGGCAGTTAACTGGATATGCATCTTTCAAAGACACCCCATTTATTGGCATAACTTCTTCTAGTAGTGGGAGCCCTAGCACTTAGAATGGTCTTGATAACTTCAGGTGAAAGTCCAGTGTCCCTCTGTTGGTACCCTTCAGGAGCCAAACATGAAGGTTCCACAGCTTGGGCCGGAGATTAAATATTGCCCCCTGCACCTGAGACAGAATGTCCCTCCTGTCCGGAATCGCCCAAGTCGAGCCGTCGAGGAGAGACATTATCTCTGGGAACCATATCCTGTTCGGCCAACACGGCACTATCAGTAAAAGGCAGGACCATTGCTGGCGCATGCTGGCCAAGACTCCCGGGAGCAGAGAATCCGGAGGAAACACATACAGGCGCATGTATGTGCATGTGTGTGCCATCGCATCCAGACCCAGGGGGGCTTGGTGACTCAGAGAGAAGTAGAGGGAATATTGCGCTCTCTGTTGGGAGGTGAAGAGGTCTCAAACAGATGTGTTCCACTACCTCGGGGTGGAGTTTCCACTCCCCCGTCTGTATTTTCTGTCTGGACAGTAAATCTGCTCCCACATTCAAGCATCCAGGAATATAAACTGCTCTGATTGACAGCTTGCCTTGGGCCCAAAGGAGAATCTGCCATGCCAGTCTGTTGAGCTGGGGTGAGTGTAGACCTCCTTGATGGTTTATGTAAGAGACTACTGCTGTGTTGTCCACCCGCACCAGAACATAGCAGCCTCTCAAATACTGGTGGAAGTATTTCAGAGCCAGAAATACAGCCATCAATTCGAGGCAGTTGATGTGCCAATCGAGCTGACGACCCTCCCATTCCCCTTGAGCTGGACGACCACATAAGACCGCTCCCCAGCCTGTCAGGGAGGCATCTGTCATTAGCAACTTGCGACGGCAAGACACACCTAGAGTGGGACTCAAAGTGAGGAACCGGGGTCTGAACCACATAGATAGGGTACAAAGCGTGTGGTGCGTAACACTTATCTGCCATAGTGGACTGGCTCTTGGATGAAATCCCTTGGCTTTGAGCCACAACTGAAATGGTCTCATGTGCAGAAGGCCCAAAGGAATCGCCAAGGATGTATATGCTATGAGACCTAGTATTCGTTGATACTGACGAACTGTGCAACCTTGGTCTAGCCTGACTTTGCTCAGGGTATTCTGAATGGTCTCAATTTGAGCGGGAGTCATCGTTAGGTCCATATACATTAACCAGATTAATCCGAGTTGATAGAATATTTCCCTGTACAATCAAAAATCTACCTTTGGGGTCTTTAGTTATTTTATCAATGCGCAAAGGAATAGACTTATGTATCATAATTATAACTCCTCTGGAATTAGAATAGTAAGTTGAAGACAGTACCTGACCTGGCCATCTACGCTTAATTTTGATTGTCTCATGATCTAACATGTGTGTTTCCTGTAGGAACACAATTTTGGCTCTTAGCTGTTTTATTCTACCTATTACTTGTTTTATTTCAGCAAGTTTACGAAGGCCTCTACAATTCCAAGATACACATTCAACCAAAACGTCTGTCATTTGTTATAATGTCATGGTTAACATAAAGAGAGATAAATTACCTTAGTGCAAGCACAGCAATAAAAACCTATAAAGGATACCATTTGGAATAAAACCCAAAAAGAAAAGGAAGAGAGCGACCCACCCAGAACACAGGCCTGTCCCACTAGAACATACAGGCCCCCCCAAACCCCTAAATAACTTCCCTCCATTATCTGGAATAGGTCCACACTATACTGAGGAACTATTCTCCTGTAAACCTAAACTCAATTTATACAAATTCAATTATTTATACAAAAAATTATTCAGATAGACTAGTTTATCTATCATCTGGAAATAGAGTGTGCGCCATACTACATGCACATACATCAACCCTCACTTGAGAAGCAACTAGTTGCACTTTAAAAAGAAACCAAAGAAATAGATAAAGTAAAATATAGCTTTAAACAGGGCTTATTAATACTTTAATACTTGTATTTTAAGAAAACCAAGTCTGTAAGTAGTATGATGTCAAGTTTCCAGCAGAATTAGACCCTTCATACCTCTTAGCTTCCAGCAGCCACATCTAGAAAGATTGTAAGTTTAATAAGAGTTCTCATCAAGATGCACTTAATTTAGTTATCCTCAGTCGCTGGCTCCAACTTCTTGATGTACTTGTTCACGTCCGCTGGTGTATTGAAGATGACAGTGCGATCATCGTTGGTCAGCAGGAGCCGTGCAGGTATATTACCCGGTGTTTGTCTAGGCCGAGTTCCCGCAGCCACTTCCTCATGCCGTCGTAGCTCCTCTGTTGCTTATACACCTCCGGTGGCAGGTCAGGAAGGAATCTTATTTTGTTGTTTTGGTACGTCACCTCTTTCTGTATCCGCGCAGCTTTCAAGATATTTTCTCTGTCCTTGTAATTTAAACACTTGATGATGATGGTTCTCAGATACTTGGTGGAACTTTGGCTCGCTGTTATCCGATGTGCTCTCTCCAAAACCGGTGGCGTTATCTTCAGAATATCCGCTACCCACTTTTCCATAAAAGAGCAGGTATCATTGCCTTCTACTTTCTCGGGTATGCCCAGTATACGCAAGTTATTAAGTCTGCTCCGCCCTTCTAAATCTTCTACTTTGTTAGTGAGGTTTTTGTCTTGCTCTCAAGGTTTTCGATAGTTTCTTTCAGGGTTTGTATCTCGTCTTCTGCCGTAGATATCCGCATTTCGGCCTCCATGATGCGCCCCCTACATTCTTTAATGTCCGTTTGGACAATTCTTATTTCCATCAGTATACCATCAGTTTTTGTGTTAAAGTCTTGTTTGAATGAGGTTATGGCTAGCATGAGGTCCTTTGTCGAAGGATTATCCATGTTTATGACTTGTTCGGCATCCGCGGGAACAGCAGCGGGTGTCTGCTCCAGTAAGCATGGCTCCCTTTCAGCTAGCTCCCGGCCTGCATCCTCCATCGTTTTCTTCTCCTTAACCGCTTTTTTTGGCATGTTTGAAGTAGTTTACTCTTACGCTTACAATTTTGTCTCTTTATATGGCCTCACTCTGGAATGTTATGCAGGATTTATTGAAAAGCAACTGAGCACGAGGAAAACGCGTCTGTTCACCATGTCGCCATAACCGGACTCCCAAAGTGTAGCTTTTGATAGGGAACAGAAATTAATAGTTCACCTCTGGAATCTACTTGTATGAGTCATTCGTTCTTTTGACAAGTGACAGTCGTATGTGCATAGCGTATATGGCTGTCATATGACAAAAGAACAAACGAATCGCCCCAGATGACACGAGAGGTAAACTAATCATTTCTGTCTCCTATCTGAGCAATGCATAGCATATACAGCTGTCACGTGACAAAAGAACGAATGACTCAAACCAGAACGCAACTCGAGAGTTGAGCTAATCATTTCTGTTTCCTGTGTGAGCAATGCATAGCGTATAAGGTTGTCACGTGACAAAAGAACGAACGACAAACATAAATCGAACGAATGACAATTTATGTTTGGTAACATGTTGCAATATGATATGCCTGCACATTTTTTAAATATATGTTTTACACTATAATTTTCCAATACGCTATATATAAATACAGTTGTTTTAAGAATTAGTGACAATATCACCTCCATATGACGCAGGCCTCTTTCTTTTGTGTTTTTGGTCTCCATTTATTTTTATGCCATTGTTGGACTTTCTTGATACTGTCATGGTCTCTCAGGACTAGAGGCATCAATCACACATCTTTTGGATATTCATGGCTTGGAGGGTCTTCTCCTTCTCTCTGTCCTTGTCTCACAGAGCCATAATAGATGTCTGTAAACATCTATTACACTGTGAAGTGAAGGGCTGCCAGAAACATCACAAGATTTAACCATTTTTGTTGTCAACTTGTCAACGCTGACTCTAAATTTGTTTGAAAACTTGGACAACTTTCATCCTCTAAGTGCACTTTTCTTCTGGAAGAAATGTGCAAGTAGTGCGCACCCGATATCATGCATGAAGACACAATAAAGTACAATACTTTAGATGCCCAGGACCTTATGCCTGCTGGTACAATTTATGGGAACATTAAATAAAAGTTGCTCCAAACTAAGAGGAAAAATCTTATAAATCTAGTCATATTTCAGACCAAAATCAAAAGAAAGACTAAATTATATTTTTGCTAGCAAAAACAAAAAATAAGCTATATATATATATATATATATACACACACACACACACACACAATTATAAAGAGTAGGTCAACCCTAAACATATTTAAAAACAATTAATACAAAATATAAATATGTATAAGTAGAAAAAAATTATTATAGTCCATCACTCCCCTAATGTAGCCTGTTACAATAGAGCTAAAGTGAGATGATAATTTATTATATATCCGTTTCTGCCTAAAGTACATTTAGTGTTACTACAGTAAATTCAAGAGTGGTGATGTGTGAAGAGACTTCACAGTGTTTTCTCTTGTTCATCTTGTCAATCCTATTTGGAATGTCAGGCCATATAATGTGGTTCTTAACTAGTTACACACCGAGGGTTTTCATAGAGGTTTGCACCAGAGAATTCTGTGCCAAACGCAAATGGTTTCCGCATCTCGTGCTGTGGTTCTCGCAGCGCTGTAACGATCAGAGGTGCACGCTTGAAAGATTGAGACCGGTCTGCAAAAAAAAAAAAAAAAACGCACCTGCTCTGGGCTCGTGCTGCTCTGTCCATAAAGCCATCTACAGGGCCATACAGTTGCATTAGCGGAGGTTGTGACTCCAGCTGTCTATTTGATGCCATTAATTCAGATACTACAGATGGCCACAGTACAAATGCAAACTAAAACCTGCATAATGGAGAACTTGTATATTCCAAGTCTAAATAAATGTGTTTATGCAACAAGGAACTTGATGAGAGATTTGATTAATATGACTTATAAATGCCCCCCATTTGTTACCTAACGCCCCCCTCTCAACTAATTTGCTCTCAGCACCCCTTGGCATCCTTTGAACGCCCCCTATGGGGCTGTATCGCCCATGTTCAGAACCTGACTTACAGGAATGAAAAAAATAATGAAATATTACCTAAATTGTTAGGTATTCATACATAATGATAATATTTGTGGTGCTGCCTTTAATGCAAATGCTAAACAACACAAGTTGTCCCAGTCAAAATTCACTTGGATTGTATTTTCTATTTTTCACTGTACTGGTGGTCTACATGAAACAGCACTAGCTGCAAACCCTGCTGCTGTAATCCACTGAGTAAATGGAACAGAATGCAAAAATGCTCTTTAAGCTTTGATCATACAGTATTAATGACTTGCAGAAGATAAATGATCTTAGGCCAGTCTGAATCAGCTCTTATTTGTGTTGCTTGCCTATACTGCCTTCAACAAAGCACAGTTTGACCCATAATGCAACTCTTCCTGTCCCAAATATTTATGTAAGATATTACTTATGAGTCTGTAATCAGTATTACCCTCCTTATTTATCCTTGAGCCAAACATTTGTTCAGTGGCCCCAGCAAACAATTCAATCTAGGACACTTTAATGCAAGGTCAACAGGCTGTAAATTTGTCAAGGGCTTGTAAAAGTATATTCAGTTCTGTTTGTTCAATTTCTTTGATTAATATGATCAAACAAAGAGTTTACAAATGAATTAATGTCTTCTTAGAAATTAATATTTCTATGTTTAGAAATGAATATCTGAATATCTCATGGTTAACTAATTATTTCCCATTTGAAAAGGAGGTTTTCAGCCTCTAACTTAAGTTTAAAGAGTAGAGTTTAAAGGTGCATTTAAGGAGGTCTATAAAACCAGGAGACAGTCTCGATGGAAGTTGCTTGGCTGGCAGACAACCCACATAGAAGTACGCAACCTCTATACTGCCATCTTTGCTATAAGTATATTTTTTTAGCCAATCCATAAATGCCATGCGACTCATCACTCTGGAGCTGCATAAAAATTACATCCTGACATGCTGGTAAGGTTGATTGGCTGATGGCAGCATTAGAACACACAGTCCCGAGCCCTTAACTAATAACCTATTCTGAGCTGTGACATCAAAGGCAGCAGACTTGTTGAAGTCCTCAGAAAACTCAGCCATTGACAAACTATCTACTATAATGGAATTAATTATTTTCAATTTATATGTTGCTGGCATAAAATAGTTGTCAGAATTGGAGCCAATGGAGAAAGAAGTTTTTTGGCCTTTCTGTATAATGGTGGAACTTACTAGCAAGGTCTGAGTGGACCATGCAAACAACCAATTCTTGACCTTTCTGAAGCACTCAGTAATTATTTGTTTATGTTGGCTGGTGCCATTTTGAAGGATTCTACCACTTAAACCAAGACTAAACTTTAAAATGGAAAACAAAAAATAATTTAGTAATTGCTTAATTATAACATTTTTACTTTAGTGGGCGTGAAATCCCACATTCATTCAAAGATTAAATAATTGGGGGCCTGGGTAGCTCAGCAAGCAAAGACGCTGACTACAACAACTGGAGTCGCAAGTTCGAATCCAGGGCATGCTGAGTAACCACGTGGTCGCTATAATGTGGTCCTTTCTCTCGGTGGGGCAAGTGGTGAGTTGTGTGTGGATTCTGCGGAGAATAGCATGAAGCCTCCACACACGCTACGTCTCCGCAGTAAAGCGCTCAGCAAGCCACGTGATAAGATGTGTGGATTGATGGTCTCAGACACAGAGGCAACTGAGATTCGTCCTCCACCACACAGATTGAGGTGAGTCACTACGTCACCACGAGGACTTGGAGCGCATTGGGAATTGGACTATATATACTATATATATATACACAAACACACACAAATGAGTATATTGTAACTACAATGATTGTCACTGTTCATTAATCTGCCTATTGCGTTTAAATGTGTCGACATATAGCTATTAATAATAATAATGATGCAATAAACACTATGCACTCAGTTATGTAGAGTATGAATTTTCAAAGTATAGTATCATCCAAATAGAGGCATTTTTTACTACACAGAAGCAATAGCCATTTAAAAGCTGACAGAAGTGAGGTTTCAAACACGTGCAAAGTGTTGCCGATGAACTGTCCAACAATCCACATTCCGTTTTGACAGCTGAAGAAGTGCATCATCCGGGTACTTATAGTGTACTTTTTGTTTCAGTTTCATTGTTAACATACTACTCTCACTACTTACACTTTGAAATTACATAGAATAGAGCAGAAGTATGCAATTTGGGAGGTACCTAATGAAATCAGTCTGGTTTATAGGTTATTATCATGAATAATATATGCTAATTAGAGCAAAGAAGGATGAATAGGTAAACAATGACCTGATATAATGAGGTCATTGTGCTACAAAGCCTTATGTTGAGCTAGGACAAATTTATTGTCACGGAAGTTTACGAGGACTCAAACTCAGCTGTCAATTTTGGTCACACTTTTTATGAAAAACTAACCTTTGTCCATTAAAAAATATATCAAAGAGATTATGATAAGAATTTCCATACTCCTTGAAATTTCTTCAGTAGTTTCCTGGTGCAGTTAATGGGACAGTTTTAAACCATGTCAGATATGTTTATTGTGAATAGTGATTTGAGTTGATATATACAATTATGAATATATCAGTATGTTCCTTGGAGCAAACTGTTCTACTCAAGCATTTAATGTGGGTCAATAAATTTGCTTAAAGATTTTCATTAGCAAATTGTAATGCGGGGTTTGGATGGGCAAGGAGGAGGCGAGAACCGGCTTGTCAATATAAATAATATTTTAATGAAGAACTTAAACAAAAGCACAAAAACACACACAACGGACATGTCCGTGATTGAGCTCTCTCTCTCGAACCGTCGTCACCGGCCGCCTTTATCCCTCGCGCACCCCATCAGGCCGATTGGGGACCGGGCGTGTAACATTCCAGCCCGGCCCCGCCCCCCTCCACTCAACACTCCTCCCGGCGTTACCTCAGGCCGGGGGCCACCGGCATGACGTACACCCCCCCCCCCCCCTTTCCCTGGGGAGGGGCGTGCTTTACGACCTGTCTGCCGGCTGGTTATCCCCGCCTTCCTAAACCTGGGAGGAGACAGGAGGGGAAAACAACAACAACAAAAAATAGGCGAGGGAAAAGGCCAACACGGCGCGAAAGAGCGAGAGAGAGAGGAGAGAGAGAAAAGGCTCACTCACCGGTTCTCTGATGAACCATCGCGTGGTCCTCGAGCACTCCTCCACACTCTCAGGCGGATGACAGCCGCTCCTTTCTGGGCAAACCGGAGTCAACCTCCGACCCCCAGTGGACAGAACGCCCCTCCGCTTTCCTGGCGACGAGTGGAGACAATCCTCCGCCCCTGGCAGCGGCCCTACCGCTCCGGGCAGTCAGGGAGTTTCTTCCCTCCTCCCCTCGTGGATGGCGGTCTTCCCTCGACCCCTCCGCGTCTCTGGGGATGGCAGGGCACTCCTCCGCCCCAGGCAGCGGCTCCTTCGCTCCAGGCAGTCGGGGAATCCAGTCCCCACTCGCCCCGCGGACAGCGGCCATTTCCCGCATCCGGGCGGTCGGGCTACTCTGTCACCCGGCAGAAGGCAGCGGCGCTCCCCGGGGTGGACGGCAGTGTTGAGGACTCTGCGATAGGCATCCCTCCTCCCTCCAGGGTTTCAGCACCAATGTAACGCGGGGTTAGGATGGGCAAGGAGGAGGCGAGAACCAGCTTTTCAATATGAATAATATTTTAATGAAGAACTTAAACAAAAGCACAAAAACACACACACACAACGGACATGTCCGTGATTGAGCTCTCTCTCTTGAACCGTCGTCACCGGCCACCTTTATCCCTTGCGTGCCCCATCAGGCCGATTGGGGACCGGGCGTGCAACATTCCAGCCCGGCCTGGCCCCGCCCCCCTCCACTCCACACAAATCAAGTAATTTAAAATATAAAACTAAAGCAGGATATATTTGGTCAGAGATCAATGCAAAACAGCAAGTCCCCCCACCAGTGGTTTAAATGTACATGCCACCTCTACAAAACCATTGAAAGTGAGAACACACCACCCAGACAAGCAGAGACACACTGAATAAAACAGAGGGTATATATATATATATATATATATATATATATATATATATATATATATATATATATATATATATATATATATATAATTTTTTATTTATTATTATTTTTGTTTGGCCATTTTGGCCAATTTTCAATATATAAAAAAATGTATAGTTCTTCCTTACATAAAATGTTGAAGACTGCTGCTTGCTTTTTAGCGGTACAGATATGATCAGATACACGGTGGAGCTCACATCAACACTGTGCTCTCGAGCCAAACTTGGTCAAACCATTAAAAGTGCTGTTTCATCGCAATGGCCACTGGAGGACTATTATAATTTTTGTACAAATTCTGTCATTCTTGTCTCTTGTCTCTAACAACATTACTGTTCAGTGCAATTTAGAGGCTAATTTCCAGATGTGAAGATGCAGTGATTTTCCAAGCATCTGATATATAATTTAAAGAAGCATTTAAATTGAATTTAAAGCATTTGGCAGAATTTAACTTTGTAGTGTTTTTGAATCTGAGGTATATCCTGTGAGATGTATTGTACATCTAGGTTACAAATGTAACCACCAGGGAACGAGACATTGTGTTGAAGAAGCGACACTAGGGGTCTCCCTTGAGCGCCAATATGCCTCTGGTCTATGAAAAAAGGCCAATGAGAAGTTGGCAGTATTTGCATACCCCACCCCGGACATAAGGGTATAAAAGCAGGGAAATACGTCGAGTTCATTCAGGATTTTTCTGAGGAGCCGGAAATGGTCCGGCCACTGCAGTGGCTCGGCTCAGCAACGTGGCCGGGAAGACACAACATCTCGTTCCCTCCATCAGGGAACGGAGGTTACATACGTAACCTAGACATTCCCCATCTGTCGCTCACTTCGACGTTGTGTTGAAAAGCGACACTAGTGGTCCAATTTAAATCATGCCATGCGCTGAGCCTTGTACTGCTGACACAGAAGTGGGCAGGTAATTTTACGTGCACAAGCAACCAACTGTGTCAGACTGCGCGTACCCTTCCCCAATGCCCCAAAAAAGTTGTCGGAATCCTTCTTGTTACCCTAGGCAGGGGAACAAGGTGACGCTTGCCAACCTGGGAACGGGCCAAGCCTGGCTGGGCCTCTTTTCTCTCTATGTTTCTCTGCATAGAGCAAGCACAGCCGGGGCCCTTACACGTATTGAGGGAAGGCGGTCTTACCCAGTTTCCTACTCTTTCAGGGGAAAAAGACCCTGCGGAGGCCACACCTGCCCAAAAGGTTTTTTTAGGCAACATGTGGAACGTGGCGCAGTGGTAGATCCAGCCTCAAGGAGGGGGGAGTTGCTACAGCATAGCGACCAGAGGGCAGCTAAAACTGCCTAAGGGAGACGCAGGTCCACTTCATAAGGGGACCGTACCGCAGAAAATACACACAGGGGGAGTCCATGTAGGAGTCCCGATCTGTGGAGCACCTATTCCAGTACAGGGTAGATTGAGTCCATGAAGACGTCAGCTCATCGTGCACCTCCGGGAAAAACAGGACTGGGGGGGTGAGGCTGTGAGCGGCGCGCAGACCCCAGGAACCAGTAATCCATCCAAGATGGCTGTGGGGAGGATGGAGGTTTCCAGTCCAACCCCACGCTGGCGGTGGCCCGGGCAAGCATGTCGGACATCTGTGCGTCAGCCTCAGCCTGTGCATGCTGGCCTGAAGGCGGCAGCCCAGGGGAGGCATCAGCGTCAGACGCGGCGCTCTCCGATGTAGCGGCGAGCTCATCCACCTTGAGCTCTAGAGGATAGGCAGGCTGGCCGTGAGGCTAGCCGCTGTTGCCTCGAGCACGGACGGGAGTCAATGAGCGTGCTGGAGGGTGGGTGGTCCAAGTGGGCGTACCCAGTGGAGCTGCACCCGCTGCCGTCCCAGATCGCCTCCAGCATCCTCAATCCCATGGGAAGAAGGAGCGATGCGGGGGGTGGCTGGAGTGGCGTGCTTTCTATTGAAAGCAAGCTGCGAGATACGTTGCCATGGTCATGTCCTCGCAGTGAGAGCATGAACCATCCACAAACGCTGCCTCGGTGTGATCGCTGCCCAGACACATGGAGAGCACTCTACCGCATCCAGGAACTACACAGGGGAGAATTGGCATCTTTAAAAAGACGCGTCCTGAAAAGGATATTCAAACCTGCTGTGTAAAGCTCTTTTAGAGGAAAATACTCTTTTATAGAGTCGAGCAGAGAAGGAGAAAAGCCGCTGAAGTGCGCCGTAGATCCAACAGCAAGCAGAGCATCAGAGGAACAGGGCAGGAACTGGTGTGTGACTCGCAGCTGGCTACATACACGACCATCAACGTATTTCCCCGCTTTTATACCCGTATGCCCGGGGCGGGGTATGCAAATACTGACTGCCAACTTCTCATTGACCTTTTTTCATAGACCAGAGGCATATTCGGCGCTCAAGAGAGACCCCTAGTGTCGCTTCTTCGAAACAACGTCGGAGTAAGCGACAGACGGGGAACCAAGACATTCAGTGCATCTGTTCTAACTGTATTTACTTGATGAGAAAATAAACTATTTTCTGTAAAAGATAGAGGACTCTGCAGAGTTGATCTACATTTGAACAAATACTGTTTTCCTATTAAGGAGACACTATCCCTGTTTTTCATGTTTTGTTCTTATATATAATAATAGCTACATCACTCATAACATTATTCAAACAGGGCTTGTTTGCATTCAGAAGGTATGATTAAAATTCATCCAGTACATCTTGTTTTTTTCTTGACTTAATTCACAAATGTGATCTGATTAAATTCCTTTTTTTACCTTACTGATTACAGTAAGTAAGTTCAGTGTTTTTAACAGATTACATTAAAAAATAATGTACCAAACTCTGCCTACCATCTGGCAACTGTTACATATGTAGAGACCAACTGTGCAAAACCCCATCTCTTTTTAGAAATGCATTTTTTTATGCATTGCTGTATTTTTTGTTCTTCACATCTCCATCTTCATTGTACATGCTCTTGGTTTATCTGTAATACTGTAATGCATGCTCACTTTACAATCATCCTGTTTCCTCTGTCACTCTGGCAAATATGACAGGGTAATCAAGCTGCTACCCAGACAACATCTAGGGAATATGTCTGAATTCTGAATCCCTAAATCTGCCACAGCCTGCTGTATTAGAAGACAAGCTTGCTATTAGCTCCAGAAGACTACTAGGAGAACTTTACGCTATCAAATTTTTAGCTGTTTAACCATTTAAAAATGCCTTTCTTCCGCCAAGATTCCCAGAGCCAAATCTTCACTGCCAGGCACAGAACTGATTTGTGCTGTAATTAGGGGGGCTTTACTGACTGGATAATAGACTATTAACACATCAGGAACACCTGTCCTCAAAGGCAGGAGCTAAAATCTTTAGGAGTACAGCAAGAATAGACTGGCTGTCTTAGCTGAGCTCGCCAAAATACTGTCAACCAGAGAACACCAGCATACTTTTCATGAATGCAAGAGAGGGAAATGGCAATAGAGGAAGAGAGACAGAAGAAAGCAATTAAGAAAGGCATTTGCATGTTTTATAACCATTTGAGTTGGAGTAGGTGGATGTTCTTCATTACATCTGTCTAAAATCACAGTCTCTCCAGAAATGGCTCTTAATATGCAATTACTCACTAGCTTGTAGGCCACTGACTTTAGAAAGCGCTTTTACTTTTGGAGACATTTATATGGGGTTATTTTTGGTTCATATTAACATACAAATGGAAAGAGATTAACAAATACAAATTTGGTTCACAAAGAAATTGAATCAGATCCACAAATAAATGGAAGGAGTTTCACAAATATGTAATGAATTCACAAATAAATAAAATAAGATTTGCAAATAAAAAAATAATTTACAAATATATTTTTTAATAAACTCTGTCCAACATTAATTTGTGAATAGCGCACATTTATTTGTGGAACGCTTCCTGTGCATTTGTGGATCGCTACATGCATTTGTTGATTTTGGAACAAATTTAGTGTCAAGATGTGCACACAAATCTACGAATAGGTGGACTACACCCATTGTCTCCTCAAGCCAATCAAAAAATGGCCACATTACTCCGACCAATCATAGCACATTCTATCTTCAACCAATCATGCTTAGTTTTACTATCAGGTTGGGACCAGAGTCACAGCGCTCTCATGAGCATGGAATCAAGTACATACAGATAAGCTCCAAGGCCACAAACTTTTAAATTAATGGACGTCATCAGAGGAATACTCTGACTTAAGGTTGGTATCATTTTCTCTCAGTTATAAACATGTAGTGTCTTGTTAAATGTCATTAGCTGAAAACTGCCGATTTGTAGATTGTCCTGATCATTAGCTTAATAGTGACAAAACCTTTACTCTTAATGTTAAATGGCAGATTGAAAAAGACACACAGTAGTACAGATAATGCCTTTATAAAACATGGATCAAAATAGATATGTTTATTGTGAATAGTGATTTGAGTTGATATATATACAATTATGAATATATCATTATGTTCCTTGGAGCAAACTGTTCTAAGCAAGCATTTAATGTGTGTCAATAAGTTTGCTTAAAGATTTTGATCTTAGGAGCACAAACCTGTCACAGATACACCCACATCAGCGCCAGACCTCTACACTTCAACCACTCGCTCAGCATCACCGGAGTTTTAATCATCAGCACCTGTCTTCATCACCTGCCGGCACTCTACACTCAATTATTTCACACCTTAAATACCACACCAGTTCCCTCACACAGTTGTCTGGTCTCGTCGACTACCAACGACTTCCTGACTCTCTCAACTGAGATTTCTCTACTAACCTGATACGTGTGCTAATCCGCTTCCTGAATCTCCGTCCAGCTATCCCGATCATCCGATCTCCAGTCTGCCAGTTCCAATCGGTTTGCCGTCGTCAGTATTCTCAACCCTGCCATTCTACGTCAGATAAGAAGACTCATCTATAATCCATTCAGTCTAAGACTCTTCTCCACTATCATCCTTCTACTATCTTCCTGCCGGGACTGTTCCTGAGTGCTGAAAATAAATATCTATCTCTAATTATCATTTTTGCGTCCTTCTGTTTCATGACAAAACCATACATTGATACCCTATATTACACATTGTACAAAATCTGCTATGCCAATTATTTGGTTTCACATTATGTTAATGTATTTAATAAAAGTAGTTGTAAGGTAATATTTATTAGAATTTTGCATTTTATCAGTTTTGTGTGAATGTTTTAGGAGGTGCTATTATGGGGTCATTTTCTAAAATATGGCATTATGTTCTGACAGTGATAATTGACTCATTGGTTATTGCCATCTTTTTCAGACATTTCTCCTGTGTACTGCCAATCTCCTTTTCATTTCCTCCCGCAGAAGAAACTCAGTTGTTTGGGTTTGGAACAAAATTAGTATGAGTGTAAATTATGACACATTTCATTTGACAAAATATTTTTTGTCATTTAGTTGAAAAATTATTTATTGTGTTCTATCAAGGCATTTTTTGGTAAACAGGCTTTAAAGAGTGACTGTTTTTAACACTTTAAAGCAAGTCGTTATGCATGTAACTACAAATGACAATACATTTGAGTACAAACACTGGACATTACAACTGGAGTGCATGCATTTAGCTTGATTTTGTTGTACATGAACATCCTCATTGGCACGTCATAGTTGCCTTGGACGGATACTCCTAGTCAGGGTAAGAGAATTCTGCACAAATTATTTAAAAAAAATAATAGTTACACATTAAAAACAAGTCTATTACTGTAAAGAAAAGAACATGTCACACAAACAAGATTGGGTCATGGAGATTTGTGATGTCTTATCACCAGTAGCACAAAAGTCACACAACTGTTTCCATATTTTTGTGGATTTTATGTGGAGCAGAGAGCAAAAGTTCTCCAGAATCCTCGCAACTCTTTTATAATTATTATTATTATTATTATTATTCTCCTGTATCTCAAAGCCAATATACTTCCTGAGTAAATAAGTGAAACACACATTGTTTTACAGGGTTAACATAATTATTTATTGTGAGTAACATTGGACTGGTCTGCCATAACACTAAGTGCTAAAAATATAAATCCTTTGAAATATTACTCAAATTTACATTTATGCATTTGGCAGACGCTTTTATCCAAAGTGACTTACAATCCCCCCGGAGCAAACTGGAGTTAAGTGCCTTGCTCAAGGACACAATGGTGGTGGCCGTGGGGTTTGAACCAGCGATCTTCTGATTAGCAGCCCTGTGCTCTAGCCACTACGCCAGATCTTGTACACTGTGCAATATAGGGTATTCATTTATGGTTTGTGCTCCTAAGATCATCTAATATGATTCATGTTTTATAAAGGCACAATCTGTACTACTGATCTTTGGTATGGTCAAGTATTGTGTTTGTTTGATTAATGGCCCCCCCAGACTTGGTTCTCAGACCTCATGCTCCTTGCGACAGCCCTCCCCCCTTAATTCCCATTAAGAAGGACCTTCTTTCTCAGGGACAGGGCACCATCTGTCGACCGGACCTCTGGAATCTCCATGTCTGGCCCTTGGATGGGAAGCGGAAGACTTAAGTGGCCTACCCACCTTAAAGAGGTGCCTGTTGACCTGAAGTGGTGTCTGTTTGCTAAGTGGTGCTCTTCCTGATGCAAAGACCCCCAGAGATGCATAGTCGGATTAGTGCTTTCCTTTCTGCAGGAGAGGTTGGAGGGATGGCTGTCCCCCTCCACCTTTACAGCGTGTAGCCGCTATATCGGCACATCACGATGCAGTAGAAGGTAAGTATTTGGGGAAGCATGACTTGATCCTCGGGTTCCTGAGAGGCACAAGGGGGTTAAACCGCCAGAGGCCGCGACTCGTTCCATTTACATTTACATTTACATTTATTCATTTGGCAGACGCTTTTATCCAAAGCGACTTACAAAAGTGGAAAAAACATAAGCGAATCATCTTAAGGAGACAGTGGTAAGAAAAGTGCCATACTACAAAGTTTCACTATCATCACAATAGTACACAAAACCGATTTAAGTGCAACAAGAATTGTTAATACATTTAGAAAGAATTTTTTATTTTATTTTTTTTAGCGACTGGTTAAATACTCTTGGAAAAGATGTGTTTTCAGCCATTTTTTGAAGATAGGGAGTGAGTCAGCTTCACGGATTGAGTTGGGGAGGTCATTCCACCAACGTGGTATGATAAAACTGAAAGTCCGGAAAAGTGTTTTGGTGCCTCTTTGTTTTGGTACAACAAGGCGCTGCTCATTTGCCGACCGCAGGCTTCTGGTGGGAGTGTAGCTCTGCATAAATGTTTTTAGGTATGCTGGAGCAGACCCAGTGATTGTTCTGTATGCCAGCATCAGGGCCTTGAATTTAATACGTGCATGAACCGGCAGCCAGTGAAGAGAGACAAAGAGTGGTGTAACATGTGCTCTCTTTGGTTCATTAAAGACCAGAGGTGCTGCTGCTTTCTGGATCATTTGCAGAGGTCTAATAGCACATGCAGGAAGGCCTGCAAAGAGAGCATTACAGTAGTCCAGTCTAGTTATGACAAGTGACTGAACAAGCAGTTGTGTGGCATGTTCAGAGAGGAAAGGTCTTATCTTCCTGATATTGTAGAGTGTAAATCTACATGATCTTGCAGTCTTTGAGATGTGGTCTGTGAAATTTAGCTTGTCATCAATGGTTACCACTAGATTTCTGACCGTTTTGGAAGGCGACACTGTAGTTGGACCCAGCTGCACAGTGATGTTGTGTTCAACATCAGGTTTGGCTGGAAAACAAGGAGTTCAGTCTTGGCTGGGTTGAGTTGCAGGTGGTGTTCCTTCATCCAGGCTGAGATGTCATCCAGACAGGCAGCGATTCGAGCGGTCACTGTGGTGTCGTTGGGTTGGAAAGACAAGTAAAGCTGCGTGTCATCTGCGTAGCAGTGGTAAGAGAAACCATGTGACTGGATGATGGGTCCTAATGACGTTGTGTATATGGAGAAGAGAAGTGGCCCAAGCACTGATCCCTGAGGTACCCCAGTAAGTAACTGATGAGGCTTGGACACCTCACCTCTCCAGGCTACCTTGAAAGACCTACCTGAGAGATAGGAGTTGAACCAGTCAAGCACAGCTCCGGTGATGCCCAGTTTAGAGAGGGTGGAGAGTAGGATCTGATGGGTGACTGTGTCAAAGGCTGCAGAAAGGTCCAGCAGAATCAGAACTGATGATCTGGATTCAGCTTTCGCCAGTCTCAGCGACTCTGTGACAGACAGCAGGGCAGTCTCAGTGGAGTGACCACTTTTGAAGCCTGACTGATTGTCATCCAGCAGCTTGTTCTGTGAGAGATAGGCAGAGATCTGATTGAAAACTGCCCTTTCAAGTGTTTTTGTCATGAATGGGATGAGAGAGACTGGTCTGTAGTGTTCTATCTGTGTGGGGTTAAGTGCAGGTTTTTTCAGCAGTGGGGTTACTCGAGCCTGCTTAAATGTAGTGGGAAAAGTGCCTTCAAGAAGAGATGCGTTAATTATGTGTGTAAGTGCAGGTAGGATGGACAGAAATATGGCCTGGAGAAGGTGTGATGGAATGGGGTCAAGAGAACAGGTGGTGGGGTGGTTGGAGAGAAGGAGTTTAGAGACCTCAGTGTCAGTTAAAGGAGAGAACATAGAGAGAGAAGAGTTGCATACAGGAGTTGGGTGTTTGACAGGGTGTGGTGCTGTGTGGCTGTAACCTTATTAGTAAAAAATGTGGCCATCAGGGAACGGAGGTTACATCAGTAACCATGACGTTTTCTTTTCTAAGAATGAAAAAACTAAAAACTTTTTAACATGATAGTATATAGAGAGTTAATTTTCAGCACTTTAAAAATATCAGATTAATCGTGAATAACTATGAAAAATCATGCAATTAATTGCAACTAAATATTTTAATCGACTGACAGCTTTAATCAACTTTTTGCTGAATAATCCATGTTAGCGCTTTTACAAAAATACAAGCTTCACATTTCTGAACTGTCCAATAAGCGGACCTAGTTTACTTCCATTGTAAGTGTGTACATATAGACTAATTTAATTATCAGTATTAATTCTACATTTCACACTCTGCATTTTCACATATAGTGAAAGGCAGACAGTCAGAGACACACATGAAACTGATTTCGTTTTTTATTCAGGCTCTGCTGCTCTCATTGACTGCAAGAGTTGTTTTTTGTGTTTTCTTCAAAAGGTGCTGGAATAGGTTTCTGTTTGTATCTGTCATTTTTTTAATGCTACCTTAAACAAGCTGCTGGCAGTGTTTAGAGGTGCTGTACTGCAAGAAAAACCTAAGTTCTGCAGAAGTTCACCTCAACACCAAGGACAGCCAGTTCTATTCTCGGTATGCTGACTTCACTAAGAAATATAACAATGCATTAATAAAATATGTATTTACTCACAGACGGTTTACAGAGTTCATACCACAACCATTCACTGCCTTTACAAAAAAACTATTTTACTCAAGTTAGGAAAAAGTATACATTTATCAAGCAAGTAAACTTTAACACATAAACAAGTCAAGCCAAGTAATTTTTATTTGTATTCACCTTTTTCCTGAACATGAAAGTGTTCCACGGTTCACCTGTTTTCAATTTCCGGTCTCCTGTGTTTTCACCCGCATTAGCGTTTATTCTTAGTGGGTAAAGTATTACAATTGTTGTTGAGTAGATGACATGAAGTCATTATTAGCGATCGAAGACTCATCCTGCTTGCAGTCCCTGAAAGAGACTTAAAGCTGGCCATGAGTCGGGCTGGTCTCATTTCGGAACCGGACGGAAGCAAACGAGCGTGCTGGGGAACGGGAGGTCCCCAAGGAATTACCCGGCGAAACCATGCCTATTGAACTCCTCAAACTCCCCAAATCGGTGCAGCTCTAGTGTCTTTCTTGCTTCGGAAGAAGGAAAGCTAGCTACGACTGCAACGTTGCCATGGTTATATTCTCGCAATGAGAACATGAACCATCCACAAACGCTGCCTCAGTGTGATCGCTGCTCAGACACGTGAGGCAGCCCCCGTCGGAGGTGAAGAGATATGACCACATCCAGGATGGTCTGAGGTTATAACATTAACTTATTTGAGTTGTTATGACAGCCAGCAACTACACAAATTGAGCATTCAAATTTTTCAAAGTAACACTTAAATGGTTGATTGTTCTCCATCTGGATAGCTCATTTTGGATAGTTTTACTTTGTGTCTCGAGACCAGAAACAGAAAACAGGCAGTTATAATCATCATGGCACCTCCCAGTGGTTGCTCAGGAAAACTCTGTATAGCACTTTTCACTACACACTGTGTAGTGTTATGAAACACGAGCAGAACTACTTTCTTTGTGAATCTTTCAAAAAGCTATTCTGATATGAATTCTCGGATTCATGAAAGTTTTTGCATATTCAAAATGATAGTTGGTACAAACAAAATTTACATTTGCCCCTGACCACATATAAATCATGTGAAAGACATCTGAACATGTTGTGTTCTTTCAGGCAAACTGTCATGACTATATTTTGTAGAAGTGAAATTAAATAAGTAATAAAAAAATAGATAATAATAATTAAATGAGTTAAATTAACCTTAAAAAATTGCATAAATTAGTAAAAAAAAAAAAAAAATGCTTGTTTTATTTTTAAAACATATAACTTATTTAGAAACATTTCTAACAGACTTAATTTATTTTTTCAAATTATAAATTTGTACACCTGTTAAATCTATACATAAACACTTCACAGGCAGGTGCGTACACAATACCACAGGGAAAAAAAGCCTGCACATTGTCGGATAGCTAGCAAATGTTTCAGTCAAAGATCTTCATCAGGTATTTTGTTCAATTCTCTGAAGATACTTCCAGTTGCAAGTAAATCACAGTTGCCATCATAATTTACCTGAGAAATCACAAATGCTAATGCCGATGCCCTGCAAACTGATCCAGAGAAGGTAATTAGTGGTGGGCATCCTCCTACTGGCAGGTAATGAAAATTTTTTACACTCATATGTCAGACCATATTTATTGACTTCTTGAACTGTTTAATTTACAAAAGAGCATCATATGACAACAAAAACATGCAATAACAGTAAGTCTGCACATTCTTTGCGATGCTAGTGAGTTTGCTAAATCAAACATTTACGATGTGAATACACTACACACATAAAAACTATTTAATTACTGTTCCACATAGATGTTAACAGCATTTACCAGTGAGGTGGTGGTGAGTTGGCATTCACATAAACATAAGTCTGGGGAGTACGAAGCGTTTGTGAATCCAGCGGAAAGTTTTCGGGAGGGTCCATTTTACACACAAATTACTCTGAATTTACTCATATATTTACGAAAGTTTCATGAATGAGGCCCATTGTTTCAAAGCAGCTTTACAGAAAATGATGCTGTTATTTTTATTTTAAATCCACACTGAGCAGTTCAAATTAAAACATGATTAATAATCATGTAGTGCTGATGTAGGGCCATATTGCACATCTAACATGTTCACATCTAACATCAGAATGGGGAAAACATTTTATCTCGATTTAAACGGTGGTATGATTGTTGGTGCCAGACGGGCTGGTGTGAATATTTTTGTAACTGCTGATATTCTGGGATTTTAACTCATGACAGTCTCTAGGGTGTAAAGAGAAGGGAGCAAAAACATCCTCTGTGGGTGAAAATGGCTTGTTAATGACAGAGGTCAGAGGAGAATGGCCAGACTGGTCAAAGCTGACAGTAACCCAAATATACACATGTTACAACAGTGTTATGTAGAAAAGAATTTCTGTATGTACAACATATCGAAGGCAAGTGGGCTACAGCAGCAGAAGTCCCCTCTGGGTACAACTACTGTCATCTTAGAACAGGAAACTGAAGCTGAAGTGGGCAAAGGCTCACCAAAAATGGACAGTAGACAACTGGAAAAACATCGCCTGGTCTAACAAATCTGGAATTCTGCTGAGGTACACAAATGGTAGGCACACTGCAGACTCAGTTCCCCGCCTGTCGTTCACTTCGACATTGTGTCGAAGAAGCAACACTAGGGGTCTCTCTTGAGTGCAGAATATACCTCTGATCTATGAAAAAAGGCCAATGAGAAGTTGGCAGACAGAATTTGCATGTCCCGCCCCCGGAAATACAGGTATAAAGGCGGGGAAATCCATCTGTTTCATTCAGAAATTTTATTCGGAGCCGATGGTCGTGTATGCAGCGAGCTGCGAGTCACACACACCTGTTCCTCTTACCTCTGAGCGAACTGCTGTTGGTGCTATTCTGCTCACTAGTATCTGAATTACCGTAGCCTTTCTGTCAGCTCGAACCAGTCTGGCCATTCTCCTCTGACCACTCTCATCAACAAGGCATTTTTGTCCACAGAACTGCCACTCACTGGTTGTTTTTACACTCAAGTTATACACTAGAGAAAATCCCAGGAGATCAGCAGTTACAGAAATCCAGCCCATCTGGCACAAACAATCATGCCACGGTCTAAATTACTGAGATCACATTTTTCCCCCATTCTGATGGTTGATGTGAATATTAACTGAAGCTGAATATATATATATATATATATATATATATATATATATATATATATACAGGGGTGTAAAGTAATGATTTACAAATACTCACATTACTATAATTAACTACTTTTTCCCAATAATTGTACTTTTTTAAGTAGTTTAAACATTTTATACTTTTACTTTTAGTTGAAAATATTTTAAGTGCTGTAACTGTACTTTTACTGCACTATATTCCCTTCGTCAGTGTTCGCTACTTCCTTGTCCTGATTTTATTTTTATCTATCAACATGGTTGGCTAGGGAGAGTCTTGTGACTCCCGTCAAATCAAATCACACTTAAAAAAATTGAACGGCAGCTGCATATCTGGTGCCAACTTTTATGGATTTGGAGAATGCCTCAAGCATAGTTTACAGCTGAACATATCCGGCTGCACCTGGAAGGGCTTTCGCAGTGAAAAAGGCCAATTGCTCGATCTTGTCATGTGAGTTTATCTTGCTCAAGCCAGATATCAGCATTAATCCTGCCTCTAATTTTAAAAAACTTATCGAGGTAAATTTCATATTTCTGCTTACTAGATTCTGTGTATCTATAATGTAGCCTGTTATTTAACTATCTTTCACTGAGATTATTGGGCTGCTGTGAGAGATTAATACAATGCTATCAATAGGGCTGGGCAATAAAATTATGTAGATGTTTATCGAAAAAAAGAGATGTCCTCGAACAAACTTTTTATTAGTTTTCTATATTTAGCCTATTTTTTACATCTAGAACAGGGGTGTTCATTACATCAATTGCAATAGCATGAGCACCACTGGTTGGTTGATCTAGATGAAATATAAAACATTGACTTTTTATTTCGTGATGTCTGTAGTTGAATGTTGTTTGATTGACAGGCAGCTAATGTTTGAGCGCTAATACGGTTCATGCCTAAATTATCAAATACATTTTATAATTCCACCAATGTCCGTTTTTATGAGAATTTAATGTAAATGCAGTTGTTTATGTCTAAAGTATATTTAAACAGTGGGACAAAATGTGTATTTGCATCAGAATGTTGGACTTGAAGTGTACATGTAACCAAATTGAGGACTGTCAAGTAGGCTGTCATGTAAAGGTTATTAATCAAACAACATTAACAAGGAAACAAGAAACAATTGTAATAATAGTAATGACCCGATGTAGAGAGTGTTAAATGGTATAATAAATTACCAGGAAAGTAGAGATGATAAAATAATTTATAATTATTCTTAGCCTTTATAAAGATAGAAAAGTATCAACATTTGCAGTGCAATACTTCAGCAGAACATTCCACCAAACTTCAGAAAATTGTGCATCATGCATTAGAATGAGAACACAACTATTGCTGGGCTTAAAAGATATATGAAATAAATAATTCTGGAACATTGTATCTCAAAAGGATATGTGCTAGGGAGGATCATTAATAGTAAAAAGGAATTAAATATTGATCTGTTTCCACATCTGTCATACTGTTTCTGAAGACATGGATTAGACTACTTTTATGATGATTTATGTGATTTGTGGAGCTTCAATATTTTAGCACTGATTCACTTTCATTGTATGGACCAAAAGAGCTGAGATATTCTTCTAAAAATCTGAATTTTTGTTCTGCAGAAGAAATTAAGTCATATACATCCAGGATGGCATGAGGGTGAGTAAATGAGAGACTTTTAATTTTTGGGTGAATTATTCCTTTTTAAGCATGATGTAGCCCCTGTACCAAAGAACTTATCCCATGCCTGCTCTGCCTCCTCTATTGTGCAGAACATGACATGCCAAGTGATCCTGCTTATTTAGCATTTTTATGCATTGCTTGCATTGTTTGAACATGTTTTATGCACAACAATAATGCACTTTCGGCATTAAGGGAAATTTAGACTCTACACATAAACTCATTTTAATGTAATTGTTTCATACATTATGATTTAAAAAGGTGATCAGTGTATTGAAAATAACATTTGAATCTTTTAATTTCTGTTATCATGTCTCCGTTTAAATTTTTTAGAATCAGATTCATGTAGTGTTTATCATAGATAATGTGATGTATTTAAACATTTGTCATACAGTGTTCATTATAATGGGGCATAGGTTATGTCAACAGAGAATGGCCAGACTGCTTTGAGCTGACAGAAAGGCTACGGTAATTCAGATAGCCACTCTGTACAATTGTAGTGAGCAGAATAGCATCTAAGAATCCACAACACGCCAAACCTTGAGACAAATAGGCTACAACAGCAGAAGACGATGTCAGGCACTTTATAAGTAACCATTGTATTCCTAATAAAGTGTTCAGTGAAATACGTTTCATTTTCGAACCCCATTGGCAAATGTTATTTTATTTATTTTTTTATTTTTTTATGTTTAAAGCACAAATCTAACGTTAATTAGTTTTGTCCTGGAAAACATGTTAAAACTACTGATAAAGCAAAGGATTTTTGGCAGTGCTTCCACCTCAATTAAATTAACTTTAGATTTAGGTATTGAATTGGAATTTAAAAGGCATTCTCAGTTCAGTTCTGAAAGGCACACAGTCTTGGTAGGAGTACAAGAAAAAAAAAACTAAGCAAAGAAGAAGTGAAGATGTGCAATAGTGTTTGAGTGAGAGAGCAGTCAGATTGGGTTTCTGGTTCATTAGAATGACAAACCACAGCAGAGACTGGATCAGCCCTCCTCAGATCAATGGTAAGCTGGTTACTCTTGGGGAGAGAACAATCTGGAACTATTGTATTACAGCCAGACAGGGAGATAAAGAGTAAGATACATTCTTGTGGTTGGCCTCAATATTGCATTATCTTGTGTCACATGATGTATCGCATACTATTTACATCTTCTGAAACAAGAGCTCTGTCAGTGTACTGAAATAAAAGGTAAAGGCGGTTAGGGGAAAAGCCTGTCATGATTCATTGTTTGAACGACCTTGCATGTTCTGAAGGAGGTGTTTTTCTTTTTTCCAATGTTTTCTTGACAATACAGTGCAGTCTTTTAAGAGATGCAGTCCAAAAGTATTGAGTATTGAGATACCGTATTTAACTCTATGGTATTTTATTTCAAAGGTTTGAATCTCAACATTATTTTAGTTATCTATGTTACATTGTTTGATGTTAGAAAATATGAACAAAAATGACTTGCATTTTCAGCCACCAAATTAAATATTATTCAACAACTTCTTTTTAGGTTGTGAATGCACCATCATCACCCACATTTCTGGTGTGAATTTAGCCATTTTTCATGCATATTATTAAATTGACTATTGGGTATTTAGCCACATACTATGAAAGATACTTTAGACATTAAAATGATTTATATTCACATGAGATAAAGTTTCCACTCATATGAGTGACCTAGAAGAAGCTATTTTATTCTAAAAAAGGCAGATAGCTTTCATGGTGGTCTGCATATTGAGGTCCAATGTGAAACTGTGCAATTCAACCAAGTTAATAAAAACAAACTTAAGATGTTCTTAAATACTGACATATTACATAGAGCATCATCTTTTTATGACGTGCTCTGTATGACCTAAGAGCTGGATGGGGAAGCAGAGAGGCTAATGATGTCACTGCTAATGCAATGAATACATCTGTGGAGAGCGAGGCCAGGAGAGCAAGAGCGGTAAGGTTTGACACCTGTGGGAAATTATCTCTAAATGCTGTTTTCTGTTGCAGTGAGAGTTGGAGAGGGATAAAAGGGCAGTCCAGACTGCTGAAAGAGAGAGAGAGAGATGCATGCAGCAGTGTTTTGAGTGTGCATTTTGATATGCTGAAAAGCTAACCTTTTTTGTGTTAGACAGAAAAGTGTTAAAAATAAAGAAACATACATGGGCAGTTTAACCTGCCCCTGCTTCCTCCTTCATCAGGATAACAAGGGATCTTTCACATACAGCTAATTTTAATATTGTTTTGTACTGTGTACATTTGCTTCAGGCTACACATGTAATGACAGATTTTTGGAACCAGATGGTGTAGTTAAAGCATCTACCAACAGGGGCTAATTGGCCCATGCTAAACCAAACCCTAACCCCTTGGATAAGTCTGTTGAATGTAAGCAAAATGTCTGCTTACAGCACATTTAGGGCGCTTTCACACTTGGTCGGATTGCTTGGACCAAACCCGAATTAGTTTCCTCCCCCTTCCACTGCCCACGCTGGTCTGTTCACATCAGATTATTTAGGTCTGAACCACAGTCTGATTACGTCATCAACTTGAGTACAAGCAGCAGCTATTTTATGTCTGTAACAAGGTTACAACTTGAGACGACGTCTCTGTGTCAAGTGAAGTATTTAAAGTTTGTCCATTTGGATTTACCATGAAAACTTGCCATGCACAAAACTACAATTTTGTTTATCTCCCATGGATGCATTGAATGTGCAATGGTGTGAAATTTATTTGCGTTGTCTGCTGCGAACCCGTGGTTGCACTGCACGAGATGTAAAGAATGTGAACTGCTCTCTGAAGGCAGTTTTATTTGGACACAAGTAGGTATGAGAAATGCATTATACCTAAAAATTAATTGTGAGGCTGCAAAGATGCAAATTATACGTCATCACAAGCGTTTTACTTCCACAATTTGGTACGATTGCATTCATTTCAGCAATGAACCATATCAGAAATCACATGAACTGTACCCCAGACAACCTTTTCAAGTGGACCTGGGTGAGGTTCACGGGTGAGTGCACCTGAGTTTGGAAAACAGCGTTCACATTATCCAAAAGAATGAACTTTGACATCATTCGACCCAGGGAGCGCACCAAAAGTGCTAGTGTGAAAGCACCCTTAATGAGAGAGAAACTGATATGGATTGTGATTAGTTCCATATTGTAACTATATTTCTTGGTGTCTCCATATTGTTGACTCAATTTTTGATCTCTCTAAAATGAAAGTGCTACATTAGCAAAACATTATGCAAACAGAGTCTATTATTCTCTTGTGAAATCACAGCTGACTATTATTCAAAAAATTAGGATTCAAACACCTCCACTGAAATAAAAAAAGACAGTGGAGATCTGTCATGTCCTAAAACACACTTATCAGATGCAACAAAGGCTAGCGTAAGCTCTGACTTTGCAGTTCTTGCTAAAAAAAGACTGGAATCCGATGACTTGTGTGCCACCTCATGCTGACTAATACATTGTTAGCTCTAATTAGGAGAATCTTGGGGCCTTGTGGGCTCTGCAGTGTCATAAGTAGTTTACAGTAATTCTCTGAGGCTGTCTGCATTCTTGTCTCTTTCTGTTAGTGCAGCAGACACTCTTAGAGAAGCTGTACTGAGACATATCAGACCACAAGCACCTGTGAAAGTCATGAGTGTGCACACATGCTAACATAAACCCTTCTGTAACAGGCTATACATTTAAATCTTATGCTGAAATATAAAACTTGAACCAGCTGAAGCTTTGCTTATCTCCCAGCATGGCCAGATGGGTTTTGGGAACTTGTCAGCTGGTCAGACTGGGAAAACCAGCAAAGACCAGCTAACCCCCTTACGCTGGTTTAATTTTTGTTTTAAATTTATTTAAATTTTTTTTAGCAGGGCTGGAACTCTTTGGCTTGATTTGAGAGAATGAAAACTAAACATTTTCATAAATTCCAGAATACAAAGATGGTTGTTTTTCTGTGTTCTGCCTCAATGAGAGTATCAGCAAATTTAGACAGTTCATGACAGATGGTATCAGTATAGAAAACGCCTTGGTTACTGTCGAATACCTCCGTTCCCTAATGGAGGGAACAAGACGTTGTGTCGACCTGTGACAAATATGTCACAAGGGCTTACCAGCAACACATGGAAGTGGTGCGATGGTAGGTCTTGCCTCGACAGGGAAGAGCTCAACAAACTCAGAAACCGGGGGGGCAGAGGGAGCTCTGCCCAAGGGAGACGCGGGTCTGCCGACATGTGCTGTACTGCAGAAAATATATCACAGATATTGGAATAATCAGAACCTGTGGAGCATCTATTACAGCGCAGGCAAATCGGTGTCTCAGAGAAGGGGAAATGCGCTATGTGCAAAAGATATACCCGGCCAGCTGTTGTCAACATATTACTGAATTCAATGTGTTCGGACCTGTCAAAACACGGACAGAGACTGGATCAACACAGAGATTGTAAAATTTCATGAAGGTATTGGGCGTTGCCCAGCCCGCTGCTCTGCAGATGACTGCGAGAGAGGTGCCACTGGCCAGTACCCTTGAGGATGCCACACTCCTTATAGAGTGTACTCGAACCCGCAAGGGGGTGGGCATGACCTGTGTCTAATAAGCCAATGCAATGGCATCCACAATCCAGTGGGAAAGCCTCTGTTTAGAGACAGTGTTCCCTTTCTGCTGTCCAACAAAGCAGACAAAGAGCTGCTCAGAGTGTCTAAAGCTCTTTGTGCGATCCAAATTGGTGCGCAAAGCACGCACCGGACACAGCAACGCTAAGGCAAGGTCTGCCTCCTCCCGGGGCAGCGCTTGCAGGTTCTCAGGATGATGTGACAATCTGCCGGACTGAACTCCAGGCAAGTGTCACTGACAAAGAGCGCTTGCAGTTCCCCAACCCTCTTGATGGAAGTGTGCATGAGAAGGAGGGCCGTCTTCAAGGATAGGGCCTTTAGTTCGACTGATTCTAGCGGCACAAACGGGGCTCCCCGAAGGCACGAGAGGACAACGGAGAGATCCCATGAGGGGAACAGGCATGGCCTAGGAGGGTTCAGCCTCCGGGCGCATCTAAAGAACCTGATGATCAGGCTGTGCTTCCCCCACTGCATTGTGGTGAGCTGCTATGGTGGCTACATAAACCTTCAAGGTGGAGGGGGACAGCCGCCCCTCTTGCCTCTCCTGCAGGAATGAGAGCACTGACCCCACTGCGCACCTCTGTGGGTCTTCAGATCGGGAAGAACACCAATTTATGAGTAAGCGGCACTTTAAGGAATATAACCACTCGGTTCCGAAGAAAAAATCTGTCTGAACATACACACACTTCCCTCCTTTTATACCCATATGTCTAGGGGAGGGGCATGCAAATTCTGTTTGGCAATTCTCATTGGCCTTTTCTCAAAGATAAGAGGTAATCGAGGCTCTCAATAGAGACCTCAAGTGTCACTAGATCGACACAACATCGAGTGAGTGACAGAAGGGGAACTTTTACTTAGCTTTGTTGGGAGATATGGAAGCAGGCTTCTTTTTAATATCCTCTTTTAGTGTTTTGCTGTCGCAGAAGTATCCCTGCCATAAACGTAATTAAAATGTGATGGTGTTGCTTTCCAGTTATTAATCTATTCTAAGGGATAGAAAGTAAATTAGTATGCATGAGCAAAGAAGAGATAGCAAGGGTGAAAACAAAAAATAGCTTCTTAATTGAAGAGTTTGTCTAAAAGAAAACTGGGTGGCACTGCACTCAATTAACAAGATGAAAGAAACTTCATTTTTTTATTTGTGAGAAGAACATAGAATTACAAATTGGTTTATGTCATTCAGTTATTATTGTGACATTTGCCAAAAAAGAAAGTGTTAGGTTAAAAAACTGAACTCAAATACTTTAATTAATGTGAAACGACATTTGCAACTAGGGCTGGGCAATATGGCCAAAAATATTCTTTTTCATAGCGTTCGATATCACATTTCACATTTGCACATTACAATTGATTTTTTATTTCCAATAAGTAAAAAAGAAGAATAAGACAAAAATCATAAACATTCAAATAGTCTATACAAAACTTTAAAAAAGTTAAAAGGATCTTCGACCAAAATATTGAAATATTTTATAGTTTATCGGTCTAGTGCTGTTGGATGTGAATGTTTAAAGATCACCTTTGCATATTGACAGCATTTAATTTTTACATTAAAATTATTTTTTTTATTTTGTTATATTCATAGAATTCATAAAACATAGAAGGAATGATACTGTATGCGGGTTCAGGGTTATCCCCTGAGAGAAAATGTAGAAAATGTAAATGTCTGAATGGACCATTTTTATTTTTTCAATAAAGTGAGAAAGACTAGGCTACAAACTAGTAATTTTATTGTCTTTCCTTGTCATCCATTCTAGAGATTAATAAATCAAAATTTTCTAAATTTAGAAGGAAAAAAGTTGGTCTAAAGGCACCCTGGAACCGCGTTAAATTGTGGCACCTCATGTCTACTCACATGTGGTGAAAAGAGTCAATGTGTGCAGAGCTGGACAGGGCATAAACGAAGCATGTTAGGTGCTAGAGAACAATATTCAAGAATACAGCGCAGTTGGATCAGATATGTACACACTTTTTGTTTTCTCGCACTGCTCACTAACGACTAGGAGTGTAACGGTTCTCGGTAACAAAATTAATCATACGGTTCGCCACCCAAGGTTCAGTAAGCATTGACACAGCGGTCTGTTTACCTCAAGTTTATTGACGCATCTGAAGCTAAGTTTTGGTGAAGAAAACAAAGCATCAAACAGACAGGCACAGTTACAACCTCCACTAATGCACCTGAATGGATCTATAGATGGATACGTTCTGCTTGTGTTTCATGTGGGTCAACTTGATGACATCACTGCTTTGCAAGTGTTGTGTGTAGTTGAAAATAGCAAGTGTAGAAAACGAGCCACTGACAGAGAACCCCCCCCTGTGCTTCTCCTTTCTGGGAACAGCGATGGTCAAAAAACGTTTACATTTACGTGTGCTGGTAATATATGTCAATAATGCGTGTGAGGGTTTAAAACGCGCACACATGTTCTTCTTGATTTTTCTTGCGGCTGTAATCTATCGTGAGCGTTAATAATGTGCTTTGAGTAATGGCATTAAAACACTGTTATAGTAATACGTTGATACACGATTAATCATTTACGCTGACATCACCCAGGGAAAGAGCCCCAGGTGAGCCAAAACTGCAAACAATCCCTTCCGTTTTTTAGCTGGCACTCATTGCTAATTCAGACAGATATGAAACAATAACTAAAACACTTGGAGTGTTCATGTGGGATTTCCTCATATGATAAAAATACTCAAGCAGCTTTATCACAACATTCCTTCTTGTCTCCATTTTAATAGCAAGGTTATTCCTTCTATTGTGATGTACAGCTTCCGAAAATTGAATATATTTAGATGAGTATGAAGTGCACTTTATGTTGATGCATGTAGCATATTAGTGCAGGTATTAAGTTAAAATGTTGATTTAGTAATTAGTGAAAACAATTTCTTTTAGTTAAGAACCCTAACAAAAATTAACCATGGTTTTTCTATAGTAATATTGTAGTAACCATGACTGCTTTCTGAGCAGTTCTGATACAATTAACCATGGTAGCATAAAATTATAACAGTAATACTGTAGTTTATATATAGTAACCATGATTTAACTATATATTGTAACCATGACAGTAACCATGTTTATAATGTGGTTATCGTGATTTTACTACAAATTCCATGGTTAAACTATGATTACTGTTGAGAAACAATGCCTGTTATTAAAGGGCAAACCCGTTGAAGTGTTTACCAAATAGATTATTCTTTGGATTTGGCAGTAATGTTTTTTTATGAACAAAGCAAATACAAAACCGCACCAAATCCGTGACCCTAAAGCCGTGATACAAACCGAACCGTAAGAAATTTTAATCATTTTGCCTCTAATAGAGACAATGAGAGGGTGGAACCGTCGTAACGGTATCTTGCTGTAATCATACGGGGTCCGGACCCCGTATTGATTCCATCCAGACCACGGTGAATGGCGTATCCTAATCATTAGAAAGGCAGGTTATGTTAGCATCTTTATACAGTCTGAGAGAGCCAAACTGCTTGTGCTTTTAGTCTGATCATCTAGATGTAGAACACAGGCTGAATATTGAAAATTATTCAAAAGCTTATTTGCGCTATTTACAACCCATTTTACTTCTGTAAAGTGACGAGAATAAAATGTAATTTTAAGGCGATAATTTATTTTATCCATTGGGAATCGAATGGATCATGGAAAGTGGGAGTTCCATATCAAAAGAAAACAGTTTTTCTAAAACAATGGAGAATAATCTATTTGGGTACTAGGCAATATTATTTAATAGCCCTCGTGACCTAGGTGACGTTTTAATTGAGCAAAAAGATGTAACATTTTGATGAAAGATTACAAAGACATTCTTTTTTCTTTCAAATGACGTGCACTGATGAATTATGCACAATTAAAACAGGAATGTGTATTAAGAAAGTATTAAGGGTCTATTTAGATTTCATATTGACTTTAAACTATGAAATTCTTCAAATACTGTTTAATCTTAAGGATAATATTGTATATACAATCTCAGTTGTTGAAAAAACTAAGAACTATACTTCATATGAAGGCTCAATGGAATTATTTTTTTATTTCTTATGTAGTTAATTTTTGCTTAAATTACATAATATTTATTTAAAAATGTTAAAATCATCCTATCAACCAATGTAGCCAAGTACATTCAAAACGTTTAATGAAATACAATTCTAGTTAAAGATAATTAATGCACGTTTTCCTGTTTTTCCACAATAAAGTAACAAAAAAGCAATATTTACCAACATAAATTTATACAAAACAATTTTTTAACAGGCTGTGCAATACCTACTAATACCTTCACTGTAAAAAGTTCATGTTCACGGGCAAGGAAGAGGCGAGAAACCGGCTGAACACGTGAAATCATAGTTTAATGGAGAACTCAAAATACAAACACATAAGACAACGGACATGTCCGTGAACAATCTCTCTCTCACGTACGTCCTCCGCAGTCGACCTTTAACACTCTCTGAGGCTTGATTAGCCTAATACGGGACCGGGCGTGTTAAGTCACGAACCGGCCCCGCCCTCCACCGCGCCACATTCACCCAGTAACATTTTGGAATTCTGTTGTTATTTATAAATTTTATAACCCAACAATTATTTATTGATGTCCAGATTCCCATTATAACATGATACAGAATTATTATTATTACTCTGAGGATTCAAGCATCGTTAGCAACATTCGTAACCAACAATAAACATAAAAAGCACGGTGGCCCCTCAGCACACTAGATCAGAAGGAAAAAAAAACATTGTCATTTATCAAGCACTGAAACTTTGCTTGTTGCAGAACAATCTGGAATAATGTTAAACATTGTAACAGTCACTTCTTTGCAACCTGAACTTGCTCAAGACGTTAAATCTTTGTGACACCTGTGCAAAAAAAAAAACGAACTAGACACCAGTTCAATGACTGATACAGAATGCAGGTGTTTCGGCATTAATATTTTAAACCTGAAGCTCTTATTAACTTGACACAGTGTCTAAAAATGTGCCAGTCCTCCTTGAGACACCGAAGAAACAACGAGACACAGTGCAGCAGGTAGGGACGTTCGTCCAGTGCATGTTTACACAGGAAAACAATGGCAAAACAAAGCAGACGTAGGCAAAAAATATTCAGTGTGAAAAGCCCCTAACTCAACCGTTCACGTGTATTGTGTATCTTTGAGCGAGAGCACGTGTGCCCTAAAGCCGTGATACAAACCGAACCGTAAGAAATTTGAATCATTTCGCCTCTAATGGAGACAATGAGAGGGTGGAACCGTCGTAACGGTATCGTGTGCGAAACAAATTCAGACGGCCTATATATTTTTTCATAAATTACATACCAGGGGCCAGTTGCACCACTTAGCCTAGTTGTGGCATAAATGGGCACTAAGTCACAATTTATGCACTACTAAACATTTGAGAGTTGCACCATTAAACTTAGGTAGGATGTAACGCTACGTATAAACAAAATATTTATGGCAGCCTTCGACCAGGAGTAACAAATGAAATAAAAAAGCAGACATATTTTATGACATCAATGATTTCATGTTTTGTGTGGCATCAATCATTTCGACATACATTATGATGTTGAATTTACACTTGTTTACTTATACGAAAGAGAGAGAAAAATATTTACTTTTAAGCTGCTCTTCAGCATGAAACCCATCTAATGGTGCTGTTTTCAGGGTGCATCGCCCAGTGTCAAGTTTCAACACATTCAAAATATGTATAGGATATTAAAATGTAAATGTCTATTTTTCCAGCCTGTTGTATTAGTATTGATTTATCACTCCTTATTTATTTTAGATACAGTTCCTATATATTGTTATTTACACAGGGCAAATATACTATTTATTAAATCTACTTTTATTATGTATTGTATATTAATGGGGATATACTTTATTAAAGCTGATAGTTACATGAACAAACAAGGTTTGAACATCAACCATAACAAGATCAAATTGCAGTTCATGGCTTATTAACATTTCTGTGTACAAATTTGAAGGCTGTTTATTGGATCAATACAGGTAAACGCCATATTATGCGACTACGCATTACTTTACAGAGAGCTTATGACCTACTAGTTAAGTCTTGCCTTAAGAACAGGTGGTGCAACCAAATTACACACTGACTTAGTTACAAACTAACTAGTAGTTACTAAGCCCTTAGTGTGAACTTTATGTCCCAACTTACGTGAGAAATTACGAATAGTTGGTGCAACCCTACCCAGAAGCCTACTTTATAAAAACTCACTTGTCCCGACCCCAGCGACTTCTAACATGAACCGCTCTAAGAGTGCTGACAACAGCATATTCATGTGTGTACCCGGAACAACATGTCATCCCTCAAGCATTTTTGCGGAGCTTTCCTGCAGGGGTGGGGGCCCCTCCAACGTCCGGGGCCCCATGCAATTGCGTGGTTTGCGTGACAGTTAAAACAGCTACTGTTAATAACATGATTTTAGGTCAGCTGTTCTGTAGGAGGGAGATCTATAAATACTGATGGAAGTAGAGAGAGAGAGAGAGAGAGAGAGAGAGAGAGAGGTGGGGTAGAGTAGAGAGGAGATTGAGGCCTAGGAATACCCCGTTAGCCAGGAATCCAACAACAATCTGCATAATTCCAGAGAGCTGCATCCAATAAAATGAGTGATGCCTTAGGGATCCCAAAAATACAATTACTTTGGTACTAAGTTGATATTTAAACAACACTAAAAAAATACATACAGTATACCTACTGTGTATCTTCCAACAGTATCTGTTGTACCAAGACAGACTAATTTTGGTAGAAAATCAGTTATAACTTAAGTGAATGTAAACAAGCAGGAAAACAAGCAGGAAAATAAACTAATGAATGAGTGTAATGATGGATCTTTGTATTCGGTCTTGATATCTAAATACAGAGAATTATAACTGTCACTGTCTATTATGTTGTTAATATTAGTAGTCGAACAACAATACTGACAAGAACAGAGACATTTTTTTTTATTTTTAAATAATTACCTGGGTAAACCTGACGCAATGTCAAATTGACATGTTGCTTTCCGAAAGTTTTTGTCAGTTATTCGGCTGACTGGGGTTGAGTACAAGCCAAGTCAAGTGGTTAAAGCAACTTACCACATCAGGAAACTGAAGTTCACATGTGCCCACGATCAACAACACTTCCAGCTTCAGCCACTGGGGCAGTGATTCACATTTCAGATTTTCTTATTTCAGTCTGGCAATGTTTACTTAAGTGAGAAATACTTGGAGGCTACATGCTGTTGCTTTGATTTTTTTATTTTTTATTATTATTTATATTAAAGGGCAGCACGGTGGTGCACCGGTTAGCACTGTCGCCTCACAGCAAGACGGTTGTGGGTTCAAACCCCGGTTGCCCCGGCCTTTCTGTGTGGAGTTTGCATGTTCTCCCCGTGTCTGCGTGGGTTCTCTCCGGGTGCTCCGGCTTCCTCCCACCATCCAAAGACATGCAGGCTAGGTTAATTGATGTCTCCAAAAATTGTCCTAGGTATGGATGTGAGTGTGAGTGGTTGTCTGTCTATGTGTGGCCCTGCGATGGACTGGCGACCTGTCCAGGGTGTACCCCGCCTTTCGCCCAATGTTAGCTGGGATAGGCTCCAGCCCCCCCTGTGACCCTGTACACAGGATAATCGGTTGACGATGGATGGATGGACGGATGGAAAGTAAAATAAAGGAGTTTGTTATTTGAATTTAAACTGGTTCTGAGCATTGTGGAAATTAACTACTAAAATTCTATTGTACTTCGGATAAATTAAGATTAATTTATGATCAAATGGATTGGAAGGTAATCAGAAGAAATCTATTTTTTTTCAGTAAACCTTCATGACATTGTAAATTCATGTACTGTAAAAAAAGAAATGAGAAACAGAAGCATTAAACTGTCCCTGAGGCCAGAACATACAGTAATAATGGCCCACTATTATGAGACATAATTGTGACAGCTGGTGCTAAATAAATTTGCAGGTGAGAGGCACTTGAATGTATATGATCTTGCAAGATTTGGAAAGAAGTCTTTCATCTAATGTTCAGCTCAGATCTGTTGGCTTGAGGCAACACATGACTTTCTTAATACATTCAGACACAAGTGTGTATAATCTTAAACTTGCATGAGACTCCAGCAGAGCACTACATACAAGAAGGTGCAGAGTAAAATGCATTTTACACAACCCACTCATACAAAAAAGGCAAAGCTTCAACCAAAAGTGAAGTATCACTGCATTAAGTGGGAAGTATGGTGACAGCTGTTTATATTCCCAAAGTGTTCTTGTGGTGTCCAGGATGGAGTGTGGGTGAATATTCTTTGACTGAATGATGAAGGGGTGAAGCCTTTTTAATATCTCTGTGCTGCTCCCTGAAATAGGCTGACAGGTCCAATTACTGCTGCAAGCTCCTCTGTGGCTGCTTGGTGGACAAACACAACCTCCAAATATCCCCAGGGATAAGGCTTCTTCTATGAGACGGAGGTATGGTATACAAAAAAATAAGAAGAGTGCATGATTGAGACACTGTAAATCAGCTTGATTTTGAACAATATCTACTTTCCATCATCTTGTTTTTTCCCACTGTACTTATCAATGCTTGGTTCTATCACCTGCAATGTAAACACACTGACGTGATAGTGTGAGGGTGGTCTAAAGTCTCGAATAGACTGGTGCTCAAAAACAGCCCAGGAAATAAACCCAGACTGATCTCACTGCAAAATCGTTTACAGGAGGTTGAATTTCTGTAAATAGCTGATTTTTAAATTACTTTATTACGAAGCTGGAACTACTGTCATGCAAATGCACCACAGAACTGAGAGCAAAACAATGTTCTTTCACTTGAGTAATAATTACTAGGGCTGTCAATTTAACGCATCAGTTTAGTCTGATTATTTATATGAAAAAAAATGCTTTGGGTACGCAATTAACCATACTCCCCTGACCTGTATGGAAATTCCGTAATAAGGAATGTTCGAGCAATAGGAGCAATTCAAGCTTGATGTACCACATTGATGCAGTAGAGGGGAGTCAGCACTCCAGTTGTACTGTCAACATGACTCATTAAACCAATGAGCAGGCAGCTTAGCATTCTACAGATGACATGCTCTTGCGCTTAATGACAGCTGGGCTGAGCACAACAGAAAGCAGTTATTTTGAGACAGGTTCTTAAAAGTTACAAACTATGTTTAATTTGGCACATAGTCCTAAAAATACAGCACTTATGACTAAAGGTGCTCAAAACAAATAAGCTGTGACATAACCTGATCAGAGATGTAAAGTAAGAAATTACAGATAATTTGCTTTTGTAATTAAGTATTTTTTTCAGGAATTAGACTTTATTAAGTATTTTAATAATGATATACATTTGCTTTTACTTGAGTACATTTTGAGCACTGTAACTGTACTTTTACTCTGCTATTTTCCCTCCATCTGTGATAACTACAACCATGTCTCAGTGTTTTTTATCATCCCTGTCCTGATTTTTTAGATTATCTGTCAATGTGATTGGCTAGTGATTGTCTCGTGCCTCCCTTCAAATGAAATCAAGCATAGAAAACTTAAATGGCAGTAATAGACCTGGCACCAACGGCTATTAATCATGGAGGAGGTGTGGGGTAATGTGGAGAATGCCTTAATCAACAGAACAACACCTGGATGGCTGCACCTGAAATAGCTTGCAATGAAGACAAAGATGGTCAATTGAATGTCCTAACAAATATCGAGAGTTCATGGCAAATTTGCCGTAAAATCGACACTGATAATTTTCACATGTAAATGAGCTTTGAAGCAAACTTGTGGAAAATTTTGCATTGTTGCCAAAGGTTTGCTGGAGGTTCCCACTACCGGGGAAGAGCTGCAAACTTCTGATAATATTTGCTCCAATCAAAAGCTCATTTGCACGTGAAAATAATGAGCGGCAAGTTTGCGGCTAGTTGCAGCAGTAATTGGACCTGTCAGCCTATTTCAGGGAGCAGCACAGAGATATTAAAAGGCATTCAGTCAAAGAATATTCACCCACACTCCATCCTGGACACCACAAGAATCCTTTGGGAATATGAACAGCTGTCACCACACTTCCCACTTAATGCAGTCATACATCACTTTTGGTTGAAGGTTTGCCTTTTTTGTATGAGTGGGTTGTGTAAAATGCATTTTACTCTGCACCTTCTTGTATGTAGTGCTCTATTGGAGTCTCATGCAAGTTTAAGATTATACACACTTGTGTCTGAATGTATTAAGAAAGTCATGTGTTGCCTCAAGCCAACAGATCTGAGATGAACATTAGATAAAAGACTTCTTTCCAAATCTTGCAAGATCATATACATTCAAGTGCCTCTCACCTGCAAATTTATTTAGCACCAGCTGTCAGAATCATGTCTCATAATAGTGGGCCATTATTACTGTATGCTCTGGCCTCAGGGACAGTAATGCTTCTGTTTCTCATTTCTTTTTTTACAGTACATAAATTTACAATGTCATGAAGGTTTACTGGTTTTTAGGCGACATGTGGAAAGTGGTGCAGTGGTAGATCCCACCTCTCTGGAGGGGGGAGGTACTACAAACATGGCGACCAGGGGGCAGTGGGAACTGCCCAAGGGAGATGCGGGTCCACTCCTAAGGGGACCGAACCGCGGAAAATACACACAGGGGAAGTCCACGTAGGAGTCCTGAGCTGTGAAGCACCTATTCCTGTACAGGGTAGATTAAGTACCCGCAGTGGATTGGGTCGGCGAGTTCCTCCGCTGAACTGCGGACACAAGGGGCTAGGGAGGAATCATCCAGGGATCCGAATGAGGCCTGGGTGTGATAGGCCAATGAAATGGTGTCCACCACCCAGTGGGAAAGCCTCTGTTTGGAGAAAGCGTTCCCTTTCCGCTGTCCACCAATGCAGACAAAGAGCTGCTTAGAACGTCTAAATCTCTGTGTGCGGTCCAAGTAGGTACGCAAAGCACGTACCAGACACAGCAACAAAGTGGCTGGGTCTGCCTCCTCCCGGGGTAGCGCTTGCAGGTTCAGTACTTGGTCTCTGAAGGGAGTTGTTGGAACCTTGGGCACGTAGCCCAGCCGTGGTCTTAGGATCAAATGAGTGTCTGCCGGACTAAACTCCAGGCAAGTGTTGCTAACAGAGAGCGCTTGCAGGTCCGACCCTCTTGATGGAGGCGATTATCAGGGAGAGTGACCTGAGTTTGGTTGATCGTGTCTACGACAGCAGGTGGTAGATCAGCTAGATCTTCCGCGTCCTGTCCAGGGGCCAGACGTGGAGGTTCCAGAGGTCTGGGTGCGGATTCCAGAGCATGCCCTGTCCCTGAGAAAGAAGGTCCTTCCTCAGGGGAATTTGCCAGGGAGGGGCTGTCGTGAGGAGTATGAGGTCCGAGAACCAAGCCCGGGTGGGCCAGTAGGGAGCCACTAGGGTGATTTGTTCCTCGTTCTCCCTACCTTGCACAGCACCTGTGCAAGAAGGCTCACTGGGGGAAATGCGTACTTGCACAGCCCCAAGGGCCAGCTGTGTGCCAGTGCGTCTGCCCTGAGGGGAGCCTCTGTTTGGGCATACCAGAGCGGGCATTGGGAGGCCTCTCGGGAGGCGAACAAGTCTACCTGAGGATTGCCGAACATTTCCCAAATCAGCTGAACCGACTGGAGGTGAAGCCTCCACTCTGCAGTGAGCAAGCATTGTCATGACAGCGCGTCCGCTACCACATTGAGGTTGCCCGGGATGTGAATGGTGCGCAGCGACTTGAGTGACATTGAGACTGAGTCTAACTTCATGTCGAGAAAAGAGATACTCTAAACAAAAGAGCTTGCTCTTTTCCCAGTTGACCTGAAGCCCCAAACAGCTAAGGTGCCTGAGCACCTGGTCCCTGTGAGCGCATAGTAACACTCGGGAGTGGGCCAGGATGAGCCAGTCGTCGAGGTAGTTGAGAATGCGGATGCCAGCTTCATGGAGCGGGGCAAGGGCTGCCTCTGCGACTTTCGTAAAAACACGAGGGGATAGGCACTTTGTACTGATACACCTGGCCGTCAAACACGAACCATAGGCAGGGTCGGTGTCGAGGCAGAATTGAGACCTGGAAGTACGCGTCCTTCAGGTCTAACGCTGCGAACAAATCTAGATGCCGGACGCAAATTAAGATGTGTTTTTGCGTGAGCATTTTGAACGGGAGTTTGTTTTGTGACGAGTGGAAGTCATCAGCTCATCATGCACCTCCGGGAAAAATGGGACGGGGACGGGGTGCGGCTGTGAGCGGCTCGCAGATCCCAGGAACCAGTCATTCAGCTGCGACGGCTGTGGGGAGGACGGAGGGTTCCAGTCCAGCCCCACGCTGGCGGTGGCCTGGGCAAGCATGTCGGACATCTGCGTGTCAGCCTCAGCCTGGGCGTGCTGGCCAGAAGTCGGCAGCCCAGGGGAGTTCCACTCTCCGATGCAGCGGCGAGCTCATCCACCTCGAGCTCTAGAAGATAGGCAGGCTGGCCGTGAGGTGAGCCGCTGTTGCCTCGAGCACGGACGGGAAACAACGAGCGTGCCGGGGGACGGGTGGTCCGAGGGGGAGTACCCGGCGGAACTGCACCCGATGCCATACCCAGATCGCCTCCATCGCCAGCCGCATTGTCCTCAATCCCGTGGGAAGAAGGAGCAACGGGGGATGGCTGGAGTGGCGTTCCTTCGGTTGAAGGAAAGCCGAGACCGCAACATTGCCATGGTCATGTTCTCGCTTTGAGAACATAAACCATCCACAAACGCTGCCTCGATGTGATCGCAGCCCAGACACACAAGACAACGCCTGCGGCCGTCTGAAGCGGAGAGCACTCTACCGCATCCAGGAACTAAACAGGGGTGGAAGGGCATCTTTATAAAGATGCATCCTGAAAAGGATGTTCAACGCCACTGTGTATTGCTCTTTTAGAGTAAAATACTCTTTTACTTCGAAAATCACTCTTTTAACAATAATCTCTTAAGTTTTGCACTGTCGAAGCGCCCAGGGGCAAACTGCACTGCCGTGCAGAGAAGTAGAAAGCCGTTGAAGTGCACCGTAAATCCAACAGCAGAATCAGCTCAGAGGAAGAGGAACAGGTGTGTGACTCGCAGCTCACTGCATACACGACCATCGGCTCCGAAGAAAATTTCGGAATGAACTAGACGTATTTCCCCGCCTTTATACCCTTATATCCGGGGGTGGGTTATGCAAATACTGTCTGCCAACTTCTCATTGGCCTTTTTTCATAGATCAAAGGCATATTCGGCGCTCAAGAGAGACTCCTAGTGTCGCTTCTTCGACACAACGTCGAAGTGAGCGACAGACGGGGAACTTCAGTTTCCTGATGTGGCAAGTTGCTTGTACTCAACCCCAGTCAGCCGAATCTAAATAAGTAATGAAAATGTTATTTTACCTATAACTAAATGTGCAATGAACTTATTAGTAAAAAAAATAAGCCTTTCTTGTATAGTGTTTTCATGGGCATGGATTATGATAATTGTGAATGAATGTGCACTCTTTACAAATGTTTGGAATTCACTAACAAACACATGTTTTACTAACAAATCTGGGAAGTACGAAGCATTTCTGAGTCCGCTGGAATGTTTTCGGGAAGGTTCGTTTTATGCGCAAATTACTCAGATACTTCTGTCCACGCTCGAGGTGAGAGTGGCTCGCCTCATGGCCAGTCTGGACTTGCGAGTTTTCAACCTGGCCTTGCACAACCTACTGTTCAGGATGCTCATGCAGAAACACATTCTAACATGTGACTGGAATCAGGACTGGTTTGCAGCGGTAGACCTGAAGGACATGTACTTCCAAGTCTCTATCTTTCCTCGACATCGACCCTTCCTACGTTTCACGTTCGACGGCCAGGCGTATCAGTACAAGGGCTTCGGGTCAACTGGAAAAAAGCAAGCTTGCCCCAGTTCAGAGCATCTCTTTTTTCGGCATGGAGTTAGACACAGTCTCAATGATAGCATGCATCACCAACGAGCTAAGAAAATTCTAGAGGCTCCTGGGGCATATGTAAAATAAAAAAAGTTTATGATATTTTTATGGGGCGTTGGGGAAGGGTACGTGCAGTCTGATGCAACTTGCTGCTTTGGAATGCACTGCCTGCCCGCACCTGCATCAGCAGCTCACGTACACTGTTCAGCGCATGGCGTGATTGAATAGGGACCCCTAGTGTCGCTTCATTTGACACAAAGTCTTGTTACCTCCATCAGGGAACGGAGGTTACAACAGTAACCTAGACGTTATTTCAACTGCTTCATGGAAATTAACTGTCCGTAAGAACCGGTTTGCAGAAATAAATCAGACTTCCCATCACTATTTGAAAATACTCTCTATGTCCCCTCTAGTGTGCAGGACATGGCATGCCATGTGAAAGTATTTTTCTGCTTTTTCTAATGGTTTTGCATTCTTTGCATTTTTTTTTTTTACTTTACATTTTATGAGTTCTCAATAAGAGTAATTTAGACCCTATACATATTCTGATCATTATACCACAATCTTATAAATAAGAATATATTATATATAATATAATTTTTAATCTAAAATATTTTCTTTCAGGTATTTCCCATTTCCCATCTTGTGAATGAAGCAAAAAAATGCCTGGGGAAATAGAAAAAATATTATTTTGATAAAACCTCTAAAAGCGAGTCACTCGAATCTTGAACTAAGTAGTAGTGCGACCAGCTTTCGCAATGTCTTGTTCCCTTCATCTCAGGGAACCAAGGTTACGTGTGTAACTGGAGAATTCCCTTTCAATTTAGTTCACTTGACATTGCTGTAAGCAGTATGGGAACAGTATCCCATCACAACACACTGCATAATGTCACACCCTCAATATATAACACTTAATATAGAGATTTGCATAAGGGACAGAGGTGGGTAGTAACGCACTACATTTACTCCATTACATTTACTTGAGTAACTTTTTTGGAAAAAATACTTTTAGAGTAGGTTTACAAGTGGTTACTTCTTACTCTCACTCAAGTAAATTTCTAATGAATATAGAAATAGACTTGGAAATGACCTTTGTTGTCATGAACATGGACAGAGGCTTGGAAAACACAGACTCAGAGACGAAATCCCTTCTCCTTCTCCTCCGTGAGGCCAAAGTTGGTGGTGCAGGCTCTGGGACAGACGATGCTGGCAACATTGGCTGTGGCAGGCATGGGCATTGGCTCATTGGCGATAACGTGGGATGCTGGCTTGGCGGCCATGACGTGAAACTCTGAAAAACTGAACTGCTGGGATCATTGTTGTTGGTCGAGTATTCTGTAACGTATTGCAACTTGCAGAATCAAAAAAGCAGACGAAGACAAAGTGTGATGATCCCAAGTCCAGTTTTATTTTGCAAAACCAAAAACCTAACTATACATGTGAACGTGAACATGCACTTGACACATAAACTAAACATTGACATAACACTCTTCCACACGGCAGTTGGTCGGGAACAGGATGTATGTCAAAATGGTGTTTCTGTGTGTCACACTGTAATAAAGAATGTGTAGCCAAAAATTACAAATGCGCTGTTGTACAAACATGGGTTGAACATAACATGCTCAATAAAAGGGTAATATCCCCTTCTTGTTTCATACACCGCTCACATTATGGCCAACCGCTTCCCTATGGCAAGCTAAGCTTAGCTCCCTTAGCGTGACGCATTGCGAGCCATCGCAGGCATTTCAAATTGGGTGCTATCAAACATAGCAATACAATTCAGTTCACACACTGGCCACCTTGCTTCAACTGCATTTTACAGTCCACGGTTCCGGGAGAACATGCACAGAAATTCACAATCTACCCATAGAAAACACGATAGAGATTGTTCCGAAATGCGATGCCCACAGTGGGATTTACAGCCGTTATTTTCTCGTTACGAACAAAGATGGCAGGCTTCGGCCCATTCTAGACCTGAGACACTTGAATCGCACATTTGCAAAGCGAACATTCAAAATGTTAATTCAGAAACATCTGTCCTTCAGACTGGTTTGCATCACTGAAGGACGCGTATATTTATGTACAAATTGCTGCACGTCACAGGCGATTCTTGAAATTTGTATTTTAATTTGTGAGCTCCTTGTGGACCTCCAGAAAGAATGCTGCATGCCAACAGGCCGCAGACTGTTGGCGATGGCCGAGTTTGCAGGACCCATTCATCTAGACCACTCAAGGCCGAGCTCCTCAAATGCCCTTGCAAGGATGTGGAGAAGCTCTTTATTAGTGGCATGTGCACACTCCTTGCCCTCACTGGGGGAAGGGGCCAGATGCTGCGAGGGAAACAGCAGCATCCCCATCATCAGAGCCACAAAACAAGATGAGGCTATGCACTCCAATAGAGGGCTGGAGGTCATCATGTGCGTATTGCACAGGCAAGGGCATTATATCGTACACTCGGGAGGCACGTTGCAATTGCGTCGGAACAAGGTCCTCCTCAAACACGTCCATCTCAACCTTGGGGCTCCGCTGTGCCTCTCTGTATGAACCTTCAGGATTTAACACAGAGGAGGTGGTTGGGAAAGCGCAAGAGGCTGGATCTTCCCTCAGAATGAGATTGATCCTAGAGCGTAAAGTCAGAGATTCATGCTCTCACAGTGAGGGCAATCTGTCTCCATGAGATCTGTTTCAACGAGGGGACGGCCCATCTTTCATGCTTGTCTGAAGTTGAGATTTCTTCGGTCTTAAAGGAAGAAAAATCTGATGAAATGTGATTGAGCGCCCGTTTATATAGGCCAACTGCGTGCCTAAGGGGGCAGGGCTCAAACACCATTGCCAATCAGAGGATTGGCGGGACTGAATAGGGTTTTAACTGGATCATCTAAGAAGAACTTCCCAACAGTATTTCTATATTTTTTGGAACACACTGTCTCCACAAGTATCTGACTGGCAAGTTTCTAAAAACTTAAAAATGTTAAGATCCTGCTGAAATAAAATAGGCCTACTAATTTGCTGGTGTTCGTATTTCATGCCCTTATAGAATTTGTAGGTGATACTTTTCATGTTGAGCTTTGATGTTTATAAATGCCACCATAAATAGAGTGCAAATTACATGTTAAACTTGAGCAAGAAATAGAGAGAGACTGCTGCTCTGATCTTGTTCAGTTCCGATTTCGTTCAGGTTTTAGAAAATCAGACTGCACAGAATTAAACATTTTGATGTCAAATGTATTGTATTCATTACTACAGCATTAAAAAGTTAGCATGTGATTTCAAATGAGACCCACCAAGAATGTGCAGCTTAGCTTTCCAGGGGGTCTCCTGTTGCATTCAGGAAATTAGAACCCACCCTTGACCTCCTGTAACTCGCACCATTAGGACATCTTTTTCACCCTTTTATAAATGTATATTTACTTTGTACATTTAATTGACTTCAACAACTGCCCCCCAAGTAAAAAAATAATGGTTCTCCCTATGGGCGGTCCATCCCGGGACACAGGGTATTTGACATCATCTGTCATTCTAGTAGAGGGATAACTAAAAGAATCATGGACTCTGACAGACAACTTTATTCCAGAAAATCCAGTCACCCTTTGGCAGTTCGGAGGGGGTTTAGTTGATGTTGTATGCAGTTTGTTCTGTGGCTTAGTAGCTCAAGGATGAGATTCAGCTGAGATTGTGTTTTTGCAAGGCCTGTCTTCATCGGCTCTTCACCATGTTGTTCAGTAGGTGAGTTGGTGGAGAATTATGGACATCACCAACATTTTGTCATGGAAAATCAAAAAGCAGTCCCATACTGTCATTATTTTCCACTGTTACTGCCCTTACTCACAGAGGAAATGAACCTGCCTCAAGGCAGTACAAAATCTTTGCCCGCTCTCTGCAGAACAGCCGCCACACATTACATACGTTCCTGGATGTTTCAGTCAAAATGTATTTGGTGTTTGGTGATATATCTTTGGCCACCTTATAAAGGTTATAAAGGTTAGTGTTGACATTTTTACAGTATCCGACAGCATCCAGACCTACAACGGCAAAGCGAAGTAACTATGCCAACTGGAAAAAAAAATAAATGGCTTTATTGGCTAGAAATGGCTCAAGTTTTTTTCACTGTCCACTATAATATGAATTGACGAAATAGCCTTGTAAATCAAATACCCATAAGGAATACAATTATATATATATATATATATATATATATATATATATATATATATATATATATATATGTGGCACGTCTTGTTGTTGGGGCAGGAAGGATGACACGAAAACGGGGTTTCACTCTCAAGGTGAGTCTTTATTTTAAACACAAACTGTTTGTAACAAATTTAAACTTCTTTAAAGCCTGAGGTCTGCCAACACTAGACTGGCGCTCTCCTCTCCCTTTGGCGGTACTGGTCCTCTCCTTTTGTCACTCTCCCCATAGTCACTGAAATTAGAGACAGGTGTTAGACATAATCTAGCTCAGGTGCAAGCGCCCTTACCGCTTTCTCCCTTCGGACGGGCGCTTGACCACGCCCCCGCTGCCACATACCCCCACCGCCCGACTCAGGCCGGGGCGTCATCCGGCCTGCCTACCACTCCCCCCCCATTTCTGGAGAGGAAGTCGGCGACAGCCATCTGCACCCCCGGTCTGTGGACCACCTCGAACTTAAAAGGCTGGAGAGCCAGATACCAACGGGTGATCCGGGCGTTAGTATCCTTCATGCGGTGGAGCCACTGCAGTGGGGCGTGATCCGAGCAGAGAGTGAAGGCCCGCCCCAGCAAGTAGTAGCGGAGTGTGAGGACCGCCCACTTGATGGCTAGACACTCCTTCTCCACGGTGCTGTACTTTGTTTCCCTTAAGGAGAGCTTCCGACTGATATACAGCACCGGGCGCTCCTCCCCCTCCACTACCTGCGAGAGTACGGCCCCCAGCCCTCTGTCTGAAGCGTCCGTCTGTAATAGGAAAGGGAGAGAGAAGTTAGGGGAATATAAGAGCGGCCCTCCACAGAGTCCGGCTTTAATTCGTGTAAACGCCTGTTGGCACTGCTCCGACCATTGGACCGGATCTGGAGCCCCTTTTTTAGTGAGGTCAGTCAGCGGGCTGGTGACATCCGAATAATTAGGCACAAATCTTCTATAGTAGCCAGCCAGCCCCAGAAACTGCCTCACCCCCTTTTTGGTCTTAGGTCTAGGGCAAGTCGCAATCGCCGCGGTCTTATCAATTTGGGGACGCACCTGGCCATGACCCAAGTGGAACCCCAGATACCGTACCTCCACACGCCCAATCGCGCACTTCTTGGGGTTTGCTGTGAGTCCCGCCCGCCGCAGCGACTTCAAGACCGCCCTCAAATGTTGTATATGCCGCTGCCAATCATTACTATAGATTATGATGTCATCTAAGTAGGCAGCGGCGTAAGCGGAGTGTGGCCGGAGGATACGGTCCATCAGGCGCTGGAACGTGGCTGGGGCTCCGAACAAACCGAACGGAAGTGTCACAAATTGGTGTAATCCGAACGGCGTAGTGAAGGCTGTTTTTTCACGGGAAATTGGTGTCAAGGGGATCTGCCAATAACCCTTTGTTAAGTCCAGGGTCGAATAAAAGCGAGCCGTACCTAACCGATCGAGCAGTTCATCAACCCGGGGCATTGGGTACGCGTCAAATTTAGACACCGCATTGACTTTTCGGTAGTCGACACAGAACCGCACCGACCGGGCTGGACCAGTCGCTGTGGGACTCTTCTATTACCCCCATATCGAGCATCGCATTCAATTCGTCCCGAACAACTTTTTTCTTATGCTCGGGGAGGCGATAAGGGCGGCTACGAACCACCACCCCTGGCTCGGTCTCGATGTGGTGCTCGATGAGGTTCGTACGACCCGGTAGAGGAGAAAACACGTCCGCAAACTCCCTTTGCAACCTGGCAACCTCTGATCGTTGGCACGGGGAGAGGTGCTCTCCACAAGTGACCGGGGCATTTTGATCGGACTTTGGATTAACCTCCGGTCCGAGCTCCGCCCTCTCGGGAATTACCGTAGCCAGCGACACAGGGACCGCCTCCCTCCATAATTTAAGGAGATTGAGGTGGTATATTTGACGTGCATCCCCCCTATCGGTTCGTTTAACCTCATAATCGAGATCCCCCACTCGTCGTGTGACCTCGAAGGGCCCTTGCCACTTTGCGAGTAATTTGGAGCTCGATGTGGGAAGCAATACAAGAACTTTATCTCCCGGTGCAAATTCTCTTAGCTGCGTTCCCCTGTCGTACAGTCGGCGTTGGCGTTCTTGAGCCCTGAGCAAATTCTCCTGTGTTAATTTCCCCAAAGTGTGGAGCTTTGCTCTGAGATCAAGGACGTACTGAATTTCATTCTTACTATTCGAAGGTCCCTCCTCCCAGTCTTCACGTATGATATCCAAGACACTGCGTGGGCGTCGACCATACAGTAGCTCAAACGGAGAGAAGCCGGTTGAGGCTTGCGGGACCTCTCGCACTGCAAACAACAGGGGATCAAGCCATCTGTCCCAATTTCTAGCATCCTCGTGTACGAACTTACAAATCATGTTCTTAAGGGTTTTGTTAAAACGTTCCACTAGGCCATCTGTCTGCGGATGGTACACACTAGTGCGAATCGATTTAATGCCCAACAGATCGTAAAGTTCGCGAAGTGTCCGTGACATAAATGTTGTGCCTTGATCGGTGAGGATTTCTTTTGGAACCCCCACCCGGGAGATTATTTTGAAGAGTGCCCCAGCAACACTACGTGCTGAGATGTTGCTTAGAGGCACTGCTTCCGGATATCGTGTTGCGTAATCCACCAGGACTAATACAAAACGATGTCCGCGTGCTGTCCGATCTAATGGCCCGACGAGGTCCATTCCAATTCTTTCAAAGGGAACCTCGATTAATGGAAGGGGGCGCAATGGCGCTTTTGGGGTGGCCGGCGGATTTACCAGCTGACATTCGCGGCACGCCGCACACCACCTGCGAACGTCGCCGTTAATGCCCGGCCAATAAAAACTGGCTATTAGACGGAGCAGTGTTTTCCTTTCCCCTAGATGACCCGCCATGTGATTATAATGAGCCGCCTGGAAAAGCATTTCCCGACGGCTCCGTGGAATCAATAATTGTGTAACATTTTCTTTTGTATGAGTGTCCTGCGTCACTCTATACAACCGCTCATTTATAATTGCGAAATAGGGGTATGTGAGAGCGATGTCTGGCTGGAGACGCTGACCATCAATTGTCTTCACTTGATCAAACGCGTGCTTAAGGGTTTCATCTCGCGACTGCTCCAAAGGGAAATCTATGTTAGGGAATTCCCTGCGGAGGGGAGGGGCGGAAGGCCCGCCCCTTCCCTCGTCATCCCGATTCGGAGCAGCCGAGGATGGCCCTGGCTCCGCCTCCCCCGCCAGAGCATTGCACATCGCACATCTCCCTATTTTAGTGCAGGACCCATCCTTACAAATACTCCCTACTAATTCCCTAAATGCAGGCCAATCAGTTCCCAAAATCAGAGGATGGGTGAGGCAGGAACTAACTGCTGCCTCTACTCTATGTTTTTTCCCTCGTAATTTAATTAGCACAGTCACCATCGGATAGTTGTGAATATCCCCATGCACACACCTCACCCTTACCCGCTTAGCCGTGCTCAAAGCCCCGGGTTGAACCAAGCGTTGATGGATGGTGGTCTGATTACAACCGGTATCCAGCAAAGCTTGGTGTGTACCCCCCTGGATTCTTACCGGAATCCGATACGCTCCAGCCCGATCGGGGGCGGCATGCGGGGGATCGGAAACCCAAACCACCGTCCCCACCTCCATCATCGGACACTGATCACGGAAGTGGCTCGGGTCGCCGCATCTCCAGCAGGCCGGCCCAGGCGCGACACCCGTACCTGCTTCGGCGGACGCTCCCACCTGAGGGGGAGAGCGGCTGTAGGTTGAGGGGAAGGGGCGGGATGAGACTGATGAATGGGCCGTGGGTCTCAGCCAGGCTCCTCGCCTGCAGGGGGCAGGAACGGGACCTGGAGAGAGGACAGAGGGAGAGGGTTGAGGGGGACGGGGAAGAGCGGAAGAAAACACAGGGGGAGGGGGAAGAGAGAGAGAGAGAGAGAGCTCATCCGCCCTTGGGATCGCTGCCATGTGGTCCTCCGCTAACTGGACGGCTTCCTCCAGCGACGCCGGGCGGTGGCACTGGACCCACTCCGCCGTTTTCCCTGGCAACCGATGAATGAACTGCTCCAGCACCACCTGATCGACAAGTCCCTCGACGTCGCGGTCCCCCACTATCAGCCACCTTCGACAGGCATCACGGAGCCGCTGGGCAAAAGCGAACGGGCGGTCGGACTTCTCCAGCTTCATAGCCCGGAACTGTTGACGGCTTTCCTCGGGGCTCCGACCAACCCGTTGCAGGATGGCTTTTCTGAGGTCCCCATAAACCAGGAGGCTTGATGCCGACAGCTGTTGAGCCGCGAGTTGGGCTTCCCCGGACAGTAGAGGAATTAGGCGAGCTGCCCACTGACTCTGCGGCCAGCCCCAAATTTCAGCGGTTCGCTCGAAGAGATCGAGGAACGCTTCCATATCATCACTCGCCCCCATCTTCTGTAACGTGATCGGGGGCGGCATGGCGTGGGTGTCCGGGGTCGTGGCTGCGGCTGGTGCGGCCTCCTGGCTAAGTAGGCTCCGGATGGCGAGTCGATCCTCCGCTTGAGCCCGCATGATTTCGAAAAATCGACGATCTTGGTCCTGCCTGAGCTCAAGCAGAGACTGCTGGTGGCTCTGATGTAGAGTAGCGAGGGACTGGAGGACTTCGGCCAGCTAGGAGGACTCTACGGGGTGTCCCTTCTCCATGGGCGAATATTTCTTTTTATTTTTTCTTTCTTAATGAATTCCCGGGTTTCGGCACCAGTGTAGCACGTCTTGTTGTCGGGGCAGGAAGGATGACACGAAAACGGGGTTTCACTCTCAAGGTGAGTCTTTAATTTAAACACAAACTGTTTGTAACAAATTTAAACTTCTTTAAAGCCTGAGGTCTGCCAACACTAGACTGGCGCTCTCCTCTCCCTTTGGCGGTACTGGTCCTCTCCTTTTGTCACTCTCCCCATAGTCACTGAAATTAGAGACAGGTGTTAGACATAATCTAGCTCAGGTGCAAGCGCCCTTACCGCTTTCTCCCTTCGGACGGGCGCTTGACCACGCCCCCGCTGCCACAATATATATATATAATTAATGTCTCAATAGTTTCCCCAAGAAAAAAGTTATGTGGCATCACTTATTCATTTCTGAGTAGTAGTCTCCTGTTTGTCATATTTTTCCTATAAAAAAGACCCCAGTAATTTCTTATGTGTCTCTGGAGTTTCAGAAAAGATCAAAAAAATTATTTGCCAAGATACCAACGTCTTCAAACAATTTCAATATGATTTCAAACATTTCTCATGAAGTTTCTCCCAAAACAAAATTATGTGAGCTACATTATACACATTAATTTTAGCTCTATACTCTTACTGTATGTAAGCTATTTTTATTTCTGCTAACAAATTTTAGAAGAAACTTCAGATATGTGTTTATTCTTTAAACAAACGATACTAATAACTCTATTAATAATAATAATAATTAAGTCCCCTGAGCAATATTTTATCCTTCGGGGTAATGCTAGCAAATGTGTCAACCAGAGGATGTTTTTAAGGGAGCAGGTAGACAGTTCTTGCCTACATGCTCACAAGATGGATAGCTAGTAACTGTAGCTAGCTAGCACTGCTCTGCGAGCTGCTGAGGTAATGTACTCCAGCTGAGAAGAGAATCTTCACTAAAGACCTTTACCTTAGCCCACTTGCTACCGGCTAATATTTTATTTTATATTGTCTTAGAAGTCTTCCTTCCCTGTTGAAAATACCAGCATTATTGGTGACCAGCTTATGTTGTTTTGGATTATTAACCAGCTTCATCAGAAAAGCCATAATGGTTAACCAGCTTGTACGAAGCACCGTCAACACGACCAAACCAAGCAGCTTCCTGTTGGTCAATGCAGAAAATGTGCCTGTCAAAGTTAACCAAACTTGAACTCCATGCAAAATTCACAAGGGGAAATTAACGATTGCACAGATTCCCATTGACTATATTTTGCTTGTGAGATTTCCTGTGAGAATGTAAATGTGCAACTTAAATAGCAAGGATAATTGTAGTATCTGCTGAGTTCATGGCAAATTTGTGGCAAACTTGCCACAAATTCGCCACTGTTGCCAAAGGTTTGCCAGAGGTTTAAAAGCTGCAAACTTCTGGCCAACATTTGTGGCAAATCAAAAGCTCATTTGCATGTGAAAATATCAAGCGGCAAATTTACTACAAAATTGTGGCAAGACTGGAGCTAGTTTTGCTCCTCATAGTTGGTCTTAAAGCAGGATAAATCAACACAAATTGAATTTACATGTCTACAAATGTACAAAGACACTTAAATAACAGTTTAAATGCTATAACTATTTTCACAAAAAATGGTAGGTGTTATTTTTACATTTTTTTGAAATGCTGGGCTTAACTTTTACCAAGACACCTAAAACGTAAAAAAAAAAACTACATGCACCAAAGCACAGCATTTCCATTCGTAACTTGTAATTTAATTTTAACTGTATGGTCTATTTTTACACATTCATAAAATGGAGGTTATGTTTTGAGCATACCTATAAACTTGACTTAGTGCATTTCACCTTTTTTCTCTTTGTTGAACACTATTGACTTAAATGCCGAACTGAACGAAAGCCTCATCTTGTTTAGTCAGTCAGCAGATCCTTGGTCATGAAAAAGATGACCAAGTAATTAATTTAGATAGTGAATGAGTATACAAGTTCATCCAGTTCCCTATCTTACACTCACTCACTCGACGTTGTCACACTTGGGATCCCAAGACACCTCTAATCTTTGATAAAAGACCAGTGGGAATTGGCAAGTGGTATTTGCATGCCACTCCCCCAAACATACGGGTATAAAGGAGCTGTCATGTATACCGCTCATTCAGATTTTCTCTTCGGAGCCGAGTGTTCAATTTTCACACAGCTGAATTTCCCATGGCTTCCATTCACCTCTGCTGGATCCTTACAGCGAATTACAATAGCTTTATCCCCTCTCTGCACTGGTGCACTGCAGAGATCACCTCTGGGTGCTTCGGCAGAACCAGAATATATTCTAAAAGAGTATTTTTTCAAACATAAAAGCGGTGTTATCTCTCGCCTTCAGAAAGCCACGGTCACTGTCTTTCTTGCCTGGGCGCTGCCCACATGGAGACATATGGATGCATCAGGTCCTCATTGCAAGGACGTAAGCATGGCAACTTTGCTGTCTCAGTTCACTTTCGTAAGAAAGCACGCCACCCCATCCCACACGCATCCGCTCTCCCCTGAACCTTTGCGGCTCGATGATTGGTATCTGGCCTCGTGGCACTGCTCACAGCCATGCCCCATCACAGTTCCTTTCTTCCCAGAGGTGCATGAGGAGCTGACAAATTCATGGGAGGCACCTTTCACTGCCCGGTCCTGATCTTTCAGCTCCTCCGCTCTCACAATGGTGGGGGGCCAGGGGTTACTCGATGATGCCCCCAGTAGATAAGGTGCTTGCAGTGCACCTATGCCAGAGCATACGTTATGTTTTGAGCATACCTATAAACTTGACTTAGTGCATTTCACCTTTTTTCTGTTTGTTGAACGATATTGAATTAAATGCTGAACTGAACGAAAGCCTCATCTTGTTTAGTCAGTCAGAAGATCCTTTCAGCAGTAAGCAGGTGTGGGGCGGTCAAGTGTTACTCGGTGATGCCCCCAGTGGATAAGATGCTTGCAGTGCACCTATGCCAGAGCATACGTTATGTTTTGAGCATACCTATAAACTTGACTTAGTGCATTTCACCTTTTTTCTGTTTGTTGAACGATATTGAATTAAATGCTGAACTGAACGAAAGCCTCATCTTGTTTAGTCAGTCAGAAGATCCTTTCAGCAGTAAGCAGGTGTGGGGCGGTCAAGTGTTACTCGGTGATGCCCCCAGTGGATAAGATGCTCGCAGTGCACCTATGCCCTCAGAGCACCACCACATGGCACGGTCTCCTGAAGCTCCCATTCAGGGCCTGTAGGTTCACGTCATCCCTGATGGCCAATGCCTACGCTGCAGCTGGACAAGCCGCCTCCGCCCTGCATGCCATGGTTCTTACACTAAGCCAAGGCACTTAAAGAACTGCACGAGGGCAGTTCCACCCTGGTAGTGATGCAGGAGCTGCGCTCAGCGTCGCCTCCGGGCGACGGTCATGGAGCATTCTTTCTGGTGGATGATGTCCACTTTGTTGGTCCTGGAGAGCCACCTGTAGTTCAACATGGTCGAGATGTGAGAGGCCAACATGGCACGATTACTGAATGCCCCATTTCCCAGGCTGGCCTATTCGGCGACACCGTTGGACACTTTGCCCAGCAGTTTTCGGCGGTGAAGCAGCAAACAAAGGCCATTCAGCAAATCCTACCCCAGCACGTCACCAAGGTTGTCCTCTTGCAGCGGCTGCACCGGATGATGCCCCCAGTAGATAAGGTGCTCGCAGTGCACCTATGCCAGAGCATACGTTATGTTTTGAGCATACCTATAAACTTGACTTAGTGCATTTCACCTTTTTTCTGTTTGTTGAACGATATTGAATTAATGATGAACTGAACGAAAGCCTCATCTTGTTTAGTCAGTCAGAAGATCCTTTCAGCAGTAAGCAGGTGTGGGGTGGCCAAGTGTTACTCGGTGATGCCCCCAGTAGATAAGGTGCTCGCAGTGCACCTATGTCAGAGCATACGTTATGTTTTAAGCATACCTATAAACTTGACTTAGTGCATTTCACCTTTTTTCTGTTTGTTGAACGATATTGAATTAATGCTGAACTGAACGAAAGCCTCATCTTGTTTAGTCAGTCAGAAGATCCTTTCAGCAGTAAGCAGGTGTGGGGCGGCCAAGTGTTACTCGGTGATGCCCCCAGTAGATAAGGTGCTCGCAGTGCACCTATGCCAGAGCATACGTTATGTTTTGAGCATACCTATAAACTTGACTTAGTGCATTTCACCTTTTTTCTGTTTGTTGAACGATATTGAATTAAATGCTGAACTGAACGAAAGCCTCATCTTGTTTAGTCAGTCAGAAGATCCTTTCAGCAGTAAGCAGGTGTGGGGCGGCCAAGTGTTACTCGGTGATGCCCCCAGTGGATAAGATGCTCGCAGTGCACCTATGCCCTCAGAGCACCACCACATGGCACGGGCGCCTGAAGCTCCCATTCAGGGCCTGTAGGTTCACGTCATCCCTGATGGCCAATGCCTACGCTGCAGCTGGACAAGTCGCCTCCGCCCTGCATGCCATGGTTCTTACACTAAGCCAAGGCACTTAAAGAACTGCACGAGGGCAGTTCCACCCTGGTAGTGATGCAGGAGCTGCGCTCAGCGTCGCCTCCGGGCGACGGTCATGGAGCAGTCTTTCTGGTGGATGATGTCCACTTTGTTGGTCCTGGAGAGCCACCTGTAGTTCAACATGGTCGAGATGCGAGAGGCCAACATGGCACGATTACTGAACGCCCCATTTCCCAGGCTGGCCTATTCGGCGACACCGTTGGACACTTTGCCCAGCAGTTTTCGGCGGTGAGGCAGCAAACAGAGGCCATTCAGCAAATCCTACCCCAGCGCGTCACCAAGGTTGTCCTCTTGCAGCGGCTGCACCGGCTCGGCCTCTGTTTCGTTTTCATTTAATTTTGTGCATGCTCATGTAGCGGTACTCAAACACTCAACAAACAAGGAGTTTTCTCATTCCCTGTGTGCCATAACCAGTGTGTATGGCCGTCATTTCGACCACCGACCACCATCCCCTTTTGGCAGGTTCGGTGCTCCAGCTGCGGTCCCCTGCCCCTGTGCGCCCAGCTCTTGCACAAACATACCCACGCCCAGACGGTTTTAACGGACCGTGGGGATGAGGCACCTCCTTCCTCCTCCTCGACCGGTCCGCTGGTGGGTATCAGGAGTCAGGTAAGTTTTTAGATGTCTCTCGACTCAGCATGGCCACAGGGCCCAAGCCCCATCACTGTGGTTTCTCTGGCTCCGCCCCGCTGCAAGGCTCCACCCAGCAGTATGTCTGACGAGATTGTCTCCTTGGTCCCCCTTGCCCGGAGCTTGGACGCATGGCTTATGCTCTTCAACCTGTCACAATGGCTGGCCCGGACTGTCCGACCCAGCTACATGATTTAGTTAGCCAGGCGCCCGCACAGGTTAAGCGGCGTCCACTTCACCTCGGTGAAAGGGCGCGATAGAGCCTGTCCCTCCATCCGAACTGATGGACGGGTTTAACAGCCCCTACTTCATTGTACCGAAGAAAGGCATTGTGTTGCTGCCAATCTTGGACCTGCGAGTACTGAACCGGGCTTTAAACAGACTCCCGTTCAAGATGCATATGCAAAGATGCATTCTAGCGAGCTTCCGGCATCAAGATTGGTTCGCGGCAGTAGACTTGAAGGACGCATACTTCCACATCTCTATTCTACCTCGGCACAGACCATTCATGTGGTTTGCGTTCGAAAGTTGGGCTTACCAGTACAAGCTGCTATCTTTTCGCCTGTCTCTGACTCCTTGCATCTTCAAGTTCGCAGAGGCAGCCCATGCCCCGTTAAGGGAAGTAGGCATTTGCATCCTCAACTCTCTCGACGACTGGCTAATCCTAGCTCACTCATGTGTTTTGTGTGCACAGGGACCTGGTGCTCTCGCACCTCAGCCGACTAGGGCTTTGGGTCATCTGGGAAATGAGCATGCTCCTCCCGGTTCAGAGCATCTCTTTTCTCGGTTTGGAGTTGGACTCAGTCTCAATGACTGTGCATCTCACAAACGAGCATGCCTAGTCAGTGCTGACCTGTTTGAAGGCATTCAGACAGAAGACAGTGGTTCCACTGAAACTGTTTCAGAGGCTCCTGGGGCATATGGCATCCTCATTGATGCATATGACACCACTTCAGCACTGGCTCCAGACTTGAGTCCCGAGATGGGCATGGTGCCTGAATCCTCCCACTGCCCGCTTTGGTATGCCTTGACCGAGGAACCTATATAACTATACTGGGGTCAGTATAGACATGCTTGCACACAGCTGGCCCCCTGGACTCTGCAAATATGCATTTCCGCCAGTGAGTCTACTTGCACAGACCCTGTGCAAGGTCAGGGAGTACGAGGAGCAGATCATCCTAGTAGCACCTTATTGGCCCATCCAGAGTTGGTTCTCGGACCTCACACTCCTCACATCAGCCCCTCCATGGCAAATTCCTTGGTGCCTATATTCCTTGAAATGCCGTTTGTTCATAAATTGGTGTTTTTCCCGACGCGAAGACACCAGAGATGCACAGTCAGGTCGGTGCTTTCCTTCCTGCAGGAGAGGTTGGAGGGATGGCTGCCCCCCTCCACCATGAAGGTGTATGTAGCCGTTATAGCTGCACACCACGACACAGTGGGCAGTAAGTCCTTAGGAAAGCACGACCTGATCATCAGGTTCCTGAGAGGTGCAAGGAGGTTGAATCCCTCCAGACCATGCCTCATTCCCTCATAGGACCTCTCTGTAATTCTCCAGGGTCTATGGGGAGCCTCCTTTGAGCCCTTGGAATCAGCTGAGCTTAAGGCACTCTCTTTAAAGACTGCCCTTCTGACTGCACTCACTTCCATAAAAAGGGTAGGAGCCCTGCAAGTGTTCTCTGTCAGCAAAACCTGCCTGGAGTTTGGTCCAGACTACTCTCAAGTGATCCTGGGACCCCGACCGGGCTATGTGCCCAAGGTTCCCACGACCCCATTCTGGGATAAAGTGGTGATCCTGCAAGCACTGCCCCAGGATGAGGCAGATCCAGCCCTTATGCGCACGCAGTGCTAAAGAGCCTCTGAGCAGCTCTTTGTCTGTTTTGGCGGACAGCGGAAAGGAAGCGCTGTCTCCAAGCAGAGGATCACCCACTGGATCCTTGACGCCATAGCTATGACATACCACGCTCAGCACGTGCCGCCTCATGCAGGGCTACTAGCCCATTCTACCAGGAGTGTGGCGGCCTCCTGGGCCATGACTAGGGGTGCCTCTCTATCAGACATTTGCAGAGCAGCAGGCTGGGGAACACCCAACACCTTTGCAAGGTTCTACAATCTCCTGGTTAATTCCTGGACAGTCGGCTGGGTGTATTGTTTGAGTATAGCGTCTTTCACCTCCACTGAGCTAAAGACGTGCGCTCTTGACTCCCAGTAGTGTTTACAAAGTTTGTTCATTGGACAACTTCCTCCTAGCCCTGTAGCAGATACGTTTACAGAGAAACTCACTGCTGGCTCAGTACACGTGCTATCTAAGTCCTGTACTGGGGTAGGTGCTCCGAATTTGCTGGTTCCCCGTAGGTAACCCCTTGCGACGTAAATTTTCTGCTGAAACATTTCCCTTTTGGTAAACTACGTCTTTCTTGGGCAGAGGCCCCTCTGCCCCAGTCACCATGTTTGTAGAGTCTCCTCCCCCATTGGGTAGGACTTACCAATGGACTTCTCCACATGACATATTTCCGACTACACTCAGCAAGACCATTTGATGTATCTCAACTCAAAATGCCCCCCCCCCTCTCTCTGGACAGGGTGTGGTCTCCTCTGTGCCTTCCGCTTGGGAGTGGGAATGAGAATGATTCCTTCACTTAAAAATTAAGCTGAAATAGACAGAATTGTTCACGAACAAAACATCACTAATATTGACCCCGTGACCCCATTCTGCCGAGTTACTGACGAGTGCCATCTCCCATCAGACATCTTTGGATCAATTTAAACATGCTCTGGGTTCTAAAATTTTGGTAAGTAGAGATCGATTTCATTTTAAGAACTTTCAATCACTATGTGATCAGTCTGATGCCAAGCCAGAGTGCCGTAACTTCACTTTGTGTGGATAGCAATCCTTGCCCTCAGGTTTCTGTGAATCTGTACATAGTTGACCCAAACCTGTCTGTCACAGGGCAGATCATAGTTTAAGGGTCCGATTCTGAGTGTGATTTTTCCCGGTTTCCCCCGCAGCATTGGTCTGGATTCACACTCAATTGATTCTATTGAACCCTGGTCCATTTGCGTTCATCTTACTTCATCACAAACACGCATGGTGAACAATGCGACTCATCATACTTTTTGTTTCTTTGTTATTTTGGTGCCATTATGCACAGGAGAGTGAACGACAACTGCGTATATGTGCGCTTTATGGCGTAACTCATCAGATGTCCAGGGGAGGGCAGCCTGCTGCTGCTCGCTAACAGGAGTCAGCTGATTGCAAGGAATTAATTAGCATCTTTGTTTAAACGGCACACTTACGCTCGTGTCCAAGGTGAAGTTATCGCCACTGTAATCTCCTATTATACCCTATATTTATAATATATAATAGTATTTATATATAGTATTTATAAGGTGTATAGATAGATAGATGTCATCATCGGCAAAAAAGCATGCGCAGGTTACTTTACTTCCTGAACGAGTGCACACCCAAGTCCGAATTGCTTTCACATTCACGCAAATCGTGTTACAGTTCCATAGAAACAAACTCCCTACAGGTAGTCTCGAGTTCGGTACTGTGGTGTGCACCACAGTCCGCATGACAGCTTTCACATTTGACATTTTTCATGCGAACCGTGCTCTGTTTCGAATTAAACTGCCAGTGTGAATGCACCCTAAGAGACTTGATTTCAGTCAACTCAATTTTGACAAAATGTGTAGTTAAGGCATCTTGCCTTTCCATGTCAGAGTGGTTAAGATGCCCAAGTCCGCCATGCTGGAGCTGCCCCACCCACACACATTCCAACTGACCTGATTATTTGTTTGTTTGAGAGCATAATTACAGAGAAGCCTCTAAGCACTTGTGTGTTATTCTGCCATCACTACCAGGGATTTGGACGTAAATTACCTGAAGTGTTCCAAATGCCACGAAAAGCAGTGCATTTACAGCTGCAGTTGAAAAAACCTATGAACTATTTTAACCTGGTGAAGACACTAATGGCTGGGTAATGGGTGCAATTTCAAAACGCAAATGTCATCTAATCACTGCACAAAAGGAACTCCAATATCATGTTCTGTAGTTTATGCACATTCCTCATTATATGAAAAGTATAATGCATTCTCCAAACACACCATCTATACGTAAATGCTGCACTTGTGTGGATTTATATTTGAATGTAATATAAAACATTTGTGGCCTCAACATTTCTTGACAGGTTTTGTAAAATTCACTTTTTATACTAAAAATGTGAAGAAGAAATCAGAGAAAAATAAATAAAAAAAATAAAACAGAAAAGAAAATTTAGTCTACAATTAGAATCCTTAGTATTTCCAGCAATATTTTCAGACATGATTTAATGTAAAATAGTGCTGAAATTTAGTACAGGGCTCGACAATAAGGACTGCCCAATGGCCTGGGGCCAGTGTGAGAAAGATTCGGGCCAGTTGCTGGAACTGTCACTTGCCGGATCAGGCCAGTGCTGCATTTATAACATTAGTGCAAGCAAACAACAAGCAAGAGAGCACAAAAATTGCAAGGAGCGAACCAAGTCTTCTAAAAGAGGAGCAAAATGCATAATATACTGGACGCACCAAGGCACATTTGTGTGCACGCATAAGAGCGATCAGACAGCAAGCACATTCTCCTAGCACTGTCCTTGCTCTTTTCCAAGTGTCTTAGCAACAGCAATTACCAATGTGAAGAAAATAGCAGAACAAAACACCAGTTAATGAATTTTGTAGTGGGATTTAACGTGTTTTGCAACATTTTAAGTATCCCTGCACATTCCGTGTTCACAGTGCGCAAAATCCCCACATTTTTAATTTTTACATGTTGGTGAAAATTAGTATTCCACACATTGGAACACAAGAAATCAACAGTTTATTTCTATAGGACTGAAAATCCATGTCTCTCTGTGCATATGTCTCATCATGTCTCTCCGTGCAGCATAGACTGTTTAATATGCATGTTCTCTTGAAAAGGTACAGAGCAGTTTTATTCCCAATGTAAAAAAAAACAAACACATTTTCTCTCATTAATTCACCTTTAGAAATGAAGAGCCAAATGAGATATAATAAACTTTGTTAAACCCCAGTTATACACATGTCTAGAAATCAAAATCTGCTCAGTATCCAAAATGTAAGTATACATATAATTAGTTAATCTTTCAAAATGCAAATATTAATTCGACATGATAATGCCGTTTAATATGAAAAGAAGCAAGATCAGTATGGCTATAAGGCTATTATTATCAGAGGTGTTCAGCTGCAGGGTGAAGATGAATATTTTAAACAGTCTACTTCATATCAATCTCATAAAACACCTGTACCCCGTCTGTTGCTCACTTCGACGTCGTGTCGAAGAAGCGACACTAGGGGTCTCTCTTGAGCACCGAATATGCCTCTGATCTATGAAAAAAGGCCAATGAGAGTTAGCGAACAGTATTTGCATACCCCGCCCCTGGACATACGAGTATAAAGGCGAGGGAAATACGCTCGTTCATTCTGTAATTTTCTTCGGAGCCGATGGTCGTGTATGTAGCCAGCTGCGAGTGACACAACTGTTTCCTGCTTCTATCCTCTGGCGCTCTGCTTTGCTGTTGGATCTACGGCGCACTTCAGCGGCTTTTCTCTTCTCTGCACGGCGTGCAGTTTGCCCCTGGGCGCTTCAATCAGCGCAGAGTTAAAAGAGTTTTCTATATAAAGAGTAATTTTCTCTGTAAAAGAGTTTAATTCTCTGAAAGAGCAATACACAGCGGCGTTGAACGTCCTTTTCAGGAGGTGTCTTTTTAAAAACCTGTGTAGTTCCTGGATGCGGTAGAGTGCTCTCCGCTTCAGACGGCCACAGACGCTGTCTCGTGTGTCTGGGCACCGATCACACCGAGGCAGCATTTGTGTATGGTTCATGCTCTCACTGCGAGAGCATGACCATGGCAACGTTGCGGTCGTGGCATGCTTTCAATAGAAATGGAGGTGATTTGGGGAGGGCAGCGGGTGCAGCTCCGCCGGGTACGCCCCCTCGGACCACCCGCCCCCCGACACGCTCGTTGACCCCCATCCGTGCTCGAGGCAACGGCGACTCACCTCCAGGCCGGTCTGCCTATCCTCTGGAGCTCGAGGTGGATGAGCTCGCCGCTCCATCGGAGAGTGCGGCATCTGATGCTGACGCCTCCCCTGGGCAGCCGCCCAGGCTGAGGCTGATGCGCAGATGTCCGACATGCTTGCCCGGGCCACCGTCAGTGTGGGGTTGGATTGGAACCCTCCGTCCTCCCCACACCCGTCATGGTTGGATGACTGGTTCCTGGGGTCTAGGCGCCACTCACAGCCACGCTGTGGTCCCAGTTTTCCAGGAGGTGCATAACAAGCTGACGTCTTCATGGAGAGCCCCACTTTCCCTTCGTCAAAAGCCCTCCTCTGCTCCGCGGAGCAGCCCACGGGTATACGGCGAATCCCCAGGTGGATAGGGCCGTTGCGCTCCATCTATGTCCCGGTAACCCACCTGGCACGGGCACCCTATACTCCCTTCCAAGGCCTGTAGGATGACATCCTCGTTAAACACCAAAGCCTACAGCACCGCGGGACAGGCCACTTCCGGCTTGCACGCCATGGCCATCCTGCAAGTCCACCAGGCCAAGGCGCTCAGGGATCTGCACGAGGGTAGCCCTGACCCCGATGTGCTGCAGGAGGCCACCCTTGTAGTCCAGGAACGTCATCTATGGCTCAACCTGGTCGAGATGCGTGAGGCCGACAAAGTTCGCTTCCTCGACGCCCCTGTCTCCCAGTTTGACCTCTTTGGCGACACTGTCCAGGACTTCGCCCAGCAGTTCTCTGCGGTGAAAAAGCAGACGGAGGCCATCTCACATATCCTGCCTTGCTGCAAACCTGCCGCCACACCACTGCCCCGTCTGCTCGCCGAGGGTGTCCCACTGCGGCCAAGAAATCTGCTCCACCTCAACCCGGGCCCAGCTCTCAGCCCCAGCGTCGAGCACACTGCAGGAAGCAGACACCCCCTGTCTCTCGGACCCCCTCGCGGACACGTAAGTCTCCCAGGCGCTCCTGAGACGGACGACCCAGCAACAGAGATGTTAGCTCCGGAGGTGGTAAGACCGCTCCGTCCCCCGGTGGAGGGCCAGGAGGAGAATCTTTTGTTTTTAAACAATTTTCATTTTGCCGTTCTCACGGCACTCTGCCACCAGATCTCAACAGTCCCGGCTTCCCGGACACTGACCACCCGTCTCCAGCCCCACGACTGTTCCCCGGCCGGCCGGTTCCGACGAGTCTAGAGGACGCCTACCCTGGACCTCCTCCTCAGTCGCAAACCCGCCCCCTGCCAGGTGTGCGGAGCAAGGTAAGTGCTTTGAGTATTTTCTCAGCACCCAAACCTCGGGTCGCTCTGTCTCCACACGACGCTGCCCTACCTGCTCCGCCCCACTGCGAAGCTCCGCCGGGTACTTCAAAATTAATCGTCCCTTTGGTGCCCCTAGTGAAGAGGTTGGACGCGTGGCTTTCATTCCCCAACCCATCTCGCTGGCTCTTTGACTCGGTTACGCAATTCAGTTTTCCAGGCCCCCGCCCCCCTTCATGGGCGCCCGCTTTTCCGCAGTACACAGCGCATCCGCATACTCAATTACCTCGACGACTGGCTTATTCTGGCCCACTCGCGAGAGTTACTATGCACCCACAGAGACCAGGTGCTCAGGCACCTCAGCCGTTTGGGGCTTCCGGACAACTGGGAAAAGAGCAAGCTTCTCCAGTCCAGAGAATCTCTTTTCTCGGTATGGAGTTAGACTCAGTCTCAATGTCAGCATGCCTCACCAATGAGCATGCCCAGTCAGTGTTTAGGTGCCTCGTTGCCTTCAGGCCGAGCACAATGGTCCCCTTAAAACTTTTCCAGAGGCTCCTGGGGCATATGGCGTCCTCCGTGGCGGTCGCGCTGCTGGGGTTGATACATATGAGACCGCTTCAACATTGGCTTCAGACCTGAGTCCCGAGACAAGCATGGCGCCATGGCACACATCGTGTGACAATCACCCCCGCCTGCCGCCAAACATTCAAACCCTGGACAGACCTCTGTTTCTTGCGGGCAGGAGTACCCTTACAGCAGGTGTCCCGACGAGTCCTGGTCACGACCGACGCCTCCAGATCGGGTTGGGGCGCCGTTTGCAATGGGCATGCAGTAGCAGGCCGTTGGAAAGGGGCCCAGCTGCGTTGGCACATCAACTGCATCGAGTTGTTGACCGTCCTTTTGGCCCTGCGGAAGTTTCTCCCATTAATTTGAGACAAACATATCCTGGTCAGGTCGGACAGCACCACTGCAGTGGCATACATAAATCGCCCGTCGTCTCCTCCTTTGGAGACAGCAGTGACTCAAGTCGCTGCGCGCCACTCACATCCCAAACTCAATGTGATAGCGGACACGCTGTCACGACAACACTTGCCTGGCGGAGAGTGGAGGCTTCACCCCCACTAGGTTCAGCTGATATGGGAACAATTCGGCAAGGCCTAGGTAGACCTGTTTGCCTACCAAGAGACCTCCCATTGCCTGCTCTGGAATGCCCGCTCAGAGGCTCCCCTCAGGGCAGATGCACTGGCACACAGCTAGCCAGTGGGACTGTGCAAGTACGCATTTCCCCCAGTGAGCCTTCTTGCACAGGTGCTGTGCAAGGTTAGGGAGGACGAGGAACAATTCACTCTTCTTCTTCTCACTGACCTTCTTTCTCAGGGACAGGGAACTCTCTGGCATCCGCACCCAGACCTTTGGAACCTCCATGTCTGGCCCCTGGACGGGACGCGAAAGACTGGGTCGTGTATGTTGCCGCTATCGCAGCTCACCACGACCCAGTAGACGGCAAGTCTCTGGGTAAGCACTTAATCGTCAGGTTCCTAAGAGGTGCCCAGAGGTTAATTCCCTCCTGGCCAAACCTGTTCCTCTCCTGGGATCTCTCGGTGATCCTCACTGGTCTTTAGAGAGCCCCCTTCGAGCCACTAGAATCAGCTGGACTCAGGGCCCTCTCCCTAAAGACGGCCCTGCTGATCGCGCTCGCCTCCATCAAGAGGGTCAGCGACCTGCAAGCATTCTCTACTAATGACACTTGCCTGGAGTTCGGTCCGGCAGACACATATGTGATCCTAAGACCTCGACCGGGCTATGTGCCCAAGGTTCCTACCACGCCCTTCAGAGATCAGGTAGTGAACCTGCAAGCGCTGCCCCAGGAGGAGGCAGACCCAGCCCCCTCACTGCTGTGTCCGGTATGTGCCTTGCGTGCCTACCTGGAATGCACCCAGAGCTTCAGGCGCTCTGAGCAGCTCTTTGTCTGCTTTGGGGGACAGCAGAAAGGGAACACTGTCTCCAAACAGAGGCTGTCCCACTGGGCGGTAAACACCATTCTGTTGGCCTATCACACCCAGGCCATGCCCCCCCCCCCCCCCCCCACGGGTTCGAGCCCACACTACCAGGAGTGTGGCACCCTCATGGGCACTGGCTAGAGGCACCTCCCTAGCAGACATTTGCAGAGCTGCGGGCTGGACAACACATAACACCTTTATTTTACAATCTCAGGGTTGAGTCAGTCTTGTCCCGTGTTTTCTCAGGTACGAGCCCGTAGAACTCGGTACACATCGACGGTCTGACCGAGTGAATCGCTTGCGTCCAGCGCCCTTTCCCTCTGCCGAGGTAAAACAGCGCGCCTTCTTCCCAGGAGACCCCTTTAGGTTCCTGGTTGATTCCTCCCTAGCCCTCTTGGGTTCGCAGTTAAGCGGAGGAACTCGTCAACCCAGTCCACTATGGGTACCCCAGGCTACCCTTACTGGAATAGGTGCTCCACAGGTCAGGCCTCCTACGCTGACTCCTCCTGTGTGTACTTCCGTGGTACGCTCACCTTATGATCTGACCCATGTCTCCCTTAGGCAGTCCTTCGCTGCCCTCAGGTTGCCGTGTTGTAGCAACTCCCCCCACCTCGAGGCTGGATCTACCACCGCGCCATTCTTCCCACATGTGACAAAAGAGGCCATGTGATGTATTTTCGCCACCTTTACCTCCCCTTTCGGGTGGGTGTGGCCTCCGCAGTGTCTTTTTGCCCTGAAAGAATAGGAATTCGGGTAGGACCCCCTTCCCACGATACGGTAAGGGCCCCGGCTGCTCTTGCTCTATGCCGAGAAAACATAGAGAGAAAAGAGGCCCAGCCAGGCTTGGCCCATTGCCTAGTTGGAAGCGTCACCTTGTTCCCCTCTAGGGTAACCAAAAGGATTCCACCGACTTTTTTGGGGCATTGGGGAAGAGTACGTGCAGTCTGAAACACAGTTGGTCGCTTGTGCACGTGAAATACGTATAACAATGTGCCCTCTTATAAATATAAAATGTATACTTCAGTTGTATTTTACCATGCTCTTACATATAAAAAATATTTTGTACATAACTACGTTATAAATTAGGATTCTTGGACAGAAGTTCATTTTGTCAGAACAGAGAAAATTTGGGGAAACTTTAAAGGCAAAAATCTATGTAAGGGAAAATTATAAAACTGTTCCTGTGTGCATCTCATTCACGCAATGCAATTTGCCAGCGCTTGGTCTTCTGAAGCAAGCGAATGGCTGATCAAATGCTAAAACTCAGGCAATATATTCATATAAGGTTGGTATTAATGGTTGATTTACATCTTATAATTAAATGATAAATTAACTTAGAAACAAAACCTCTGTGAAGCACTCATGATTGTAACCTGATTGGAACATACTGGACAGTCCCCAGTATGTTCTTATATGGTCCCTTGTTGACAGTATGAGAAACAAGCACACATTTTATATTATGATAAAAGACATTCTCATGTCTTTTCCCTTTGCAAAACATGTTGAATTGTGTTCTTGCTGATGAGCAGCTCTAATTAAACGGGATGTTTCTTCTCTGGAAAAGCGAATTGGGTCTTACTCGGATGAGCACTGTGTAAGTTGTTTAGATATAACATATAACAACCCCAGAAACCAACAACAAAAAACTCAAAGGATCAGCACAAATTCATAAGTGAATTTTGTTTCCCTTCAACAGTGTATTAAGAGGAAAGTTAAGTAGTTTCCATCCTTGACTTGGAACATTGTTCTAACCATGATGAGGACTAAATGCAGCCGGTGCCAGCCAAACATCACTTCAGACTATTATGATTGACTTCAGAGGATGAACTAATGCCAACTCCAACCATAAGACATGGGTTTCTTCATATTCCATTGTCTGAACCTTGGATTTAGGATGGACCACACCGAACTTCACCGAAATTACCGGCCAGGTTGAACTACGTTTCACATCCCTGATCTCTGCCTGCATCTCCTTGGTCTATTGATGGACTACGATCTTGAAATGGAATGCATAGACTAACAATTGCTAACAAAAGCCTTCATCAGCCAACTAACAAGGACAATTGCATCTATGTGAACTTCTGCAGTTAATCCAAGATGGACTTCAAAGACATTGGTCATTAATCTTACAGTTCAAACAAAATCGATGTTTAAACACTGACCCTTAACACTTACTTAGTTTAATAATTTTAAACCATGACTTTAACTATACATAAGTAATATTTACATTATATTCATTATGTTAGCCAGAGGGGAACTGGCCCCCACAGTGAGTCTGGTTTCTCCCAAGGTTATTTTTCTCCATTGATCAACATCTTATGGAGTTTTGTGTTCCTCACACAGTCGCCTTCAGCTTGCTCACTGGGGTTATTAATACAATTATAATTTAATTACTTATTTTTAAACACGATTAACAATCGCATTTTATCTAATTACACAATGTTGATTCATCGACATTATAGTTGTATCGTCTGTTAGTGCCTGATCTTCTGTAAAGCTGCTTTGAAACGATGTGTGTTGTGAAAGGCGCTATACAAATAAAATTGACTTGACTTGACTTGACTAACCATTTGAACAGCTAATGTTAGCTCTATTGTTAGCGTCCTCTCCACCTTGGTTGGCAATGCAATTTTCTAGTGCAGCGATAAATTATAAACAATTTATTTATTTAATTATCAAACCAACTTTGGTTGTGTTAAATGACTGACTTATTGTACCAAGACATTAATAATAACAACATTTATTATATACATATCTTGGCTTTTCTCTGTTGATGTTCTAAACCCGTCTCTATAAATACCCCATTCACATTGCAAAACAAACTCCAGAGGAGTCAGTGATTGGTTTGTTTTTTTATTTAACCTCTAGAGGGCGCCATTATACTGTAGAGCAGAGGAGTTCAGACTGCAGAACCCTCCAGCTCCAGCCATGGAGAAATTTAACAAAACATAACTATCGGAAACTATTAGAGTTGATTTTTTCAGATAGCCGATAGTTCAGATCCTCAAATACATGAAAATTACTGACCTATCTCCAATTTACCATTTCTCTCAAATATTTTAGTAAGGATAGTTGCTTCTCAGGTTCTATTATAGAGATTACTATCTATTGGTATTACAGGCACTTCTCACACTTGGTTTAAATTGTATCTCTCTGGTCGCACTCAGTTTGTTAAATTAAAAATATTTCATTCCCAGTGCTCTCCAATTACTACTGGAGTTCCACAGGGATTAGTCTTAGGCCCTTTATTTTTTATAACCTATCTCCTACCGCTGGGTTATATTTTTAGAAAATTTAGAATTCACATGCATTGCTATGCTGATGACACCCAGCTCTATCTTTCCACCAAGCCAAATTCTTCTTTTCCACCATTTTCCCTTCATAATTGGGAAATACAACTGAGGTACTTGTAGTAATACAATAGTAATACAACTGAGATACTTGTAGGTACTAAGCATAATCTTGTCAATTCAAAAAGTTTTGCTCTGACCATTGACCATTGACATCCACTGTCCTTCCCTGTTTCAAATTTAAGAGTCTGGGTGTCATTCTGGATAGCACACTTTATTTTGAAGTACATGTAAATAATATTACCCAAACTGCTTACTTCCACATGTGCACCATAAATCATCTTTGTCGATCTCTTTCAACTCACAGCACTGTCACTCTAGTACATGCTCTGGTCATGTCCCATTTGGATTACTGTAATTCCCTTCTATTTGGTCTACCACAAAAACTTCAGTATAAATTACAGCTGGTACAAAACTCAGCTGCACGGATTATTTCACAGACATCTAACTCTGTCCATATAACTCCTATTCTTCAAAAACTTCACTGGCTACCTGTTAAATTTTGTATCGATTACAAGATTCTTTTATTGACTTTCAAGGCTCTTCCTATACGTATTCTCTTTCCCGTACTCTTAGATCCTGCTCCTCTCTCTCTCTCTCGTAATACCTTTAGTTCGTCTGACTTCAATGGGGTCCAGATCTTATAGCAGTGCTGCTTCACGATACCGGAACTCTTTACCGCCAGATATCCGTAATTGTAATTGTCTTTCCACTATCAGGTCTCTTCTCAAAACCCACCTTTTTAAATCGGCTTACTACAAATAACCTTTATTTCTGAATGTAAACGTTTTTATGATTATACATATTTTTGTTTGTGATTTTAGATTTGTATTTCTTATGGTTTTATTGTACACTTGATTAGGTATGTAAAGTGTCCTTGAGAGTCTTGTAAGGCGCTTATAAATAAAATGTATTTTTATTATTATTAAAAATATCAACTATCGGCCCTGATTAATCGTAAATCCAAAATCTTGTTCGACTTCTAATATGTATCAATTTGGGGTGGAATGTAACCTGGACAGCTCTTTGTGAGATTTACTCTCCTATGTGGAACACAAATTTATTTTCTGTAGATGCGATGAAGGTAGTTTTACACTAATGCAGCACAGAGAGAGAGTAAAAAACCCGCTGTAAGTGCCTGGCCTGGCCCAACTTCCTATAAGCAAGCAGAGACAATTCCAGTGTCTGTGAATGCATGGTCCCTGCACCTTCAATTACCTGCAAGAATAACTAGCTAAAGACCACATGTCATATCCTATTGCTCCGTCCTGTGCCCGAGCACTATCCCCAAATTAATGAAATGGCCAGGCACCTGTGATTAATATTTTATGATGCTGCACGGAGTGAGTCCTTCTCCATGACAAATTCTTGGTGTTGCGGCAAATGACCTACTGCCCTTTTTATAACAAACTGTCATAGGTCTTTTACACCTCCCTACTGTTAATAAAATGAAAGCACTCAGGGAAGAAGAAGATGCAAACCAATTTTTATTAAACATTTCTGAGAATAAAGATGTTGTCTGGCACATGGATGTGCTGATGTGTTTCAATATAAGATTCCGTTTACATGTCTGATATAAATGAACACTTTAACTAAACCTTAACTATATATTAAATAAGACAAAATGTGCTACCCAAAATTACTATCGTGTTGCAACATAATATGATTTGTAGTTCCTAAGTAGGACATGTTCTTTGATTAATGAAACATTTCAATCAAAGGTATAATTCACAGGAAAAATGAAAATTCTGTCATTATTTACTCACCCTCATGCTCTTTGAAATCCATCTGATTTTCTGTCTTTTCGAAACATAAAAGAAATGTATTTACTGAACGTCCTTTTGGCTGAATTCAATACAATGGCATTGAATGTTTATTTAAATTATCGCTCAATCTTTGTGCTTGTTTGATAATCAGTGTAACACATTTACTTTTCTATTATTCTGTAGAATTCATTATTCATTTTGAAGTAATTATTTGTGCCTTTCCAAATAAAGTATTCAGCCTCAGGCGCATCCCTAGCACAATTTTTCATACATTTTGAAAATGGTGGTTGAAACTAGTTTCCATTTCTGAATTCTCAGCGAGGCTTTTCCTTTTGCTCATAAAAAAACAAACTAAAATAATTTCATACATGCTAGGTTTTGTCATTAGAATTCAAATAATGGTAATAGTGCAATTACTGTACTGAACGTAGACACTTAGGGTCCATATACAATATGTTATATCTAAACAACTTTGGCACAAGTCTAGCAGAATACACAGTGCTCAGCAAAGTAAGACCCAATTAGCTTTTCCAGAGAAGAAACCTCTTGTTCAATTATAGCTGCTCATCAGCAAGAACACAATTCAAAAGTTTTTGCAAAGGTAAACATGCTGTGGACACATGGGAATGTCTTTTATCATAATATAAAATGTGTGCTGGTTTCTCATACTGTCAACAAGGGACCATATGAGACATAGATCAAGTGTTGACAAACTATGGGGGGGCTGTCTGGCTAAATGCACTGTTGTACTATCTGAATATTGTGTTTATTGTTAAGCCAGATCCACTAGCTTTGTGTGGTGTGTAAGCAAAAAAGACTTGTTTATCATGCTGTGCAGAGAGGCTCACTTTAAAAGAGAGACTAGTGGATAGGCTTGGCTTTGTCAGACTTTAGAAAAGGGTGCATTTTGCATACAATGCTCTTTTTTAGGCCTCCGACAGATTGTATAAAGTGCTGTAATATTCCACTAACTTTTGCAGTTTGGTCTCAGGAATGTCTCTATGGCCACAAATTTTAATACTGGTGTGACAACAGTAATCTCATCAACAGAATTACAGACAAAATGTGTACAAACTGAGGAAAAACGTCTAAAAAACAAAGAACTAGAAAATCCAGTATGTGGGCATTTCCCTGCTTGAGCTGCATGAACAGAATGAGCCAAACAGCACCAAAATGAGCCACTTTACAAATGGGTTAGCTACAATACCTCACCTACATAATGCGTAACTTGAATTGTTAATAAGTTTCCGTACAAAAACATGATACACACTATGTAATATGAATAAATGTAAAAAAAGAAAAACATGGAAAATAAAAAAAAAAGTCTGTAAAGCATGAAGAATTCAGAATATAGAAACATCTTAAAAGAAGTTAAAGTTTTATTGTATCCATTACAGAGTGTGCAAAATTATTAGTCAAGTCAATATTCTGATTATATATTTTTCCAAGCACATTTTTCCAATTCCAAACCACATCAATCATAAAATGAAACTTCTCTCATCATTTACTCACTCTCATGCCATGTAAATGACATTCTTTCTTCTATTGAAAACAAACAAATATTTTTAGAAGAAAAAAACTTTCAATGCAAGCTAATGATGGCCAGACCTTTGAAGTTCCAAAAATCACATAAAGGCAGCGTAAGAGTAATCCATATAAACTGTGTTGATATACCGCAATGCTCTACCAGTGGGGCTGCAGGAACAACTATTGGGGGGCCGTACATGCCAAAATGGAATGATGGATGGTGGTCATAATGACGGCCATGCACACTGGATATGTGACCCAGGGAATAAGGCAACCGCTCTTTTGTTGAACTTTTGGGTACCGCAGCTACTTGAACATGCGGCGAAATTAAATGAAATGGGAACAAAAGATTCTCCTCCCGGCCCTCCACTGGGGGATGGAGTGGTCTGTTCACCAGCTCCGGAACAGCGGGTCTCCTCTTTTTTGGTCGCCCGTCTCAAGGGCGCTTCAAAGCCTTCCTCAGTTTATTGGTGGCCGGCCGTGAGACGGGTGATGAAGCCACATGAGCGGGCTGCGGCAGAGCCGGTGCAGTCACCGCAGGAGGACGCCCTTGGCGATGAGCAGAAGGGGTGTGGGATCTTGAGCCGCGTCAGGACAAGATGTTTTGTATAGCCTCCGTCTGCTGCTTCACTGCCAAGAACAGTGTCACCGAACAGGCCAACCTGGGAAAGGGGGCATCAAGGAACTGTGCCTTGTCAGCCTCTCTCATCTTGACCAGGTTGAGCTAAAGATGGTGCTCTTGGACCATCAAGGTGGACATCACCCGCCTGAGAGACCACACCATAACCTTTGTCGCCTGGAGGGCGAGGTCAGTCACCGAGTGCAGTTCCTGCATCAATCCCAGGGCAGAACTACTCTCGTGCCATTCTTTTAGCGCTTTGTCTTGGTGGACTTGCAGGAGAGCCATGGCGTGCAGGGCAGTGGAGGCTTGTCCAGCGGCACTGTAGGCCTTGGCCATCAGGGATGGCGTAAACCTAAAGGCCCTGGACGTTAGCTTCAGGTTCCCACGCCTGGTGAATTTAGAATTGACCAAAGCAGGGAGCCGATGGGGTCGCTTGCTTTCTTACTAAGGCAAGCCGCGACCGCAACGTTGCCATCACTGCGAGAACATGACCATCCACGAATGATGTGTCCACGTGGCCGTCAGAAGAAGAAAGATAGCGACTACAACCTGGAATAACACACAGCCAGAAAGGCATCTTTGAAAAAAACGCGTCTTTAAAAAGACGTTTCAGTGTTTGCCGCTCTTTTGGAATATAATCTTTTAGGGTTCTGCTGAAGTGCCCATGGCGGAGGGGGGAGAAACTGCTGAAATGTGCCATCAGATCTAGCAGAGGTGAATGAGAAGCCGTGGGAGTTCAGCTCTTTCTACATCGACTGCTCAGCACCAAAGAGAAAATCAGAATTAGCACGGCAGCTCCTTTATACCCGTATGCTCAGGGGAGTGGCATGAAAATACCCCTAGTGTCACTACATTGACACAACTTCGAGTGAGTGACAGATAGGGAACTGAAGCTCTAGCCCAGCCAAGCACACAAGCAGAAATATGAGCAAAAGTGTCATAGAAGCAACATGAAATGACATGGTCTTTGGTTTTTCATGTAGCATTTGCATTGGTTTGGTTTAAGTGTTGGAAAGACCAGCATTGCTGGTCTCCAGCTTATGTTATGTTTTGTGTCCTGGTGTCCTAGCGTGGGATGCTGGTGTTCTGGTGTCTCCATCAAGCTTTTAAACTATTTTTCCCAGCTTCATCAGAAAGACAATGCTGTTCAACAAGCTTCAGCTTGTTTTTGCGTGTTGAAAACATGGCTATGCTGGTCCATCAGCTAGACCACGATCAAGCCAGCACTAACCAGCCTAGACCAGCATGGGAACTGCATGCTGGTTAAGCTGTTTTTTTCCATTCTTTTTAGCACGGATTTCTCTTTTGTTTACCTCTCATTTGCTTTTAGGATACAGCTGGTTAGGTTTAGGTTAAAGTTTTAGGTAAGGTAGGTACATTTTACTTATTGTAACCTCCATCTAACATTCACCTTAAAAACCTTGTCTAATTACAACAATATTTCACTTGGTTTTGGCACTTCTTGCTGGATATTTCCCTAAGAAACTGCAGCCAAATTTGTAATGAAGCACGTAATTTTGTTTTGCAAAAATGTTGAGATCGAGCTATTACAATAAGTGGTAGTGGTTCTCCCTAAGATGTACAGCCATTCTAGAAAAAAGAATAAGCATTGTATAAACATTTCTAGTATAGTTAAAATTGCATTAAAAAATATAAGATTATATATATAATCTTATTTTATATATATATATATATATATATATATATATATATATATATATATATTATTGCATCCCTGTGTTTCTAACAGCATTCTGACTCCAGATTAAATTGTAGGAAATGGAGTACACATCTTTGTACTCCCTGCCTCTGTTCTATTTGATAGAGCATCCAGGCAATGAATTAAATCCACTCTATACCACATTTCCTGTTCTTCGGCAGTGGAGATGGAGAGGTTGGAGAGGAAGTGACTGATCCATCTTCATCCATCACATAGACACTGTACCACCGTTAAGTCTGCTGCAGTGTCACAAAGCATGTTTACTTTCTGTGCACAAGACAATTATGAATGAGGCTCCCCCGCCCGCCCACCTACTGATGCTAGGCAAAGAGATTGTCAGTGTGTGCTGGATAAAATGAGAATAGGCTCTCAATAACGTGTGTTCTGTACAGATAAATGTTAAGACCTCTTCTTCATGTCATTTCACAGTCCTTCGGCTGTGATACTTTAGCAGGACACAAATGAAGATTTTTAGAAGAATATCTCAGCTCTGTATGTCCTTAAAATGCAAGTGAACAATGATCAGACCTTTGTAGCTCCAAAAATCACATAAAGGAAATATCAAAGTAATCCATTTGACTCCAATGTTTAAATGTATTTCTTCAGAAGTGATATAATAAGTGTGAGTAAGAAACAGATCAACATTTAAGTACTTTTTTACTGTAACTCTCCACTTTCACTTTCACATCTAAAAGTGGCAGTGAACATGGAGATGTGTAAAAAAGGATGTATTTTAAATTATTGTAGATTAGTTAGATTAGTATAAAATATTGTTCTGTTTCTCTCCCACATCTATCATTTCGCTTCTGAAGGTTTGGATTAAAACACTGTCTTATGCATTACTTTTATGTTTCTTTTATGTGATTTTTGGAGCTACAAATGTCTGATAACCATTCACTTGCATTGTAAGGACCTACAGAGCTGAGATATTCTTCTATATATCTTTGTTTATGTTCTGCTGAAAAAAGAAAGTCATACACATCTGAGATGGCATGAGGTTGAGGAAGAGATTGTACATACTAGAAATAGTAGGCCAAACTGAAATGATGTTTTTTTAATATATGTTTTTCTTTGCAATATACTTGAGGCTATATCTTATGAACAATGGTCACAAGGGCGTGTTCTATTACTTAAATGGAAAATGCAGCTTTTTAATATAGATGTCTGACAGAATTGGATGCGACCATACAATGTTCAGTCTTTGCAATTCACCCACTTTTCTTTCAGAACAGATTGCATGGAAGGGGTGAGAAATCACGAGTTGGCATGATTTGTCTACACAAACCTCATTTACGATAAATGTGATTTCTCTCGAGACATCTGTTAAAAACAAACAATAAAAAAGATCTTGATATGGAATGCGAGGCCTCCCAGGCAACACTGAGCTGTACATTAGGAGAACTCTGAATTTGCATTTTGTTCACATTATTATTCTGTTCAGTTGATGACATTTTACACATCAAGCAACCCTCTCCAAAACACAATATCTACTCATTTTATGATCCTCGCAGGCCTGACAAATAATCAGAACTAGAAGGGTTACATAGAGTTTAACTCATCATGCTAATGTCTCCTGCATGTAAACCACAAACTGGCGATGAGGGTACCACTACTGTTAAAACAGACTGAAAAGCACTGCCTTTCAGCAATACCTGCTATTTTTACTCATACTAGCACAGATTCCTAATTACATTCAATTAATGTACAAGAAAGTGTTTACAATGCAAGGAGACCATTACGCTAAAGGACAAAATAATCTAGTGTATGTCCTCAGGCCACACTTCCATGACTGGTGAAAACCACAGAGGCAGATTTTGTCATTCATGCAACGTATTAAGTTTGACAGTGCTCTTGCACATTTGCAGGGGGACATTTTCTTAGGTCACTGAGTCATATCAAGCTCAACATGACTTTTGCAGGAGAATAAGAGGTTTCGGCTAGTCTCAATCATTTTCACTGTGCTGTGAAATCACGATTGCATTAAAGCAGGCGAGAATGAGGCCAAAACAAAATGGTGGCATCCCAGGCGGAGCAAGCAGCGCAAGTAGACTCACTGAGGCGAGACACTCTTGACAAGTTTTACAGCTATTTGCCATGCTGAGGGAAGTGAATTTTGCCACATGCATGTATTAGGCTATATTAAATGGGAAATGACAGCTTAATGGTCAACATAGTGGAAATTATAGTTGTGTATGAATATGATTTATATGCCAAGTATGACAAAATGGCTTCAAAGTTTGTTAACTGTCCTGCCAAATGTGGATTATAAAATAGTTGCACATGCTCTGACCCAGTTTCGGTCAGTAGTACACAGTTGTTTTTAGTGCTTACTGTATATGTCTCCTTAGCATGCAATGGATTTTTAACTGAAAAATGGCTTTGATGAGAGACATTCCAAAATTAATCGTATGGCTTCAGAAGACTTGGAATGTGATGCACAAGTTGCATTGATTCATTTATTATATTTTTGGGTGCTCATCAAAATGAGTCACTATGAAATGCAATTGCATTGAAAATATGTAGATAAATAACATTTTACAAGTTCATGTTCAAGGGATCAAATAAAAATTTTCCACAACAATATGACTTCAAAAGGCAGGAATTTAGGGACATGCCATTTATAACAACACACCAACCAGGTGAAATGGCAATACGACTGCTTTTAAGGAAGATTGAGATTAACGAATTGAGACACACGGTGTAAAGGAACAGCCACTAATGCAGTCCCAAATAAGCTTATCAGGCACTCTGTGGTTCAGGAAGCACATATTATGAATTGTAAACCTCAGAAATGGAAGGCTTATTAGCATATCTGATTTAATTTCTTCTCCCTTTTATTAGTGAACTTGGAAAATCCTGGAGGAGTCGTGACAATTTCTGGTTATATAAAACAGATTGCTATTCTTTAAACTGGAAACGACTGCATCTATCATTCTGAAAATATATCAACACATATTTGAGGCAACATGCTGAAAATAAACTGTGTGCACACTCTGCAGCAAGTTAAATCTAATAACAATATTAGGCTTTGAGTACCTGGCTAAATAATAAGTGTTGGTGGTAATGCGTTTTGTAAACAGATTGCTTTTTGGAAGTAATCATTAAATTAACACATTTCTTTTTGATTTGACACCATAATATTGAGCTAATTGTATACAATTAAAGCTACAGACACTTGCGCTCCATTCACTCCAATTAAAATACATTCAAACGCGGGAGACCGTAAATGCGAGCTCATGCAAAGAAATAAAAAAAAAAAAAAAAAGAATTGTGTCCAAAATAATTACAACGTACAGACAGTATTCATAATGTTGACATCTTCTCGTTTATGGTATTGCATGAAAATAAAGTAATTATTTTTCGAAACTTCTCTAAAATCCAAATCAGTTCAATAAGACAGAAACCACTTCATTTACACAGCATCAAATAAACTTGACATGATAAAATACATCTCTATATTGCGACATCCTCATTTTACATACCACCATCACTCTCAGCACTTTCAGCGCTGCACACAGATGTCAGATGTTGGAACCTGAACTTTTATTTTCCCCACTAAAGCTGTTTTTTTGGCTGTTAAGAGACTGGTGAAAAAGTATGAATTAAAGTGGGAGAATATAGTTGGCATTACAACTGATGGACCCCTGCAATGGTAGGGAGGAAATCTGGCCTTGCTATGTTGTTTTCTCAGAAAATGAAGGTGGGGGGAAAGTGGGAATGAACCATTTAATTTTACATCAAGAAAAGCTGTGCCAAATCCATAGGGCTTGGGGACATCATCAATGGTCAATGATATATGGTCCAAGGTGCTGTCTCATCTGCAGTTCGTGTTCCTGTTGGACAAAATGGATGCACAATATGGTGATGTGCTGTACCACCAGATGGTTAGATGGCTGAGCCAAGGAAAAGTTCTTCTGAGATTTTTTGATCTGCGCGACGAGATCAGAGATTTTCAGGCCAACAAGAGCAGTCATATTCAAGTGCCCACTGATAAGAAATGGCTTTCTGACCTGGCATTCCTTCTGGATGTCACAGAGCTACTCAATGTTTTGAATGTTCAGCTGCAGTGAAAGGACCAGATTGTCAGACAGCTTTTTGATGAAGAAAAAAATAAATACAAAAATGAAATACTGCTGCTCAGAAGGCATCTCTCAGCAGATAACATTCACAATTATATTGACAATGTTATTTTTATGTGCAGTTAATATTATTATCAATTATATTTAGTTTGCACTTATATCTAGTGATATCACCTTTTGGTATTCTTTCTTAATCAATCTGATTATTTTGTGTTGAAGTTCTCTTAACTCATAGATTAATTTTCTTTAAAAGACTCTCTCTCTCTCTCTCTCTCTCTCTCTCTCTCTCTCTCTCTCTCTCTCTCTCTCTCTCTCTCTCTCTCTCATCCCCACATCCAGGGAATTTAGCCCATTTTGCAGTCTTAGAGGGGAAAGCATGATGAAAGAGAAGGTACCGGAGTATGATTCTATTCTCAGCAACCTTATCCAGGACTTTGACTGGTGCTTCAAGGAATTCATTTTGAGTTGTTTGCTCAGCCTTTCACCATCAATGTGGACACAGTCAGTGATGAGCTTCAGATAGGACTGATTGAGCTTCAGTGTGATTCAGAACTCAAACACAAGTTCAGGTCTCTTCCTTTGACAGACTTGTACAAATGTGTCCCAGCAAACAGGTACCAAAACATGTGTAAACAGGCACAAGTGATGCTGTCAATTTTTTGTAGTACCTACCTCTGCATGTAAGCTTTCAGTCAGATGAACTTGAACAAGTTGAGAAGCAAACTAACTGACTCTCACCTAAATGATATCCTGACTCTGAGAGTCAAGTCAGCTGCAGCCCAGTTTGGAAAAAACTTTTGAAAAGGACCAGCTTCATGTCTCTCAACATAGTCACTGATATTCCAAGCACTGAATGGCTTTTGTATTAGGAGATTATGTCATATCAAACTACCATTCATTAGATTATTCAAGTAGATTTTTTACACTTCGTAGGAAAAAGTTTGGGCACCTCTGACATACATGAAGACTTACTGATAGTAATAAGAAAGTCCTACAAGGCATACAGTGGCGTCTCTCACCAGATGTGGTGATGTTGTGCTAAATTTCTGCATCTTAAACTTGTTTTATGTACATTATTTAAGACAACAGTAGTTAGTCTATTGAAAAATCATATTATCATTAAGGTCTGTTGTGTGGGGTTAGCCTGTAATTCTCCATGTTAATCAAGAGCGATTAGGAGAACGTCATGCGCATGTGAAACGAGCATTCAACGATAACCTGAGGGACATGTTTGCCTTTTCTCCTAAGCCAATCAAAAGCTTTGACCATATTTATTTAAAGCTGACATGGTCCTCGGAAGTTACTGCTCTTGAGTGCCAACTGTATTGAATTTAACTGAGATTATGAGTAGCGTGAGTAATCCCGTTTTGCACTCTCCTGTCTCTCGAGCACAAATATCGGGAAACGTGCTGGACTCATATGCACTTGCATGCTTCAGAGACACTCATGTTAAAAACAGATGTGCATGTCAGATGAGAAGCATATTTAGCGCTTATGAAGTGCCGAACTCAAGATGAATGTCATCGAATTTGCTAAACTAAAACAGAAATTTTCAATGCCGGAAAAATCTTGTACTCTTCAATTCTCTCAGTCTCACATGAAGCCCTGCCCACTGATAGATTCGCACACATGGATATTTATTTACTTATTGCAATATACACAATATTGCAAAATCTCTAATGATTGACATTAAATTGGCAATTATAACAAAGTTATATTATATATCGTCATAACGCCCAGCCCTAAATACATGTATAATTGGCAGAAACAATGCACCATTTTCTTTTCATGTTTTCTTTTTAATATACTTCCCAAGTTATCATGCAGTAACACACAGATGTAATGATTGGTGTATGCACTCATGAAATCAGAGACACTCTCCTTGATATCTGAACACAATTGGTGAGATGCATATTACCAGGTGTAAATGGTGATGGCGCCTGTTAATACGTATCTTAATACCAGTGAATTAAAATTGGCACACACACACACACAACACACAGAGTGGGAGTGTATGTCTGTAAGAGACAGTTAAATCAAAACTGATTTTGATTCACATGATTTGTTGTTTCTTTTCTATTTGTCAAAATGACAAGCATTTGGATTTATGCGTCAATGTTTCAAAATCGGTATATGCCAGAAAAAGTTTTGTTAGTGAAACCCCTTGACGCATTGGGTTAAGAGATGATGCCCCACCAGAAAAAATTAGCCTGAGACACCACTAAAGACTGATATGTGAAAAAATATGTAGTCAAATAAGCAAATAAGTAGCATATCTTCTGTCGGACCTCCTTTTCCTTGTTTACAAACCTGACGTAAACATGCAAGAATGAATGAAGGAAGCCTGAAATTTAATGTCAAATCAAACCCAACAGCTCTGAATTTAAATCCTTATTGTAGCCTTATTATAATGACTTGGGTAGGCAAGAACGTGGTTTTAAACACAGATGAATTTTATTTTTGTATGTACTTGCTTAATAATGATATTTTGTTCAAATCTAATGAACATTTAAACAAGTAGTCCATTAACCTTTTCATGAGTAGGGTCTAAATTCTCCTGCAATGCCCCCTGGAGTGAGATATTTTTGCATGTGACTCTGCACAGGCGGTAGAGGTGGTATAACAGTAATACTGTATAGATAGTGTAAAAACACGGGGCAAAGCTGAACTGCTAAAAACATATATATTTGCCCCTTGAAGGTCTCTGCGTTGTTCTGTCTTTTCTGAGCACTGAAGTAAAGCAATTATTGTTAATAATTTGCACTTTACAAATTCATCCCGTTATTAATTTTATCTGACTCCAATTTTATATTAATCTGACTCCATTTTTATGTTGACCTCTAATTTAGAATTAAAGCTCTAAATACTTTCTGATCATTCTTTTATTTTAATCATTTAAGTTATTGATTACTCTGAATCCTCTTCTATTCATTTACCTTTTGATCAGTTTCTAATGAGATTCAAACTGATAGTCTTTAAGTGGCTTCCTCCTACATTAAAGCTTCAGTTATGATATAAATGATTCCTAAAATGGTATTCTCCTGCTCGGTTCCTCCAGAGCAGTTTCTCCTATTTTAAAGAACCAGTACTGATATAAATGATTTCAGAGGAATACAGAATAAATCAAAAAGTAACAATTTATTTGCCAGGTAAGATTTAAAACACAAGATTAAGAAACAAGTCAAAAGAACATACCTGACAATTTAGAACTACATGTAATTGCATAGCATGGGAAATCTGAATGCAGATTTCTGTTATTAAAGTTACACACAAGGTGTGCGGGATCGTCTGACTACAGAGAACCTCAAGCTCTGGGCCAGCCTTCCTTAAATATCCAGACCGAATACACATTGTGAGCCAAATGGTATTGTCCTTTGAGAATTTGGGGGTGAATGGGTTCTTGGGTTCCTGGTGTTAAACCTTCAAGGAGGGGTGTAGACCTCTAGAGTTATTCAGTATTTGGCAAAGACCTTATAACTTTGTTATCATTGAGTTTTATAAACCTGGGGACAAAACACTATACCAGACGCACCGAGACATTTTAAATGATACCAAACATGTTACACTAGTTACATTATTTGTATACATCAGATATGGTCTCTTGTTACATACAGATATTAGGTGAGATTGAGGTGATTCTAAGCCGAGGGGGAATGGATGAATAGGAGAGGGATGTGGAAGGGCAACAATTAGGTGTGAATTTTGCAGTCTTCGCTCAGTGGGGTGCGGTGCCTCAGGAAGAGATGCTAATTGTGAGAAAGTTCCTTTGTTGATCTTCTCGAAGATCATACATTTTGCCTTTGCCTTTGAATGTAAACACATTAGCACATTGGCACCCAGCCTTACAGTAGTATTTTTATTGTTTGTTTTATTTAAAAGCTTGATTTCTTGTCATAAAAATACTGTATACAATATAGTAAACATTTGAATGAATGGGTTATGTCTGCTGTACTGTTTTTGTTTGATTAATATCATTCCTGTAGCTGTAAAAAACAAATGATCAAATAATATCTGTAGTCCGGTTTGCCTATATGCACCGTTTGGCTTCTCAGACATTGTGTGTGTGTGTGTGTGTGTGTGTGTGTGACAAGCGCTAATTTAAATAGACTTGGCTGCATGCATAGGATAATCACGCTCAATCATCATGTTTTCACTGTGATTATATGAGTTTTAAACTTATCGTGATGCTTTTGTGATAGTTTAGCTGTCTGTTTCAGAAAACAAATGTATTATATGTCTGAAAAGTTGCTGTTTGTGCATGAAAACTGCATCTGCACATAATAAGTAGTCATGGCTGCGTGCATGGGAAGATTGCGTTTAGATATGATGGCTGCATATACAAGCTGATAACTGTTATCATGGTAATTTGGTGACAGTTAGGCAAATTTTTTACATAAAATAAACTTTTCCTGTGGTTTAAAAGACTGTATGAGTAACTGTATGAGGAAATATAAATTACAGTGAAAAACGATTTGAATCTGGCTGCTTGTAACGTAACTGGCTGTTGCAGAAACATGTGTGATGCTAGTCTGATGCTATGTTTGGCGATACGTATGAAAGACTATACTGCAATACAGGGTATTTTTTGTTGCATGTTGGGTGAACAAACACAAGACAACAACATCACTTTAAATTTAAAAGAGAAGTTTCCTCAGTCTTGGACAACTATTTACATACTGTATCTTTAGGGATTTGCAAGCCTAATTATACACTGCTCACTTCTAAATGGCATTAATCCCCTTAAACACTGCCCCAGTAAACTTTAAAATCATTAACCTATGCTCTGAAGAGTGATTCAGAGTGTAAATCTTAGTAGTGAGATTATGGTTGTTCTGTACAGCAGTGTGGTATAAATACAGTCCTGTTGTAATCTTGAATAAGAGGTAGCTCAAATGGTCCCAGTGTATTTATGAGCAACAACACATACACATGTGCCATTGTGATTACGTTTTTACAAAGCAGCAATGAAATGCTTGGGAATTAATCATTCCCGCAGCCCAGGTTGATTTGATTATAGACTCTCAATGTGTGGTTTTGGAATATGGGGTCATGAAGCTGTTGATTGTTACTATTGAAAGCCTTATGTGCATTAGAGTATTGAGTCTCTATGATGAGATTATCTCCCTTGCGTTAAATATGTTGGATCAGCATGATTACTTCAAGTGCTTGCAAAATCAGGCAGAAAAGCTTTCAGAAAACATAAAGAAGGCTTCCTGGCCCTCTGTACTATCTCTAGGTCTGTCTGTGATTTGCACATATAGTTTGAAATTAAGGCAGATTATGCTAGATACAGCATTAAGAGGGGAGAATTGACTAAACATTTGCACCAGATTTGATCAGGGTATTTCTGCACAAAAACAACTTACAATTAATTGGGTGTTAAATATATTGAAATTGTGTTATGCCTAGTTTAAATTAATTGTCATACTTTTTAGTGCAAACACACCTCCTTTCTATGTACAACTGGGCTATTTTTAGGGCTTTCAATTGAACATATGTATTTATTGCAATTAATTATATAAAAAATAACAAATAAAAAAATAAAAATAACACAATTAATCATGCCCCCTGACCCGAATGTAAATTCAGTAATAAAAGTACCATCAGAACAAATCAAGCTTGTCCTGTAGTACATGTCACTTTTGACAAGCCATGTGAGCAATTGGCAGTCAGCACACCTCAAAAAATCTTTTTTTTTAAGTTTTAAATACATTTAACTTGACACAGCATCTTAAAAACTTGCCATTTATAATGCTGAAAACCAGTGAGACACCACAAAAGCATATGTCTTATGCACATATACATAAACAGACAATTATAGTAAGTATAGCACAGAAGGAATCCAAGAACGTTTCTTTTGAGAACAGGACAGACTGACCAGCTCAACTGCAAAATCGATTACTTTCAACTGTAGGCTTGTTCAGTGACATGGGTCAAAAACAAACAATATATTGACTTATAAAGCCACTTTTGTATTATCTAATCAATGCTTTCTGGCACAACAATGCAATATACACTCACTGAGCACTTTATTAGGATCACTATACTAACACTTATAGAACACTTTGCGCTCAAAACAGACTCAATTCTTCGTGACATGGATTCCACAAGATGTTGGAAACATTCCTTTGACATTATTGTCTGTGTTGTCAATATTGCATGCAAATCTCCCTTTCTACCACATCCCAAAGGTGTTGTAGAACTGATTCAGATCTGGTGACTGGGAAGGTCTCATTGTCATGTTCATGAAACCAGTTTGAGACAACTTTTGCTTTGTGACATGGTGCATTATCATGCTGGATGTAGCATTAGAAGATGGCAAAATTTTGGCCATAAAGGGACGCACATGGTCAGCAACTATACTCAAATAGGCTGTGACATTCAAGCAATGATTGATTGGTTTTAACAGGCCCAAAGTTTGCAGAGAAAACAGTCGCCACACCATAACACCAGCGCCACCAGCCTTGACAGTTGACACAAGGCAAGTTGAGTCCGTGGATTCATGCTGTTGGTGCCAAATTCTGACCCTACAATCTGTGTGCCTCAGCAGAAACCGAGATTCATCAGAGCAGACTATGTATTTCCAGTCTTAAACTGTCCAGTTTTGGTGAACCTGTCACCACTGCAGCCTCAGTTTTCGGTTCTTGGCTGATAGAAGTTGAACCCGATGTGGTTTTCTACTGTAGTAGCCCAAGGTTTGACGTGTTATGCATTCTAAAATACTATTCTGCTCACCACAATTTAACAGAGTGGTTATCTGAGTCACCATAGCCTTTCTGTCAGCTTGAACCATTCCTCCACAGGTCAATTCTCCATTGATCGGTCTAATTTTTCCATATGCAGAACTGCCACTTACTAGATTTTTTGTTTTGTTTTTGGCACAGTTCTGAGTAAATTCTAGAAACTTTTGTGCATGAATATTGCAGGAGATCTGCAGAAGAAATACTCAAACCAGCCTGTCTGACACCAACAATCATGCTATGGTCAGATCACACATTTTTCCACAATCTGATGGTTGATTTGAATATTAACTGAAGCTCCTGACCTATTTACAAATGATTTTATGCATTGCACTGCTGCCACATGATTGGCTGATTAGATAATCACATGAGTAAGTAGGTGTACAGGTGTTCCTAATAAAGTGTTAAATCAGTGGATTTCAATCTAAATATATTTTATTAGATTTAATTATAATTTTTTGAATTATTAAGTATTATTTACACAGAAATATCTTTATTTGGGAGCCTTTCTAAGCAAATATTAATATATGCCATTAATCAGTATGTCATGCAATTAATTTTTATAAAAATTTTAACTGATGACAGTTCTTATTAAATATATTGCACCTTATTGATGAAAATCAAAGATATCTGTCTGGCACAAGTAACAACATGCTATTAACACCCACGGAAAAGCACATAGTAAATGGCATTTGATTAAAAAGATTTTGTGTACATTTTTTTATTGCTTATGGCAGTATAATGCAGACAATAGTTTTAACTGGGCAAATATCTAGATGTGCTGTGTATATAAAAGCACTTTACATTTTCTATAGCTGATGTAGGTGCTGCTCCATGGTGATTCATTCCAAAATAATTTTCGTTTTTTCAAATATTGGAAAGACAGTTGAGTGTACTAGTTGGGTCATTGTTAGAATTCATTGGAGCTTGTATATTTAACTTTTCCCCTATGTGTTACAAATATAGTCCCAAGTTCAAGGTTGTATATCATATGTGAGTATGGACAGTTATGTGGGGAATTAGATGATTAAAGCAGTTTCAGTGGGTGTGAAATTCCATACAAAAAGGTTAACGAATGCCTCATTATAGTTGTTTCAAGAACTGGCCAAAATAATGACCTTGGCCTTTGCATTGCAATGCATTACCACATAAGAAAAAAAGAGTCAGGGAAAGATTTACACAGTACCTTCTGTATATAGTAGAAACAAGGAATACCAGATTGAATGCCAGTGTCACAATAAAGAATTGCAAATTTAGTCTTAATGTTCACTAGAAAGACTATCCAGTGTCAGACTATATTTCAATCCATGACCATGACAGGATGCCTTTTCCTTGTTTGTGATGCACCTTCTCGTTTTTGCAGCCCCGCTAAAGCACAAGATAATACACCCCACGTTACTCCCTCCCCTGTTTCCCTCTTCATGTCAGACATAAAAACTGACCCTCATTTTTAAGGCTGTCAGGTTCTGTCTTGTAGAACTGCCTATCTGACTCATCCAGACGTATTCCGGAGTATTTCCCAGAGGAGAGTAATCTGAATAAAAGACATGTTTATTATACCACTATCCCTCACTTTCTCTCGCAAACACTTGCCATGCAGGTGTCTGACACAACTGAAAACAAAGAGAATTGGACAAGATAAGTGTGGCTTACAAGAACTGAATCAACAAAAACTTATGCCACCATAAAAACATTCTTTCAAAAGTTGTGTGTTACACTTATGGTTAAGAAAGCAAAGTCTAGCATGTAAACTGATGATTATGTGTGAAGTCATTGTGAAATGCCATTGTTCAATGGGGAAATAATGTAGTGTGACTTGATTTTATCTATTGAGGATTGATTGGATTGTGAAAAGTAGCTGTTTCGAAACAGAATGCAGCCAGGTGGTTACAGAGGCAACATCATCACACGGGAAATCAAGATGTTGCTTCCAAAAGTTAATATACCCTGAAATCAACCCCATTCAGCCAAATTACTGACAAGTGCTCTCCCCCATCAGTCATTTTTGCATAAATTTAAGTGTGATCACATTTCCTTCTAATGCTACAGATAGCGAGTTGTGTAAACAGTTTCTGAGACATGGGTTCTGGTCCCATGAAAACCAGAAAGTAATCATGTTCACATAAACAATGATGAGCACGATTTGGAGGTTCCATTTTCACTTTTAAGTTATATTTTTACTGCAATGACAGTTAGGTTTAGTTTAGAGCATTTCTGGGCTGATACAGATAACCATTTACAGCTCATTGCGCCTGATACCAATAATCGATATTTAAAATAAATATATATATAATATAATATATAAATATATGTATATTTTGAATCCTTTAACCTGGTAACTCTTCAAGCTTCTCATTTGAAAAATTTGTCATTTAGAAGCTTAAAAAGTATTTATAAATGTATTTAAAAAGTAAACAGGCCTGTATTTGTACATGTAAGTGCCTGTATTTGGAAATTCTACTCAGTTTATACTTCTGCGCATCACTATATATTATGAGAACTTAGGAAAGTGATTGTAGTGCTTTAACTTCCTAGGTGGAATTCCAAAATACATAGATTCTAATGTTTATACATGAAAAACGGTTTATGTTACTGTTTTCTGGTTGCTGAAATTTATAAAAAAAATTATGATAAATCACTTGTAGGTTGCAACTGCAAAAAGGTATGAAACCAGGGGTGGACTGGGAAGAGAAATCAGCCGGGATTTTACATAGGGTGTTGCTGTCCTTTTCTGCATATCGCTGCCCCCTTTGGCAGATTGCGGCGCCATTTTATGGCCCGTTCTGCATAACGCGGCGGTGCCTTTCAGCTTAGTCCCGGTTCTCCCGATGGCCAGTCTGCCCCTGATCGGCCCCAAAGTGCGTCGGCCCACTGGGAAAATGCCCGGTTTGCCAGATTACCAATCCAGCCCTTTATGAAATTTATATGAAATTATGTGTCTAACATTGAAATTTAAAATTAGGCTCTTTATGAAAAGTGTGCATGTTGAAAAGAGAAATGTTTTTGGCCAAAACCAAATGTTGTTCATATATTTATTGACTTTGTTTTACATTTGCAGATACAAAAATAGATGTAGCTAGAGTCTGAGCAATAGTCTTCACTTTGAGAAGTGCAATGATATGATTATATATGTATGTTTTGTTTTGTTGTTTATGTGTAATGCCGGAAAACTGGAGATGCAGGAGATTATTCAAAATAAGGCCATGTGTGATTTAAATAAGGCAGTAAGATGTAAAGCCATTAGCAGAATAAAGGCACAACACGATAGCTGAGACTTTTGGTGCATATTGCAAGGACTGTAAGTTATTGCAAACTTTAAAAGCAATAACAGTGAACAGGCGACTTCTGACTCATCTCTTCATAAACTGAAATACCTTGTTTTTTAAATTCAACACAGTGAGCCTGTCAGAGTCTGTGGGAAGAAGAGACCTGTGTGAAGCTTTCCATGCAGAAATATTTTTTACGTTCATTTTTGATGTAAAAATACTTTCTCTTATCCCAATTTAATATGCAGACACTTTAATGTGAATACTCATTTGTGTTACATGGAAGACAGAAAGTCATTGAAGTTTGTAACAACATGAAAATAAATATATTTTTTTTTTTATTAGGGTGAACCATCCCTTTTAACAAATATTAAATCTTATCTTTTAAATGTTAATTAGAAAAGCTGGAATTTCACTTTGTCAAAGTCTTTCTAGCAAGTCAGCCCACTGGCGGCCATCTCAAAATGTGTGTCATTTTTATGTTGTCCATCTAAAATATATATCTTAATAGTTTTGGGAGTCTTGGCTTATTGTTGTGTTCTGTTATGTCTTTGACTGAAATGGGTTGTCCTTTTCCGAAGGACGTTTGAGTAAAAAACAGTCTCTATTTTCACAAGGACAATCTGATTGAATTTACAGCAAGGTCCACTTACACTGGCCTCTATTCTTTAATGCTATCTTTTTGATCTTGACCCTATTCCACAGAGACCCCACAGGCCAGTGTTTAATCCCCTTTCCCACATCAACTGTCGTCACATCAGTTTCAAAGTGCTATGGCAACCATAAATCTGTATTCTTCTGTAGGTCCCAAGCAAGGCTCAATTATTTAACTGCGAATGGGCCAGGGTGAATATATATGACTGCTTCATTCTTCTGGGATTCAAATTGCATGGTCCGCCCACAGTCTGTTCACTGACTGTCAAATGTCAAGCATTGGCTGGAATCAGCAGTTCCTAATCTATGTTATTGGCTGGGAAAACACAACTTCCATGAAGAAGAGCAAGGAGGATTTTATTAGCCTACCTGCAAACAAAGCTGTATAAACAAGGTATAACTGCCTAAACTGCACCGTTGTGATCCAATCCTGATCAAACTAGTTTATACTTTTCATTGCAGGTAGAGTGGATTTGGTGTAGGCCACATGTGTAGTGAAATGGTTAAAGACTCCTTGCCAGGGGATTTGGTTTTATCTTGTATTTCACACAATTGCTACTCCCTCATGTAAGACATCATATTTTTTCACACTCAGTCTTTCACAGTATTGTTATTTTAGCATACATGCGTATACACCACGATCACATGGGAAGTTGACATGTTGTGTCAGAGAGTTCCAGTACCCCAAGAACCCTGTGTTCTGATCCCAAGTTGAAACCGGGAAGTGATTGCGTTCGCATAATCAGTGACTAGTGCGATTCGGAGGTTGCATTTTTCCCTATAACGTTACATTTTTACTCCACTGATCTTTAGGTTAAGGTTTGGTGTTTGAGTTGGGGGTACAGTTCATAATACAAGCATCCGTCTTCAGTGTATTACAGCCTGTCTAACTGTAAACAACTCACTTTTAGCACCCCAACGTTTACATTACACCAAGAAAATGGAGCTCACACATGCCCAAACACCCAGCAACACTTACCGCTTTGTCAACTGACATCAGTGTTTTGAATTTCAGTAAGCACAGACTGATTTTATCTTAAGAAAAATTATCCTACTGTTTCCGATTTTTTTGTGAGATCAGTCTGGTATGAAACAAGCAAACATTGATATGTTTCATTTTTTTTTTTTTTCCTATTGTCAATGAAAAAAGCTCTTCTGTGGTTTTAAACTGATCAGCACAAACCACTGTTTGATAAAGTTATCCCTGCCAATTCAATGCATGCTGTGAGAGTGCAGTGGTGCTCTATGACTGTCTATTAAGGACACGTGATTGACAAATTGTATGATCGTATAATTACATTTTTTGATGTGCACTTGTGTGAACATACCATCGATTATTCAATCATGCTCTAAACAAAAAAAATCCATATGGGAGACAGATCAAGTCAGTCAAGTACACAAAATGTACTTGTTTTGTTTTTTTAAATTAAATTAACTGTATCAATTAACTGTCAAAATTGTGCAAAACAGAAACAAGGAAATCGTTTGAATTCTGTTAGGATAGCATAAGTCAAAAAATGTTACCTACTCAAATAACAGGTTCCTACTACAGTGTTTATTAAGTACTGTATGCTCTCATTTAGCAGATATTTTCAGAAACCTTCACTACACTTATTACAGTGAATGGTTCCCTTGGAGCAACCTGAGGTTAAGTGTTTTGCTCAGGGGTACAATGGAGATGGCTCAAGTCTTGCTCTTCACAGGAATAAAGCTCCCTAATCTCTAATTATCAGATCTGAGCTTTAGACACCACCAATTATTATGAAATCTGAAGACTAATCCGAAGAATAGAAGTGGTTCAGGTGGAAACAGTAACTCATGTTTCATGTCTCCATAGAGGTACAATTTTGTCTAATCATTCCATGTCTGGTGAGAGCTCCTTTGTTTCAGACTTCCAATTCTTGTACGAACACATAAGTTTTGACGTTTCAACCTAGGATTTCCAACTTGGCCGTGTAAAATTCCTGGACACCTGATCTGTTGCTGGCCATAATACAAGAATAAAAACATATTATTTATGATTGTTTTCTCATTGTTTGATTTGGAATTATAGCATATAAATCAATCAAACAATAACACAATAAATAATATATTTTAGCCTATTTTTAAGATAAGCATTTCAATTTCATTACAAAATTCAATCAAAATGAATTCCCTAATTTTTCCAAAATTAAATAAAACTTTAAATATTTAGTTTTTATTTTATTTTGTTAAGGACTACTCAATTGAATTTGATGGAATTTTGTTATGAAATTTAAATGTGTAAATGTATTTTTTTTAATTTAATTTAGAAAATGGAAACCTGCAGTTTAATACTTTGCTCGATACTTTGATGGCATATGTAACGGTGAAGCAGCAGTAACAGCGTTTCAAGTCTGAAACAATTTCTAACCAATATGGTTACACCACCTGATTTTAATATTGTGTACAAAGGTTTTTCAAATATTTAGGTTAAATATTATTTTATGGTCTGCTATCAGTTACACTACTTAGCTATTTTTTTGTTTAAGTCACAGAAAAAAAAAAAAAAACATATTGATGGTTTATATCACTTTCACCTCAGAAATTGAAAACATGTTCATCAAAGTAGAGGTGTGTCATGTAATTGTGTTGTATGAATCGCATTTGAATGCACTTTTGAATAATTTAATTGATCTAGACAAGTAATTAGCCTCATGTCAGTGACCCGTTTAAGAAATTGGATTTTAAAGCATGTTGAAAAGTATGAACTTATGCAAACACATCTTCACCTTATTCATAAGAGTAAAAGTTGAAAGTGTATGTCAAATGGTAGGGTTTGTGTTAGCAATGTCAAGGTCATGGGTAGATTCTCATGGAACATGTACTGATAAAACGTATAGCTGTAGGTCTCCTAGGATAAAAGAGTCTATCAAATGCAAACACATCTAGAAGACTGACTAAATGAGTAATCAATGCATGTTATAAGATTTCCAGTAAATAAATATTGGCTTGTTCCTCACACAAATACATGATATGACTTCCAAAGGCTAAGATTATAGCACTCAGGTTGTATGGCATAATCACAATCAACTTTCATTAAATAGAAAAGAGAAGCCTGGACATGCTACATTCCTCCTTTCACAGAAGAAAACAAGAAGAAATAGTGGTTTTGACAAATTAGATGAAGTCAGAATGTTCTTTTTTTGGTGAACAAGGATGATCTTCTCATTATCTTTTTTACACAATAAAGGATGCTAACTATACAGTATGAAAAGTTACAGTTCTGGAATTCACACCTTCAACACATAAGCAGTCGTATTTCTCAAACCTATTGACCCATTTCACTGAAACACAGTTCTGCTAGAGCTCAGATGTTCTCTTACTGTGGCTGTGGCCTCCTCCGCTGCCCTAGTTGTGGGTTGAGATTTATAAATACAGTTCTAAAACATTCCCCCTCTGATTAAACTGAACCCATCCCATTAAACCATAATGAGGCTGTCACTCAGAACATGAAGTAAGCGAGAGGAGGAGAAGTAGGTATGGCCAGATCGAGAGGAAGATTGAGTCGGTACTGACTCCAGTGACGATTTCTCATTATTGGGGGCAGAATGTGTCAAGGGAGCCATTCGCTGGTGGAGTGGCAGCTCATACACCTTTCGTGCCAGCCTGCCTGTCATTCCCCCCCTCAAACTGGTACTTCTTTCTTGGCAAGCTCTGACAGAGCTCCCTCTCTCCCTCTTTCACTCTAGAAACATCAATAGTTTTATCTAGTGGTACACACCCTAATGCACAGGTTCTCTGTCTTTTTGTCCGCAACCCATTTTTAAAGTTCCAAAATGTTTGCAACACTGCATCCCTACCCACGTTACACATTAAGCTACACAGGTAACAGCACATACTACAGCACATTTTTACTATTTCAACAATTTTATTTTAATTTAATCTATAACAAGAACTATAACAAATGATTTTGGAGCCCTTTCATTGACACTAACCCTGTCAAGTGAAAGTACTGGTCTTCAAGAAATAGTTTATCCAAATATGAAAATTCTCTCATCATTTACTCTCCCTCATGCCATCCCAGATGTGTATGACATTCTTCTGCTGAACACAAATGAAGACATTTAGAAGAATATCTCCAAGTTAATGGTTGCCAGAAATTTGAAGGTCAATGTGGGTGTGAAACAGATCAATATTTAAATCCTTTTTTTTTACTATAAATTATCCTCCCTGCTCAGTAGGTTGTGATATGAACGAAGAATGCGAATCGCCAAAAACAATATAAATGTGGAATGTGGAAGTGAAAGGGGAGATTTATCTATATCTGATTATGGGTGCTTCTCAATCTGAAGGCTGCAGCTAGATATCTTGGCTGCCATGTCATCCAGCACCATCGAAGGCCGTCTCAATTATGAGGACTCTTGGAAGGCAGCCTCATTTCGCAGCCTTCGTTCACCGTATTTTGGAGGATGCATCAAGTGCATCCTTCACAATCTTCAGTCACCCCAAATCCCTTGCACATGCACACTAGACCATTTCATAGTAGCGCTAAATGCTGAGGAGGAGCCTGGCCTACAGCCTCAGAAGGACTGGTCTAGGAAGGACACAGCCTAACTAGGCTGCAGACTATATGCGAGTAATGTATTTGCAGAGCTGATTATTTTTCATGTGAAGCATGAAAACTGCCAGCATGAAAGCACCCTAATTCTCTATATTATAAATATATATTTGTACTATATAATTACTTTTTTACTATTCAATTTAGATCACTTAACTCTACAGCTAACTTCTCAACAACAATAATAAAAAATAAAAATGTAAGAGGCAGATAAAGATACAGTGAGCATTTTATTTTCAATATGTTATTATAATGATCAATTCTCTTACACATTTTTTTGACATTATTATCTAGTTCTTTGCTTGTTTTTTTTTTTAATACATTGCTTTAATTGTGTGTGCAATAGAAGGTTTAAAGTAAGGTTTTACATATTAGTATGTGCTATTTCAGACTTTAAGAAAGAGAAATAGAAAATAACAGGGAAAGAGAGACAACGCATAATCCTCTCCTGTTCTTTTTCATTTACTAATGATGCTGTCAGTATACTAGCCTGTGCTTGGCCCTTGTGCACTCAACCTCAAACATGGGTTATGCACTGTGGAGCACAAGGTTCTACCCACTCTTCCCTCTTGCCTAGAAAGACTGTGAAGGAGATAAAGAATGCATCTCCTCTCACACATCCTCTGTCAATGCAGTTCTCCAGCCTGATGCGCATCTGCTAAACTGTGGAGGCTCAACTACTCCTAATTACTCAATTTGACTGATATTTCCCTCAGTCCACATGGTGCACGCCAGTGTTGGGGAGGTTACATTGAAACTGTAGCTTTCCAAGATATAAGCTACTCCACATTATAGTAGTTCAACTAACATAATAAATAAAGTAATAAAAATAGTTAGCAACTTTAACACTTTGGACATTCTCGCTAGAGACCACCAGAGGTCGTTAGAAGAATTAAGACTTTTAGTTTGAAGTTTGGTGTTGGGTTTTGGTTGTGTCTCTGTTCTCTGTGTTCGCCATGATTAGTTCCAGCTGTATCTTGTTACCCTTTTTAAGTCTTGTGTTTATAATGCCCTCATGTTACTATTGTCTGTTCTTTTCCTTCATGGATGTAATGGTTTGTTCTGTGTTCCTGTTTTGAGTTCTTTATTTATATTTCTAAGTTATTAAAAAGCTTGCATGTTGGTCCTCCTTCACTTGCCTCGTTCCAGCAACACAAAAAGCTACAAACAGAGGTAATGGTAAGCTATTTATATGTGCACTCCATGCATTTTTGTTCATGTTTTGGACTACACTGACAACTAGGTGCATGGATGCTACATCATTCTAAAGCAAAAAAAAAAATCAATTTCAGACATTATTCGCAGTCAGCCATGAATAATTTATTTCATTTGGGAAAATATCCAATAATGTAGCAGTTACCGAGATTAAGCAAGTATTATTCAGCTGGTCATGTGCTCATAACATGGCTGCCCCCGTAAAGGGATCCTCCTATGTTGCATAAACAGATTTTGTAATTTTACTGATATGACTGGACATATCATGATTAATATACATACTGTGTGTTTCAAAATGTAAAAAGTGCACATTCAAGGGGGAAATACTGTATCTTTTTAAATGCATTACTATCAAATTATGAGGTTTTGAATGAACATTTTCAAATAGGGTGATGACATTACCCCTTAAATTAATTTATGCTAACTATAAAAATGCACTGATTCACTATGATGAATCACACTTTCCAAAACTGAATTTAGAGAGGCATTTTGGATGAACAGACTCCCTAGAATGAATCAGACTTTGCAACAGTACATAGGAAAGTGTGAACCATTTATTTAGGATGAACTAACTGACTAGGATGTATCAGACTTCCAACATGAGAGTACTATTTAGCACAAACCTATTGACTAGGGTGAATCAGACCGCCCAATGCTACACATGAAAGGGAGAACCATTTTGGATTAACTGATTTAAAAGAATGAATCAGACTTTGCAATATAATATATGAAAGCATGAAAACCATTTAAAATGAATCAGACTCTATGAGAGAGAGAGAGACTCATTTAGGACTAACCAATTTACTAGAATTAATTAGATTTCCCAACACTAAATATGATATTGAAAACCCTTTAGGATGAACTGAGTCACTAGGATGAATCAGACTTCGTAACGAGGATCCTTTAGGACAAACCGATTAATTGGAATGATTCAGACTTTGCAATGCTACATATGAGGGAATCATTTAGGATAAACTGATTTACTAGAATGAATAGGAATTTGCAATGCTACATATGCAAGAGAGAGAGCGAACCATTAAGGACAATCACTGATGAATCTAACTCGCTAGAATGAATCAGACTTTGCAATAATAAAATATATTGGATTTAGAAAATCCTTTAGGATGAACTGATTCACTAGAATAATCAGATTTTGCAATGCTAAATGTGAGTGAGAGATCCATTTAGGTTTAATTCTTTCACTAGACTGAATCGGACTTCAAAATACAAAGAGAGAGAATAATTTGGGACTAACTGATTCACTAGATTGAATCAGACTTTCCAACACTAAAGTGGATTTAGAAGACCCTTTAGGATGAAAATTAGATTAGCATAATATCATTAGAATGTATCAGTCTTTGCAATGCTTCAAATGAGTGAGAGATCCAATTAGGTTGAAATGATTCACTAGAATGAATCAGACTTTGAATGTGACGAGAGAGAGAGAGAGAGAGAGAGAGAGAGAGAGAGAATCATCTAGGACTAACTAATTCACTAAAATGAATCCGACTAGAAAATCCTTTAGAATGAATTGATTCACAAGAATATATCAGATTTTGCAATATTGTATTTGAGAGAGATAACCATTCAGTATGAACTGATTCACAAGGATGCTCCTTACAAAAATCAAGAGTTCATGGCAAATTTGCCGCAAACTTGCCTCAAATTTGCCACTGATAGTTTTCACGTGCAAATTAGCTTTGCGGCTAACTGTCCATTGTTTCTAAAAGTTTGCCAGAGGTTCACCACTACTGCGAAGAGCTGCAAACTTCTGGCACACATTTGCAGCGAATCATAAGCTCATTTACATTGGAAAATAACAACTGGCGAATTTGCGGCAAGTTAGTGGCTAGTTTAGATTTTTTTTTGTAGGGATCTCTTTCTCACCTCAGCCATGTTTTCATTGATCATCACACTACTACAGCACTGCTGCCACTCAGCCAGCAATTAGAAGAGGAGGAGGCGTAGCAAGACTGTGGTTGTTCCCTGTACTGTTCCAGTGTGCGCGCGTGTGTGAATTGCTTGAGGTTCGAGTGACTGGGCTTGAATTTCCTGGCAGTTCACCAGCTCCATTTACTGACCATTACTGTTCTGCTCTTCAGAACAATTCACATAGAAGAACATGGCCCTCATGCCTCTCACCATCTGTATGCCTTCTCTAATGGGGTTTCATAAAAGAGTCTCCAACCAAAATAAGTATGAATAAGACACGCTTTCAAAAGACATTTAACCTAAAGTGGGTTTGTGAGCTGTGAAAGCTGATCTGGTTCTGTGGCTTCTGAATAATATATGACGGTTTAGGTCAAGGCTACAGAGGCTCTGACTTTCATATGTACCATATGGCAATCCTGGCAAGTGTTGTAGCAGCAATATACTGCAAAATGTGGATCCAGTGAGATTTCTAAAGCAACTTTGGATTTAATGCCTAATCCTAAGACAATCCCTTTTTGAGCTTGTCTCTTTTAAACTACTTAATGTGATCAAAGATCACAATGAACCACATACAATGCTTGAGTCACCAAATTGTGTTGTAAACAAGGAAGTATTGACAGATCTGCACGGAACAAAGGTGAATAGCAGCTAAACATATGGAGCTGTGCACACCAAAGCAGCAAATGAATCTCAGAATGGTGCCTTAGATTTCTGTAAAAAAAAAAAAAGAGAGAGAGTGTGTGTTAGCATTGAGTGTGGCACTCTAAACAACTGCATTGCAGTCGGTTTATGTTTTTGTTATTGCACACCAGTTGCAAGGAGTAATATATCCTCTGGCTTTAATTCCAGAAGACTTTGATGCTTCTGTCACAGATCAGCACCATATGGAAAAATGCTTGATGCAAAATATTTATGCAAAAGAATGCAGTGGGCAGGTGTAAACTTTAAAGGCATAGCTCAAAAATTAAAGTTCTGTCATATTTTATTCACCCTCCTTTGTGTTCTGCAGAAGGAAGAATGTCACATGGCTTTGGGAGACATTTTAAAGGGTGCCTTTATCGCTGATTTCCATACAATGATTCCATGCAGCTGATAGTGACCCAAAAGCATCTTAAAAGTAGTCCATGTGACTCACACATCATATTCCAAGTCTTCTGAAGTGATCCAACACTTTTGTTTGATGAACAGACTCAAATATGTCGATAACAAGTAATTGGTTCTTGCATGTCTTGTGACTAAACGTCATTCATGACGCAAGCAGTGTTGGGTAAGTTACTTTAAAATAGTAATCCTCTACAAATGACTAATTATTTATCTAAAATTGTATTCAGATTACTTTACTAATTACTTCATTTTAAAAGTATTCACATTACTTAAATTACTTTCTAAAGCACTTTTTCTGCTCAACAAATGTAAAATAATATCTATATTAATTCCTTGTTTTTTTGTTGCACAAGTCATTTGCTCAGAATCTCACATTTCTCCTTCACAATGACTCGTTACAGGACCATAATTCACTTACATTCTATATAAATAATATATTAGAAATAAGCATATGCCTGTAATGTATTTTAAAAGAATTCAATGATTACAATAATTTTATAAGTAATGCATTACATTTTTTTTTTTTAATAAGTATTTAGATTACAGTAATTTATTACTTTGTGTTGGATTACACCAACACTGGACACAGGAACCAATATGGTTAAATGTTAAGGTGTCGCCATATTTCTTGGATTGGAATGCTATTAGTGAGCAATGTCAGGATTAGCATTTTTGTGTGAACTGTTCCTTTAACAATAAAACACAATTACCAAAAATGCAGTACTGAGTTCAATTGTTTGTTTCATGGGAGCATTTTTTTTCTCAGGAATACAAGAACCCCACCACTGACAATTTACCATTTAACATAATTAGAGCATAATTTGGTTTGCACATCTAATCACCAACCTGTGTACAGTGTGCTCTCCTTTGATGTCTAGAGAGCTCTATCACTACACAGTGCGACATAAGAGTCAGGAAAAGGCTGATGTGTTGGAGGTCTACAATTTCACAACCGATTGACAACTTGGTCCCTGAGTTGATTCCGATGTCCAAGTCAAATGCGTTTCTGTTGACTTGTTTCCTCACTTCTCCTGGACTATCATTATTTTGGACCTTGACACTATATATGTGAAAAGCAAATCAGCATGTCATTGCTTTGACACTCTGTCTAAACCGGTCTGTTTCCTCTGAGATTGGCTTGTTTTTGCCTGGGTGAGGAAGACTTCGGTCTTCCTGTGCCCAGCTTCACTGTTTTCTATGATACAAACAGAAACTGAGAGCCCTCCTCTCCACCACTCAGGGAGGATGTGTTCCTCGAGGCAAACCGCTCATCTAAATGATCAAAGACATAACACTTTTGTTCCCCTCCTGCCATGTTACATGAGTCAGCTCAAACTGTAAAGTGCATCCATCTTATATGCTTAAGTTTACATGCATGCGTACCCAAGGGAGGAATAAACATTTGTTTTTTGGTGTAGGTAAACATGCCAAATGTATTCGTGATTGTTTGATTCCATGCTTAACAATGGTATTGAAAAAATGAAATGTAAAAAAAGAAAGCTTGTTGTTTTTGTTTTTTAGTTCTAATGTTTGGAACATATGTCCGTTTAATTATATAGTGTGTGTGTGTGTGTGTGTGTGTGTGTGTGTGTGTGAGTGAATCAGACGACTGGTTAACCATACCTTATGCTATTGTATGATAGACACACTGTGTAACAATATAGAAAACACTATAATTCTCAAGCATTTCCCTTTCAGAAGAACAATTCATAATTTACAATGATAGTACAAGGGTGAATCTCTCAAAGCATGTCAGGAACATGTTGTATTTCACCCTAAAATTAAAAGAATATAAAAAGACTAGGGTCTTAAATAGGGTTGTAGATTTAACATGATAATTTTGTGCGATTAACTGTATATATAAAAAAATGCATTAAAGTTTGTTTATATATATATTCAAGCTTGATTTGCTTTATTTGCATTAAAACATTTTTAATGCATTATTTTTCAGATATATATATATAATCACACAAAATTAACACGTTAGATCCACAACCACCTATATATAGTGTGTACAAAAAAACAACCACCTATATATAGTGTGTACATACGGTGTACAAAAAAAACAGCTCTGACCCATTGAGGCATGGACTCCACAAGAGCTCTGAAGGGGTCCTGTGGTATCTGACACCAAGACGTTAGCAGCAGTTCCTTTAAGTCCTGTAAGTTCATCGATCGGACTTGTTGGTCCAGCACATAGATGCTCAATCGGATTGAGATCTGTGGAATTAGGAGGCCAAATCAACACCTTGAACTCTTTGTCATGTTCCTCAAACCATTCCTGAACAATTTTTGCAATGTGGCAGGACGCATTATCCTGCTGAACATCCACATGAATGCCAGGACCCAAGGTTTCCCAGCAGAACATTGCCCAGAGCATCATACTGCCTCTGCTGGCCTTCCCATAGTGCCTTCTCTTCCCCAGGTTAACGATGCACACGTACCCGGCCGTCCACATGATCTAAAAGAAAACGTCTAGGTTACGTATGTAACCTCCATTCCCTGATGGAGGGAACGAGACATTGTGTCGAGAGCGACACAACGTCGAAGTGAGCGACATTCGGGGAACATGATTCATGAGACCAGGCCTCTTTCTTCCATTCCTCCTTGGTCCAGTTCTGATGCTCACATGACCATTGTAGGCGCTTTCGGCAGTGGACTGGGGTCAGCATGTCACTCTGACCAGTCAGCCTCACACAAAGTAAGCTGTGATGCACTATTTTCTGACATCTGACAAGTTTTTCAGCAATTTGTACTACAGTAGCTCTTCTGTGGGATCGGACCAGATGGGCTAGTCTTTGCTCCCCATGCACATCAATGAACCTTGGGCACCCACGACCATGTCGTCGGTTCACCAGTTGTCCTTCCTTGGACCACTTTTGGTAGGTACTAACCATTGCATACTGGGAACACCCCACAACACCTGCCGTTGGAGATGCCCTGACCCAGTCATCTAGCCATCACAATTTGGCCCTTGTCAAAGTCTCCCATTTGTCCTGCTTCTAACACATGAAATTCTGGAACTGACTGTTCACTTTCTGCCTAATATATACCCTTGACAGGTGCCACTGTAACAAGATAAAAAATTGTATTCACTTCACCTGTCAGTGGTTTTAATGTTGTGGCATCCAGGATGATTTGTATTACAGTAAAGAGTATCTTATCAGATGCATTGAGAATTACGAGAATTACAAACAAGCTCACAGTCTGAAAAAAGAGACTATTTTCTTTATATATATGTAGAGAAACTTATATTTTTAAAATGTGACCATATTCTTCACAAGATTCACCCAAATATGAAACTGTTGCTTCATGTTTTGTTCTCTACTGTGCTTGTCTTAAGGCTACTCACTGTAACAGACTGACACATTTAATTTAATTTAAAATAAAGCTCATGATTTAAAACAAAATATATTTTACAACTCACTAAACGTAATAATATTAACCTCATTTGGCAAACCCACAAAAAGAGCAGGCCTTGACGGCAACATTTATTTCACTATTCTCATGTATTACTCTGTTGCTAAGAGACAGTCTATCTGATTGCACCACGATGACATACTGTCATTTCTTTCTTCTGAGGTCAGTACCAAAAGAAGATGACGAATGTTCTTGCTTGTCACTGGGGATGTTCTTTAGTTACAACAATAAGCTTGTGTGTGTTTTTTACATCTGAAAAGGCTGATTTATTTAGGCATAAAATATAGAAATGATGGCTATTTTTATTATTGGAAGAAAAACATGCTAACCCAATGAATCACCCTTTATAGAGTTTGAAGCAGAATCAACAGCCTGCTGTTTAAAAATAGGATAGCACTCGAATATGTGGCTCTGTGGTATACACTACAAGCACAAGTAAGGCTTCCCAGTGTGTGGGAACTGCATATCATGCAGTTTATTTCTAGTATATTCTGGAAGAATGTAGGAAATGAATCTATATTGGCTTAACAGTTACAATACCATAGAGATGAAGACAGGAGGAATTCTGTCTAACCTGTACTTTGATTTTAAGCACTGCTGAGAAGGTTAGGTTGCAGTTTTAAAAAAATACAGCTTTTCCCCTTTCCCAAATCCCTCAATGAAATAAACAATAGTTCCAAAAGTCTTCAGCATTAGACACTGTATTACTGATAAAATTGAAAAGAGAGGATAGTGGAGGGGAAAATGCATGTAGCCAATAAAAAGCCAGCAAATGAGTGATGAAAATATCAAAGAGCAGCCTGCGGGTGTAGACAAACTGCTAAACACAAGCAGAGGTCTAGTCCTTTGGGTCAATGATAAAGTTGATAACAGCCAGAGTTGAAAGAACTTTCAGAATGCTCTCATTACAATGTGACCCAAGTGACACTGAAACGATGGAGCTGGCACAGTTTTGTGGTTGTCTGACACAGTAATCCTTCAGATTATTTCTCATCCTCTCCTTTTCAGAGAATCTAAAAATGTGCAGTCACACAGCTGCCAGCTCACAGAAAATCTTTTAAATGATAGCAATCTATGGAAATCACTCTTTAATCTAGGATGAAATAGCTGCTTGACAATCTATTACTCTTTAGCATTTTCCTTCTTTTGATCTTTTCATTTCACTTTTATCTCTTAATTTTTTAGAGCATGTTAAAATAATATAGAGAATATGAATAATCATGTAATGTAAAATCAATTTGTAGTTATTTTAATTGAGGAAAATAGTTTAAAACAGTTTGAATTCACTATAAATTAATTGTGCCGGCTGATAGTGTTGTTTATTTGTACGCACTCAATGCATTAATATATTATCCTATTCACTTAAAGGAATATTTCATTTATTTACAAAAATAAAAATGCTGTCATTATTTACTTATTACTATTTACCCAAGGACAAAAATAAATACATATTTAAATAAATAAAAAAACAACAACATAAAATTACAAAGTAATCAATATGTCTCAAAGTGAACAATATTCCAAGTCTTCTGAAGTAATACGATCCCTTTGTGCGATGAATCAAAAAATATTTTAGGTTTATTTACACTCAAATGAAATCATATAATTAATAAAATGCTTAAATAAAATATAGTGTTAAGGCTGATAACATCAAACCATGAAACGCGATGAGAACCAATAAGGTTTGATGTTATCGGTGTACCAGTCGTATCTGATTTTGTGCATGAGTAGTATCGGTTAATTTTACTGTGGTTTTATGTTTTGTTTTTTTTTAAGTATGACAGACGAGTGGGTGATTAAAAAATGTTTTTTATTGCTTGATAAATTACATGCAGCTATGACAACATGATCACATGGGAAGTCAGCATGTTGCTTCCTAGAGTTCCAGCACCCTAGGATCCGCCACATTATGCGACTCACAGACAAGCACCATCTCCTATCAGAAATTTTTGCATTGGCTCCAGCAAGTTTAACCTCCCTTGTGTCGAAACCAGAAGCCAGAATGTTGCTTCAACAATGTGGGAGACCAGGGTTCGGATCCAGTGTTGAAACCAGTAAGTAATCATGTTCGCATAATCAGTGACGAGTCATTCTGAGGTTGCATTTTTTTCCTCAGACATAACCTTTTTAACTCCACTGATGGTTAGGTTTGGTGTTTGGGTTGGGGGGTACAGTTTATAAATATGTATTCATCTTCACTGTATTACAGCCTTGACGGTGAGTTGGCATATTGTGGCCGATCTTAGACCTCTTATTGCTTTAGCCACTGGGGTCAGTGTTTCCAATTTAGGTCAGCACAGACCAATTTTAGAAAAGCCAACCTATTGTCTGGCAATGAACAATAAAAAATGTATCTCTTTTTTTATATATTAAATTTTGGCTACCCCCAGCTTTTTGTGGGAGTTTTGTGAATAAGGTGAATTAAGTCCAATTTACTTTCAAAGGAGGCATGTATGAACAGGAAATGACGTAATTGCAATGACATAATCAAAATTTTTGCACATTTTGTGCCAGCTTTAACTGGATGTCGGGTGAAACAATGGTTTGTGCTGAAATACAGTGGTTTACAAATCCAATTTAGTGAATTCCATCTGTTTCCGAACAAAGATTTAATTTGACAGTTGCTGTATATGCCCACACATAATATGACTGGTAATCTCTAGGTGCCCTGTTCAGTAGAAATAAATGTATTTATTTTTAATACAGCATTAACACAAACAAAGCAAATGAATCTCTAACTAATGTGCATTGGAAGGTTTGTTCTGATGTTTCAGGTATCCTGTGGCTAGAGCTTATTTGCTACGAATGCATATTGTGAGGAAAATCTACACTGATATTCTCTCTGGAGTTTTCTCTGTTCCTCTAACATCCATCCACTTGTCCTTTTGGTTAAAAAAAGGAGCAAAGAAATCCAGCGCGGTGGGTGGAATCATTCCACAGGTCTGACAGCTTTGAGAAAGAGAGCTTTACTGACAGGTGTTGTCCTCCATCCTCCGCTACCCCTGCTGTGCAACACATTACCCCTATCTCTACTTCCCCATCTCTCCAGGCACACTTCCAGGTCTCTCTGCAATCAGTGGCACACACCTGTGGACCAGCCTCGGTTATAAGGACATCAGAGGCAAAACATATGTCTGTTCACATGACCTACATCATTTAATCTACAGGTAAACACAATTCCACCTACAATCACTAAATACTCCTGTAAGGCTGGGTGCCAATGTGCCAATGTGTTTACATTCAAAGGCAAAGAGCCTTTGATGATCAACTTCGAGAAGATCAACAAATGAACTTTCTCACAATTAGCATCTCTTCCTGAGGCACCGCACCCCACTGAGCGAAGACTGCAAAATTCACACCTCATTGTTGTCCTTCCCATTCTCTCCCCCTCTCTTCCTCATCCATTCCCCCTCAGCACAGAATCACCTCAAACTCACCTAATATCTGTATGTAACAAAAGACCATATCTGATGTATACAAATAATGTAACTAGTGTAACATGTTTGGTATCATTCAAAATGTCTCAGTGCGTCTGGTATAGTGTTTTGTCCCCAGGTTTATAAAACTCAATGACAACAAAGTTATAAGGTCTTTGCCAAATACTGAATAACTCTGGAGATCTAAACCCCTCCTTGAAGGTTTAACACCAGGAAGCCAAGAACCCATTCACCCCCAAATTCTCAAAGGACAATACCATTTGGTACACAATGTGTATTCTGTCTGGATATTTAAGGAAGGCTGGCCCAGAGCTCAAGGTTCTCTGTAGTCAGACGATCCCGCACACCTCACTGTGTGTAACTTTAATAACAGAAATCTGCATTCAGATTTCCCATGCTTTGCAATTACATGTAGTTTTCTCAACTGCCAGGTATGTTCTTTGACTTGTTTCTCTAACTTGTGTTTTAAATCTTACCTGGCAAATAAATTGTTACCTTTTGATTTATTCTGTGTTCCTCTGAAATCATTTATATCAATATTGGTTCTTTAAAATAGGAGAAACTGCTCTGGAGGAACCGAGCAGGAGAATACCATTTTATATCATAACTGAAGCTTTAATGTAGGAGGAAGCCACTTAAAGACTATCAGTTTGAATCTCATTAGAAACTGATCAAAAGGTAAATGAATAGAAGAAGATTCAGAGTAATCAATAACTTAAATGATTAAAATAAAAGAATGATCAGAAAGTATTTAGAACTTTAATCTAAATTAGAGGTCAACATAAAAATGGAGTCAGATTAATATAAAATTGGAGTCAGATAAAATTAATAACGGGATGAATTTGTAAAGTGCAAATTAATAACAATAATTGCTTTTCTTCAGTGCTCAGAAAAGACAGAACAACGCAGAGACCTTCAAGGGGCAAATATATATGTTTTTAGCAGTTTTGCCAGCCCCCCTTTTTACACTCCTTACATGTGAAATAGCAACAATACCAACAACAAGTCACACACTGTCACAATGCCATGAACAAAATTACTATCAAACAATCATAGACCTAAACCTTATCACTAATTGTTAACCCAACCCACAGAAAAAAGGGCAATAATATTAAATAATATTAAATAAAAAAATATAAATAACAAATGAGATTTCATGAAAGGGATGGTTTGTCTAAAAAAATAAAAGTATGTAATTATCTACTCAACCCCATGTTTTTCCAAACCCATATGACTTTATTTTCTGAGTGTCACGCCCACATTGATTCCCTCTCTATTCTGAGATCATCTGCTCTAACTCCATGGACTTCTAATCACTCATAACCAGTATCACCTGTGTATCCCATATCCCATTCACTATTTATACTCCTCTGTTTTCCATACTCTTTGTCTAGTCTTGTCAGTGACTTATTCAGACCAAACACACTTCAGAACAAGCTAAAGGCATCTTGCATTATTGTTGATTTTGTTTTATCTGCTTAATTAAAAATCCCTGAATTTGGGTTTGCACTCATCCTCTGTGTCCGTCCTTATTTAGGTGACAATGAGGAACACAGAAGGAGTGTTCCTCATTGTATATCGAGGGATGTCTTTTCAATACATAGCAGTGGATAATGACTCACTTTATAGATTAAAAAGACCCAAACGTATAAAAAGTAGCCCATGTGACGCCTGCATCATTTTCCATCAACTTGTGTAGTTTCTCACTAAAAACGACGTACTATGTACACATGTACAGAGTGAACAAGCTTTTTTCATAGTGCTCATGAATGTACAATGTGAGTGAAAATTTTCATAGCAAAATGATTTAACACTCCTATTCTGTTCAAGTAGGGCTGCTTTACTGTTCATGTGTAAACTTTCCTGTAGTGGAATAGTAAACATCCTATTGTAAACTTTCTTACTTTGGGGTCAGAATTAGGCTCTCTCGCCAGAGCATATAGAATATCAGTGAGTGTCAAGGGGAGTATGCATGAAGCCTTGGTGGATACTGGCTGCAATCAGACAACTATACACCAATGCTTGGTTCAAGATGAGTGCTGTACATTTAGTTGCAAGCTCTCTCTGAGGGAGACTAATTACAGCACTATTGAAAAAGAGTGTCTTGCATCAAGTGGGCCATCCTCACTCTCTGGTACTACCTGTTGGGGCATGCCTTCACCCTCTGTTCAGATCACATCCCACTCCAATGGCTCCACTGCATGAAAGACGCCAATGCGTGGATCACCCAGTGGTATCTAGCTCTTCAGTCATTTAAGTTCCCAGAGTCCACAGGCAGGGGTCGTCGTTGGTTGTTGTGGACTTCCTCTCCAGAAATAGACAATATTGACAATAGACTGGCAAGCCAGATGACACCCCGGGTTGAGTCAAGTGGTGGGGGTATGTTGCTGTGGGGGTGTGGTTGAGCATTCATCCGGAGAGAGAGAAAGCGGTAAGGATACACACCTGAGCGCTATAATGTCTAAAACCTGTTTTTGATTGCAGAAAGCACTGGGGAGAGCGATATAAGGAGGGACCACGCCAAAGACAAAGGAGAGAGAGCTAGACACCTCCACACAGAGATCGTGGTGTTTTATATTATACTGAAAAGAAAGTTTATGAAAATAAATATACCTTTTTAATTTGACCGTCCCTGAGTCCCACTTCCTCCTTCCATAAGACACAAACTTTGTTACAGATATTTAACAGTAATACATTATTTTTAAAAAAAAGTAATTTATATCTTATCAAAATAAATTCTTGTTGGCAAAATCACTATAATATCTCTGAAATGAGAGGAGTGCCAGATTGTTCAGTCTATCATGAGGTATTACTGCTGACTGACATTTACACAGGGTTATAATTATAAAATGTATAGAAAAAAAATCTTACAAGCAATGAAGATGAATTTAGCTGATGTATTTTTGTCCCTATGACAGTGGAATCATTTAGCTGTATTTATTTCCCCCTTCATCTTTTTAGAAAATGTTTTGTCATGTTATGTTTTTGTTCCTCAAATATTCTTTTGATAGTTTAATTTTCCACATGTATATTTCTCATGTACTTCTGGAGAAAAAAAATATTAAGGTATCATACATAAACAAGATGTTTATAGATGCACAAGAAGTGGAATTGTGGAATTGTTTGAATTGTGCACGTCACTATATTTTGCAAGGGTCCGATTTTTGGTCTCACTGTTTAATGTAAAGCATGTAATTATGTAGTTGCTTATGTTAATGGCCAACTGGTGAATATTTCAGTTTTAGTTTACTTGCTAAAAGACAACTTTTTTCTGGCATTTGGTGCATGTCGAGTGTTCATTTGTGACCCTGTTAATATGGTATAAATACACAGACATGGGTAAGTAAACAAGGCAACAAAATCACAAGACTGAACTAATAAGACAGTGAAACATGAACCAATGACATAACAGAACTGATAACAAGATAACAAGACTCATGAACACAAACCAATGACAAAAAATCACATGGAACAAGAGAGGATCACATGAGGGAACAGATCACAAGAAATGGCAATGAAACAGGAATAAACTTTAGAAATAAAGTCATGAACACAAAACATGAACAAAACACATGAACGTAACAGTTTGGATGATGGATTTTTGTTGCACTCTCTCATTAATAAAATGTTATTTTTTAACCAAAAAAAGTTACATAGTTTAGCTTTAAGGCAGTGACCCACTGCAAAATGACTCTTGAAAAATACTCTCCATAACACCTCACAAATGAACCTGTGGATAATGCATAATAACATGATAATTTCCCACCACAGAGGACTTGACGTCTGACAGTGAACAAGTGGCACATTAATGGCTGTAGCAGTGGTGTATTAAATGACTAAACATGAAGAATAAAAGAGACTAAACTTCTGAGAGAATACCTGTATTCAGCACAAATATAGCTTCCTACACTACCGTTCAAAAGTTTGGGGTCACATTGAAATGTCCTTATTTTTGAAGGAAAAGCACTGTACTTTTCAATGAAGACAACTTTAAACTAGTCTTAACTTTGAAGAAATACACTCTATACATTGCTAATGTGGTAAATGACTATTCTAGCTGCAAATGTCTGGTTTTTGGTGCAATATGTACATAGGTGTATAGAGGCCCATTTCCAGCAACTATCACTCCAGTGTTCTAATGGTACAATGTGTTTGCTCATTGGCTCAGAAGGCTAATTGATGATTAGAAAACCCTTGTGCAATCATGTTCACACATCTGAAAACAGTTTAGGTCGTTACAGAAGCTACAAAACTGACCTTCCTTTGAGCAGATTGAGTTTCTGGAGCATCACATTTGTGGGGTCAATTAAACGCTCAAAATGGCCAGAAAAAGAGAACTTTCATCTGAAACTCGACAGTCTATTCTTGTCCTTAGAAATGAAGGCTATTCCATGCGAGACATTGCTAAGAAATTGAAGATTTCCTACAACGGTGTGTACTACTCCCTTCAGAGGACAGCACAAACAGGCTCTAACCAGAGTAGGAAAAGAAGTGGGAGGCCGCGTTGCACAACTGAGCAAGAAGATAAGTACATTAGAGTCTCTAGTTTGAGAAACAGACGCCTCACAGGTCCCCAACTGGCATCTTCATTAAATAGTACCCGCAAAACACCAGTGTCAACATGTACAGTGAAGAGGCGGCTGCGGGATTCTGGGCTTCAGGGCAGAGTGGCAAAGAAAAAGCCATATCTGAGACTGGCCAATAAAAGAAAAAGATTAAGATGGGCAAAAGAACAGACATTGGACAGAGGAAGACTGGAAAAAAGTGTTGTGGACAGATGAATCCAAGTTTGAGGTGTTTGGATCACAAAGAAGAACGTTTGTGAGACGCAGAACAAATGAAAAGATGCTGGAAGAATGCCTGACGCCATCTGTTAAGCATGGTGGAGGTAATATAATGGTCTGGGGTTGCTTTGGTGCTGGTAAGGTGGGAGATTTGTACAGGGTAAAAGGGATTCTGAATAAGGAAGGCTATCACTCCATTTTGCAACGCCATGCCATACCCAGTGGACAGCACTTGATTGGAGCCAATTTCATCCTACAACAGGACAATGACCCTAAACACACCTCCAAATTGTGCAAGAACTATTTAGAGCAGAAGCAGGCAGCTGGTATTCTATCGGTAATGGAGTGGCCAGCGCAGTCACCAGATCTGAACCCCATTGAGCTGTTGTGGGAGCAGCTTGACCGTATGGTACGCAAGAAGTGCCCATCCAACCAATCCAACTTGTGGGAGCTGCTTCTGGAAGCGTGGGGTGCAATTTCTCCAGATTACCTCAACAAATTAACAGCTAGAATGCCAAAGGTCTGCAATGCTGTAATTGCTGCAAATGGAGGATTCTTTGACGAAAGCAAAGTTTGATGTAAAAAAAATCTTATTTCAAATACAAATCATTATTTCTAACCTTGTCAATGTCTTGACTCTATTTTCTATTCATTTCACAACGTATGGTGGTGAATAAGTGTGACTTTTCAGGAAAACACAAAATTGTTTGGGTGACCCCAAACTTTTGAACGGTAGTGTATATCTATATGTAAATATATTAGTTAACACGGTAGGAGACAAGACAGATTATAGGGATGTTTTATATCTACCAATAACATGTTATTTATAGTATATAATGTTTTTATAATTATAATATCATGGAATATCAATATAGCTTTTGTGTGGGCATCCGTTTCAACCATTACCCTTAATCAGGCCGTGGGTCAATATGATGAAGATACTATTAAAAAGCATGAATTGTTTTGTTTTTTTTGCAGTTATCATGCGGAATAATTTGGTTCCATTGAGTCACTTACAATGGAAGTGAATGGGGGCACATTTAAAATTTTTAACATTTAAACATTAAAATACTTTAAAGCTCAAATATCTCCTGTTTAAACAGAAGATTTACTGTAAGTGTAACAAATGCTGGCAATGACAGGCAGATGAAGATGATGTGAAGAACCCAAGTGCAGTTTATTTACATCAACATGAAATCCAAAAACAGTGAACATAATCATAAACATGATCTAGACATCCAATCAAAGGACCATGGCAAACATGAGGGTTTAAATACAAGGTCATGGGTAACCACATGACATAAACAACCAATGATGAGACTGAACTAACAGTAAACCAATGAAAACAAGACACATAAACATGGAGGGAAAACATTACCAGGAAACCGCATGACATGAACAAGATGAGGCAGGCGTGGGCGCTGGCTCATGGACCATGGAGCAGAGGTGGGCCTGTGACATGGAACAGACTGAAGCTTGGCTGCGACAGGGCATGGAGCAGACTGAGGCTGCCCTGTGAAATGGCATAGAGCAGACTGAGGCGTGGCTGTGACATGGCATGGAGCAGACGGAGGCGTGGCTGTGACATGGCATGGAGCAGGCCGAGGCGTGACTGTGACATGGCATGGAGCAGGCCGAGGCGTGGCTGTGACATGGCATGGAGCAGGCCGAGGCGTGGCTGTGACATGGCATGGAGCAGTCCGAGGTGTGGCTGTGACATGGCATGGAGTAGACTCAGGATCCAGGGCAGAAGGTGGCACAAGCTCTACGACAATGAAGTTTCACTCTGGCTCGGCAACCATGATGTGGGACCCTGGCTCGTCAGCCATGATGGGGAACTCTGGTTCGGTCGGTCATGACAGGGAACTCTGGCTCAGTGGCCATGAAGGTAGACGGCTATGACATGGCAGTCACTGTAGGAGTGCATAGTTCCTCCTCAACCATCCCTACAGTGAAAGATGAAACACTCAATTGTAGGGCTAAATCACTGTACTGAGCCAGATTGAGGGTAATTTGACTATCAGTCATCAGGGAGGAGACCGGTTCATTCAGCCCAAAATGGAAAAGTCCTTGAGGGCAATATTATTAAAGTCCACCCTGCAAGCCAGAGCGCAGAAGTCCTCTGCATATTCCTCCAGTGGATGATTCCCCTGACGTAGGCGTAGGAGCTGAACTGCTGGGTTCATAGTAGGTCAGGTATTCTGCAAAGAATGCTGGCAATGCCAGGTAGACGAAGACGTCAATGATGATGTGAAAAACCCAAGTGCAGTTTATTAACATCAATGTGAAATCCAAAAAAACGTGAACAGAAGCATAACTATGGACTTGACTTGACCTTAACTTGACTTGACTTGACATCCAAACAACATTACATTAATAATACCTGAAAAAGGACCATGGCAAACATGAGGGTTTAAATACAAGGACATGGGTAACCACATGACATAAACAGCCAATTATGAGATTGAACTAATAACAAGATAAATATATACTAAAACATGAACCAACTTTTAGGAACACCTGTACAATCGTATGGCAGCATTGCAACGCATAAAATCATGTACTGTAGATACATGTCTGGAGCTTCAGTTAATATTCACGTCTATCACCAGAATTGGGAAAAAATTTGATTTGGACAGTGGCATGATTGTTGGTGCCAAGTGGGCTGGTTTGAGTGTTTCTGTAACTGCTGATCTCCTGGGATTTTCACATACAACTGTCTCATGAGTTTACTCAGAATTGTGCCAAAAACAAAATAACATCCAGTGAGCAGCAGTTCTGCAGACTTATTAGAAATACGTAGTCTGCTCTGATGAATCTCGATTTCTGCTGAGGCACACAGATGGTAGGGTCAAAATTTGGCCCCAACAGCATGAAGTCAACAGTCCAGGCTGGTGTCGGTGGTGTTATGGTGTGGCGACTGTTTTCTCTGAAAATTTTGCGCCTGTTAAAACCAAACAATCATCGCTTGAATGTCAAGCTCATTTGAATATAGTTTCTGACCATGTGCATCCCTTTATGTCCAAAATGTATCCATATTCTAATGGCTACTTCCACCTTGATTATGTACCATGTCCAGGAGTGTAAAGTAACAAATTACAAATACTCACATTACCGTAATTAACTACTTTTTCCCAAGAATTGTACTTTTTTTATGTAGTTTAAAAATGGTATACTTTTAATTGAGTAAATTGTGTTGAAACTGCACTTTCACTGCGCTATTTCCCCACCGTCTATGTTCGCTACTTCCCTGTCCTGATTTTATTTTTATCTATGAACATGATTGGTTAGGGACAGTCTCGTGACTCCCGTCAAATCAAATCACATGTAAAAAAAACTTGAAAGGCAGCTGCCAACTGTGGAGAATGCCTCAAGCATAGTTTACAGGTAAACATCACAGCAGCACCTGGAAGGGCTTTTCGCAGTGAAAAAGGCCAATTGCTTGATCCTGTCAAGTGAGTTTAACTTGCTCAAGCCAGATATCAGCATTAATCCTGCCTCTAATTTGAGGAAACATATTGATGTAATTTATATTTTCTAGATTCTGTGTGTCTATAATGTAGCCTGTAATTTAACTATCTATCGCTGATATTATTGGGATGATGTGAGAGATGAATGCAATGTTATCAATAGGGCCAGGCAATAAAATTATCTAAATGTTTATCTGAAAAAAGAGAGATGTCCTCGATCAAACCTTTTGAGTAGTTTTCTATATTTAGCCTATGTTTTACATCTAGAACAGGGGTGTTCATTACACCAATCGCAATAGCAAGAACACCACTGGTTGGTTGATCTAGATGAAATATAAAAGATATATTTTTGTATTTCCTGATGTCTGCAGCTGTGCACTGTTTGATTGACAGGGGGCTAATGTTTGAGCGCTAATGCGGTTACAGGCCTATATGATCAAATACACTTTATAATTTCGCCAGTGCCTGTCTTGGTGAGGATTTAATGTAAACGCAGTGGTTTATATCTAAAGTGAATTTAAACAGTGGGACAAAAAGTATTTGCTTCAAAATGTTGGACTTGAAGTGTACATGTAACCGAATTGAGCACTTTCTGGTAGGCTATGTCATATAAAGGCTTTTAATCAAACAACATTAAAAAGGAAATTAGAAAACCATTCACTACTTTTGGCCAAATAACTTGAGTAGCTTTAGAAGTATTAATGTAAAGTATTCATTTTTTCCACCATTTTGAGCACGATGAGGAACAGTTCCAGTAGCATTTCCTCTTGAGCATGGCCCAATTACAAACCATCCTCAGGGTGGATTTCTCAGCACGGTTAGCTATCTGTGCTCAACCGAGCTGGTGGAATGTCTTTAGTTTGTGGTGACTCACGATTGTCAATTAGTCAACGCCAAGGTAACTAATTTGTTTCTAGGTAGCTGGAAAATTTTGCTATGGTGAGGTTAACAAAACTGTATTAAAAATGTCTCGTTTACTTTCATGATTTATTATGATGTTTTAGCAAGTAGGCCTATAATACATTATTTTTCTCAATGCCTTTTTTTATCAGGGAGTCAGATTACACTAGCTAGATCATTAAAACTCATATCATCTATCATTATATTGCTCAAGTATAGTATTTTGTCAATATATTTAATCTTTAGCTAGTGTGGGAACTTTTACATTTCTGCGTGTTGATTTCTGGTGGAATGTACAACTCCTTAGCCAATGATGTCAAAACTTTTGCCTATTTGCTTTCCCTTTTGTGACATGTTGCATGTCTTTCCTGAATTTTAGTAGATTAAAAACCAGGGGGAAAAGTAATCCTAAACACTGGAATAAGAGATGCTCCAATGTTTAACCCTCATGCCATCACAAACTGATGTATTTGTTAAGTACATTCAAGAATTACAGTGTAAAAATAAATTGTAACCATGCCAACTGGCCCAGATCAGCATGGTTTTGCAGCAAGTAACATTTGGCCTGATCATGGAAAAGTGACAAAAAGTAACAAAAATTACCACAAAAAAGAAAGCATCTAGACCTGGCCCTAATCCTAACCCTTCTCCTAACCCTAAAATCTTATTGGCAGATTGGAATGATGTTCCAAGACCAACAAGGATGTTGATGTCCTACTTGAGTAAATCATATTAAGCCCACAGAGCTGTGTTCCATTTAACCGCTAGCCTAAGCATGGAAGTGGGACTTCAAGTAAATATTCCAGTGGTGGGAGATTATAAGCTTGCCAAGTGAAGGCACATGTCACATATTCACACTGAAGCTGTGGAGGACACCCCACCTCTTCAAAATCTGAAATGTTACAGGTAATCTGCAGCACATCCACATGCTGAATCCTGTCTCAGGCACAAAGGTTTTGCATTTGATTGTCTTTCTCTCTCCATCTACCTTGCACATAAGAATAGCTAGAGTGAGAAATGGGAGGGAGACAAACAAAGAGAGTTGTCAGCATTTCCTGCTTTGTTTACCAACAAATTGTCCACAAGAGCCCATATCAAAAGGCAAGACATTGTTCTTTATGAAAACAAACTACGAAATCAATAAAATCAGTTTTACTGAATTGGTTGCACATTAGGGTTTACCTATCTAATTTAGAGGGCCTATTACCTCAGGAGCTTGGGGGTGTTGCTGGCTGGCACCCTCTTCAGCCAGTCACGGCCTGCTCAGCATAATGCACCGGCCCGTTTCAGCTCATCGCTATGTTCATCGGTAGGACATGTTCCTGAAAGAACATCCTGTGTTATTCCTGGAACAACATCCCTATTAACCAATCATTTCTTTCTGATTTAGGGTTAGGGCTCCGATTGACTTGTAGAAACATTGTTCCTGGAACAACAAAGGATGCTGATCTGGGACAAAATGTCTCAGTGTCCTATTGTGTAGAAAAATCTTCTTGAAATTTTTAATGTGCATTTATACATTTGGAAAATAAAAACAATTTTTTTGATGACGCAGGGGCTAATAGCATGAAAGCATTGTGCACCACACTTATATATAAAAAAATAAATAAATACTAGGTTACAAAACAACAGATTTTGGCAGTCATTTTGTTTCAGTTGATCTACATTTTATTTTATGTTGTAATGATCTAATATGACAATGTGGCACAAAATTTAACAAATATGTATTATTACTGAAAGCGTTTTATTTGACATTAATGTGTTAAGTGCTCTTTTGTCATTCTGCGCAAGTGCAACACAGCAACTAGCGCAGTTACACTGCAGTGTTCCAGATGGATGAGTATCTTAAACCTTCAATGAACAAAAGTACAACAGGAAAAACACACTGAGCGCCCTGCAATCCCAAGTCAGACTCAGTACCTGATTTAGATTAATGGGCCAGTCTCTGACAAAGTGAGTATAAATGACCTCCAGTGCATTGGCTCTAAGACAACTAGTTCTAATCTGTAAACAGTGAGCAGTACTTTTGTCTGCACTCCTACCTGCCCCCCCACAAATGCTCTGCCCAGGACTTTGTAGAAGACTGCAGACTCTTCTATTTTTCTTTGCTTGATTGCACTTTTGATTTCTCATCCACTAGCCGAGTCTTGCTGAGGTGCAGAGTTTTGAGGTGTTGTAAGTTGCACCCCAGGGCAAGGGGTCCTATTACAAGAAGTGCAGAACATCTTCTTTAAATTGGCCACACTGCAAAAATGATGAATACAGATTATGGCTGCCGATTTAATGTGTCAATTCAGTGCAAATTATTATATAGAAAATAATGCGTTTAATAACACAATTAATAAGGAAGATTCCTGAGCAATTCAAGTTTGAAGTACCACCTGTTTTCTCCAGAGGGCAGTAAGCAAACTTCAGCTGTATAGGCAATTTGCAGCTTATACAGAGAACAAACCAACCCTTCAGCAGACAGCACAACATAAGGAGATTATATACTGAATTATTATACATCATTATATACTGTATTATTGGTATTTGATCTCAGCAAATATTTATATATGCGATCAATTTGATTAATCGGCACACCATATAATTAATTTGTTTTAAAATTATTATATCCTTAAAATTATACATTTACTTCATAAACTATATTACATAAGATATTGAAGGGATAATTCACCCAAAATTATAATTCTCTTATCATTTTCTCACCCTCATGCCATTTCAAACTCCATTGACATTTTTTTCTTTTGTGAAACACAAATTAAGATAATTTGAAATATTAATGAGGTTTTTGTCCATGAAGTGTAAGTCAATGGGGTCCAAATCTTTCAAGTTCCAAAAATTACATAAAGGCCACATATAAGTAATCCACACAATTTGAGTGGTTTAATCCATGTCTTTTGAAGAGATAAGATCGCTTTGGGTGAGAAACAGACCACAAGTTGAAGGATTAGTTCACCCAGAAATGATAATTCTATATGGTTTACTCACATTTAAGCCATACCAGATGTGTATGTCTTTCCTTCTTCAGCAAAACTGAAATGAAGCCATGACGCAGCTGGCTGTTTGACAGTCCAAAATGCATATATTTAGGCAGCATAAAAGTACTCCACATGACACCAGTCAATCAAATGAATGTCTTCTGAAGCAAATCGATAGGTTTGTGTAAGAAACAAATTGATAATTAAATAGTTTTTAACTTTAAATAGTTTTGCGCACCCTTGCAATATTTTGCATTCTCTTGCAATAACTTTTGCTTGCTCTCGCAATAGGTTTGCATTCCCACACAATAATGGTTTCACTTGAGCAACCATATTTTAACCATTATATTCGTAGTGAAACCATAGTGATAATACAGGAAAACGAAAACTATCGCAATAAAATTAAGAATTTTGTGATTTATTATGGTTTTACTATGCAAAAACTATAGTTTTACTATAGTAATATTGTAATAACTATGACAAGTTAAATAACCATATATTTTGGGCAGAAAACAAGCTTATTTTTCTTACCCTACTGGCAATATATATATATATATATATATATATATATATATATATATATATATATATATATATATATATATATATATATAATTAAAATTTATATTAAGTATGAGCCTTTTTTTTTTCTGAAAACAACACTTATTCTCTTATAATATATGTTATTAATTAATGTAATATTTTTACTGGAAAATAAAACAAAGATACTTATACTGAAAATTACTTTCTGCAGTGCAAACAAATATCGACCCCATTTGCTCAAATTTATTCATAAATTTTGCATCCTGATGTGTACCACATTACTTCCTTTTAATGTTCCTGTAGCTCAACTGGTAGAGCATGGTGCTAGCAATGATACCACCATGGGTTTGTTCCCCAGAGAACACCCAAACTTCTAAATAAATTAAATACAAATGTAAATCTTGAATGCACTGTAATTTTCTTTGAGCAAAGTTTTTGGCCAAATGCATAAATGTAATTATGGGCTTTGGCCATTTCAGCTACACACATTATAAGCAGGTGCATAAAATCAAGCATACTAAGACACATTATTTTAACAATAATTTAAAGTAGAATTTGGCAAAAAAAAACTAAAAAAAAATGTATATGAACTCTTAGCTATTCATCTAATAATATAATGTTTACCAATACACAGCACCAACCCATTGCAAGTCAACAAAATGTATACATGTTCTTGACAACTTTTTGTCAAGTTTTTTTTAATAGACAAATAGGATGCATTCCCATGTGTTACATAACTCAGTTATAAAGTTTATTTATAAGGCCTCAAGAGAGCCATTTCTACCCCTCTATTGTGACAGCATGTTTGTTGGCTTTTAGACTTTATGCTAACAAGTAACTTTAATGTCACTCCTGCTTTATTATCTACAACCAATTCCTAAGCTTCAAATCCTGTCACCATATACAGCCTTTTTTGTCTCTCCCTTTTGTAAGGTGGTAAAATTGATTGTTCTCACTTAATTGCCCTAGAGTGTGGAATGAATTCACCTCCATTACAAACATTAACAGACAGATGCAACAAATAACAGTTTCATTAGAAGAGCTTAGCGTTCTCAATTGATTCATGTCACAAGAACATCTATGTTTTCTTACAATGTTTTGCTCTCTTGATTATAATTTATGTTGCAATCTTTTTAGAGTTTCAAGTCAATTAACTCCCTTCATTGCCATTAACTCCCTGCATCGCTATTGCTGATAGGTTCCACTTCAACAACTAAACCATATGCCACTATTAGGTCAAACAAATCTCATCACGATCATGGTATTTATTTACAATGAGAAAACTGAATTAGCACACATAAGAGATGAGTATAGTGGCTCAAGAAGACTATCATAATAGTAGATACTACTGCTCTAAGATTGGGAGTGATCCAATAAAAAGACATTCAATTATAGCGCCTTAAATAATGTTGAAATTAGGGAGTTAATGCACTACCCACAGCACTTCTGACAGCAATAATTTCTCACTAGTCCTTATAACAAACCTCATCTCTGGTCAGTAATCAATGATTTAATGAAATAAGCCATAATAAACTGTCTATCTTTGTAAGTGTTGGTTGGTTAGTTATGGACTAATTTGCTTAGTATGAATATTTGCAATTGCAAATGATCTAAGTTATCTTTTTTTTTTTTTTTACTGTCATAATTGATAACCCATGTATGTAAGGTTTGAATTTAGCTCTTGATGTATCAATGGAAGAATGCAAAACCATTTTAGGCAATTTTCTCTGAGCAAAACATAACATTAGTTCAGACTAAAAGGAGGTAAAATGCCAAAATGAACCTAATGTGATCCTTGTTTGCCATAATGTGACATTTCTTTCTTATTGAACTGAAGTATATTGAAGCCTTTTTCAAAAGCCACCATTACCTCAAAGCTAATGAAGTGCTGGTTTATTAATAAATTACAGCAATTTGGATGAATACAATTTATATTCAGAGGCTGAGTATAACTATGATACTGAAGCACATGTGGAATTTACAGAATCAAAATACCACAGCCTAAACATAAAAAAAAAAAAACAATCATAGGGGAAAATAACAATTATTGAAAGTGGACGCAATCATACCCAATCCATTATCGAAACATCAATAGCATCAAATTTATACACTATGAACATACTAATCATATTCAGATGTGGCCATAGGAAATGTTAATTTTGAATACACATAGCACGGATGCACTAAAGATTCCTGCTTAACATAAACAACATGCTAACTGAATAACCCCTGTTCTTAAAAAGACAGTACCATTTTCGCTCTTGTTATCTGTCTTACTTTTCAACCTAACTAGGACACAGCCATTATCAAACTTGAATGTAGGCCGCTTCTGGTATAGGCCCACTCCAGCTATTTCAGCAATACAAAAACACTAAATTATGCTGCTTTATACAGTACTTCAAGCTGGTGAGATATGTCATCATATTATTATCATTAAATATTCTTTTCATAAACACATTGGCTCGGAGCACTTATAGTTTTAGCAGTTTGACTTGCGTGCACTCTTAGTGCTTCTTCAACTTTCCTTGAACCACATTGCATCTTGTTTCATCTTGCCGAATGAATAAACACATTATTCTCACCTTTCCTGTCAAAGAGCATTCTCACTTTCTTTATGGTGTATTGTAAATTGACACACATATTTCATATTCAGCATGGTTTATAAAAACATCCCCTTTGGAAATAAATAAAGGAGGATTTCTGAGATAAATATGGATGGAGGTTTACATGGAGACATGGAAATACTGCATCGTCAAACACTCTGTAAAGTAAGAAGCAGATTTATTTATGTCTTTTCAATACAACACACAGCAACAAGTAAATTATCTACTTACTTACAATAAATGCTGTTGTAAGAAAATTATCCTATATAAGCATATTATTTTGCATTACATCATGTTGTTGTATAATAGTTTATAAGCCTGCACCACTAAATTCTGGTATTATTCTCTTTCCAATTATTTACATTGCAGCTGAGGACAACATAACTTTCTCACGCTTGTAGGTTAATGCAACCACTTGTTTACTTCTGTGTTTCAAATAAGCAATAATTTTTATGCTCCCTTGCAATACATTTAATATGGTTTTACTACAGTTACCATATTTTATTTATAAGTAGTTGTTGTAAAGCCACAGTAACCACAAGTTTAACCAAGGTTAATCCATAGTAAAACCATGGTTACTTTATAGATACAGTATACTGTATTAAAACCATGGTTTCCGGTTTGAACCATTCTGGGAGAATGCAAATGAATAAGGCAATAGATGTTCGGCCTCAGCCTCTCTTCCCTCCCCTCTGGGAGTGCTGCTTGCAGTGATCCTACATGGACTGGTGAACCCTAGCCGCAGAACAAGGAGGCTGGATTAAGAGAATATTCCCCAACTGAGTGATGGCAAACCAACGCGAGTGCTTTGTCTGTGCCATTATTCTGGTGTTCTGGCGAGAGAAGAGACACTCATTGATATCTCCTAGAACCACTAGACTACTAATTAGACTGAACGCTCAACATATTTGCATTAAAGTAGCTGGTCATTCAACTCTGAAACTAACACAGAAGACACATGTAATGACAGTGCACTCTCTCGGCTCACACTGCACAAATACACCAGTATCCTTTTTTCCTTTTAAGAGGGGCATATTACAACCATGTCTGCTTTTACTCTAGGCCCATTTTGGGGTTATTATTATCACCTTCTCTTTTAATAAAATGCGAGCAGGGCTCTTCCTCCACTTTTAATGCTGCATTCACAGGGGCTCAAGAATGTGTGCTACAGCAGAAATGGCCCCATTGTATGCCTGGGCTAATAACACCAATGGTCTGCTAAAACATTGTGGGTACTGAGTAATGGTCATGACACAAGAAGAGATGGAGACGAGATATCTCCATTAAGACCACACTTGCATGGGTCTGTTGGCTTCGGTTTAAAGAGCCCTATCATTCGTGTACTAATATTTTGTCCAGGTTAGTAGTGAAATCCATTCATTTCCATCAAACATAGAAACATTCTACACTTAATTTACCCTCTGTGTGGCACACTTTTGACTAGCACATAAAGACAACAAGTGTTAGTATTACATTTTGTTGAGGTACTGTAATACTATTTGGGTGACAAAAGCCTATTTTTGCGAAGATAAAAAGACATTGAGTGGCAATGAGAAAGATTTTGCCCAAACATCTGCAACATAAGCAGGGCAGGAACTAGGATGTAATCTTTGGTGGGGCACTTATATGTTTAGAGGGGAAATGTTGATCATTTCGCAGTTAGTCTAGGGAGCAGAGTGGCCATAAAGCAAGGCAAATCTAGGGAGCAATGCCCGTTCAACTGCTGTTTGTCGATTAACATTTTTTTTAATCATGAATAATTACATAATTTTTTTTGTTAATCGCAATTAATCACATATTTTGAAAATGATGAATTTTTAAACATACTTTTTTTTTGTCAAAATGCATTTATTTCCATCTTAGGAAAGAAAACTAAATGAAACAATATAATGCTTTATTAACATTTTCTAAACAAAGCCTTCCACAGTATAAAGATAAAAATGCAATAAATTGCACCAAATCAAGTAACATAGTAAAAAAAAAACTTTCTTTTCTTTTCTCACATATTTGGAATGCCCAGTGTTCTAATTCTTTGTTGTGGTGTAGTTACTCGCATCAATCTGTGAAGCGGAGGATGAATCTCAGGCTTCACACTATTTTCTGTGGTATCCACGCTCTGCCCCACTGAGAGTGAGAACCACATTATAGCGACCACAAGGAGGTTACCCCATGTGACTCTACCCACCTAGCAACCAGGCCAATTTGGTTGCTTGGGAGACCTGGCTGGAGTCACTCAGAACACCCTGGATTCGAACTTGTGACTCCAGGGGTGGTAGTCAGCATCTATACTCGCTGACCTACCCAGGCCCCATGTAACATTGTAATATTATACATTTCACAAAGTCTAAGTGGTAGTCTGACTAATTGAAAGAACTAGTCCCCACTGTCAGGAATGTGGCCAGAAATGGAGTATATGTGAGAACCCAAGTTGCAGGGATGTTTAATACAACAGACAATCAGTGAACGCAACAGGTAAGCAAATAACAGAACAAACTGAAAACAAGGAATGAACATGGAGGTGAGTGGAGATTATAAATAGAGTCCTTAATGAATAATTAGGGGCAGGTACTATTGATTAGAATGCTGGTGAATTGGAGTAGGTGATAGTGGATGATGGGGAGACCGATGTAGGCGTGAAAGTACTCTCCTCTCCATGGGCAGCTACCGGAAGCCAGAAGAACCCGACGTTGAGGTTGACCTTGTTCACAAGGAGCAGAATGGTCTGGATGTTCACAATGAAAGTTTGAGAGGAGAGTCGTGTTAGGGATGTCATTAAGGGGAATCCACGACTACTCCTCTGGACCATACCTCTCCCAGTCAACGAGGTATTGCAACCTTCCTTGTCGACGTCAAGAGTCTACTATGGCCCGAATAATGTAGGCTGGGCCATTCTCCAGGAGCAGTAGTGGAGGCGGAACATGGCCCCCATCGGTCTCTGGAAAATCTTTTGACCAAGATGGTATTGAGGGGTTTTCGAACCAGAACACATATAACCCATGGAGGAAGAGTAGGTCTGTGATGAAGTCTACCCCCATGTGGGACCATGGTTGACGTTGTATAGGTAAGGGTAAGAGCTTACTGGTGGGGAGACAATGAGGTACTTTCGATTTTTAGCAGACTCTGGACAAGCGTGGATATAGTCAGCGACGTCTTGAGAGAGTCTGGCACACCAAAAACAGTTCCAAACTGATGTCAGGGTTTAAAACACTCCTTGGTGTCCTGATACAGGAGATGAGTGGAGCCAATCTAATAGCTGATGACCAAGTGCAAAGGGGAAAAAAGGGTGTACTTGAGGGCAATCGATGGGAGTAGGTGCATCAGTGGTGGCCTGGGTAATTTGTTGGTTTATTCCCCATTGTATGGGTATGACTAGGACAGAGGAAGGAAGAATAGGATCAGGAGAAAATGTGATCTGATCAGCAGAGTGAAGATGAGATGGTGCGTCTGCTTTGATATTCTTGGATACAGGTCTATAGGTAACGTTAAATTGAAACCTAAAAAATAAGAGAGCCCAACATGTTTGTCATGGATTTAAGCTCTTAGCAGATCATAGATATTCCAGATTCCGATGATCAATTATAACCACAAATGGGAAGCGGGCCCCTCAAGCCAGTGTCGCCATTCCTCAAGCGCCATCTTGATAGCGAGCAACTCTCGATTCCCAATGGCATAATTTTGCTCGGCAGATAATAACTTCCTTGAAAAGAAGGCACAGGTATGGAGTTTGTGAGGAGTACCTTGTCGCTGGGATAATACTGTGGTGCAGGCATCAATTTCAATGACAAGTTGTTGACCAACATATAAGGCATAATGCAGTACTCGTAGTACCCACTGGAGGTGAAAAATGCAGTCTTCATTACCCTCACGTATGCATATATATTTGTATTTACATATATATTGTAAAGGGATAGAAGGGAATGGAGGAGGCGAGAACCGGCTTGACAATATAAATAATATTTTAATGAAAAACAGACACAAACATACACATGACAGACAGCTGTCCGTAAACGATCTCTTTCTGTTGCACCACCATCCGCAGTCAGCCTTTATCCCACTCGGAGGCTTAATTAGCCTGATAAGGGACCGGGTGTGCAGAATCACACTCCTGGGGGAGGGTGTGCCCTAAGCCCCGTCTGCCGGCTGGTCATCCCCGCCTTCCTGAATTTGGGAGGGGACGGGGGATGGAAACAGAAATAATTAAAATGGGGGGGGGGGGGGGGGGGGGTGGCGGTACTTCCTGTAACAGTGTATTACTCCCCCCAAAAAAAAAAAAAAACACACTGTAAAATTTTAAAGAAAAGGAAAAGGCCAATGCGGAGAGAGAGAGATGAAGAAAAAATGCCAGTTCTCTGATACGCCGTAGCTTGGTCCTCGGCAACTCCTCCACTCTCTAATGGATGACTGCCGTGCCTCCCCGGGCGGATCAGAGACAGTCCTCCAGCCCCTGGTGGACGGAACGCCCCGACACGTTCTCGGGGAACAGAAGGGGTCTCCCCCGCCCCTGGAAGCAGTTCTCTCGCTCTAGGTGGTCGGCAGTGAGCCCCTCCCGCTCACGTTTAAGCGGCTGGTAGGGGACTCCTCTGACCCTGGCAGTCCCTGTCAGTTGCCCTGACCGCTCCAGGTGGTTATAATTTTTTGTTTTTTATTTATTTTTTGCTGAAAGTTTTACTTTGTGACAACATGCCCCACTATTGGGGCATGTTTTCAAAAAATGTCAATACCTGTATATTTTTTTTTTCTTTTCTTTTTTTACCAATAACAGTGAAAATGTTAAATAGCCTTTTTTTTTTAGCCAAGACTTTAAAGAAATGGACTTAATGGCTTAAATATTACCCACAGTAAAGTGTTACAACTAGACCCATCATCCCTATTATATCTCCACTCTCTGAATACAGAAGATGGATTCAAGATATAAAATCCTTCTTCATATGCCTAGATTTCTATGTTTTTATAAAAAAAATGTAAAAGCTGCCTGTTATGGCAACAAGAGAGAGAGAGAGAGTATGGCAACTACTCTCCAAGTAGCCTTAATCTCTTCTTTATTATAATTATGTAAGTGCATTAGTACAGGCAATTTAGAAATAAAACTAGATGAAATTGTTAAATGCAAAGGATATAGATCGAAAAGTCTTGTTTTTATGAGCACAGTGGCCTAAATGTACCTATTACCAAGTGAAGTGCACAAAGTAAGATGCTGAAAGATTCACTTAGTGTTTCTATTTCTTATTTGTATCTAATCCATATTGTACTGTTGAGCAAGATATTCATTTGAGCACAACAAATACAACTTTTCCCTCTGACTGCTCTTGAAATGCAATACAGGATTTATACAATAAAATCCCCCTCATCACTCATGATACCATATATAACTTCTAAAAATTATATTTTCTAAGGTGCAAGCATGTTGCAATATGTATTGAATTCAGTATTTAGACCTCAGTTTCGTAGTATTATTTAATACCAAGAGCTCCAGTAGTGTCGGAGAAATGTAATTTAATAAGTAGGAACAATAAGCTTTGTTTTGCAGAGGGAAATATTTTTGCAATAGATATGCCTTTTGGAAATGCTGCAAAGAATACTTTTCGGAACATTTTAGATAATACATCCGAAAAGACAAACCAAAGGAGACCTCTTTAAAATATATATTGGAGAGCAAATAGAGACATACTTAAAGGTGTACAATTTTTTTAAATTATAAAAAACATTCTCCTATACCAGTAGAGACTACATTAATTAAGCAATTTGTAGGTTAAATGTCCTGAGAAGTGTACTGTGGCACTCTCAAATATATATCCATCATTAGTGATTCTTGTTAATTCATTTGGGAATCATACTTCACTGGTTAAGCTGTATGTTTTGCACTGTAGATAAAAAAAAAAAAAAAAAAACAGCTCATAAGAGTCCTTCAATTGGGAATCTGGCTTCTCTGTCCACAGTCTATGTTTCACGCTGTACATTCAAAGACCCAATAACTAATTCTTGACCCCCAGTGAATGCAGCATTAAAGGTGGAAGAAGAGCCCTGTTTTGTGCTGTAGATTTAAAAGCACTGATTAGAGTCATTAGAGACATTCATTTTGGAATCAGACCACATTTGTGTCGCTGTATGTTTCTGACTATAGATTCATAAGAACTGGCTCACAAGAGTAATTTATTGGGAAACAGACCACATTGGTGTTGCTGTATGTTTTACGCTGTAGAATGTAAAGAACTAAAGTTGTTTGCAAATTGGACTATACTGGTCAAGCTGTATGCTTCATTCTGTTGATTCAAAAGAACTGACTCATGAGAGTCTTCCGTTTGGGAATCGGAACACACTAGTGTTGCTGTATGTTTCACTCTGTAGATTCAAAAAGAGGTGACTCATATGAGTTATTTATTTGGGAATCGGACTACACTGTGTCGCTGTATGTTTTGCGTTGTAGTTTACAAAATAACTGTCTCATAAGAGTCATTTGTTTGGGAATCAGACCACACTGGTTGCTTTGTGTTTTGCATTTTAGATTCAAAAGAACCTACTCATGAGTCATTATTTTAGGAATTGGACCACACTGTTGTACCTGTACTTTTCACGCTATAGATTCAAAAAGAACGGACCCATGAGAGTTATTTGTTCAGGAATCGGCATACACTGGTCAGGCTGTATGTTTCACTCTATAGATTCCAAAGGACTGGTTCTCTAGATTAATTATTTTGGCAATCTGACTATGCTGGTGTCGCTGTATTTTTGCATTGTTGATTAAAAAATAACCTACTCATAATAGTAATTTGTTCGGAAATCACACAACATGGTCGCGCTGTACAGTACTGATTCTAGAGTGTTGTTGCTGTACCACTGAATGGTAGTTCAGGAAACACTATTAGAGTGTATTGGAATGGTGCTCCATCCACATGTATATTTCTCATCACATTCTCCCAAGACCAAATTATCTGCTATGCTATCCACATTAAAAATCATTGCTTTGTACTCTTTCTGTAGGTCAACTATTGACAGCTACCTTCAAGCCAATTAGCTTATTCTTATGTACTCTCAACCCATCTCAAGTGTACACAACGAAATGTCAATACCATTGCACAAAAATGAGTATGTAGATGAGAACTCTTGACAAAACCCTCTCTTACATAACCTTAGTATAGAAACAAGGCTCAGCACTCTCAGACATACTCTTAAAGCACTCACACAGTTTTAACAGTGAAAACAGATGGATTAAATATATATCCTCCCACTCTTCTACAAGCTTGTTGTCCTACTCTTGTGAACTGGCTGGCACCCAGCAGAGCACTAAAAGCTATCTCTAAACACTGTTTGAAATGCAGAAGAGATCAGAATAGCAATTAAGACTGATTAGCACCACAGATGTTAGAGGCCACTGAGTTGAAGTCGTTTTGCCCAAGTAGTCACTGTCACGGTATAACATCCCCTAATCTCAAATTTCCACCTCTGGGCTTGCTTCTCATTGAGTTGTGTGCTAAACATAGAAAACGCTGAACGGTCATACCACCATGTCCACTGACACTCAGCACTGTTGTACTGTACAGGAAGTAGTCTATAAATAATCCCAGGCCATTGAGGAAGTGGGCTTCTTGTACATCTGAGCATAGAAAAGGAACTGTAATCTGGTGATGTTAAGACATGGCAGATAAAGCAAAAATAAATGTCTTACAGGCACACTATGATTCACAGATAGCGTGATTTTGGTTTGGTGCAATCAATAAAAAGCTCCAGACCTTGGGTACTTATGCACAAAAACAGACGGACAAAGAGACATTCACATACATCATTAACTATATATAGTTATGTTATGTGTGTCTATATACTTTTATTTTTGTAGTACGCAAGAACAAGGTAAAAATAATCTTCGTTTCACTATTTTTGGTATTCTGATGCACTTAGCAAGTAAGTATTTTCTCCATTTCATGTCATGATATTCATCGCATTTGATCCTCAGGGAGAAAACAATGCTGGCAGAATTTTTTATTATATAATTATACATGTACAATTTAATGTTTAACAGAACAAGATTTGCTTTTGTACTGTGTGATGACAATTGCTACAGTATGTCTTTCTCATGAAAATCCACTGCTGAGCGTGTAGGCTGGCTATGTCACTTGTGTTTTAGGCTACATTGAATACACTGGCCACATTCAATGCCTAAGACATCCAGCTGGTGGGACTCCAAAGGCAAACATTTGTGTATAGTCCTCTGACGCAAATAAGGAGGAAGGAGATTTCATATCGTTGGCTTTTTACTGCGTCTTTATTTCTCAGACTTAGTTTTTAAGCTGTATAAACATCACATAATACCTGTATTTAAGAATCTTTAAATTTCTAGGGTCTGAGACCACACTGAAAGGGTTTGGTTGTTGTTGTTGTTGTTGTTGTTGTTGTTGTTGTTGTTCAGAATCAGCTTTATTGCCAAGTATGCTTACACAAACAAGGATTTTTTTTCTTGGTGACAGGAGCTTCCAGTGCACAACAATACAATTCAAAAACAGCAGCAAGACATAGAAAATCATACAAATAAATAAAAAATAATTATACACATACATACATTCACACACATACACATATGTTGTGTAAATCTATCTGTTATGTACAGTCCACAAAAAAGGATCCTTGCATATGTCCCTGGTCTGTCCAGATGTTGCAGGATATGATGCAATCCCATGTTGACTTCATCATCCACAGACCTGTTTGCCCGATAAGCAAATTGAAGGGGATCTAGAAAGGGTCCAGTGAAGTTCTTCAGGTGGGCCAACACCAGTCTCTCAGATGATTTCATGACCACAGATGTCAGGGCGACAGGTCTGTAGTCATTAAGTCCTGTGATTTTTGTTGATAAAATGTGGAGATAACCAGACAGTTTCAGACTTGCTAGACTTCAGATAGTTTTTAGAATAACTTTCCGGGTTTGTATTTAATGAAAAACACTGCACACAAATAGTGCAATTTGCTTTTCGGAACTATAAGTTATCGGCACAATCTATGCCGATTTTTTTTTTTTTTATTCCTCCATGTTACAATGTGGTCAGTGCTGGAGGATTCTACAGTTCTTATAACAGCAGCAGAAGTTAAATAAAAACCATCACTGACACCTTGTGGAAATATCTGCATTATTTTGCAGCCGCAAAGCATCCAGCATTGTGGATGACCCCACACACCCCTCACACACACTCTTCACACTCCTGCCGTCTTGCAAGAGGTACCGAAGCATTTGGGCCCTCACGGCCAGACTGTGTAACAGCTTCTTCCCCCAAGCCATCCTAAGCCATCCAAGCTTCTTCCCCCAAGCCAGATGTTTAAAAGAATTAAACATCTTTTTGGAATACTCAGAGACTTATATTGTATTAATTGGTGTTGCATTTATTTTTCATTTTATCTCTTTGTTCTTATTTATTCACTCAATGTGACTTTGTATAAGAAACACAAAAAGACAACACAAAATGGTATGTTCCATTTTGAAGAGGCAGGAAACTATATATATATATATATATATATATATATATATATATATATATATATATATATATATATATATATGTATATGTGTGTGTGTGTGTGTGTGTGTGTGTGTGTGTGTGTGTGTGTGTGTATAAAAGGACTGCTACTACTAGAGGCCCTAGTCTAGTGGACAGACTGTATTGCGTTTGGAGTATATGGAACAAGGTTGATGCTGCTCAGCGCAAGACAACTCTGGCCTCTGTTATTCGCTGAGGGGAGTAGGTACTTCTTCAGTACCAGAAACCGTTCTAGCATTTAGACTTATGTATATTAAATATATATATATATATATATATAAAAACATTAAATATGCTATGAATTAAACATCTTTTTGGAATACTATTCCTGCTTCTAGGTGGGATTCTTCTTGTGACTGCCTTGGTCCCTATCACAGCTGATAATATAATTTGTAATAAAAATTCCATAATAATAATAATAACAATAAAAATAAATAAAATATATATATTTTTTTTTAACATTTGGACCTCACTGTAATATAGCAGCTAAAATGTAGTCTTGCTCTTAAGTTTGGCCCTTACAGTAAAACACACCTAAAATTAGCCTATGGAATACATCCTTATAGGTAAAGAGCCATTTCATCCTTCACGTGGATGACCTTTTAGATCTCTGAGGCAAGTACGATTTATTCAAAGGTCAATCTAACCGCTAAAACCATGCCAGTTCTTCAGCTGTTTTATATTTAAATCTTCTGGAACTAATATGCAATTAAAAGAACACAGAGTTTTTTTGCCATAGGGCTAAGAATTATATGTAGGAAACCAGTGTAGTGGAAATCCAAATTAATTTGTCCATGGCCTTGAACAGTAGAAATGCAGACAAGATTTTTCAGTGTTGACACGTAGTTCAATTTGGTAATGTGTTGTAACGAGGCTACTGCACACATTATAATTTATTTTGATGACGTTTACTTATCTTGCTTTTGTGTCTGTAATCTTTTATTTCTGTTTTTCAATTACAATCTAATTTTCAACCAAATATTCAGAATGAATGTGGGAATTGTTTTACTAACCAGGAACCTTGACCAACCATTTAAAGAAAAAAAAAAAAAAGTTAATCCCTGATTAGTATGTTCTTCTTCAGATTCTGGCAAAGCTTTGTTATGGGACTATGGATTTTCTGAAACCTTTTCTTTTCTCGGTGCCTTACTGGCATGTTCCTCAGACTCTAGCTGAGATTTCTCCTAGAGACTCTTCACACTAGAAAACCAGCCAACTCCACTTGACCTTCACAAGTCAGCCAGAACTGTTAACCTGCAGCTTGGCCCAAACCTTGTGGTCACTGTGACTGTGCTGACAACAAGATTCCTTGAGATGAATGGTTATTGTATGTGTGCCTGGTGACATTTGTAACCTCAAGTGTAACTAAATAGAAGCTACAAACGAATGTAGGCTATCATTTTCTATGTGACAGATCAGAACACCTGTGCTGTAAGTGTTTCTGTAACTGATGCTACTGTCCCACATAGTGGCCCCAACTGACAAGCATTTGGACATTTAAAATGAATGAATGTCATTGCATTAGATAGCAAAATTACTTTCTCAGAAATTACTTCACTTTCCTAACCATCTGGTCCCAAGGTAAATTGTAGTGGTGGATGTATGGAGTTAGTTACCCTCAAGGTGTCAACTTCACATAGGTTTACTACCGCTGCAACTAAAATACTAACTGAAATTCAAACTACTGCCCCCGTGACAGAAGCTGGAAGTATTGTTGAATGGGCATCAGAGCATGTCTGCAAGAAAAAACGAAAATGCAACCTCCAAATCTTTCTTGATCATTGTTTATGTAAACACAATTCATTGCTAGATTCCATGGGACCAGAACCAGTGTCTCTGAGGCAACTCCTGCAACATGCCATCAGTAGCACCACAGTAAAAGGTAAAAACCTGGGTCGATTTCAGGGTGCCAAAACATTGGGTAGCAGCGTGTCGATTTCCCATACAATTATGTAAGTGGTTGATCAAATTATGTAAGTGATTGACAAATAGACATGTTCCACTTAGTTTGACAACTAGACAGTGTACAAATACTTTTTGACTCAGTTCACAGTATGTCAAGGTTTGTGTCAGGAAGAACTCAATTGCAGACAATCAGCTCTTCAAAAATACCTTATTAAAGAAAATGTAAACAAAAACTACCCATGAGAGAGAAAAACTAAAAAAAAGAAAACAAATGCAACAGAGAATTATCAATAAACTGAAATACCAAATCAACAAGGACCAAACACAAGAAATCAAGAAATCAACAAGAAATCAACAAGAAAGAAGGATTGAAACAAGAGCAATAATCAAACACAAAACAGAGCACACAAGGGACATATAAAGAAGGAGAAATCAGATGAGACGGAACAGAAACAAGCAGGAAAAGAGAAACACATGGAGAAAACAAAACATCCCAAACTAACAACAAGATTGTCAGGATCCTGCCACAAAAGTACAAAAACAAGACTAGATTGATAACAGTATAATGACAGTACCCCCTCACTATGGGATGACTACCAGGCATCCCAAACTAAATAAACAAAACACAAGTTCAAAGGGGGGGTGCAGACAGAGCTGTCCAGGGTGGGACTGGGGGCATAGGAAGTACTAACCAAGGGAGGGAGGATGGGGGGAAACCATAAGGAAGGCTTCAGAAAGGGGATTGGGTCCACCAGCCTGGGAGGAGCCTTGAGGACAGGGATGAGTTCAAGCAGTAAGGCAGCCACCAGACAGGGGTGAGGCAGGGCCGCTGGTGAACAGGCAGACAGGCAAGTATCTGTTGGATATAGCATGAGGCCAGTGACAACCAATGAATGCTGGACAAGATGTACAGCAGCCAGATGGAACTGGACAGACTGGTCAGACTGGTTGGTGGTATCTGGCAGATGCTGGCCACTGCACTGAGTAAAAGGCTGGTCACCAGTGTTATATGTGTGCTGGTTACTGGGCTGTGTAACAGGCTGGTAGTTGGTGTCTGATGGGTGTTGGCCATTGGACTGAGCAACAGACTGGTCATTAGTGTCTGATGAGTGCTGGCCATTGGACTGAGCAAAGAGCTGGTCAACTGATGCTAGGGACTGGACAGGATAGTCGACAGTCACAGGAGACTGAACAGACTTGACGACAGCTAAGGAGAACTGGACAGGCTCATCGACAGCCACGGGGAACTAAACAGGCTCGTCGACAGCCTCAGGGAACTGGAAGGACTTGTCAATAGCCTAAGGGAACTGGACGAACTCGTCGCAGCCACAGGGAACTGGACAGACTTGTCAACATCCACGGGGAACTGAACAGGCTCGTTGACAGGCTCAGGGAACTGGATGGATTCAATGACCATGGTGAACTGGACAGGCTGTGTGGCGACAGCCATGGTCGAGAACGCTGACAGCGTCAGGGGAATGACCTCTATGGCTGGGAGAACTGGCAGTGACTGGGGAACAGGGGCACTTCTTCTCCTCTTCCTCTTCCGGACGGTTAGAGGCACTGCTCCTGGTGGTAGCAGCGTGCTCCTCCATCTCATGGTGGTCAGCGGCGAGGACAGGCACCTCCTGACGAACTGCAGCAAGAAAGGGCACCTCCTGGTGAACAGCGGCAGCCAGGGCTGGCGTCTCCAGGGGGACTGCAGCGATAAGGGCGGGGAAGTCTTTGGGGGCTGCAGAAGTCCTCATATTTCCTCCACCCAGCTCCTGTCGGCAGGAATTGGTTTCCCAAAGTACAGATCCTAGAACCAAATATTTGGGCTGCTGTCGGGGTGGTCAGCCCATTTTGTATTATGCCATCACTCTTCTGAATGTGGCCCAGAAGCTGTGATTGGGTAGAACTAGTCTTAAACACCTGTTTCTGGCCAGATCACAAAGTTATAATCAAATTCAGCAGAAAAAATTGTGATCCATCCTCTTTTGAAAAAAAAAAAAAAGAAAATTATCTGTTAAATTATGAAGCATTAATTCAGGCTTGTTTTGCTTTGATTAGTTGTTGCAGAATTTAAATGCTTCCATAATTCAGTTAAACCTCACTGTAGGCATAACAATTAGCCATACAGACTTGAGCTAACATTTTTTACTCAGGCTTTAAGTTGAAAAGTATGAATGTATGTTTTGGCCCATTGCTGATCCTAGCATTGAATTATTTAATTAGTTTGATGACCAAATGTATTTAATTATTTGGCTCAGGTTTCATGGCCAATGATTGAGATTAACTGCAGACTAAATATTACACCACATATTACAGACAATTTATGTCAATCTGAATCAATTAAATCTGATTTCAGATTCCTGATTAGTTTAAAAATTCCTATTTCCTAAAAATTGTTATGTATCATAAACTCTGCAAATCAATGAAAGCCATCCATTTACTTGTACATCACATGTATTACAAAGAAAATTTCTGTGCCTGTGAAGAGCGGCATTTAGTGTCAATGTTATCATAACAGCGATAAACCTGCCAGCATATACAACATAATTGGTGTGTTTACCCAGTGTGTAATTTCCATGTTTGCTCAGCATGTTATTGCTGTGTTATTTTTCTAACATACCTAAAACATGCCAAGAAAGGTTTTTTATTTTTAACTTTACAAAAGTCAAGATTTAGAAGCACCATCCTGAAATTCTATACTGCATAAATATATTAGGCTCATGAACATTTCTCCTACATTAACTAGACATCTCTGAATGAGAGTACACTGCAAAGATTGGTGGGAGACAGTTTCACAGATTTGCAATGGATACATGTTTGAATAAATTTATAAAAGAAAACATATCAACAAATACAGTAAGAGCACCCATATCATCACTAATGCTTGTTGCTATTGCTTTATATAAATTCGGTTTCTGTGTAGAGTATTTCAAATTCATCTGGCATTTAGAAAATATCTGTCTTTATTCTGCAAAGGAATACACGTGACAATGCATGTACAGTACACAATGTGTTGTTATTTTGGTAGTAGTTGGACTGAAGGGCTTACATGGCAGTTATTCTTCTATTTATCAGATTATGTAGCACTGGACATACATTTCATTCAGATCGATCTCAATCCAATTAAGGTGTTTACATGCCAGCATTTCATTCCCATTTAGCTGCAGATGGATTATAAACACTTATTCTATGGACAATAATCTAAATAGCTACAGTATGTGTCTCACCTGGTCACTTTTAATCGGATCACCCAAAATTTATCTTAATACCAGATGTAAGTGGGTGTCATACTGTATGTAGCATTGCAAAGTCAAAAACATTTAAGGGATTCGGTTTGTTTGGGCAGTTTATGTAAAGGAACTAGTTAAAATGAACAATGCAAAAGATCACATATATGTTCCATTTAAAGGTCCTATTAATTTTTTTAAAATTGGTATGTTCAAATGATTCATCAATTCAGTTCCTGCGCTAAAGTCACCATGTGTTCTTTTTCGAAGTGAGTTAATTTGTGCTGTTCAACTTTGACTCTTTTTTTTTACAAAGTGCAAATAGCAATAGATACTATTTACATAAGGTGTAAATAGCAACCAAAAGCATCTTCTTTGTACGAAATAGTTAGTGCAAATAGTGTTAGCAGCTGTGGCAGATACTATCTGCACCCCTAATTAAATTCTAACATACTGTATAGGGGCACCACTGTAGTGTGTTTTTTAGAGTACCACAGACACCCTACAAGTCAAGTCAAGTGGTTTTATTGTAATTTCAACTGTATACAGTTATCATAACTACACAGCGAAATGAGAAAACGTTCCTCCAGGACCATGGTGCTACATAAAACAACATAGGACAAACACAGAACCATATGAGGCTACACAGACTAAATAAAATACCTATATAAAGTGCACGTGCAAACGTGTGCAAAATGTACGGGAGAGTACAATAAATTACTAACAATGAACAGGACAATGGGCACAGTGAGAGACAGTGCAGCACCGACCAGTACACAGTAGTGCAAAAAGATGACTGTGGCAGCGGGGGCGTGGTCAAGCGCCCGTCCGGAGAGGGAAAGCGTTAAGGGCGCTTGCACCTGAGCTAAATTATGTCTAACACCTGTCTCTAATTTCAGTGAGCACGGGGAGATCGGCATAAAAAGAGAGCTTCACTACCTCCAAAAGGAAATTACACCTGTCCAGTGTTGTCAGTATAGAGAGAGAGACCTTAATTTGTTATGTGTAAAAGTTTGTATGTTTGTATGTTTTACAATGACAGTTTCTAAAAATGCCAAATGTAAACATAACACACTATGAGATAGTGTTCTATGGACATAGTAGTTATTGAGGTAGCAGACAGTTATATCGTGACAGTAATTAAAGTGCAACTCAGGACATGTGTGTGTGTCAAACCAGTCTCTGTGTATTGAGGAGTCTGATGGCTTGGGGGAAGAAGCTGTTACACAGTCTGGCCGTGAGGGCCCGAATGCTTCGGTTCCTCTTGCCAGATGGCAGGAGGGTGAAGAGTTTGTGTGAGGGGTGTGTGGGGTCATCCACAATGCTGGTGGCTTTGCGGATGCAGTGTTTTTGTAAATGTCTTTGATGGAGGGAACAGAGACCCCGATGATCTTCTCAGCTGTCCTCACTATCCTCTGCAGGGCTTTGCAATCTGAAACTGTGCAAGTCCCAAACCAGGCAGTGATGCAGCTGTTCAGGATGCTCTCAATAGTCCATCTATAGAACGTAGTGAGGATGGGGGGTGGGAGATGTGCTTTCCTCAGCCTTCGAAGAAAGTAGAGACGCTGCTAGGCTTTCTTGGTAATAGAGCTGGTATTGAGGGACCAGGTGAGGTTCTCCACCAGGTAAACACCAAGGAATTTGGTGCTCTTGACGATCTCCAAAGAGGAGCCATCGATGTTCAGCGGAGAGCGTTCACCTTGTGCTCTCCTAAAGTCAACAACCATCTCTTTTGTTTTGTGGACCTTCAGAGACAGGTTGTTGGCTCTACACCAGTCTGTTAGCCGCTGCACCTCCTCTCTGTACTCTGACTCGCCATTCTTGCTGATGAAACCCACCACAGTCGTGTCATCGGTGAACTTGATGATGTGATTCGAGCTGTGCATTGCTGCACAGTCGTGAGACAGCAGAGTGAACAGCAGTGGACTGAGCACACAGCCCTGGGGGGCCCCAGTGCTCATTGTGGTGGTGGTGGAGATGCTGTTCCCGATCTGGACTGACTGAGGTCTCCCAGTCAGGAAGTCCAGGATCCAGTTGCAGAGGGAGGTGTCCAGGCCCAGCAGGTTCAGTGTTCCAGTCAGGTGCTGAGGAATGATTGTGTTGAATGCTGAGCTGAAGTCTATGAACGGCATTCGAACGTGTGAGTCCTTTTTATCTAGGTGGGTGAGGGCCAGAGGAGGGTGGTGGCGATGGTGTCATCTGTTGAACGGTTTGGACGATACGTGAACTGCAGTGGGTCTAGTGAGGGGGGCAGCTGGGTCTTAATGTGCCTCATGACGAGCCTCTCAAAGCACATCATGACGATTGGTGTGAGTGCGACGGGACGGTAGTCGTTGAGGCAGGACACTGAAGACTTCTTTGGCATGGGGACGATGGTGGTGGCCTTGAAGCACGTTGGAACAACTTCATCACACCTAACTCTTATCCTAACCCTAACCTTACAAAATGTAACCATGGTTTTACTACAGTAACCATAGTATCACCATGGTGTTTTGTGGTGAAATCACAGCAACAACAAAATTAAACATGTTTACTATATTAACGCCATATTACAGTAGTAATACCATTGTGAATTGCATTAAAACTTTGGCTTCCACAAAAAAACTAAATAAAATAAAACATGGTCACTACAATATTACTATAGTAAAACCATGGTTAATTTGATCAAGATCAAACATTTCTCTCAACTTCCTGACCTTCTCCGTGACAAAATCACTGCAAGGAACACAAACATTGTATTAATATGTATTTATTATTATAAGTAGTATTAAAGAAAATAGTAAGTGAGTGGAGACAGGAAACAGAATGGAAAAAAGTGGGACAAAAGGTGGAATCGAATCCGGGTCATCTACACGAATAAAGCACATCCACAGCCAATGCTACATGGTCGCCACTGCAGTGAGATCACTATAAGTACAGTTTGTTTTCAATTTGTGTTTATTAGACTATTGGAGTGCAAATAGCCAAGCTAATAAATGTATTTTGTATGTATTTATGTCAGAATAATCTGATAGATATTGCCATTTTCAAAAATATGTTCTTACGTAAATAGCTTCAAATGTTGTAGTGTAGCTAATTATTTTATCACAAGAGTAAATTGACTGAAGATTAAATTATGAGCAGCTTGGGGAGTAGCTTTCCTAAAACTAAGAATTTACATGTCCTGCCCCCGGACATACGGGTATAAAGGGAGGGAAATGTATCTGTTCATTCAGGATTTGTCTGAGGAGCCGACAATGAGGATCGGCCGCAACAGTGGCTCGGTTCAATGACTTGGCCAGGAGGACACAACGTCTCGTTCCCTCCATCAGAGAAAGGAGGTTAAAACAGTAGCCTAGACGTTCCCTGTCTGTCGCTCACTTCAACGTTGTGCCGAAGAAGCAACACTAGGGGTCCACTTTTAATCACACCATGCACTGAACCGTGTACTTTGCGTGCCAAAACGACAGGATGTTCAGACTGCATATACCCTTCCCCAATGCCCCGAAAAATTGTCAAAACCTTCTGGTTCCTTACACCCCGATATGGGGGGAACAAGACGACGTGCCAAGCATGGGAGCAAGCTGTGCCAAAGTGGCTGGGGCCATCTTAACCCTATCACACGCATCGGGGAAGGCGTTCTTTCCCAGTTCCTATTCTTTCAGGAGGAAAGACCCTGCAGAGACCACGCCTGCCCAGACTGGGGGAGGTAAAGTGTGGTGAAATACATCACATGGACTTTTAGGTCACATGTGGAGAATATCACGGTGGTAGATCCTTCTTCATTGGGAGGGAAGAGTTGCTACAAACATGGCGACTGGGGGTCAGTGAGGACCAAGGGAGACGCGGGTCCACACACAGGGGGACTGTACCGCGGATATATACACACAGGGGGATAAGTCCACATTGGGGCCCGACCTGTGGAGCACCTATTCCAGTACAGGGTAAATTGGGTACCCATATTGGGTTTGGTCGGCAAATTCCTCAGCTGAATTCGCGGACCAGAGGGCTAGAGAGGAGTCATCCAGGTAGCCGTGTGAGTGGGATCTCCTGGGATAAGAGAGCACGGTATTGCCTCAGTGGAGGGAAAGGGTGCTAGGTGCAAGCGGTACACCTGGTCAGTTGTTACCGAGTTCTACTGGCTCAGACCTGAGAAAACACAAGATGAAACTGACTCAACCCTGAGATTGTAAAATCTCATAAAGTTATTGGGTGTTGCCCAACCCACTGCTCTGCATATGTCTGCCAGGGAGGTGCCTTTGGCCAGTGCCCACGAGGATGCCACACTTCTCGTCGAGTTGCTCGAACCCGCAAGGGGGCGGGCATGACCTGGGTAAGTGCTATGGCGTCAACCACCCAGTGGGAAAGCCTCTGTTTGGAGACAGCGTTCCCTTTCTGCTGTCCACAAAAGCAGACGAAGAGCTGCTCAGAACGTCTAAAGCTCTGTGTGTTGTCCAAATAGATGCACAAAGGATGTATTGGACACAGTGACGAAGGGGCTGGGTCTGCCTCCTCCCGGGGCAGTGCTTGCAGGATCACTACCTGGTCTCTGAAGGGAGTAGGAACCATGGGCACGTAGCCTGGTCGTGGTCTAAGGATTACATGAGTGTCTGCCGGGCCGAACTCCAGGCAGGTGTCGCTGACAGAGAATGCTTGCAGGTCCCTGACCCTCTTGATGGAGGAGAGTTCGATCAGGAGGGCCGTTTTCAGGGAGAGGGCCTTGAGTTCGTCTGATTTTAGCGGCTCGAAGGGGGATCTCTGAAGGCCCGAAAGGACCACCGAGAGATCCCAAGAGGAGAACAGGCTTGGCCAGGAGGGATTAAATCTCCGGGCACCTCTTAAGAACCTGATAACTAAGTCATGCTTACCCAAAGACTTGCCGTCTACTGCGTTGTGGTGGGCTACAATAGCAGCTACATACACCTTCAATGTGGAGGGGGACAGCCTCTCCTCCAATCTCTCCTGCAGGAATAAGAGCACTGACCTTATTGCGCACCTCTTTGGGTCTTCAGCCCGAGAAGAACACCAATTCATGAACAAGCGCCACTTCAGGGCGTTAAGTTGCCAGGTAGAGGGAGCTCTGGCTTGGTTAATCGTGTCTATGACAGCAGGTGGTAGGCCAACTAGATCTTCCGTGTCCCATCCAGGGGCCAGAAGTAGAGATTCCAGAGGTCTGGGCGCGGATGCCAGAGTGTGCCCTGTCCCTGAGAAAGAAGGTCCTTCTTCAGGGGAATTCGCCAAGGAGGGGCTTTTGTGAGGAGCACGAGATCCGAGAACCAAGTCCGAGATGGCCAATAAGGGGCCACCAGAGTGACTTGTTCCTCGTCCTCCATGACCTTGCATAGCACCTGTTCCAAAAGTCTCACTGGGGAAAATGCATACTTGAGCAGCCCTGGGGGTGAAGCCTCCACTCTCTGCTGGGCAAACGCTGTCATGATAGTGCATCCACTACCACGTTTAGGTCGTCCGGGATGTGAGTGGCTTGTAGCGACTTGAGTCACTGCTGGCTCCAAGGGAGGCAAGTTGTGACATGTGACGGGAGCATACGTCACCTTGGCAATTTATTTTACCGTGCTGGTGCTGTCTGATCGGATCAAGACGTGCTTGCCCAAAACTAGCAGGAGAAACCACCGCAGGGCAAGAAGTACAGCCAACAACTCTAGGCAATTAATGTGCCAGCACAGTAGTAACTCCCGGGAGTGGGCCAGGATGAGACAGTCATCGAGGTAGTTGAGTATGCGAACACCTGCTTCCCAAAGCGTGGCAAGGGATGCCTCTGCAATCTTCGTCGAAGTGGAGGATACGCCTGGCCGTTGAACGCAAACCGTAGAAAGGGTCGATGTCGAGGCAAGATTGAGACATGGAAGTACGCGTCCTTCAGGTCTACCGCTGCCAGTCTACCAATCTAGATGCCGGACGCAAGTTAGGATGTGTCTTTGCGTGAGCATTTTGGACAGGAGTTTGTGCAAGGCCCAGTTGAAAATTTGCAAGATTGGACATCAGCCGCTGCCTTTTTTGGGTATGATGAAGTAAGAGCTGTAGAAACCGTTCTTAATCTCGGCTGGAGGAACAGGCTCTATCGTATCTTTGAGTAAGAGAGTCGCAATTTCTGCGTGCAGGGATTTAGCGTCTTTGCTGTGCACTGTAGTAAAGAGGATGCCCCTGAAGTGGGGAGGAGGCCTGGCAAACTGAATTGCGTAACCGAGTCAGATGGTCCTGGCCATCCAGCGTGATGGATAGGGAATCGAAAGCCATGCATCCAAGCTCCGTGCTAGGGGCACTAAGGGGACAATTATGTTTGATGTACCCAGTGGGGCGGAGCTGGTAATATGGCGTCAGGGGACAAATGTGCGTCCCTAGGCTCTGGTGCTGAGAGAAGATTCAAAGCACTTACCTTGCTCTGCACACCTGGCAGGGGGCGGGTTAATGACTGAGGAGGAGGTCCCATGGAGGTGTCCTCAAGACTCGTCAGAACCGGCCGGCCGGGGGACAACAGTCGTGGGGCTGGAGGCGAAGGGTCCAATCCCGTCCAATGTGCCGGGACTGTTGAGGTGTGGCACCAGCGTGCTGTGAGAATGGCATTTGCGGGCCAGGTGTCCCAGAGTCAGAGGAAATTGCTCTTTTACTGAGAATGTGGGTACACATTTATTTACAAAGTAAATAAACTTAACTGAAGATTCTCCTTCCGGCTCTCCCCTGGGGGACAAAGTGGTCTGCTTACAAGCTCCGGAGCAAATGTCTCTGTCTCTGGGCCGTCCGTATCAGGAACACTGGGTCCAAGAGGGGGTTCGTGAGACGGGGGACGTGCGCTTCCTGTGGGGCGCTCGACGCTGAGGAGGAGCAGCACATTTTTTGGAAGCCGCAGGAGGACGCCCTCGGTGGGCAGACGGGGCACGGCCTGTGCTGTAAGCGCGATGCGGCATGATGCGAGAGATGGTCTCCGTCTCCTTCTTCACCGCTGAGAACTGCCGGGCGAAGTCCTCGATGGTGTCGTTGAAAAGGCTGAACTGGGAGACAGGCATGTTGAGAAAGCGTGCCTTGTCCACTTTGCGCATCTCGACCAGGTTCAGCCACAGATGTCATTCCTGAACCATAAGGGTGGCCATCGCCTGCCCGAGTGACTGTGCTGTAACCTTCGTGGCCCTGAGGGCGAGGTTGGCCGCTGAGCGCAGTTCCTGTAGCACGTCAGGATCAGGACTACCCAAGTGCAGATCTTTAAGTGCCTTGGCCTGGTGGACTTGAAGTAGGGCCATGGCATGCAAGGCGGAAGCGGCCTGTCCGGTGGCACTGTAGGCTTTGGAGGTCATTGAGGACGTCATCCTACAGGCCCTGGAGGTAGCACCGGAAGATCCCACCAGGTGGTGGCGTTTTCGGGACACAGGTGGATCGCAACTACTCTGTCCACCTGGGGGACCGCCGTGTACCCATGGACCATAAGGTACTCGCAGTGAGAACACAAACCATCCACAAACGCTGCCTCGGTGTGATCGCGGCCCAGACACACGAGGCAGTGCCTGTGACCGTCAGGATCGGAGAGAAATCGACCACATCCAGGAACAACACAGGGGCGGAAAGGCATCTTTATAAAGACGCGTCATGAAAAGGACATTCAACGCCACTGTGTATTGCTCTTTTAGAGAAATACACTCTTTTAGGAAAATGTATCTTGTAATAGCACGGTCGAAGCACCCAGGGGCAAAGATGCACTGCCATGCAGAGAAGGAGAAAGCCGCTGATATGTGGCGTAGATCCAACATCATACACTCAGAGATGAGAGGAAACAGACTGTGACTCGCAGCTCGCTGCTCACGCAACCGGTCGGCTCCGAAGAAAATTTCTGAATGAATAGTCGCATTTGATTTAGGTCATTTGGTGGAAACATGAGAAAACGTCTTTTAGTTCATCCTCACAAATTGTAAAAGACTCTAATTCCCACAGTTTATGAAGCGAAGAAAATGCATCTGTTTTCCTCGCTATGAACAGGTGGATGTACGGGAGCAATGCGGTCTTCCCAGGATTAGTGCTGCTCTTGTTTAACATGAGGATATGCCACACTCTCTCACTTTTGGCAAAATAAACTGCCATCTTTGGGGGCGGCTAAATGTTGGGGATTAATTTTTAGATAATTAATCCCTGACACGTGCAAATGCGACATATGTGTGATTCCAAGATGTTCATTTCTTTTAAAATGTCATTAGCATTAAATTACCTTTGGTTTTCATGAAAAGAGATTGTGACATTCCTTTGGCAGGCAACATTTCTGTGAAGTGACAGAAAGGTTGTTTGGAAGATTAATTTGTTTTTACTCACTGAGATTATTATGTGAAGATAAGATAAGCATCTTAGCAAAGGTCCTCTCAGTTCATGAGGTAAAAAGTATCTGTATTTGGTAGTTAAAGGAATAGTTCACCCAAAAATGTACATTCTGTCAACATTTATAAACCCTCATGTTGTTCCAAACTCATATGAATTTCTTTCTTCTGGAAATACTTCACTATATGTCCGTTTTGGTGTATTCATTACAATGGCAGTACATCGTTTAACGCTTAAAGTGATATTTTTTTAATTGTAAAATTACAATTCTCTGATAATTTGCTCACCCTCATGCCATCTGAAATGTGTATGACATTCTTTCTTCTGATAAACACTTTTGATGATTTGTAGAAAAAGTTCCAGGTTCTACAGGACCTTAGAATGGGAGAGGAGGGTGAGTAGATATTTGTAGTTCCAAAAAGCACAGATAGTCAGCATAAAAGTAATCCATCCTATCTCTAGTGGTGACATTAATGTCTTTTAAACTGAATCGATTACTTTGTGTTTGAAAAATAACTATATTTAAGCACTTTTTAACAGATCTTATAAAAGATCACTTCCAGTCAGACGTTGACGAATGACAAAATTACTCAAGTGCTCCTGTGACGCAAGTGCGTTGGCACATTCCTTCGATTGGTTTTGTGTCTGTCACGCATCAGTTCACATGCCATAGCACTTATGTCATGGGAGCACTTGGGTAAATTCAGCCATTTGTCAATGCCTGACTGGAAGTGATCTTTTATAGTTAAAAATTGCTTAAATTTTAGTTCTTTTTCACACACAAAGTAATCGATTCAGTTCACAAGACATTAATGTCACAGCTGGAGATAGGATGGATTACTTTTTGCTGACTATCTGTGCTTTTTGGACCTACAAATATCAAATCATCCTCCTCTCCCATTCTAAGGACCTGCTGAGCCTGGATCTTTCTCTACAAATCTTCAATCTCAGACGGCATGAGGGTGAGTACTTTATCAGATAATTTTCTTTTTTTGGGGGGTGAACTATTTGTTTAATTAAACACCCAAATATTTAATAAAAGTTGTTCATGCCACTCGTGTGTCATATTCCAAGTCTTCTGAAGTCATATGATCACTTTGTTTGTTGAACAGAACACATTTTAATCCCATGTAAAGACCATGAGCAGTGCTAAAATCCAAAATGCCAGCTACCACATTCAAAATATGTTGCTAACATCTTGCTTCTCCTATTAGTTAAGTTTTATGTATGGCTAAAAATGGTTTACAGAATCTCAGAGACAGGTGAGTTATCACAAGACACCTATATAAGGAATATCTTCCATGTTATATCTTCCCCCCCCCCAAAAAAAAAAAAAAACAACAATATAAAACAAATCATCTACAGCACCTTTAATTCTCTCTTCAGGTTAATTTCAGATTCCAACTGTAGTTCAGTATGCTGTACAGTTCCATTTATCTAATATCTTCATTTATCAGAGGTCCATAAATGAAAATATTTAATCCTTTGAAACATTTTAATACAACCAATGTAGTAAATATCGAATGCTATATTGGATACAACATGGCATACCCCTGAAAGTAAATGTCCCTCAGAGAAGATCAGAGATAATATAGTGGGTATCTTGGAGTGAAGGATTCTGACATGAAGCATCTAGAAAAAGTCCTAATTTTACTTCCTCCTCCTCCTCATCTCTCTCTCTCTCTCTCTCTCTCTCTCTCTCTCTCTCTCTCTGACACACAAATACAAACCTATAACTCTAAGCATGCTTTAATCTCTCCTTCCATCTGTAATCACACTTCGACAGATGGGAAGGAAATCATGTCCTTTTTAATAGTAAAGCTGGTATTTTTGTTCTCGTCATGGCCTGGATTTTCTTTTGACCCGACAGCAGGCCCCTTAGGGAATGGGATTCCGATGGAGTTAAAGGCTTCTCTCAGGTTCAGAGAGTGAAATTCAGATGAAAACGTGACATATTTACAGTGCTCCTTTTTCCAAGACATAGACTGGTTATAACAACCCAGACTACTCAAGGCTGTTCACGTTATCTAAGCTCTATTTGGGTGATCTGATTGCAAATTCTCAACAAAAACACATTGCTGTTAACACCTGGTATTAACATGCATTTTATAAGCGTCTCCAGTGGCCACTTGTGATCAGATTTTTAAGGCAATGGTTTCTGGGCAACCACCAAGGCAAGGTTTCTGGTCCTGTTTGAACCAGTAAGTAATCACCTTTACATAAACGAGTACAATTCAGAGGTTGTTGCTAAAATTACAATTTTACTGTACTGACAGTTAGGTTTATGACTGGGGTTTCAATAAAAAATGTGTTCCTTTTGGATGTATTACATTATTTACAACTAAAAATACAACTTGCTTTTTGTGTCACTCTGTGGACATTTCACCCGGAAAATTGAGCTCACAGGTTTTCATATGTTCAACAACACTTCCAGCTTCGGCCACTGGGGGAAGTAGTTCGAACCAGGGGGTCAGGAATCGGTTGGTTAGCAGGTCCCTATTAGCCCCAGCTGGTAGATGCTGGAACTACACCACCTGATGGCAAAAAGCATGTTTCTCCATAGACAGCCTTTCAAAAGTAGCCATGTTTTATGACGAAATATTTATTTTTCCAAGAACCATTTCATTCTGGTGGCCTGGGTAGCTCAGCAAGTCAAGACACTGACTACCACATCTGGTGTCACAAGTTTGAATCCAGGGCATGCTGATTTAATCCAGTCAGGCCTCCTAAGCAACCAATTGGCCCGGTTGCTAGGTTAGGTAGAGTTCCGTTGGGTTACCCTCATTGTGGTTGCTATAATGTGGTTCTCAGTCTAGGTGGGGCGCATGGTGAATTGTGTGTGAATGCCACGGAGAATAGCATGAAGCCTCCACACATGCGTAGATTGACGGTCAACTCAGATTCAGCCTCAGCTACCCGGATTGAGGCGAGTCACTATGCCTAGAGCGAATTTGGAATTGGGCATACCAAATTGGTGAGAAAAAGGGGAGAACACCACCCCCAAAAAAGTTAATCTTCATGAAATTGATTAATAGTTTTTCCTATCTATTCCGATTGACGAGTGATCAGTCACGTGATGCCCGAGCCCAGAAATGAGTGCCCATGAGCAAAGATGGCAGCCTCCATTTTGCAAGCTTCCTGAGAACCCTGTTCTAGCTGAAAACAGCCATAGAGATGAATGGGAATGATAACGAATAGCTCTCTCCAGGTTTTTTAGAGCTCCATGTTTCAAACTGCCAGCCTAATGTTGCTGAATTCAAAGTACAATCAGTCTAAAGCATGTCTACTTGCAAACTACATATGTTTTTGAGAGATGTGCTTATATTGTTATTCTCAGTGCCGGTTCTACCTGTACACAATATACACAAGTAAACTTAGCTGATGTCATTACTTTGCATTTGCTAGGTCATTTTTTTTATTTTTTTATTATTATTTTATTTTTTTATCTGCCCTTGGGGACAATTCTCAATTGTATCAGTAAGACCAGCAGCACCAGTGAGATGCCGGTAATGTACAGCCAGCTAAAGCAGGCACAAGTGCAGAGCCCAGTAATGCACTGCCAGCAAGTGTCCTGCCAAATTACACTTCAGACTGGGCTTATTTTCCTTTCCATTTATTTGTTGAAATTCAGCACATTACATGCATACCTATTGTCAGTTTACAAAATAATTAATTTACTGAATGCTGCTTGTTTACTGTTAAACTGCTCTAAACTGCTTAACCCCATACACAGTAATTATTTTTCTATATCACTTTTACACTTTTAATCCAAGTGTGGTTTTTTGTTCCCCTTCTGTCACTCTCTCGACGTTGTGTTGAAGGAAGTGACACAAGGGGTCTTCTCGGATGCCGAATCGTACCTCTGAACCTGAGAAAAAGCCAATGTCAAGTTGGCATATAAAGGGAAGCGGGGCAGCGAATGCCAGTCAGAATTTTTCTTTGGAGCCAAATGCTTGTGCAGCAAGCAGCTGAATCTCACTCCTGTTCCACTCACCTCTTCCAGCGAGAAGCGTAGCTGTCGGATCTGCACGGCGCATCTCTAGCTTTTCTCAGGTTCAGAGGTATGATTCGGCATCTGAGAAGACCCCTTGTGCCACTTCCTTCGACTCAACTTCTCGTTCCCTCCCTCAGGGAACGGAGGTTACAATAGTAACCATGACGTTTTTTAACCCAAGTGTGTTTAAAAAAAAAAAAGAAAATCAAAACAACTTAAATTATTATTTATTTTCACACAAATTATGTTGAGCCATCAATATTTAATAAAAAATGAATTTATTTTTTCAATCTTGATACAATTATACTATTTTCCTCCTTAAGGTATGCCTCTATCCATGTTGTACCCTAAGTTATGCTTGTTTTGCAATAAAAAAAATGAAATAATTATCTTTCCAGCAGAGACTTGTTAGCATACATCTATTGATTTTTTTTTCCTCTGCCAAATCTCCTTTCATGATAATGGTGTCGACTGTCATAAGTACAGCCCTGTTAATAAGCTAACAGTGTTTTTGCAAAGCAATTCCGACAAGCAGCGAAAACTGTGACAGTAGAGTTTACCAAATGTGATGTGTCTTGTGGCATAATGATCTTATTCAATTATGCTAATTGAGGGTAAATGGCTGTAATAGAGTTGGAAAAGGCTTGATATGACAGTGATTTGCCTGTGTGTGGATTTCTGTGCCAATTATGCAAAATAAAAGAACATAAATGACAACAATCACTTTACACCTAAATAACCTCAATGAATTATGGTTGATCAAATATACTGTGGACTTTCTATTTTCTCTTATGTCTTATTCTCTTTCTTTGTGGCTTTACCACTCCATTGGTCCTCTGCTTAAAAACCTTTACTTGAACAGCCTGAAACAAGCTTCCTTCCTTTTTTATCCTTTGAAAATCCTTAGATATTTACACTCTCTTTCTTGCTTTCAGGTGCGCCATATAAAAACTGCACAATTTTCCCATGCTACCACCCATCCATGTATTAAATTTGACAACCTCCTCTTCAGATTCTGGAGTCCAATGACAGCTATGATTGCCCATGGGTTGAGTTTGCAAAAAACAATCCCACAGGTGCAGATTTAAAGATGGCTACAGACGGTTAGAGCCACACACTGAATAAGCAAACTCAAAGATTGAGGTGGTTTCTGCAATTAATCTTGTTCTAATATGTTGCGTTTTCTTACGCTTTGTCAAGAGTTGATTATTAGTGCTTCTAAATAAGGAAAAGAAAATCTAAATATCTAAAGGAAAATGTGCCTTCATTCATTTGTTACTCTGCTCTCAAGCCTACAGCTTTCACAGACAGCAACTACAGCTTCCAGCACAGCCATATTCAAATTCATGAACGGTGGCTGTAAATCATCATCAGTGTTTTTTTTTTTTTTTTTTTTTGTATGACTTCTGCCATGTCTATTTATAGCAGAGATCAAAGAATGTTTTGAAACGTGAATTTATTTGTTACATTTATGCTTGTATGTCATTCTTTTGTGATTAGTCGTCTCCTTCCCTGACATTTCTAATATTTTAGAATAAGTTAAATGTTGTCAGTTTCACTTGAGAGGAAGAGATATATTGAAACTGATGCTCTAAATCGCACTGATAACTGAAATGAGATGGAGAGAGCCTCGCATTCGATCATTTCCTCATTCTAACATAAATTGTCTGGCTGGCTGAAATTTGAGATGAATTATATATTTTGCTATTTATGATCTCATCCTTGATTGTTTCCAAGTTATGCATTAAGATTAGATTAGATTCAACTTTATTTTCATTGTGCAGAATATAAGTACAGAGCAAATTAAATGCAGTAATAATTAAGGTAATATCCATCAAATTGTATGGCTTGATAGTTAATTCAGATATTTTTGTGCATGCAAAACATGCATATGAAGGGAGGACAGTGAGAAAGACAGAAAGAGAAATGGATGTGATGGTTCTGACTAGATTTTACATATCTAAAGAGCATGTGCATGGATCTTGCCAGGGTGCCAGGGTTCGACTCAATAAGCAAAACCAAAAGGAAAATTGAAAAGCTGTATGAGTTCATTTATTAAAGCAGCATGTGATTCTGTAGCAATAGACGCCCTTTAAAAGAGATAATTGACCCAAAAAAGGGAAATTTTGTCATAATTGACTTACCCTAATGCTGTTCCAAACCAGCATGACTTTTTTCTTTGGAACACAAAAGGAGATTTTTTTTTAAATGAATATTGTGGTCCGTCTATGTACATAAAAGGCCCCAAAAGATTTTCACTGAAACATTACAAATTGTTCAGGTTTGTATGCCTTCATAAGACTGGGAATTTTATGCACAAACCACAGAATAATGTTATGATACTTTTGACAATGTTTTTTTAAATTCACTATCCACTATAAAGCATCATCCACTGTCATTTTATTGAAGAGATGGACCACAGTATTCAAAAAATCTCCTTTTGTGTTCTACAAAAGAAAGATCATACAGGTTTGGAAAGACATTAGTGTGAATAAAATAGGACATTATTTTATAAAAGTTTTTGAGGGAAAAATTCCTTTAATAATTACAAAACTACAAATGTATAAAGACAAATATTTTAAAGCATTGTCAATGTGTATATTTGATTGCTTTTGGTGTGAAAAGCTGCAGCATTTTTTTTAATAATCATTCTTTTTTATGTTAGTTAAGGTTAGGGTAAGTTTTTTTTACTTGTTTAACTGTGTGTTTGTGTGTGTGTGTGAGAGAGAGAGAGAGAGAGAGAGAGAGAGAGAGTCAGAACAAATTACTGGATATTTCTGTTCTCTTTGTTTTAACATCATGCATTGGCAACACAAAGAACAGTCATTCCAATAAAGGTTCAAATGTGTCATAATTGAAGTTCCAGACATGGCTAGAGTGTTTTCTATAGGGTGACTAGATTTTGAAAGTCTCAAACTGGGACACCTGGGGGATTTGCAATAAATGCATATATATGTATATACAAAAACATTTTGACAGAGAATTTGCTACATGGGAGCTTAAAAATTGAAATACAATTCCACATTTCCACATTTAAGTTTTCAAATGATATGCCTTACATATGTATAGAGAGTAACGTTTTAAACGTAAACTGTTTTTGCGATATAACTCCCCACTTTGGACCGGCCGGCGGATCCAGTGTTCTTATAGTACATCAAACTGTTTATTTTTCGTAAGATAAATGATGTGACTGCAGCAAAATAGCAGCTTTTTTGTTGCAGATGTTATTTTTTTGTCATATACTCTATTCTACTATATAACAACCCAGATGCCCTTGTGTGAAACAAATGGGGCAAAACAGATATAAACAGACTGTGTTCTGTGTGTGTGTGGACGTGTGTCTATATATGTTTTCATGTGTTATTAGTGTGTATCTGTGTGATAGTTTTGATCCAAATCCAGCAGCAAAACATTATAATAATGACAATGCTGTTTTCTGTCAGGTACCTTAGATGATAAATGATTAACAATGTGATGATAGGTAACAAGAATCTTTCAATGGATAGTTTACCCACCCAAACATAAAAATTATGTCATCATTTACTCACCCTCATGATGTTTCAAACCATACAACCTTTTTTCTTCCCTGGAGCACACACACAAAAAAAGATGAAGTTGAGAATATTGGGGACTGACAGCCTTAGTCACCAATTACTTTCATTTAAACTGTTTACTTGCATTGAAAGTCAAGGGTAACTAAGGCTGCCATTTAGCTTAACATCTCTTCTTTCTTCTATGGAAGAAAGAAATTCAAACGGGTTCGGAAAATGTCTAGGTTACGTATGTAACCTCTGTTCCTTGATGGAGGGAACGAGACATTTTGTCGAAGAAGTGACACTAGGGGTCTCTCTTGAGTGCCAAATATGCCTCTGATCTATGAAAAAGTTGGCAGACAGTATTTGCATACCCCGCCCCCGGACATACGGGTATAAAAGCGGGGAAATACGTCGAGTTCATTAAGGATTTTTCTGAGGAGCCCTTCAGGGATATGCAAGTACGTAACCTAGACATTCCCAGTCTGTCGCTCACTTCAACGTTGTGTCGAAGAAGCGACACTAGGGGTCCAATTTTAATCACACCATGCGCTGAGTCGTGTACGTGTACTGCTGACAAAGGAGCGGGCATGTATTTTACGTGCAGAGGCGACAAGCTGTGTCAGACTTCACGTACCATTCCCCAATGCCCCAAAAAAGTCATCGGGATCCTTCTGGTTACCCTAGGCAGGGGAACAAGGTGACACTTGCCAACCTGGGAACGGGCCGAGCCTGGCTGGGTCTCTTTTTTCTCTATGTTTCTAGCATAGAGCAAGAACGGCCGGGGCCCTTACACGCATCGAGGGAAGGGGGTCTTGCCCAGTTTCCTATTCTTTCAGGGGGAAAAGACCCCGCGGAGACCACCCCTGCCCTGAAGTGGAGGTAAGTGTGGTGAATACATCACATGGGTTTTTCAGGTGGCATGTGGAAATGGTGCAGTAGTAGATCCAACCTCGTTGGAGGGGGAGTTGCTACAACACAGCGACCGGAGGGCAGCTGGAACTGCCTAAGGGAGATGCGGGTCCACTCGTAAGGGGACCGTACCGTGGATAATACACACAGTGGGAGTCCACGTAGGAGTCCTTCCCTGTGGAGCACCTATTCCAGTACAGGGTAGATTAAGTACCCGCAGTGGATTGGGTCGGCGAGTTCCTCAGCTGAACTGCAGACCCAAAGGGGTAGGGAGGAATCATCCAGGGATCCGAATGAGTGGGATCTCCTGGGAGAGAAAGCGCACAGTTTTAGAGGGAAAGGGCGCCAGGTGCAAGCGATTCATCTGGCCAGACCATCAGCGTGTTATTGAGTTCTACCAGCTCGGACCTGAGAAAACACGGGACGATACTGACTCAACCCGGAGATTGTAGAATCTCGCAAAGGTATTAGGTGTTGCCCAACCCGCTGCTCTACATATATCTGCCAGGGAGGTGCCCCTGGCTAGTGCCCACGAGGACGCAACACTCCTTGTTGAGTGTGCTCGGACCTGCAAGGGGGGGGCACGACCTGGGTGTGATAGGCCAATGAAATGTCGTCCATGACCCAGTGTGAATGCCTCTGTTTGGAGACAGTGTTCCGTTTCCGCTGTCCACCAAAGCAGACAAAGCGCTGCTCAGAACATCTAAAGCTCTGCGTGCAGTTCAAGTAGGTATGCAAAGCACGTACCGGACACAGCAACAAAGGGGCTAGGTCCTCCCAGGTCAGCACTTGCAGGTTCACTACCTGGTCTCTAAAGGACGTGGTAGGAACCTTGGGCACGTAGCCCGGTCAAGGTCTTAAGTGTCTGCTGGACCGAACTCCAAGCAAGTGTCGCTAACAGAGAACGCTTGTAGGTCTCCGACCCTCTTGATGGAGGCGAGCGAGATCAGCAGGGCCGTCTTTAGAGAGAGGGCCCTGAGTCCGACTGATTCTAGCGGCTCAAAGGGAGGTCTCTGGAGGCCCGCGAGGACCACTGAGAGACCCAGGAGGGGAACAGGCTTGGCCCAGGAGGGATTCAACCTCCAGGCGCCTCTTAGGTACCTGATAATTAAGTCGTGCTTACCCAAAGACTTGCCGTCTACTGCGTCGTGGTGGGCCGCGATGGCAGCGACATTTACCTTTAGGGTGGAAGGGACAGCCTCGCTTACAGTCTCTCTTGCAGAAATAAGAGCACTGACCTAACTGCGCACCTCTGTGAGTCTTCAGGCCTGGAAGAACACCAATATCCGAACAGGCGCCACTTCAGGGCGTAAAGATGCCTGGTAGAGGGGCTCTGGCTTGGCTGATTGTGTCTACAACGGCAGGTGGTAGACCAGCTAGATCTTCCGAGTCCCGTCCAGGGGCCAGACATGGAGGTTCCAAAGGTCTGGGTGTGGATGCCAGAGCATACCCTGTCCCTGAGAAAGAAGGTCCTTCCTCAGGGAAATTCACCAGGGAGGGGCTGTTGCGAGGAGTATGAGGTCCGAGAACCAGGCCCGGGTGTGCCAGTAGGGAGCCGCTAGGGTGACTTGTTCCTCGTCCTCCCTGACCTTGCACAGCACCTGTGAAAGAAGGCTCACTGGTGGAAACGCATACATGCGCAGCCCCGCAGGCCAGCTGTGTGCCAGTGTGTCTGCCCCGAGGGGAGCCTCTGTTTGGGCATACCAGAGCGGGCAGTGGGAGGTCTCTCAGGAGGCAAACAGGTCTACCTGGGCCTTGCCGAACCGTTCCCAAATCAGCTTGACCGACTGTGAGTGAAGCCTCCACACTCCGCTGGGCGTTGTTTGTGATAGCGCGTCCACTATCACATTGAGGTTGCCGCAGATGTGAGTGGCAAGCAGATTTGAGTCGTTGCTGGCTCCAAAGGAAGAGACAACTGGTGAGTCGTGACATGTGGCGGGAGCATACGCCGCCTTGGGGATTTATGTACACTACCACGGTGCTGCTGTCTGACCTGACTAGTACATGTTTGTCCCGAGCTAACGGGAGGAACTTCTGCAGGTCAAGGATAACAGCCATCAACTCTAGGCAATTGATATGCCAGCGCAGCGGGGCCCCTCTCCAACGGCCCGCAGCAGCTTGCCCGTTGCACACGGCACCCCAACCCAATCTGGAGGCGTTGGTCGTGACCAAGACGTGTCAGGACACCTGCTACAAGGGTACTCCTGCCCTTAGAAAGCAGAGATCTGTCCAGTGTTTGATTGTTTGGTGGCAGGCGGGGGTGATTGCCACACGGTGCATGCCGCGGTGCCATGCTCGTCTCGGGACTCGAGTCTGAAGCCAGTGCTGAAGCGGTCTCATATGCATCAACCCCTCCGCGGAGGATGCCATATGGCCCAGGAGCCTCTGGAAGAGTTTTAAAGGGACCGTTGTGCCTGGCATGAAAGAGGCGAGGCATCTCAGCACCGACTGTGCACGCTCGTTGGTGAGGCGTGCTGATATTGAGACTGAGTCTAACTCCATGCAGAGAAAAGAGATGCTCTGAACCAGTTGACCTGAAACTCCATGGCGGCTGAGGTGCCTGAGCACCTGGTCTCTGTGAGCGCATAGTAACTCTCGTGAGTGGGCCAGAATAAGCCAGTCATCGAGTTAATTGAGTATGCGAATGCCGGCTTCTCAGAGCTGTGCAAGAGCTTTCTCTGCGACTTTCGTGAACACGCGAGGGGACAGAGACATGCTGAAGGGGACTTTGCACTGATATGCCTGGCCGTCGAATGCGAACTGTAGAAAGGGTCGGTGTCGAGCCAGAATTGAGACGTGGAAGTACGTGAACTTCAGGTCTACCGCTGCGAACCAATCTAGATGCCGGATGCAAGTTAAGATGTGTTTTTGCGTTAGAATTTTGAACGGGAGTTTGAGCAAAGCCAAGTTGAAAACTTGCAGGTCCAAGATCGGTCGTAAGCCGCCGCCTTTCTTGGGTACAATGAAGTAAGGGCTGTAGAAACCCTTCTTCATTTCGGTTGGAGGGACAGGCTCTATCGTGTCTTTGAGTAAAAGAGTAGCGATTTACGCACACAGGGATTTGGCATGTTCGCCGTATACTGCGGTAAAGCGGACGCCCGCAAAGGAGGGCGGGGGCCTGGCAAACTGAATTGCGTAACCGAGTCAAATGGTCTGGGCCAGCCAGCGTGACGGGTTGGGAATTGAAAGCCACGCATCCAAGCTCCGTGCTAGGGGCACCAAGGGGATGGTTATTTTTTACGTACCCGGCGGGGCAGAGCAGCGGGGAGGAGCAGGTAATACGGCGACGGGAGGCAAAGATGCGTCCCGAGGCTCTAGCGCTGAGAAATGACTCAAAGCAGTTACCTTGCTCCGCACACCCAGCATGAAGTAGGTTAGTGACTGAGGATGAGGTCCAGTGTAGGCATCCTCTAGACTCATCGGAACCGGCCGGCCGGGGAACAGTTGTGGGGCTGAAGGCGGAGGGTTCGCGTCCAGCATGCCGGGACTGTAGATGTCTGGTGGCAGGGTGATGTGAGAACGGCATTTGCGGGCCAGGTGACCCAGACACAAAGGAAATAGCTCTGTTATTGAGAATGTGGGTACCACAGCCCTGTGTAGAGGGGCAGAAAATGAAATAATTCCAACAAAAGATTCTCCTTCCGGCCCTCCACCTCTTGGGCTCTGGGTCGAGCGTCTCAGGAGCGCCTGGGAGCCTTCCGGGTCCTCGAGAGGGTCCTTGAGATGGGGGGCATCTGCTTCCTTCGGGGTTCTCGATGCTGGGGCTGAGAGCTGGGCCTGAGTTGAGGCAGAGCAGGGTACTTTTTAGCAGCAGTAGGACACCTTTGGCGGGCAGATGGGGCATGGCCCATGGCGGCAGGCTTGCGTTGGTGCAGGATATGAGATATAGCCTCCGTCTGCTTCTTCACTGTGGAAAACTGCTGGGCGAAGTCCTCGACAGTGTCGCCGAAGAGGCTGAACTGGGAGACTGGGGTGTTGAGAAAGCGAGCCTTGTCGGTCTCACACATCTCGAACAAGTTCAGCCACAGACGACGTTCCTGGACCACAAGCGTGACCATCGCCTGCCCGAGTGACTGCACTGTGACCTTCATTCCTGCTGCATATCGGAATCAGGGCTACCCCCATGCAGATCTTTGAGTGTCTTGGCTTTCTATTGAAAGCAAGCCGCAACCTCAGCATTGCCATGGTCATGCCCTCGCAGTGAGAGCATGAACCATCCACAAACGCTGCCTCGGTGTGATCGCTGCCCGAACACACGAGACAATGCCTGTGGCCGTCTGAAGTGGAGAGCTCTCTACCGCATCCAGGAACTACACAGGGGCGGAATGGCATCTTTATAAAAACGCGTCCTGAAAAGGACATTCAACGCCGCTGTGTACTGCTCTAATAGAAGAAATATCACTCTTTTAATACTCTTTTTTGCTCTTGCCCTGTCGAAGCACCCAGGGGAAAGCTGCACTGCCGTGCAGGGAAGGAGAAAGCCGCTGTAGTGCGCCGTAGATCCAACAGCAGAGAACGTCAGAGGAACAGGAACGGGTATGTGACTCGCAGCTCGCTGCAGTACAACCATCGGCTCCGAAGAAAATTTCTGAATGAACTCGACGTATTTCCCCGCTTTTATACCCGTATGTCTTTTATACCCGTATGCAAATACTGTCTGCCAACTTCTCATTGGCCTTTTTTTCATAGATCAGAGGCATATTCGGCGCTCAAGAGAGAGACCCCTAGTGTCGCTTCTACGACACAACGTCGAAGTGAGCGACAGACGGTGAACATGAGGGTAAGCAAATTAAGATATTTTTGGATTAACTATAACTTTAACGTCTCATGTTTATTTTGAAGTCATTGTTTTCAGCAAGAGCTTCTTCAGTTTAAAAGTGAGTCAAATTCATACTCAACATTTAAGAGTAAAGCACTTCACACAACAATGAATTCTGATGTTTTGCTTTAAAACTCAGCAGCCAAGAAAAGTTGTCTTCACACTTGATGCAAACAGAGGGATGTTGTTTGTCACGATGTAATTGTAACATGCTCAATGACTTCTGTTAGACACTAAAAGAGTACTAGACAAAAATATTTCCATACTGCATGATTCAGCGTTCAGTGGTGCTTTAGCTGGCCCTCCAGAAAGAATAACTTGACTGTGTATGAGTGAATGAGTGAACTCTAGTGCAGTATACTGTAGTACTAACAATGTTAAGCTTTCACAGCCCTATATTTACTTGACATTATTGGTGGTCCGCAAGGCTGCTTGGATCAAAATTCTAAGATTGTTGTTGTTTTTTACAAGGTTTTTTTGTAGGTTTGTGTCTTGAACTAACCAAGCCTTATGCACGGTACTCATTGTAATCTGACCAACGAGACCCTTATGAAATATATATGGTGAAACTTATTAAGCTGCCTACAGATAGCAAAGCTCACAAGATTTTTTTTTCCCCTTCATGTTTGTGTTTTGCCTTTTGTACATTGGATTCTATTTGTACTGTATTACTATTGTACTATACTCTACTCTATTTTGTATTATTGTAGAGTATGCATTGTATTGCTTATTCTATTGTTTCATGTTGCAAAAGTATTGTGCACTTGCACATGCAATTTCACACACTGTTCTATGTATAATGCGTGACTGTAACATGTTAAATTATATTCTGTTCTATTTTTTTAACACAGCTCATAGGAATATCATCATTAATTACAGTGGATTTTTACTTATATAATTGTATGACTATTATTAATGTGTCGCAAGTCCTTTTACAGACTACGACCTTATGTGATATGACATAAGCTGAAGTTTCATGCTGGTGCTGATCCTCAAATCATAAGGGTTTTAGGGATGAGGGCTCATTTGCAGTACGAACAGGTAGACTAAATCAGGCTATGTGCCCCATATACATTTTAAGTACCTTAAATTATTCCCACCTGTCTGGCTGTCTGGAAATGCAGAGAGAATAAAGGATGAGAACAATTCTGCAGCATCCTTACATTAGCGTTTCAGTGTTAATGGAACTAACATTATAAATCCTGAATATATTTATATAAGTGCAATTATATTATTGTAAATGTTAATGTATTGTTATACATATTGCATATAGTGTTACAAATCTAAACATACTGTGTATTTGTAAATCTGAAAATATAGTTCCATATTCTACTGTTCTAAATCTGAATATATGTTTATAAATTTGAGTAGTTATAAATCTGAATATATAGGTAATCCAAATGTATAGTTATTAATGAAAGCCTAGGCTAATCCTACGTATATACATTATACATTAAGGTTCCATTTGTTAACATAACAATGAACAATATTTTTACAGCTTTTAGTAATCTTTACTAATCTAATTTCAACATATAATAATATTTTTTTTAAGTCAAAAGATACATACATAAGAATACATTAACAATAAACAATTGTATTTTATCAACTAACATTAACAGAAATGATTAAATGCTGTAAAAAAATATTGTTCGTTGTTAGTTCATGATACCTAATGCATCAACAAATTTAACCTTATTGTAAAGTGTTACCATATACTGTTTATATAAGTCTGAATATATTTATGAATCTGAAAATATAAATCCTGAATATATAGTTCTAATATTGAATATAGTTTTAAATCCTGAATAAATTGTTCTAAATCTGAATATATACATTTAAAACCTGAATATGTAAATATAATGTTAATATAAATAAGATCTTCCTTTAAATTTAGTTAAGTTTTCATTAATTTACACTACATGACTGTTCGTTGTAGTTTTTTACATATTCATTTAAATATGTTTCATGTTTAGCGTTATAGCTATTTATAGCATTTTCATGTGTAATGAAGGCAGATTGTAAATGTTTTAGCATCAATCAGTAGTCATTTTTATTTCAGCTAGTATTATGAATATTTATTAAAATGTAGTTTAAGTTCTTAACAATTATGTTATTTCTTAAATGTATTCTAGTCAGTCAAGATGTATTTTAATTGCAGTAGTTTTTGTTAAAGATAAAAACACTGACAAATAACTAATTTTGTCAAAAAAGTGGCACTGGCTGCATGTCTCTTCTGTATGATGGAGTGATCGTACGACACTGATAACATGGAGCTATCCAAATAACCATTATATTTGAACCCTGAATTTTAACAGCTTGATGTTCTGAGGCAGTCTCGATGAGTGTGAAATAACCACTTCTGAACAAAGCAGAGCATTTATAATTTATGATTACTCTAAAGCCCTCATTCGTATGGCAGTTTAATTGCCCTCAGCAAATATAATTGGATTCACCTCCACTAAACTAAAGCCCTTTTGATTTCTCCACTTGTGAGATTTTCATCCCTTCTTACCCCTACACTCACCATTCTGCATTGATGATAAACTCTTTCACTTATTATTCAGTGTGTGCTAAAACACATCAACCCCAATTTTCCCAAGAAAATTCTGTTATCATTTTGTCACCCTCATGTATTCCAAATCTGTATGACTTTATATTGTTGAACAAAAAAAGGAAATTATATGAATGATGGCAGAATGTTGGGGACTGACAGCCTCAGTCAACATGCAATGTATTCAAACTTTGTTTGTAAATGATGAACTATGATTTTTGGATGAACTGTTCCTTTAAGAACACCTAGCTTGAACTCTACTCATTCAAAAGTGCAGTATAGAGGCAAAAATGCCCTCGCTGACAAGTCATTCCATTTCCATATGTGTGTAACCTTTTGAATTGCTGCTTGTACATCTTGACTTACAGATGGATTGGTTTTATCTGAGGTGTTTGTATATTCCTAAGTGTCTCTTTGTATTTTATTTCCGTCTATGTTGTGACCCTTTTCTCTCAACCCGGTTGTGCAGTGACCTGATCCATGATAAGGTCTTGCCTCAGAGGGCATTGGGGTGTGAAATTAAGAGTCACAACAATGAAACTGAAAGGTGTGTAGCTTAGTTATATCTCAAAAAATGAGCCCTGGATAATTCATGGCATCGTAGCATGCCTGCCTGCATCTAATGGGCAACTAAATGACATTTGCAATGGCATTGGTATAACATTGGACAGCATACTCAAAAGGTTTCAATCTGTTCCATGTTTTAGCAGCAGAACATTCACATCCTTTGTTACAATAAAACTAGATGGTTTATAAAAGCTGAGCACATTTAATCAAAATCAATTTCTTAAACTGCTAGAAACTCTACTTGATTATGGAATACTGCATGAAGAACAAGCCACCATTCTCATCCCAATGTGTGCTATTTCCCATTTGTTACGCTCAGACAATCCTGTTAGAGTTAGTGTACAATATATCAGAAAGGCCACATAAAGATAAATGACTAAGTTCAAGCACATGCTGATAGGTTTCTTGAACTTGTTATTTGTTAGACAATCTGCTCACTCACATGTGATATGTCAAGCCAATCGGCTCATATTGTGTAAGTTGATAGGTATATTGACATGTAAATGTGTAGCCAATCAGCTTGTGTACACTCTCTTTGCTTAACATTTAAATTTGCTCAGTTTGCAAGTAAGATGGTTTCACTACAGCATGCTGCAAGTGTTTTCTCTGAAACCCTCCACCTCCCCAGGTTCACTTGTCTAGATATGCTATGGAGGGATTGCATATATGTCTAATTGTGCAGCACCATGTCCACATACTTAACTCAGTATGTCTGTGTTTGTTCTAACAGTAGCAAATATCTGTAATTGCTCTACAGCAACAGTGTAGCAGATATAGTCCGCCAAGATGAATATCCTATCAATGTCATAAAGACATTAACATGCTAATTCTTTCCGAAAGTTGCCATGACTGAGATACTCAGATTATTATATGCGGATCTCTAAACATCTAAATATATTTACTATAGTGAATGACTTGCGAAGTGATACATTGTAACATTTCCATTACATAAGCAACTACATTTTGAAGCAAATGTGTGATCAAATTGCACAGTACCTCAACTGATAGAGCATTGCGAGTGCAATGTAATAGACTGGGGTATGAGCCCTGAAGATCATGAGTAAAAAGAGTCACAGAAGCACCACAAAATTACATGGTTGCTTGAGCTATTGCATTTTTCATCTCATATTTGCTTTTTATAACACTATCGGTTAGGTTTTGGTTTAAGGTTTAGGGTAGGGAGGAAGGTTTTGTTTATTTAAAAGCATTACTCTTAAAAACCTCTTAAAAATGGTTTGGGAGAAAATTTGCTTTTAGTTAGGGATGTCACAGTACTGTTTATTTGAGAATGAGTATGAGTACCGTTACTTCTTTTTTTGTTCTCGCCGATACAGAGTCGATACCAGTTTTCTTTTTTTGTGTCTGAATTCCATATCAAAACTGTATTTACATTTTTGCATCAAAATGGAGTTTAAAAAATTAATTCTGTAAATCTTTAATCAAATTAAAATGTTACAATAATTTTTTTAAACATAATATTGTTTTATTTTAAACCAATGAAGTACTTTTATCCAGAACCTCACAGCACATTCCAAAATACAACATTGGAGTTATACTTTATCAAATAAAATGCTACATATCGGTCACATATGGTATCGGTTTGGTATCACGAGTATTGGGACGAGTACATGAGCACTTAATGCTGCGCTTAATTTAGCGCTTTGGGAACGTCTTTTAGGAGTGACCAGCTGTAAATATGTATGCGACACATCAATAAAATTGACAAGAATTTATAGCCTCCGTAGGTGAGGCACTTCTATTTATAGCCCTGGTACTGGTGCATTCTGATGATGTCACCAACAGAGGCTATAAATTCTAGTCAATTTTATTGAAGTGTTGTATACATATTCACAGCTGGTCAGTCCCAAAAGACGTACCCAAAGTGCTGAATTAAGTGCAGCATCTCGTTCCACTTTTTTAGGGAACAATGATTGAAGCAAAGTAACCCAAGATGTTCTCTTGTATCTCCCAGCGATCTGAAGTAAGCTGAAAAATTATTTAAACTCATAAACATTTCACACTTTTCCTCCTTTCATATATGAAGAGGGTTTTCACTAGTATTAAATGGCTACTTTAGAACATGATGTTTTGGCTGCCAAAAGGGACTTCGTCAGACATCAAAATCATCATACACCAACAGTGATTTTATACTCCTTTCAAAATCAAAATGAGGTGTCCCTATACCTATACTAAATTTTCCAGTGTCACCCTCCCAACCATAAACATTTGCTTGTTTCATGCCAAAGTAAATTAACTTTCATACATAATGTGAATGATCTTCAAAATACTGTGCTATATGGTTACTTAATTACACTCTCTGGATGTTCCACTTACATAAAGCAAAACAACAAAGGCAAGGAATTGCATAACATTGCATTAATTACAAGTGATTGCATTTATTATCCACATTTTCTTCCGCCACACTCAGAGCTATAACTATATTTGGTTATGTCATCTCATTCATTTTTTATATCAATACTGTCATTGCGTCATGGAAAACATTCATCAGCAAGCTGTGGGAAACAAGTTTTATTGATTTTTACCCTAAGTTTTGAAAATGGGTGTGTATTCCATCACAGTACCTACAGATGCCGATGTTTAGTTTCCCAGAAAGTTGTAAGGTAATGTAATACTTTTATATTACTGTGATATTAATGGTTTGATATCCTGAGTTTTCCCTATTGTCAATTAGACATGGGAGATGAGTGGTACGATACCTTGGGCGATGCTGACTAATTAGTGATACAGAGTGCATGAAGGCTGAAGATCGCTCAATCCCACGCCCTGAATCATTCATTTGAGTTCCCCTCTGGATTAGACAGATGTATGCTAGGATTTATTATACCAGGTCATCCAGCAGGAAAGAAAGAACGAGAGAGAGAGAGAGAGAGAGAGAGAGAGAGAGAGAGAGAGAGAGATAATGAGAGATAATGTATGTGCAAACATTGAACCTTAAGACGCTGTTTCCTCTCCATAACATTTTACATCTAAGTAACTACTTAAGCAACAATATATGTATGTCTAAATTTAGGGATGTAGATTTTCATCTAAGACTTCAGATCCTCAGTAATCCATCTAGGGAAATGTTGCATAGAGTCTGACTGTGTACGGGATTGACTGGCAATTTGTATTAGTGACCATGTTTATATTAGAGGTCTACAACCCAACCAGGGCCCAAGAGGACTCAAGAAATGGCAGGGATGTTCTGCACCAAGAAGAGTTTTGGCACTTGATAAATATTAAGCCAATGTTTGTGTGTTTATTAATTTTTTTGCAGAAATTTGGAAAGTGTTGTCGAGGCTGTCGACAGGGTGGTACCAAAAGCGAGTTGTAATTTGAATTGTCAATTATATAATCCAATCAACAAGTAAGAATATATTATTAACTCTATCCCGTAACCCAAACCCTAAACCAGTGTTAATCTTTAAACAAAATTACTGATGAAAATATTTGTTGACTAAGTGTTTTTTTTAACTATAATGAAGATTTCTTTAAAACTTATTGTTGACAAACATATGAAAAGTGACACAACACTGCAATATATTCTCAATGCACTAACAACAAACAAACAAACAAACAAGATCTTGTTGACTATTGGTGCTTAAAATTATCCATAGATTTTTTTTCACTTGATCTGCGGGAGCAAATAGAGCTAAACAATGGTAAACTGAAGCACTTCTTTACTAGCGGGTTAATCACTTTACTCAACCGCATTCTATATACTAGCTGTATGAGATAAATCAACTATATCCACAAAATAAATATAATATTGTAACCTACATATGCACAATCAATGAAAATAAACATATAGGTGAACTAAGTTTCATGCTAGTCAGAATGTGTGTAATGCATTGTGAAGATTCCATTGCCGTAACAATGTGCTCTATCCAGCATAAAATCCAAAACATGCTCTAAAACATGGAAAATGTATAACACTGAAAATGTAGTCTCTAAACGGATAAAGAATCCACAAAATAGTATCTAAACAGAAGTACCTAATACTGAGTAAACTCATTATATATTACTATAAGTGATCTCTATATATAAAAACCTCCATGTTTTTTTACATTAGAGAGAGCCTAACAGTCAACTAGTATGTTACGACAGTATGTCACCATTTGCAGAGACCATACAAAGTATGGGGAGAGCCGTAAACTGACACTTACTTGTCGCAAAATGGTCAATGTCTTCTCTTATAAAACAGCAGTTCCTTTTCAAAAAGCTACACTTATGATGCTGCGCTGTAAAAGCGCTTTGTGAACAACTTTAGGTGCGACCAGCTGTGAATATGTGTGCAACACGTCAATGAACATTGACCGGAATTTATAGCCTCTGCCGGTGTAATCATTGGATGCACCTGTGGCAGGGCTATAAATAGATGCGTCACAGGCGCATTGTCAGATCTTTTGTCTTCAGATCACTCTGTGTGTGTGTGTGCTTCATGAGCCTGTCAGAACTTGCAGCATGTTTGTGTCCGGGCTCTTATGTCCTGAGTCTACATCTCAAGCTCATGTCTGAGACCTCACGCTCTTGTCAACACACTACACAATCGTAGGGGGTCCGGAGAGCCACAGTGCAGCGGCATGGGTATTCTCGTTTCCAAAGCGCTTTTTCAGCACAGCATCATAAGTGTAGCTTTTTGAAAGGGAACGTCTCGGGTTACTTGAGTGTAACTCTTGTTCCCTGATAAAAGTGGAACGAGATGCTGTGCTTCATTGCCGAGACATGATATTGATATTAAAGCTTGTTTTACAAACACCTGCATAAACAGGTGTATAAAACATGGTAAATTATAATCTCTTTTGATAATCGTACACCTGAAGCACAAATGCTAGTGCTGCAGCATTGTTTAACAGTTGGGTTTCTAGGAGATATCTCTAATGAGAGTCACTGTGCACTCGTCTCACTTACTTCCAAGAGCCAGCACCCACCATTCCATCATGGGGCTCGCATATGGATCTGGCTGAGGAGTGAGAGACGGGTCCGTCCCAATCACTTGCTCCTCTCTAGCATGCCCCGGTGCCTCTTCGGTTCATGAGGGGGACAAAGAATCTCTTGGGTCTGCAGACTTTGAGTTGCCTACCTCTGAGCATTCCTCACGTTATGACAAAGCGGTTGAGGAATTACTCGAAGGTCAATACTCGTGCAGTGGTCAGATTACAGCTAGACTGGCCACGTGAACAATAAACCCCCAAACTATCGAAACTAGAAGACAGATTTCAGTCTGGTGGCCAGGGGAAGGGAACACAAAATCATACTATCCCCTACTTTGAAGAACTCCATGACAAGTTAACTCTTTCATGGCAGAAACCTTATACTTCCCATATCTTTGTGCCTTCGACGTCAACATATTCGACTATCGCAGGTGCTAAGGCACGGGGGTATACGATGATGCCACAGGTAGAAGAAACGCTCGTGGGCTATCTTTCGCCTGGTTCAACGAGCCACAGATTTATCTCTTCGTGCAACCAAGCAGACTGCTCGTGCTATTGGCCATTCAATGGCTGCTTTGGTCAGTACAGAGAGGCATCTGTGGCTAAACCTCTCAAGCATCAAGGATAAGGACAGGGTATTCCTACTTGATGCCCTGGTCTCACCTGAATACATTTGTCACCTGGTTTCGGGAGGTGAAAAAACATGAGGAAGCCTTTGTGCAATTCCTTCCTCGCCTCACTGGAGGGGCTGTTGGCCACCCAGCCTCACCCCAGTCCTTCTAGAAGGGATGCTCAAAAACAAAGTGTGGAGAGTCATGCTCCCCTCATAAAGATTGGGGACCGCTGCGTCGCCCTCAGCAGCCTACAAAGCAAGACCTCAGGACCATTATTTCCAAAAAGAAGCCCTGACGGTCTTGCGCCCAGCCATGTGGTGTAGCCCCACTCGGGACAGTGTAAGCAAAGCATCTACCTGTTCCTTCCCGACACCCCCACGAAACCTCTCCATACCCACTGCCTCTGGTGTTGGAGGGCAGCGGTTTCCAGCAAAATGTTGGGCATTCTGTGGCTTCCTGTTGTCACCCAGGACATGGGACATCCGAAATCCACTCAGCAGGAAGTATCAAAATTGGTACCCATTTCAGAGAACCTGGCAGCATGAAAGCTACTGCCGGGTATTTCTTTGTGGGTCCTAAAGACAGTAGAAAAGGGCTACAGAATTCAATTAGTTTTCCGTCCTCTGCTTTTCAATGACGTGGTTCCCACTACCGTGAAACCCGAACAAGCACATTTACTGTCACAAGAGCTGCGATATCTTCTGGTCAAAGGGGCCATATAACATGTTCCCCATCTTGAGAGAGAGTTAGGTTACTAAAGCAGATACTTCCTGGTTCCCAAGAGGGATGGGGGATTGCATCCGATTTTAGATCTTCGAGACTTAAACCACTCAGTCAAGGCACTCAAGTTCAAGATGCTAACTGTCAAGACAATCGTGTCACAAATTCAACATTGCAATTGGTTAGTCACGATCGATCTCATGGACGCATACTTTCATATAGAAATACTGCCACAACACAGGAAGTTCCTGTGGTTTACTTTTGTGGCCGAAGCTTACCAATAAGAGGTTCTTCCATTTGGTCTAGCCTTATCACCTCGCACATATACAAATTGCATGGATGCAGCACTGACTCCATTGCGACTCCAGGGCATCCGCATTTTGAATTATTTAGATCTGGCTGATACTAGTACAGTCGCAAGAACTGGCATTACAGCACAGAAATATTGTCTTAGCTCATCTGGTTTCTCTGGGGTTGAGACTCAACGACAAGAAAAGTGTTCTCTTTCCTGCCCAATGGACGACATATTTAGGAATCATATGGAATTCGTTCACAATGCAGGCACAGCTGTCTCCCGCTCGAATTGAGAATACTCTGAGCAAAGTCAGGCTAGGCCAAGATCGTACTGTTCTTCAGTAACAACGTATGTTAGGTCTCATAGCATCTGCATCCTCTGTGATCCCTATGGGCCTTTTGCATATGAAACCATTCCAGTTGTGGCTCAAAGCCAGGGGAACATCAAAGGGACCAATCCCCTAAAGCAGATAAGGATTACGCGGCGCCGGCTACATACCCTCTCTATGTGGCTCAGACCATGTCCTGGTGCGGGTGGACAACACAGTGGCAGTCTCTTACATAAATCACCAAGGAGGTCTGTGGTCGCACCAGCTAAATAGACTTGCATGGCAGATTTTCCTTTGGGCCCAGAGCAAGCTTAAAGCAGTATATATCCCTGGATGCCTGAATGTGGGAGCGGATTTAATGTCCAGACAGAAAATATCGACGGGAGTATGGAAACTTCACCCCAAGGTAGTGAAACAAATCTGGCTAAGATTTTACAAAGCAGAGCTGGACCACTTCGCCTCCCAACAGACAGCACAATGTCCCCTTTACTTCTCTCCGAGGCACCCAGCCCCCCTGGGTCTGGATGCGTTGACGCAAACATGGTCCAAAATGCGCCTGTATGTGTTTCCTCCGGTTTCCCTGCTCCCGGGAGTAAGATATTGCCTCTTACTGATAGCACTGTTTTGGCCGAACAGAGTATGGTTCTCGGAGATAAAATCTCTCCTCGATGGCTCGCCTTGTGTGATACCAGAGAGGAGGGACCTTCTGTCTCAACCACAAGAGAAAATATTTAATCCCCGGCCCGAGCTGTGGAACCTTCATGTTTGACCTCTGAAGGGTACCGACTGAGGGACACTGTGTTTTCACCTGAAGTTACTGAGACCATTCTAAGTGCTAGGGCTCCTTCCACTAGAAAATGTTATCTCAATAAATGGGGTGTCTTTGAAAAGTGGCACACAGCACATAATGCCGATCCAGATAACTGCCAGATTGCTTCAATTCTGGACTTGCAGGAGAAATTATCAGCAGGCATACGCCCCACCACTCTCAGGGTTTATGTGGTCACTCTGTCGGCTTGCCACGCCTTGATTGACGGGGTGCAACTGGGGAAACATAATTTGCTTGCTTGCTTCATTCGTGGGGGCATTCTGATGATACTGGCGTATTCTGATGATGTCAATTTCATTGATGTGTTCACACATATTCACAGCTGGTAACTCCTAAAGACGTTCCCAAAGCGCTGAATCAAGTGCAGCATCTCGTTCCGCTTTTTTCAGGGAACAAGGGTTACAGTCATGTAACCTGAGACGATTTCCTGTAAAGTTGCTTTGAAACTATGTGTGTTGTGAAAAGCCCTATACATATAAAAATGACTTGACTTTTATGACAGGGTGGTTATCATATGCTCTAACTTAAAATAAATTGCATTGCTTTTGAGGAACTGATATGATCAATTTCCACATGCACACACCTGATGCTGCTGACCATCTGTGTTCCATGAGTGAGACAGATTCCTGGTTATGTAAGATAATAAGGGTGGTTTATTTAATCAGCGAGTTACCATAGCCGTGAAACACTCATTTATGTAACAGAAAACAGCACAGATGTATTTACACCCATTTTGTTTGCATTCTCTCTTTATGGACACCCTCTAAACAATTCCCATGAACATCATACTGGTGTGTAACTGAATAGAATATGTGTGATGTCCATTACTGACCGAAGGCCCTGATTTTCAGAGAAGTTCTTATTTGTTCTTCGTTCAGATAACACATGAGTGCGTGGGCTCTTGAGAGTATTAGCGTAGATTTGATTCCTTTTGTAGACTAATTCAACTGAAAAAACAATTGCTTGACATGGTCTTGGAAAATATCTATATGTGAACGATCGTACAGATGTAGGAAAATTTGCACCAGCTTGCTAATAACTCATGTTGACTGACTTTGACTGACTGAACAACATAAACAGAATTAGCTGTTGGCCTCAAGGTTGTGGACCAATGGCAGTAAGAAGGTTTTTTGCAGCCGGTAAGAATTATTCCTAAAAGTTCCCCCAGCAAGCTGTTACGAACTACCGAAACAAATGCAAAAAACACCTTTCTTGCCAGATTTTGCCTAAATTAATATTTTGTCCTTGTGTTCTGCCTGTGCCATTACTTTCTCTTTCTCTCTCCCTGTGCAGGTGCGTTCCGGTTTGCCCAGCAATATTTTGCAGATTTTACTAAATAAATCTCAGGGTGGGATATAACAAGACTTGCTGTGCACTGTACAGCGATAATAAGCATGGCTCATACTCTCTAGAACTACATTACCCATCAGGAAATACCGACACACACAACAAAATCTCCTCCCACACAACTTTCACAAGTTTACTAGATTTCTCACAATACAGGAAAAGGCAAGGTGTAGGAATGTGTTACTTATTTTTTTTAAATAAATCAGATATTATGGTATAAAATGAAATAAAATATATTACGTTAATTGTTTCTTGAAAACGTAATCTAATAATGTAACATACGTTACTTGTATCACATTACCCTCAACATTGGTAGTGTATACGTTTTGCAGTATATTTTTTATCAAATTAATTACATGGTATGCCGCTTAATGAATCACAAATAATCGCATACATAAATATTTGCTGAGAAAGCCCCTCAAATAAAAATAATTCAATAAAATGATTAAATAATTGTGACAAGGAGGAGGGCGGGCCCAGTTTAATCAGCCAGGAGGGGGATAAGGATGAGCTGGAGGAAACCAGTTCGAGAGAGGGAGAGAGCCACATGCATCCGCTGTTTGTGTGTGTCTATGTGTTTGTTTAAGTTGATTTGAGTTCATTTATGTTATTAAAACTTACAATGACTGTTCAGGCGGTTCCCGCCTCCTCCTTGCCCACCTTACCCCCTTACAATAATTATGAAAAAAAATATATATTTTATAAAAGAATTATTAAAGAATTAAAATGCATTACATTATTTTTAGCACACAAGTAAAGCATTCAAAAAAGACAATACAAAAAGTGGCTTTAGAATGCAATATATTGTTTATTTCCATATTATTAAATATAAGCCCATCATTGGCCTACAGTTCACAGCAATCCAGTTTGCAGTTGTATTTGTCAATCAGTCCAAGATTTATTATTGGACTTTCCTAAGGATGCTTCAATGTACTCCTGCATCAGACGGATGCTTCGCATCATAAACATACCGTCTTTAGGTAGCTGTGTCAAGTTAAAAAAGTTTGAAACACATCTTGAGATCCATGCATTTGTATTTGCGCTCCATCAAACTGTGTTTGAATGCAAGAACGTGTTCTTATCTTATGCTGTCTGTGAGTGTAGTTTGTACTCTTTATAAGCTGTGCATTGCCTATACAGCGAGTTTTGCTTACTGCCCCCTACAGAATACAGGTGGTACTCCAAGCTTGAATTGCTAATATGGAAGGGATATTCCCTATTACGGACCGGGTACATGATTAATTGTCAAGTCAAGTCAAGTCAATTTTATTTGTATAGCGCCTTTCACAACACACATCGTTTCAAAGCAGCTTTACAGAAGTTCAGCATTAACAGACGATAAAAATGTAATGTCTATAAAGTCGATAAATCATCATCCTTGTGCAGGGCTCCAAACTGCGACTAAAAATGGTCGCTTTTGTGACCAAATAAATTTATTTGTGAGTGTAATTTCTGTCAAGGTCGCCATTGGCGACAGTAAAAGTTTACTCCCTTTGATTTTAAAATTTGCATTACATTTCCCGAGATACATTACAAAAGTTTATATCAAAGAAATAGCGGGGTTAGTTCATTGCAGGAACTAACATTTCAAAAAAGAGACTGTTAGAAAACACGGTGACAGTAACAAGCATAAAAAATGCACGTGATCACATAATTGCGAAGAATGCTCCACAGACTACACTGTTAGCGAGCTGCGGGACGAAAAGGAATGGAAGGAGTTAAAAATGAAAAAAATTTGGCGCCTGTTTTTTTCCCCCTGTAGGAGCCAATCGCTCCTTAATTGATTTTTTTTTTTTGTTTTGTTTGGAGCCCTGTTGTGGAATTAGATAAGATATGATTCTTTATCGTGTTTAAAAATAATCAAATAATAATTGTATTAATAACCCCAGTGAGCAAGCCGAAGGCGACTGTGGCAAGGAACACAAAACTCCAAAAGATGATGGTTAATGGAGAAAAATAACCTTATTAACCTAATTAATTAACCTAATTGTGTTAATTTTTTTAACACAACGTTTAATCTTTTATATAATTAATCACACAGAATTAACACATTAAATCGACAGCGCTAAGAGATGTACATACTTTCAAAACCTTCACATTACAGCAAACAGGGACATGTGAATAGATTTCACACTGTGTCAAGCAAGAAAATAGTCCAAGGTGGTAGACGTATCTCACCACAGCTCAAAGCTTTTGATTGTTTGCACCCAAGCTGGCACATCTGGTGTTGCTTTGCTTCAAAAAACTAGCAACATGACACCAATATGATGCGTGAATGTTCCTTCTCTTCAGCAGTGCTCAGGGAAAGAAAACAACTTCATTATGAGTGTGAAATTACATTGCTGCTAGATGTTTTAATTTGGCAACCAAATAAAACAGCCAGAAAATACATTGCAGGTAACAATAACTCCTTAGTTTCCATATTTTTACCCTTGCAACATAATCATCATTGTATACCTTTTCTTTGTTTTCAAAGTAACTTGTCTTTCTCTATTCATCTAAAAGATTGTGTTTAGAGGTCAAAGCCTATATTTGTATGTAACAAAACTATTACATCACTGGGGGCCTGCTAAGCCATCTGGCAGTTGCAGTGCTACAAGGACTGCTGCAAAACACACTAACTAGAATGTTTTTGAGATGTTTGGATTAATGCTATAAAAAGAGCAAAACTACATCCCAGATGATTCTGACACTTAAGTCAACAAGACAGCAATCGAATGCATTTTTACAAGTATTCAACATTATTTTTTTGTTTCATCATGGTTGCTATTTGGGTTACATTTTGCAATAATTTAACCCGTTCCTGACGTATATATAGCTCAAACAAACTCTAATAATATTAATCAAAATAGTTCAGGAACAATTTTTAGAAAGTTTATTATGTAAGAGGACTAAGTGAGAGAACATGGATAAATCCTTTCCCTTTGTCTTCCCTTTTTGAGGAGTATGGAAGACAATGGGCTTTCAAATAAATAAAGATGCTTTGCAGGAGGCTGGGCTCAGCTGAGGAAATTGAGGAAAGAGGAAATGATTACTTAAAGCATTTTTTTTTTTTACTCTTTAATGCTTCAAAAATTCTCGCATCCCTAATGTCACTGACTAGTGTTCTTGGGGAAATCATCTTTTAATCTAAGATTTGCCATCAAAGTGCCATAGCTGAATGCCTTGATATCTGGTAAATGATGTTTAAGAGTTGCAGAAAAATGGCAAAACTGGAATATCATATCAATAATGAAACATGCACGGTTTCTTGCACTTGAAAAATGGTTGGGAGCAAATAGTCGTGCTCTGACTGTTGAGGCATGAATGCTGTGTGAAATGTCAATTAAAATGAATGAGATTTATTCATTCATAGTCTGGAACTACAGTTAAACTCCTTTGCACATCATCACACTGCATACTACACAAGCGCAAGACATGAATGCACATTATACAAATGAAACATCTGAGTAGTAATTACATTAATATACTCCTAACTATACCCCAATCTCTACACCTAACAGTACTTAGATGTGACACTTTCGGCACATGTGCCGACTCAATTGCTGGGCTTATGCCCCAGTATTCCACATTCCAAGTCCAATGCTATATCAGTTGAGCTACCACACTATTACATTGGATTAATTATCCATTAAGTATAAGTAAGTTAGTGAAAATATATCAACTTACAATTCATACACTAAAGTAAAAGTCTGTTGATGTCATAAGTTAGCATGGTGAAAGGAACAGGGTGAAAAGTAAATGTTCCCCGTCTGTCGCTCACTTCGACGTCATGTCGAAGAAGCGACACTAGGGGTCTCTCTTGAGTCCCGAAAGATGCCTCTGATCTATGAAAAAAGGCCAATGAGAGTTGCCGAACAGTATTTGCATACCCCGCCCCCGGACATACGGGTATAAAGGCGAGGGAAATACGCTCGTTCATTCAGTAATTTTCTTCGGAGCCGATGGTCGTGTGTATGCAGCCAGCTGCGAATATCACAACTGATCCTGCTTCTGAACGCTCTGCTTTCCTGTTGGATTTACGGCACACTCCAGCTGCTTTTCTCTTCTCTGCCGGCGTGCAGTCTGCCCCTGGGCGCTTCGACAGCGCAAAGTTAAAAGAGTTTATATTAAAAAGAGCAATTTTCTCTGAAAGAGCAATACACAGTGGTGTTGAACGTCCTTTTCAGGACGCATCTTTATAAAGATGCCATTCAACCCCTGTGTAGTTCCTGGATGCGGTAGAGTGCTCTCCGCTTCTGACAGCCACAGGCGCTGTCTCGTGTGTCTGGGCGCCGATCACACTGAGGCAGCGTTTGTGGATGGTTCATGTTCTCACTGCGAGAACAAGACCATGGCAACGTTGTGGTCACGGCTCGCTTTCAATAGAAAGCACGCACTCTAGCTGCCCCCCCCCCCCGTATCGCTCCTTCTTCCCACGGGATTGAGGACCATTCAGTTGGCGATGGAGGCGATTTGGGGAGGGCAGCGGGTGCAGTTCCGCCGGGTATGCCCCCTCGGACCACCCTCCCCCCGACACGCTCGTTGACCTCCGTCCAGCCTTGAGGTAACGGCGACTCGCCTCCGGGCCGGTCTGCCTATCCTCTGGAGCTTGAGGTGGATGAGCTCGCCGCTCCTTCGGAGAGAATGGCATCTGACGCTGACTCCTCCCCTTTGCTGCCGCCTTCGGGCCAGCACGCCCAGGCTGAGGCTGGCGCGCAGATGTCCGACATGCTTGCCCGGGCCGCCGTCGGGATGTGGCTGGATTGGAGCCCTCCATCCTCCCCACACCCGTCTCGGTTGGATGACTGGTTCCTGGGGTCTGGGCGCCGCCGGAGGTGCATGACGAGCTGACGTCTTCATGGAAAGCACCGCTCTCCATTCGTCGAAAGCCCTGCTCGTCCGTTCTCGCTACCCTCGACGGCGGGGCGGCCTACGGGTACACGGCTATTCCTCAGGTGGATAGGGCGGTTGCGCTCCATCTTTGTCCCGGTGACCCTACCACCTGGCGTGAGCGCCCTGTACCCCCATCCAAGGCCTGTAGGACGTCATCCTCATTGAACTCCAAAGCCTACAGCGCCGCTGGACAGGCCGCCACCGCCTTGCACGCCATGGCCATCCTGCAAGTCCACCAGGCCAAGGCGCTCAGGGATCTGCATGAGGGTAGCCCTGACCCCGATGTGCTGCAGGAACTGCGCTCAGCGACCGACCTCGCCCTCAGAGCCACGAAGGTCACCGCGCAGGCACTCGGACAGGCGATGGCCACCCTTGTGGTCCAAGAACGTCATCTTTGGCTCAACCTGGTCGAGATGCGTGAGGCTGACAAAGTTCGCTTCCTCGACACCCCTGTCTCCCAGCTTGGCCTCTTTGGCGACATCGTCGAGGACTTCGCCCAGCAGTTCTCCACGGTTAAAAAGCAGACGGAGGCCATTTCTCACATCCTGCCTTGACGCAAACCTGCTGCCAAGGCCACATCCCCGTCTGCTAGCCGAGGGCGTCCCCCTGCGGCCAAGAAATCTGCTCCGCCTCAACCCGGGCCCAGTTCTCAGCCCCAGCGTCGAGCTCACCACAGGAAGCAGACGCCCCCCGTCGCTCTGACCCCCTCGAGGACCCGAAAGGCTCCCAGGCACTCCTGAGACGTACGACCCAGTGACACAGACGTTAGCTCCGGAGGTGGTAAGACCGCTCCGTCCCCCGGTGGAGGGCCGGGAGGAAAATCTTTTGTTCTTAAACAATTTCATTTGCCGCCCCCCCCTTAGATGGGGTTGCGGTACCCACATTCTCAATAAAAGAGCTATTTCCTATGTCTCTGGGTCACCTGGCCCGCAAATGCCGTTCTCACGGCACTTTGCCTCCAGATCTCAACAGTCCCAGCTTCCTGGACACGGACCACCCGTCTCCAGCCCCACGACTGTTCCCCAGCCGGCCGGTTCCGATGAGTCTAGAGGATGCCTACCCTGGACCTCCTCCTCAGTCGCTAACCCACCCCCTGCCGGGTGTGCGGAGCAAGGTAAGTGCTTTGAGTCTTTTCTCAGCACCCCAGCCGCGGGTCGCCCTGTCGCCGCCCAACGCTGCCCTACCTGCTCCGCCCCGCTGGGAAGCTCCACCGGGTACATCAAAATTAACTGTCCCTTTGAGGCCCCTAGCACAGAGGTTGGACGCGTGGCTTTCACTTCCCAACACGTCTCGCTGGCTGGCCCGGACCATCCGACACGGTTACGCAATTCAGTTTTCCAGGCCTCTGCCCCCCTTCATGGGCGTCCGCTCTTCCGCAGTACACGGCGAACATGCCCAGTCTCTTCGTGCGGAAATCACTACTCTTCTGGCCAAAGACGCGATAAAGCCTGTCCCTCCAACCGAGATGAAGAAGGGTTTCTACAGCCCTTACTTCATCATACCCAAGAAAAGCGGTGGCTTACGGCCAATCTTGGACCTGCGAGTTCTCAACCGAGTGTTGTACAAACACACACATCTAGATTGGTTCACAGCGGTAGACCTGAAGGACGCGTACTTCCACGTCTCCATCCTGCCTCGACACCGCCCCTTCCTGCGGTTTGCATTCGAAGGCCAGGCATATCAGTACAAAGTCCCCCCCTTTCGGCCTGTCTCTGTCCCCTCGTGTCTTCATGAAAGTCGCAGAGGCAGCTCTTGCAACGCTCCAAGAAACCGGCATTTGCATACTCAATTACCTCAACGACTGGCTTATTCTGGCACACTCGCGAGAGTTACTATGCGCCCACAGAGACCAGGTGCTTCGGCACCTCAGCCGTTTGGGGCTTCAGGTCAACTGGGAAAATAGCAAGCTTACTCCAGTCCAGAGCATCTCTTTTCTCGGTATGGAGTTAGACTCAGTCTCAATGTCAGCACGGCTCACCAGCAAGCGTGCCCAGTCAGTGTTGAAGTGACTCGCTGCCTTCAGGCCGAGCACAGCGGTCCTCTTAAAACATTTCCAGAAGCTCCTGGGGCATATGGCGTCCTCTGCGGCGGTCGCGTCGCTGGGGTTGATGCATATGAGACCGCTTCAGCACTGGCTTAAGACCCGAGTCCCGAGACGAGCATGGCGCCACAGCACGCATCGGGTTAAAATCACCCCCGCCTGCAGCCAAACATTCAAACCCTGGACAGACCTCTGTTTCTTACGGGCAGGAGTACCCCTACAGCAGGTGTCGCGTCCTGGTCATGACCGATGCCTCCAGATCGGGTTGGGGCACCGTTTGCAACGGGCACGTGGCCTCAGTCCGCTGGAAAGGGGCCCAGCTGCGTTGGCACATCAACTGCCTCGAGTTGTTGACCGTCCTTTTGGCCCTGCGGAAGTTTCTCCCATTAATTCGGGATGAACATATCCTAGTCAGGTCGGACAGCACCACTGCGGTCGCGTACATAAATCGCCAAGGTGGCGTACGCTCCCGCCACATGTCACAACTCGCCCATCGTCTCAAGTCGCTGCGCGCTACTCACATCCCTGGCAACCTCAATGAGATAGCAGACGCGCTGACATGACAACGCTTGCCTGGCGGAGAGTGGAGGCTCCACCCCCACTCGGTTCAGCTGATTTGGGAACAGTTCGGCAAGGCCCAGGTAGACCTGTTTGCCTCCCAAGAGACCTCCCACTGCCCGCTCTGGTACGCCCACTCAGAGGCTCCCCTCGGGGCAGATGCACTGGCACACAGCTGGCCGGTGACACTTTCCCCCCAGTGAGCCTTCTTGCACAGGTGCTGTGCAAGGTCAGCGAGGATGAGGAGCAAGTCACTCTCGTGGCTCCTTACTGGCCCACCCGGGCCTGGTTCTCGGACCTCGTACTCCTCGCAACAGCCCCTCCCTGGCGAATTCCCCTGTGGAAAGACCTTCTCTCTCAGGGACGGGGCATGCCTTTGGAAACTCCACGTCTGGCCCATGAATGGGACGCGGAAGATCTAGCTGGTCTACCACCCACAGTTGTAGCCACGATCAATCAAGCCAGAGCCCCTTCTACCAGGCAACTCTATGCCCTGAAATGACGTCTGTTCGTGAATTGGTGTTCTTCCAGGGCAGAAGACCCACAGAGGTGCGCAGTTAGGTTGGTCCTCCTGTTCCTACAGGAGAGGTTGGAGGGGAGGTTGTCCCCTTCCACCTTGAAGGTGTATGTTGCCACTATTGCAGCTCACCACGACCCAGTAGACGGCAAGTCTCTGGGCAAACACGACTTAATCGTCAGGTTCCTAAGAGGTGCCCGGGGGTTGAACCCTCCCCAGCTAAACCTGTTCCCCTCCTGGGATCTCTCAGTGGTCCTCACCGGTCTTCAGAGATCCACTTTCGAGCCACTAGAATCAGCTGGACTCAGGGCCCTCTCTCTTAAGACGGCCCTGCTGATTGCGCTCGCCTCCATCAAGAGGGTCGGGGACCTGCAAGCGTTCTCTACTAACGACACTTGCCTGGAGTTCGGTCCGGCAGATACTCATGTGATCCTAAGACCTCGACCGGGCTATGTGCCCAAGGTTCCTACCACGGCCTTCAGAGATCAGGTAGTGAACCTACAAGCACTGCCCCGGGAAGAGGCAGAACCAGTCCTCTCATTACTGTGCCCGGTACGTGCTTTGCGCACCTACCTGCAACACACCCAGAGCTTCAGGCACTCTGAGCAGCTCTTTGTCTGCTTCGGGGGACAGAAGAAAGGGAACGCTGTCTCCAAACAGAGGCTGTCCCACTGGGTCATGGACGCCATTCAGTTGGCCTATTCCCACCCAGGCCCCCTCCCCTACGGGTCCGAGCCCACTCCACTAGGAGTGTGGCGTCCTCATGGGCACTGGCTAGGGGCACCTCCCTAGCAGACATCTGCAGAGCTGCGGGCTGGGCAACACCTAATACCTTTGTGAGATTTTACAATCTCAGGGTTGAGTTAGTCTCGTCCCGTGTTTTCTCAGGTCCGAGCCCGTAGAACTCGGTACACGTCCACGGTCTGACCGGGTGAATCGCTTGTGTCCAGCGCCCTTTCCCTCTGTCGAGGTAGAACAGTGCATTTTCTTCCCAGGAGACCCCTTTTAGGCTCCTGGTCGATTCCTCCCTAGCCCTTTTGGGTCCGCAACAGTTCAGCGGAGGAACTTGCTGGCCCAGTCCACTACGGGTACCCCAGGCTACCCTTACTGGAATAGGTGCTCCACAGGTTAGGCCTCCTACGCAGACTCCTCCTGTGTGTACTTCCGCGGTACGGTCACCTTACGAGCTGACCCGCGTCTCCCTTAGGCAGTCCTTCGCTGCCCTCCGGTCGCCATGTTGTAGCAACTCCCCCCTTTTCGAGGTTGGATCTACCACCGCGTCATTCTTCCCACATGTGACCCAAGAGGCCATGTGATGTATTTTGCCACCTCTACCTCCCCTTTCGGGTGGGTGTGGCCTCCTCAGGGTCTTTTCCCCCTGAAATAATAGGAATTTGGGTAAGACCCCCTTCCCTCAATGCGGTAAGGGCCCCGGCTGCTCTTGCTCTATGCCGAGAAAACATAGAGAGAAAAGAAGCCCAGCCAGGCTTGGCCCGTTCCCTAGTTGGGAGCGTCACCTTGTTCCCCCCTAGGGTAACCAAAAGGATTCTGACGACTTTTTGGGGGGGGGCATTGGGGAAGATTACGTACAGCCTGAACACAGTTGGTCACTTGTGCACAAAGGATACCTGCCCGCTTCTGTGTCAGCAGTACACGTACACGGCTCAGCGCATGGCGAGTTTTGAAGTGGACCCCTGGTGTCGCTTCTTCGAGATAATTGAGATAATTTGGAACATAATTAATCTGTGCTCTTTGTGTTGCACCGGCTGTAACAAACCTCCATAGAAGGGAGGTTGCAAAGCTAACTTCAAATATGTGTCATTAAGCCAGGTGGGTTTTAATTCAGGTAGCTAGCTATAAATATAGTCACGCATTAACAAGCGTGTACAATACGATTCTCTTCAAACATTTGCTCCGACATGGCAGCAGTTGACCTGAAAGTGTCAAAGACAGTGAAGGACAAAATCAAGTTTGTGTAGTTGGAAGTGTCATGTTCAACATGTAAAGAGCATGAAAGAATGATCAATATGTACATTTTGTGTGTATATATTGAATCATATAAATTCTCCTTTAATTCTTATTTCCTCATTATTTGAAAAATAGATATTAAGGGACCTATTTATAGAGTCAATGGGCATGGCCATGAAGTTTTGTTATTTTCGTACAATAATGCAAGTCTAGGTGCATGTGGCTTTGGCAAAATTTCATAATATTGTGAAGCGCTGATGGAAGTTCAGGGGGCAGTGCCGCAGGAGGCTCAAAAGGCAGAGCAGCAGGAAGTTCAGAGGGCGGTGCTGTAGGATGAGGAGTGGATGGAGCCGCAGGAGGAAGAGCAAGCAGAGCTACAGGAGTCTCAGGAGGAGAACTGGACAAAGCCGCTGGAGGAGAAACAGATGAAGCCACTGGAGGAGGAGCAGGCATTGTCGCAGGAGGAAGAGTCTCAGAAGGTGCGGGCGAAGCCATGGAAGGCTTGGAGGAAGGAGCCGGAAGGGCCTCCATTGAGGGGGTTTATGGAACCACCAGAGCTAGGAGCAGAGGGGCTTCTGCCAAGAGAATCTCCACATCTACCAGAGCTAGGAGCAGACGGGCCTCCATCGAGGGGGTCTCCAGAACCAACGGAGTAGAGAGCAGAAGGGCAGCCCTTTTGAAATAATAGTAATAGTAAATTAAATGAAATAATTCGTAATATGAAATCCTGAAGATACTGGCAATCACAGTCCAAACCAGCTTCCTCACAGGTTCATTGAGTCCGAACCAGTTCATGGTTCTGAAGGTTCTCTCATGTCAGTTCAGTTAAGTGGCCAGTTTCCAAAAAATGGAACAGTACTCCACAGCAGGAGTGGACCCTTAGGAGATATGTTCTGCTGGATCCATAATGTAGGTCAGTTCTTCTGTCAGGATTGTGTAGGGAATAAGCGAGAGAGTGAGGATCCAAACACAGAACTTATAATCATAAACAAAAAGAAAAAAAAAACTATGAAGGAATCCAATGAAGAAAAAGAAGGTAACACAAGAATAACAGTAGTATGCTGGCTACAACATACAAAGTACAACATACAAACAAGAACCGACAAGGAACAAGAGAAATAAGAAGACTAAACATGCACAATTACTGATAGCCAAAGTTAGTCACAGCTGAAAACAATGAGAAAGGGAAACAGAAAACCAGACATGACAAAGATGGCAGTGATACATTTCAAAATAAGAGTCCAATGAGAAAACACAATAATAATATTAATCATTTTCATCTACTGACATACAAATCGTGGTTTGAACAATAAACCCGAAGCAAAGTCTTTTATCATCCTGAAGGGGATTATTGTGTGATAACAACTGGCTAACTGTACATTATCTCTTACTTATTTTAAATAAGTTGGTCCAAGCAACCTATGCTTAATTACATATTGTCACTTGAGACATAAATTACACATGTAAGCTCTTATGAAGACTTTATGGGGTCAAGATAAGAAACAACAAGAGCAAAGTGTAGTGTGAACACATCTTATGGCTAAGACTAGTCTCAGCCTCAGGCAGCAAGCCCCACACAAAAATAAAAGTAGTGGTATCGGCACTCACTTCACTTCTAACGGTCGATTTTGACAAATTTTATTAATTCATTATAACAAAAATTTTTTACCAAAAATATTTCTAAATTCAAATTACACTTAATAAATAAACATAAAAATATTAGAATTTCTTCCACTTTTGCACTGACTTCAAAATCACTCCATGACAGTCAACAACAGGTGGAAAAATACCAATACAAACTAGATCATGAATACAATTGTAAATATAAACATAAAAAACAAAACAAAAAATATGACCTAAAGATAGTTTAACACAAATCTCCAAAAAAATATTAGTTTCAATATTTCAAAACTATCAGGGATATTGTTTGATGTTCTAATGAGATTGGACATGAAATTTACTACCACCTGCTGGTGAAATCTCCAAAATGCAGGAACTGAGATTGGACTTGGCACTGAGATAGTATGTGCTTTTGAAGCATCTTAGCGCAATGACCTATTTCTCAGGAAAATAGCAAATTGCGCTTTGCACTACATAATTTACATACAAACACAACCATTATGCACAAATACACTGACAGAAAGTGCAAACATTTTGCACTGGCATGAAAATTGTGCTTAGAATTAACGAGCTCCAAAAAAATTGGATCCAATGTTCTGCACGGCCGAGCGCTTTGCACACTCATGAAAATAAATACCTAAATTGAATTCCCAAAATTTCATCTAAATCTACTGATAAATGTTTAACCACTTTGCCCATATCACATATATGTATATCCAGTAGCATATAAACATTAGCTACTCATAAGATAGCTTGTCATTGTTTTTATCTGCTTGTTAGGTTGTGTAGAGTATACAACTATGCACTGTACTGTCTATATAAACTCATCCTTGTACATTTAGATTGATTCTGAGAGGGTTCTTGTTATTCAGCACCACAAACTAAGCTTGGCCTTGATTACACTGAAACCCTCTCAGCTGGACAGCATCCAATAGGGGTAGTTGATCGTGCGGACAATAACAAGCAAAGCTAGTTGGCAACTATGGCTACTTCAGAATTTAACACAAATTGCCCCCTTCCAGTGACTTTAACATGCCTGAAACCTGAAATTACCTTACTAAATGTAACAAATACAGTGTTTTGACGAGAAAGCATTTGTCAAGAATATTATTACAAATGGTAAATGGTCTGCACTTATATAGCACTTTTTTAACCTTAGTGGTTTTCAAAGCGCTTTTCAACTGTGACTCTTTCACCCATTCACACACACACACCAATGACAGCAGAGCTGCCACGCAAGGCGCTAGCCTGCCATTGTTAGCAACTTGGGGTTCAGTGTCTTGCCCAAGGACACTTCAGCATGTGGAGGCCAGGAATCAAACCGCCAACCCTGCTATTAGTGGCCAACTTGCTCTACCACCTGAGCCACAGCCACCCAATTTTGCATAATAATGCAATTATGTGTATTGGGTTGTGGGCTATTTTGCATCATTCTCATTAGCCATAATGGTTGTTATGGCCTTGATGCTATATTGAAACTATAAAGAACATTTTTAATGCTTGTGAAATTAATCTCAATGTATGATGACATATCTTTCTTGGAGGAACAGGGATGGATCTTGTCTAGCATCCAAACAAGTTTGCTCTAGACAGCACATTTCAAACTGTGCAGTGGAGGTCTTATATGTAAAACAAAAGAGTTACTGACGGGATTTTCACCCTAAGGAATCAGACTGTTCAAACAGATTACTCACATGGCAGCAGGCACCTAATACACACCTGTCCTCGCTTGCTGATCCTGTGTATGCTTATGATTGATATTTATAATAACCTAAGGCACTGTTACAATGTCAGTTTTGGTCTGAGTGATTCACAGTGACTGCCCTATGAACTGTTACTTCAGTGAAACTTATTTTAATACATAGACAAAGTTGTACACCTTATGTAACAAGTTAAAATATGAACATCACATTACATAGTAGAGCTTAAAATAAGAAAAATATTTTCAAAATTAAAAGCTAAATGTGCTTAATGGTGCAATACAATTATGTTTTGTATCTCAAACCTTTTTATTCCTTATTTCACATTTCTTATTTACGTGATTAGGTCATTTATTATTAATTGTCTGTCTTTATCAAATTGGGATAAAATCAGGTCTATTATGAGCCTTTTGCAATCTCTCTCACTGTTGGTACCTAAAGGTGCTGTAAGTGGTTTATTTGTATTTTTATTGAATGGTATGCAGAAAATGTTCCTTCTTGAAAGATATCGCTGAAATAAGTGTCTTGAGATATCTCACCGTTCTCTGTGACAACACTAGACTATGTAAACAGCGATCTGTGGTCTCATTCTTTGATCAGCCAATCAGAAGACTTTGATGTGCTTTCTGCCTGTCAGTCATTTTTAACATGCTTATATTGTAGTTGAAGCAGATCATTCAGGTTTAATGCCATATTCAGATTCATAATAGTTGTCAGCCGATTGCACTATTTTTCTAATGTTGCATTTGAGAACCCTGAGAAGACGCACTGCTGCTCTTCTGCTCGTTGACGAGGGTGAGGTTTTGGGAAGAGGGGGCGTGTCTTATTCAACGTCTCCTGGTTGGATGACTGTTGCATACTGCTGGGCTCTCTAGCAGCTTCAATTGGCCAAGAACTGCCAGTTTAGACACAAAAAAACATATATCTAACTCAAGTGACCAATCACAATCAGTTTTGTCATAACACGAGTCTCCATGACCGATTGCACAGAAAACACATGGGAAAAAAGCAGAAAATGTGTAGAGTCTAAGTACAGCACAGAAAATCACATTATAGAGAATTTCACAGACATAACTAAGTTAACAAAACAGAAAATGCAACACTGCTCATGGATATCCACTTCACTTTCTGCTACGTGCCTCAAACAATTGCTCTGAATGTCTTTAACAGATTTGATGTCACTAGACTTGCAAACTTGGGTCAATTCTGTGATTATTTCATCCTCAAAAGTGCTCATTATTAATGCAGAACCTTGTGAAAACAACTCAGCTTCCAGGTGGATTGATAAAACGTCCTGTGTGCACCTACTCTCGGAGGTTCTATCAAATCAGCCAATCAGATTTGCACTAAGATGATCAAGAAAGCATTTTAGAGGTTAGAGGACGGACTGTGGGCGGTCCGTGGGCTTGCTGCCTGAAGCTGAGTAAGTCTTAGCCATAAGGTGTGTTCACACTACACTTTGCTCTTGTTGTTTCTTATCTAGACCCCATAAAGTCTTCATAAGAGCTTACATGTGTAATTTATGTCTCAAGTGACAATATGTAATTAAGCATAGGTTGCTTGGACCAACTTATTTAAAATATGTAAGAGATAACGTACAGTTAGCCAGTTGTTATCACACAATAAACCCCTTCAGGATGATGAAAGACCCATCCGCTTCGCGTCGGGTTTATTGTGAGATAACAAACAGGTGACTTTACTTATTACATGGCTACTAACCAAATAAATAAATACATGGAAATAAAATATTGATTTGCATTGAAATTATGTAATTTGAGAAGAAAGAAATGGCTGAACTGCTAAAATCCTCCTCCAGTTTGCGTCAGAGTTCTATTGGTATTTACTTTGTGAAAATTACCATCTGACATCAGCATTATTCAGCCCATTAAAAGACTACTTGTCAAATAAACAAATAGATGGACATGAAACATTGATTTGCATTGGAAATGTGTAATTATGTGAGAAGAAATAAATAGCTGAACAGCTGAAATTCCACCTCCAGTTTGTGTCGCAGATCGGTTGTTTATTTTTAAATGAATGGATGTCTGACTGCTTAGTATGCTTCTTTTTACAAGACTACTTTCCAAATAAAAAGGCACATGAAACATTTATGTGAGTTGAAATTATTTAATTAGCTTATTTGCAGAGATCACAGAGGGCTATGTGAAGCAGGACAGATGGCTTGCAGAACCATGATGAGCGGTCTGATACATGGTGCTGCGGTTTTTACAGAGCAAATCAGCCCGCTAGATGGCGCCATTGAATATTCCAGGCTGCCATGGCAGGCCCCTCCCTCCCCCCTCAAATTAGCAAAACAGTTGTCTATAAGCACTGTGTTGAACTGCAGGATGTTCCTAGTTCAATCATTTAAACTCATCAATAAATTAAGCTCAATTGACAACATTTGTTTTTTTAGAAAGAAAGTCATACTCATCTGCAATGGCACAAGGGTGAGTAAGTGTTGAGATCATTTTCATTTTTGGGTGTACTATCCTTTAATTTCTATGAGTGGAGCCAGTACGTCAACAAAGCATGTCATCACACCACCGCTTAGTTTCAGGTAAATATATATCAAGCAGTTTTTATTTAGACATTTACTTATTTTTTGGCTGGTTTTCGTTGCCGTACATCATGAATATATGCAGACGACAGGAAGGTTTTTTTTGTTCTTCTAATGATCTAAGACGACCTTACAGCAAATTACTTAATCAGCTTCATGTAAAGAAGGAAGTTACGTCAACTGCCTTCTTGGTACCCTTGTACAGACATCATGCATTTGTTATGGTGATCAAATGGTTTATCAGCATTAATTCAGTATGACAACAAAGTAAAAATATTGTATATAACTTTACACTGAGAAGGTTATAAGTAATTTTATCAAACTTGAGTCTTCCATCCATCTTCTATAGCTGCTTGTCCTATATAGGGTCGTGAGAGGTGCTGCCTATCCCAGCTGTCTCGGGCCAAAGGTGGGGAAACACCCTGGACAGGTGAAACTAGTGTCCTGGTTACATATTATGTGAAGTTCTGTGGCAGTGTACGTTTTAATGTTTTGTGAACAGGTCACGTTTACTTCTATGTAAGTACCTCACTGAACACGTGATAGTTTCTTTAAAATAAATAAATGAAATAAAATGAATGAGTTGCAATCATAGTTTGGGGTAATCACCATCATGCCACAAATGCTGTTGATAGAGCTTAAGTTGTATTAAAACTGGAACGTTTCTTTAAACATGCAGGTGTCACTAATTAGCCTAAGAAACTGAGGGTAATTGATTTGACACTGAATATATGCCTGGATAGTGAATTGACTTATTTCACAAATAAAAGTCATGAACCTTAAATTCGTTATCGTTTCCAGTTTCAGTGACACCCAGCAAGGGGGTTATTAGCCTATCCTTTGTTTAGCTTCCCCTTAGTCAGTCCTTCACTTTGATCTTTTTTCTTAGCACTTTCCTGTCTGTAAGTTATTTCTATTATTTCAAATGGACCTCTCTCACCTTTGATCCATCTTGCTGCCTTTCTGATTCAATGATCGGTGCATTGGAAACCTCCTTTTGTTTCTGGAGTATTGGAGTTTTTTCAGACTAACCTTTCAGATTTTCTTCTCACTCACTCTCCTATCGACTTTCTTACTTCTCTTTATCAACCGCCAATCACTTTTAATGTCCCTAAGGAGAAGTGCTGCAGGCATGCTGTCTCTTTCATTTTCAACCGGACCTCCATTTTGTGGGATTTGACATAGTTCTCCTTTCAGGGTCTCTTGAGGTTAAGTGACATTCTCAAACTCCAGGGTTAGTTACTGTAAGTCAAATTAGGTGAACCCTAAAGTACCCATTCGTCATTGCCAAAAAGGGAACAGCAAGGGAAGATTTCTCGATAAGATAATAGCACATTAAATCATCGTTGAGGGTAAATGATGTGATGCTCATTTCAAAATGCATGTATTAAAAAATACATTACAAATGCTATATTCACACAAAACAATTAATTGAGTACACATCTTCTGTGTTTTCAAAGTAGTTAAAAATAATTTTTCTATTTTTTTCTGGAGCTTAAAGTCAAAGTAATGTGGTGTAACCAAGGAGACAGTAAAAACTATCAGACTCATTAAAAACTCTTGTAAAAATTATTGAAAAATAAATGTTGGCATGAGTAGTATAGAAAAATATTGTATTATTATTTCTTAAAAAATAGCATTAGAAAACATTTATTTTAAAACTGTTGTTCACCAAATCAAATTTATTTTACCAACATGTAGGTAGACAATTTGTTGTCATTTGGCACAAAACATAAAACACAGAGGAACTATCTTTAGACCCTCAAGACTGTCTGTGAAGTAAAAAAAACTAAAAAAAAAAATCATGAATTTGTCGTTAGTAAATATCAATATTTTTACTTTTTTTTTTTTAAAGGCCCATTTTGTTTATGTCATGTAGTGTAACCCTGAGAAAACACCTTGATATTCTTGAACATATGATATTTGAAATCCTTAAGGAAAATTCACTTTTTTGAATATTAATGGAGCAACACAATTTGTGTGAATTAGTTTTTTATTTATTTTTATAATCTGCCAAGGAAGGCCACCACATTTGGGATAAAAGACCCCCAACGTGATTTTGTGTAAATATCATTAAATTGATTTTGTGTAAATATCATTCAAGTGATTTTGTGTAAATATAAGGACAATAGTTATAGGGAAAAATTGGTCAACTTTATTTTTTTTGATTAACAAATTAAGATATAAAAGATATAGAAAATAAACACTTCAGAAAAGTGTTAACCATATTCTCTTCATTGCAATCACATTAGGCATTGCATAACATCTCAAATTCTATAAACAAATTAATCTTAACTTTTATTGGATCAGTTAGTGTGAGCCCACTGTGAACATTTTTAACAACAAATCAGTTATTGCAAACGTTTGATTTAATCACCTTGAACAAAACTAGTATTTTTCTCAATTATTATTTCTAAGTATAGTATATAGTAATATAAGTATGTGGTCTCAAAATTAATGTGATCATTTAAAGGATTCCTATTAACAAAATAATTTTGCAACATGACAGCATTTGCGCCATAAAGTTGTTAACCGCAAAAATTTATTTTGACTCGTTTCCCCTTAAAAAAAAGGGAAATCGTGGTTACAGTGAGACAATTAGAATGGAAGTAAATGGGGCCAATCTGGAAAGTTTAAACACAGAAATGTGAAGATTGTAATTTTATAAAAGCCATACATTAATTATTCTGTTAAAACTCATGTGTTATTTTAGCTGCAAAGTTGTTTAAAGTCGTCATGGCAACAAAGTTGTCAAATTTGATATAACTTTACACAGAAAAAGTCAGCAAGCAGTTTTATCACACTAAAATCCTGTTAACATGCATACTGTTACATTTTGTTGCAATACTTTTGAAACAGTGAGTATTTTAACATTTACATATTGGCCCCATTCACTTCTGTTGCAAATGCCTCACTGTAAACTAGGTTTTTGCTTTATAATAATAATAATAATAAAGAGGGACCAGTCAAAACAGACTTTTGGTAATCAGCATTTAGCCACAAATGCTGTCGATTGAGCTTAAGTTGTATTTAACCTGGAATATTCCTTTAAGTTTTGTACAATCCCATGTATTCAAAGTGCAATGAAAGTTGCCTATATATAATGCTACAATTTTTTATTTTTTTTGTTTTTTTTAAATGTGTGAAACCAACATGGACACAAATGTTAAATTCCTATCAACATGACACTTCTAGATCCTAAAAAAACTCTAATTTTTATAACCTATGACATCCTTATTTATCAATGACCTTTCAATTTATATATATATATATATATATATATATATATATATATATATATATATATATATATATATATATTAAAAACAGGACATTTTGTGGGTTTTCTACTGAATTTTACTGGAAAAGTAAAAAGTTGATTTATTTGAACTTTAACGACAGATGTGTGCATTAGTTCCTGACGAATGCGTCACAATGCACTTTCTACCGGGTTCAAAGTTATGCTCAATAGACAGCATGTGGCACATTATTGATTACCACAAAGATTGCTTTCCACTTGTCCCTCCTTTTCTGACTTTTTTGTCCCTGCAGTGCCTCACAGTTACCTCGATTTTGGCTTGCGTTCTCTATAACATCACATTATGCACTCTGGAACTGTGCAGTCCAAACCAAGCTTACCCCAGCCTCAATTAGCTAACCACTCTACAACACATCAAACAAGCTGTCGAGTGCAGTCATCCTTAAAATGAAATCAAGATGCGTATAGCAGTGCGATAGCCTTGTCTTTAAAAGGAGGACTTGCTAACAGTTTCTTTGGAAACCAGAACCCTCTACGAAATATTAGTATCTTGAATGCCCTACACACGTTCAATGATCTTTTGTTCGCTGTCCTTGGTGCTGAAACGACTACTGTGCAGGAAAACCAATCAAAATACGGATTGCTTTTATATCAGGGCATCCTTTCTGTTTGCTCAGACTGTTGTGTTTTTTTATTTTTATTTTAAAAACCCACTGCTCACCCACAGATTATTTGTGATACAACATTTGTACCAAACATTTGACGCATATACAGTAGGCCTGTACAAGCATTTAAGAGTTCAATTGTGAGCAGTAGCACGTGGTGTTCGTTTATATATTTATTCCCCTCTATGATCGGCCATATCCAATGCAACTTTTGCTCTTGAATTAAATTTGATTATGTAAATTTCTCTATGAGTTTATTCAAACGGACACTGACCTCAGTCCCCAGAGGCTTATATCTACCATCAAGCTGTCTAAATATGCTTCTTTTTTTTCTTTAGTTCACACCAATCTCAAAGTTTCCCAACCAAATGCCTTATGTGCTGACAGCAATTCTGGTTGTGTGCACTCTGTGAAGAGAATCAGTGCTTCAGGCGGAGGCATGCATGCTTATTGGCGGTGAGCGGCGAAGATCTACCCCTATAACGCCCACTCTTCACCATGGTTCGAGACGAGCAGAGGCTTCGTGCGTATGTGTCTTCTAACTCACCAAATCTACCAGGATGATATTGCGAGAGGGCTCCATTTCGAGGATATACACCTCTGACGGATTGGATTTTCCTCCTCAATTGCAGCAACATATGGATATATATTCTTTATTACTCGGTGACACTGACAAGCCAAGGGAACTCGATATCTGATACATCGCACCTGGGAAGGGTCGAGTGCAGGAATGGGAACTATTTCCGAAAAGAGTGTGAAAGCAGAAGTCAAGGCAAATTGCGTTGCATGAAGGAAAGGAAATCATCTTTTTGGTGCACCTGTGAAGAAAAGAACATTGAAGGTGCCGTTGGTGTGCGTACTGTGCAACCGTACCGAACCTGCAAGTGAACCATCGAGACAGTCCGCCGGTGGAGCTTTGAAGTGGAAGCGCTTTGAGGTGCTCTTTCCACCGGCTATAATATCGCTTTAATTAGAGGTATCCCACCGTGTCCTCATCAACCCGCCACCAGCTGTCACTTTACACCCAAGGAGAAGGAGCATCTTGGCAGAAAGGTAACCTCGCTATTTCAACCTTGTTGGAATTAATTGGGGATGCAGCAGATTTGGCAAAAAAAAAAAAAAAAAAAAAAACTATTTATTATCTCTGTTTGGATTTCTTTGCATTTCTAGCATATGTCACGTCACGTGGATCGTTTGGTTTCAGATTCATTTAAAGCGTAAACTGAAGACTACCAGGCTACTATTCAGGCTACCATTGTAGATTATTGTAATTTGCTTCCACATGCAATGGTATAAGGTTTGTTGCATTGGATGCTGAGTAACGGTCAGCAATGCACCACATCGACGAATTGTGTAGCATACTTTCTCATAGACACTTATATTTGTAAAACAAATTACTATAATCCCATCACATTTCATCTTGCCACGGGACAAGGACAGAATGAGTTAAACAAAAATATAAATATCTAGTGTATAAATGTGTGTGTTAGTTTAAAGTGGCGACTTTGAATTATGTAAAATAAAATTAGGACAAGAAAAAGAAGAAAAGGTGGGCTTTTTGATAACGTTGATACTGTGTGATCTAACAGCAGAGATTGTTCCACTTCCTGGGAAAAAGGTATATCCCGAGGTACTCCCAGGTCATCAAAACCGTATTTTGTCTTTAATTCACCTATGCATATCTTATAAATATTTTATTTCCATGCAAATTTACATTTCATTCAAAATGCCAAATAGAATGAGTAAAACGAAAGTCCAGTTAGAATCGTTTTGAGATGGGTGTCATCGTATTTTTCTTCATAATTGTGTTTTATATCCATTTACAAAAGCCGTTCAATATCACTAGTTGAGATCATTAGATTGTGCTTTTGTAAATTAATAAATAAGAACATTTTTGAGTTGCAATTCATCAATATTGCTTTAGGAACGCTAAATTACCCTTGCGCACGGTAAATTGCGGCATGTACACCTGTCCGTGCGTCTTCATGATTTTTTCCACCAGATTGCCTACGTGCCTGTCGACCCATTAATGACAAGAATTGGAGGAGGAGTTGTTAATATCAAGTTGCAAAGCTCATTATGTCTTATTCTCGACCACAGGTAGGGGGCCACTGTGGGCCTGTATACTGTAGATTCGTGTATCGCCTATACAGTAGCTCATGTAGCCTGACAACATTTGAGTCAGGTGAAGGTGGCTGTTTGGTTATCCTTATGTCAATGTTACTAAACAGATGTTTCCTAACCTTTAATCCACTTTATCATGATCTCCATCTTACCATGCTTGTGTCTGGATTGGTGACTATAATGAGTTGTTTATTTCCTTAACACAGATTTGATCAATCTGATTGGGTACACAAATCACAAATTAAATTAGCTGGCTTTAATATACATGCATCAGTTGTGTGACCACATGCAGCCCTTTACATTGGATCCTTCATCTGATGGATTCTGTAGGTTGGTGATATGAAACCCAAATATAACAGTGCAAGTGAAAGACTCAAATATATGACAGTAGTATCTATGCCCCTGTTTGGCATGTTGCTTAAATACACAGAGCTGTATTTAGGTAACAGGCACATGGCACAACCATCTGTTTAAGGAGTCACCATTTAACTGTGAGAACTGGGCTAGCAGAAAAGTCTGGTCTGTGCTGCATCTGTGGGAGCGACTACAGCAAGGCTATTTTCTCTTATCTGCTGCATCATTATGCATTCCAATGTTGTGTGAAATGAAAAACCGGCTTTGAATATGATTGATTTTCATGATTTTGTTTCGTTTTGGTCTCAAATGAACTGTGAGAACACACATGGCAGATAAAGGGCATGCTTAAAGGGTACTGTAAAATGAGCACTGCCTGAACATTGTAATGAACCTTCCTCTCAAGTAATTATTTTCGAAAGACGTGATTTTGAGCAAAACAATTTAAAAAAAGTGTTCTTAAAGGAATATTTCGGGTTCAATGCAAGGTAAGCTCAATCGGCAGTTTTTGTCGCATAATGATGATGAACAAAAAACAAAAATAATTTCAATACATCCGTTCTTTTGTTTAAAAAAAGCAAAAATCAATGTTACATTGAGGCATTTACAATGGAAGTGAATGGGGCCAATGTCTGGTGGGTTTAAAGACAGAAATGTAAAGCTTATATTTTATAAAAGCACTTACATTCTTCTTTCTGTTAAAAAGCATGTATTATTTGAGATGTAAAGCTGTTTAAATTATTTTTACTGTCATTTTAGGGTTTTAGGGTTTGTTGACATTACACTGTCATGACAATGAAAGTAAAACTGCATATAACTTTACACAGAAAAGGTTAGTAAGTGATTTTATTACAATAAAATCATGTTAGCATGCATATTGTTTACTCTCTCCAGCCTCTGAAATATGTTTATACTCCAGGATAAAAAAAATAAATATATATATATATATATATATATATATATATATATATACACACGGGGGTTATATCGACCGTGGCATGATTGTTGGTGCTAGATGAGCTGGTTTGAGTATTTCTGTAACTGCTGATGTCCTGGAATTTTCATGCACAACAGTCTCTAGAGTATACTCAGAATCATGCCAAAAAAAAAAAAAAAAAAAAAAAAAAAACATCCAGTTAGCAGCAGTTCTGTGGATGGAAATGCCTTGTTAATGAGAGAGGTCAACAGAGAATGTCCAGACTTGTTCGAGCTGACAGAAAAACTGTCAATTGTAGTGAGCAGAATAGCATCTTAGAATGCTCATGTTGAACCTTGAGGTGGATGTGCTACAACAGCAAGACACCACATCGGGCACTTTATTGGGACCATAGAGTTCCTAATAAAGTGCTCAGTGAGTGTATTTACAACAGTGTATTTAGCAGAGGAAAAATATTGCATAAGTCATGTTAAATTATACACAGAACATAGCATAGTGTAGAATTGTTCTTACTGGTTTCCATATTTTTTCAACTATAAGGTTGCCTCCATACATTATACATATTGTTTTCTGGATTTTATAGCTTGATTTCAGCGTCAAGAAAAGAGTTTTATGTTAGTCACATTTATTCGTCTATGGACTGTATCTGTAAGTATAATTTAATAATTGTTTGCATAATTCCATAAGAACCAGTGAGTTTGAGTGGAATATTTCAGATTTCTTCCATTTCTCCCTGCCTCTCTGCCATCCATCATGAGCTGTACGGTAAACCAAATATTCATACGAGGCCGTATTCCAAAGGTGTGCCTTGCCCAAGATTTAACACTCCAGTGCAAGCTTTTCAAACAGACTGTCATATTTTTCAGCATGTGGTACGACCATGGTGCACACTCCAATCTCCAGAGAGAAAGGGAGAGAGTGGGCTCACCATGAGGTAGAGTGGTACTCATAGATGATTGGAATGGGAGGAGAGAAAGGGGTGAGGGAAAGGAAGTCCCCTTTCTCTCTCTTTCTCAGTGGTGCAGAGTTCTGTATTAACGAGAGGCAGTGATGAGTGGGGTCTGCAATTACCCTCAGGCAATCGTCACGCCACAGCTGCCTCGGCTTGCGGCTAATTGTGCCGATGTATTAGCCTGCGTGCCGCTCTTCTATTACCTATTACCCTTCCTCCCACTCCCTCTCCCTGACGCTTAACTTGGCCGGCCACCTCTCTGAATGATCTCTCACCACTTTAGAGCTCAACAACAGACTTTCACCAGTGGAGCCTAAACTGGCAGACGTGTAATTTTCCAGTTGATCTGGTTTGAAAGTCAACACAGATGTACGCCACAAACAGCAGGATGGAGGAAAGGCCCTAATATGGTTGGAAAGTGAAGCATAGAGCAGAAAGGAGAGAGGAAGTCAGGCCTCTTCTTCCATGATGGTGCGAGGCAAATCAATATTCTGCTTAAACATTTCACACCTCAGCAAAATCAATGGTTCTCCACTAGACTTTAAGAAGCTTAGAATGTTTGCAGACCTTAAAGGCGAATGTGTTTATCCTCAGCGTTATTATCAGCATACTGTAAAAATTATATTTTTCATCCCATGTTACGTTAAACTATCTCAACATAAGCCCTATATGGATGGCAATTATTTTGCATGGGTACTTGAGGTAATTCCAGCATTTACAGGGTGTAGTCAGTGATTTTATTGCCATCCAAATCCGAAATGTCTGTGTTTTTCTCCCACCTCCCGCGAGAAATTTCCCGGCCAAATTACCTACTGTTTTTTGACAAACACCAAGGTCGGTTGGTAATTTAATTACCATTCAAATCCACTTTTGATTATTGGGTTTATAATCCAAAAGTTGTTTTCGAAATCCTTTTGGACCACTGATAATTGCTGAACATTTGTGCTGCTCATGGTTGGAGGATTGTGTAAAATAATTTTTTTAAATAAGTCACAATAATAAAATAACATTGACGCTCCACCACAGTGAGTGGGTACTTTAAAGTAGAAGTGAAAGAAAAACGAGATTCAGGTCATGTAAACTTAATGGTCCATTATTATGGCAGCAATGTAATATATCACATTTTAATGTAGAAACTTTTCTAATTACATTTTTTACATATTGACAGATTTATTTGGCTGCTTAGATAAACATTCTTGTCCCTACAGTTTCTTGATCGATTAAGGGCTCTTCGCAAGAATTTTGACTTGCTCCGTACGTGAAAATGTGAATTGTAAATGTCTTCTGCACTTTGCAGCATGGTTTCCTCACGCTTTAAACATTTTATTTTCACTTTAGCGTAATTTAAAATAAACACAAATACAAATACAGAGGACATAGTTTGTGGTTTGATGAATTTTCCATTTAACAAGCACAACTGCAATCATGAGATCAATGAAAAGTCTTGCTCGTCCCCTGTGATATAATTTTCTGTTTTATCACAGAGGAGCCATGAAAATGTACTTTTACAGATGTCACCCTGAGAAAAAATTGCTTTCCAACTAGGGCTATAAACCTATTTAAAAAAAATAAATACAAAAATTATAATAATTATATATATATATATATATATATATATATATTATTTTTTTCATTTTTTATACTACTTTTGTCACTGGAATGGTAGGCCTGTTAATGTATCCAAATATTAGCATTATATTTAGTCTTCAAAATTGAAATTTGTCACAAATTGCTTAAATTGTTTTAGAACAATTAATTAATATTTTCCAAAATGCTGAAGACAAAAAATGTACATGAAGGGGCAATTGGCACTGTACAGGAATGTTTGTTAAAAACCCACATGGTTTGAAAAGCAGCCGGTGTCATGGTCCTGTCACCTTGTCAGGTTGTGTTTTTATCAGATGGGACCGTGACATCATCACCTCATATTCTGGCTTGTGTTTTGTGTCCTGTCTTTGAGTTGAGCACATAGGTCCGGGAGTGAGTTACCGCGTGCGGTCATGTCGCCTTGTCAGGTTGTGATTTTGTCTGATGGGACTGTGACATAATCACCTCATGTTCTGTCTAGACATCTTCAACTCTTTTTTGACAAGTAACCAGCAGCAACTTAAAATTCTAAATTTTCTTTAACACCTACTTGGAACTAGGGTCAATTTGACAGTTTTTTTATTTTAAAACTGATACACATAAACTTCAATTAAACTTTTCAGCCTAAAAGTTCTTAACATCCTCCAAGGAGGTGATCTGCATCTTACAATGTATGTATTTTTTTGTATTTAATTTGTTTATAAAAGAAGCTATAAAAAAGTACCTATAATGTATTTACAGGGTCAATTTGCTGGAAAATGTAGTTCAGCAAAACAAAAAACAAAAATTGTTTGAAAATGTTCCTGATTAATGATGATGAAAAGTTATACATCACTTTTATAAAAAAAAACACCAAGATTAAGTTTGCAGTCCATTCAGAGGCCAAGATATTCCACAAAGCATGGAGGAAGGGTGGGACTTCCTGAAAAAGACTGGATGTCTATGGGCAGAGTCACAGAAAAGGTTGGGGCACTCCCTGCCTTTCAGATCTGTATATTGTTATAGACTGAGATAGAAAAAAAAATTGTGTATGCTGCCACCTAGAAAAATTATTTAAAAGAAGAGTGATAGGAGCGAATAGAGCCTTTATTACAAGCTTTTGAAATTGAAGATAAAAAGGGTCAATTTGACCCTGCAGGTTCAAAGTAGGGACTTGATCATTAAGACCATACAAGGGTTAAATAACTATGTGAAACATGACTCATAAAAATATAGCATTGAGCGTTGTCAGTTCACATCCAGACTTAAGTATATCTCCAATTTTGTGTCTGTTTTTATAATTAAGATATGCTTAAGTGCACTTTATATATTTGTCCTGCACTCAAAGGCCCTCCATTGATCTATGGTTACTGCCAGTCAAACCACAGCCAAAGCCTTTACTAATCCAATCTAGGGTTCCTGCAGAGAAACAGATCCAGCACTGTGGGACACCATCACTTCGTATTTGGCCTTTCAAGGATGACCGATCCCTACAGTCTGTCTTCTTCTTTCCCTGGCTGAGTGAAAATCAGTGAGGCTGAGACCTATAATACAGCTCCTGTCACCCAGAATCATGTTCACTTTTATCTGACTGACACTGGGTCTTCCATTAAGTCCATATTAAAATGATGCCTTTTATATTTAGGGCTGATCAGCATTTACAGTCAACGTAAAATCCAAATTAACCCTAGTATTTACCTTCTTAATACATATTCCTGTATTGTGTATGATTCATTAGTGAAGGTTTTGCCAAAAGAAAGAACTGTTTGTCTTCGTAATCTCTTATCAAGGTGTAATAACTTGCTTTGCCTCTGAAACAACTTTCCTTTTTGGCTGATTTTTGTCATGAATCCCTTTTATATTTCAATCCTTGTTATCCAGCAACCTGGATACAATTTGGTATGTATCAATTTTGATGTCAATGGATACAGTATATAACCACCATATATGTTTTAGATTTACCGGTTAATATTTATCAGACAAGTGACTAACAAATTAGGAACATCACTTTCAATTAATTTTCTTGTTGAATACCCAATTTCACTTGGAAAGAAGACAGATTACAAGAGTGAAATTGTTTGCTAACTGAGTGTTGATGTCAGGTACGCACGAAGAAAGATATTGTTGTTGACTTGGGGAAATGGTGGTACTTATTCACATGACCAAAAATTATTATTATTGTTGTTTTATTTAATTTGTTGGCAATTTTTGTTGCAGTATCAGTCTTTGAAAATTGACATTCAGAAATATTAGGCCCTGCTTAACCAGACATTTCTAGTTTGAACTAGTTTGAACCAAAGACATCTTGTCTGTTCATATCCCTATCCTCATGAAACAGAGACAAAAAAGGGAATTCTCTAACTCATCTTTTTATCTGTGTTTCATAAGAGTATGAAGCCATAGGGTGCCCCCGGAGAAGAGAGGTTTAATGCCTGAGTGCTTTGAGATTGTAGGATTTGAATCTACAGGGTGGGATTTCCCATTCATGGTACAGCATTCTTATCACAAAGTCACCTTACTTTTATCAGACCAAAAGTGTGAAGCCCTATTTTATTCCATAAAAACCCAGATATGTCTTTTACATTTTTGCTGTACTTGCTAAGGCAAGCATCATTATTACAATTCCTCATACTTTGTGAAAAAGCCCTAACCCTACAGTAATCAACACATAATTAGTCCTGCTCTGTTTGTACTACAGACACGAATGATACCTCAAATCATGCATTGTTGAGGAGACACCATCACACAGGAAATCACATGTTTCGAATGTTAATGTACCCTGAAATCAATCCCATTCGGCCAAATTACAGACAAGCGGCATTTCCAATCAGACATTTTTGCATCAATTCAAGTGTGAACAAATTTCCCTCTAGTACAAGCATGTTCTGCGAGCAGTCTCAGATACACTGATTCTGATACAATGGAAACCAGGAAGTAATATCATTCACATAAACAATGATGAGTGCAATTCAGAGGCTACATTTTCCCTTTAAGATTACAATTTTACTCCACTGATGGTTAGGTTTATGGTTGGGGTTTCGGTTTGGGAGTTATGTTAATAAACTAATAGGCTTGGGATCGATACTTTTTTCATGCAATTTTCCTGATGATTATCGTTAAATGTCAGGATTTATTTCAGATATAAATTGGGCTGCTCATTGCACAATAGTGCAATACATTTTCTCAACATAACTTAGTAAAGTGTTTGCAGCAGGGTAAATTAAAAGGGGCTGCACACCGGACCTGTCTGGTGGATAACATGGTACGTTCTAAAATTCAAAGCAATTATTTCCTACAAAGATATGCACACACTGCCAAAACTAAGCGTCAAAACTTCTGCAGCATCACAGAGAGCAACTCGCACAATTTTCCATTCAATTTGAGCCAAATAATTATCAAAGGACAAAGATTTTTACACTAACCATTGCTGGATGATATATTGTGTATATGTATCTTTCATATAGCCTACTCAATGTATTTTCATTTCCAAGTATGTCGTTTTTTGGTTTGACAGCATGAACGAATGCAACATATAGAGAAACTGCATAATAAACATTACCTTTTCTAATTGTTAAGTTTGCATAGCTACACCAGTTTCATACACCAACTTGCAAACACATTAATGTCACTTTAAAGTAACAAAAAAGCTTCTTAACTTTGGACAGCCATTTATTGAGATGTGTGAGCTATGAGCTGGTTTCCTAGTACCACTCAGGATATTTTGGTCTTAAAATCTCTCTATCTGTTGAATTATTATAAAAGTGTTCCACCAAAACACAACTCCAATGCTGCAGTACAATTTTTGTGATCTGATTGGCTTTTGAACTTGGTAGTACTGTAGTCTTAATGCAATGTAACCAATTCAGTCTGTGTTGGTTAGGCTGTGTCTGAGCACATGGTTCAGGGCAGCATCTAGGGCCACGCTTACACATGCCCCGTGTCTGAATATGACAAATTCCCCACTTTATATTATGGCAAATGCTGTATGCCAAATGAGTAGGTGTCTCTGGATCTGGGTCAAAATTCCATTGTTGAGAGAAAAACAACACAGATAAGTCACATCTGGGTATTAAACACATAGATGGACACATATTTTCATCAGCCAGATGATACAATGAGTGACAAATCCCAGACCAGTGGTTCTCAAATGGTGTGTTGCAACCTAAAAGTGGTTGTGGAAAGCAGAGGAAAACAATGCTAAATGCAAATTATAAAATTTAATTACCCACATATCCATGCAAAGTTAGGTTAGCAAAATAAATATAGTTTTTTTTATAGAGAGGAAAACAACTTTCCATATATTTTGTTGTCTACATCAAAGCCAGTGCATCCAAAGTATTCTGTATTTTGGTGAAAATTCATCTGTGACCTGGTAATATGGCTAATGCTGATCCAATAATTGACCCAATGTTTGCTTCATCTGTTAGTCTGGTAAAACACACTTCTGCCGTTGTTTTATTCATTAACAAAATTAGATTTTTTTTTAGCCTATGACATGTCAATAATTTTGCATATTTTTAGACCTATGAAGTTCAATGTAATAGAAATACATTTCAAATATTGAGGACATTTTTGTTACTTTTGTAGGATAAACAGTTTTTGTATTGTGTTGGCTTGTCACTTGATGTCCAATATAAAATCTGGGTCCTGAAGCAAAACCAGTTGAAAAACACTACACGACTTACATTGAAGGTAACCAGCTGTAGTAACCCAGCATTGAACATTTTCACAGGCAAGCATAAATATATAGGTATGTCTTTCTTAGCTTTCTGTTGATTTTGATATTCATCCTTTTCCCAGTATTATTTATTGAGATGTGCGAGCTTGTAACATATCATGCACAATGACATGTTGCAAATACCACAAACAAAGCATCCTAAAATGGATATCAACTTTTTTTTTTACTGGTTGGTGTGTAACTCAAGAGACAAGGTCAATAAAACACACTTATCTCTGACACAGTAGTCTCCGACTACACATTCAGATGGACTCAATCATCCATAACCCTCGACTACACCTTCCATTCTCTCACTCTTTTTGTGTCCCTTGCGTTATCTTTCTGTCTCTTTTTATGATTCATCTTTAGCTCTGCCCTGTACATTATAAATAGAAATGTTCTCAGTGGCCATCTGCTTGTGCTCATTCATGGGTTAAGCAGGTCAGATTATGGGATCCATACAGATATTCTGCAACAGGGCTTTGGGTCTATTAAAGGGCTTCCTCTGCCCACATGCATACAGATGTGCTGCACAGGGTTGCGTGTGGGGGCTTCTCTCTAAAGCTGTGGATTTATGGAAGGTAATGGAGCTGATGATAGCAGGGTGGGATTGTATGCGTATGTGACAAGGAGGAGGGTGTGGCCGGGCCTTGAGGGTGCATGGCTGGTGCAGAGTTACCTAATCAGCGGGACAGAGAGATAAAGGGGAGCTGGAGATGGCAGTGATAGAGAGAGAGAGAGACAGACAGACACACACACACACACACACACACACACACACAGACACACAAGGAGTTATGCTTGTGTGTGTCTTTTATGTTTTGTTGAAATTTACTTGTATCATTAAAACTTTATATTGACTACCCAGCCGGGTCCCAGCTTCCTCCTTTCCCAACCAAACTGAGGTCTTTTAAATTTAGTTCCAAAACCCGGGAAGGAGGAGGGATGTGCTGTCGTAGAGTCCTCATGGCTGCCATCTGCTGGGAAGCGGAGCAACTGCTGCTGTTCCCCAGGTGACGGAGGAACTTCTGCCATAGAAGTGGAGGAGCCATTGCCATTCTCCAGGGGACGGAGGACATACTGCCGTCCACCAGGGGGTGGAGGAGTGGCTGAGGACCAGGCATCAGCGCATCTGGGAACCTCTCTCACTCATCTCTCTCATTCTGTCTCTCACTCTTTCTCCCTTCCTCCTCCCCTCGTCTCTCCTCAGGTTCCCAGGAGGCGTGGAGGACCATTGGGTGGCAAAATGGCCGGAAGGGCAGCATCTTACCTCCAGAGATGGGTTGGGACAGTCCGAATGGTGCCGTGAGAGTGCACAGCCAGCACTGAGTCACCTAATCAGTGGGCTAGAGAGATAAAGGGGAGCTGGAGATGCCAGTGAGAGAAAGACACACACTCACATTTTTTGTTATGTTGAAGTTAATTTGTATCATTAAAACTGTATGTTGACTGCACAGCCCAGTCCCAGCTTCCTCCTTTCTCGACCGAACATAGGTCTTTTACAGTATATCAGGGTTGTGTGACATTCAGAATTTAAGTCAGTCCACTTCAAATTCAATTTCACCATCCTAAGGGGTGTGGCCTATTCAGTTTAAACACATAAATTAGAAGGCAGTCAATATTCTGAATTTTGGTGTATGTGTGGTTTTGTGTGCATTCTGGGAATTTGCCAGGAGGATTACGCTACAGGGAGTTTTGTTGTTCTCATTGACTACACAAAGGGCTCACAGCAGACTAGTAAAATAATCTAGGCAAAACAACAAAACATTAAATGACGACCAGTGTCAGACGAAGAATAATAGAGTGGTAACAGGATTACAATTTTTTTTTTTTTTTCATATCCTGTCTGGCCTGCTGATCATATGTATTAATGCTAGATTAAGCGCATGCTTGACAGCTAAAATGCCCCCTCTCTTAGCTAAGAGCTGGTTTTCTAGTACCACTCAGGATTTTTTGACCCTCTTTCTGTTGAATTATTACAAAAGAGTTGAACCAAAATGCAACCCCAATGCATCAGTACAATTTTTGTGATAGGTTTTGCTTTTGACTTTGGTACTGTAGTTTGAATGCAGTGTCACCAATTCAGTCTGTGTTGGTTAGGTTGTGTCTGAGCACATGGTTCAGGGCAGCATCTAGAGCCACGTTTACACCTGCCCCGTGTTTGAATATGACAAACTCCCCACTCTATAGTATGGCAAAAGCTGTATGCCAAATGAGGTTAGGTGTCTGTGGATCTTTAGTATTTATAAAACAGTTGGCAAGAAAAACTTCTAACGAGATTCTGGAGATTTTGTATCCAATGGATTCAAAATGCTAAATTACAACAGTCAGAGGGCTTTTTTCATCTGTAAATTCTATACATACACCAAGAAAGTTGTTCCTTGTGGTTGTTGTTACTACATCGTCTATTCAGGTCACAGAGCAATGCCTATGTTTCAGGATGAAGTACCGTATTTTCCAGAAATAAAGTTGCACCGGGTCAAAATTGGATTGTTGAGAGAAACACAACACAGATAATTTGCATCTGGGTATTAGAAACATAGATGGAGATTACATAAAGCTGGCAATAGGACCTGAGAGCAGCTTATTTCCCTTCCACGCTCTGCGAAAATTACCTTGAGATCTACACATCATATAATGTTGACTCGTTTTAATTGGGAGCATCTGCTTTAAGTAATCGTGTATAATAATTTTCATATTATGTTTGTATTTCATGGAAAAACATGACAAAAGCCACATCTGTCTATTACTATTTATGTAATTCAGACTGGATTGAGCTGACAGGAAGGCTATGGTAACTCAAATAATCCTCTATTCTACACGTCAAACCTTTGAGGTGAATGGGCTACAAGAGCAGATGGACCATTGTGTTCCTAACAACATGCTACGTTAATCTATATGGTATGTCTGGGAATATGTCCGTACTGCTCATCTGCTTACCTAAAAACAAACTTTATTAAGGCTGCACTAAATAACTTTAAGCTCTCTATTGACATCTGTGGTTGAAACCTAAAATTGCAAGCAACTTACAGTACGTCAGTTGTGTTTTAGCACTGCGTGGATGAATCTCATGGTTTGAGGTTTGAGAACTACCTACCTCATCTAGCGGGAAGACTTTAACTTAGATTACTTATTTAGCAAAAGCAGTAGAAATATAACATATGTGCAAGAATTAAGTTAAACAAAATGAACATTTTCATAAGTCAATGGTGAAGTGATGGTTACAAGCCTAGCTAATTGGCTACTAGTTAAATCTGACTACATAATTAGCATAGTTTGCAGCCTATTCCGTACACTGCCATAGTGCCTGCACATTTAGCAATAATTACTTTGCTTGGGCGTGTGAATGAACACATAGTATGACCGTGGGACGTGGTTGTCAATTGATTATATCACAGTAGTCTCATACGTTTTCATACGCAAGTCTTGTGGTCATACTTTCAAAACAGTGTGTATTAATTTGAGCTTTAATGTTTATTGCAGTGCAATTCCTTGCCATATAGACTTATATTGTAAACAATAATTTTCATATTAAAAGTATTGACAGTGGATAAAGCATCACTTGTATTGAATCTAGTACACTATTTTAACAGTTGCTCCCCTCTAAATACTCAGACTGCTTTAGATTCTGACTGATTGTTCTGTCGCCAGGTCAGAAATTGTTATGGAATGATAATACTAAGTGAAACAAATTTGTACTTAGAGATTCATAGCCAAATCATACAGTGCCTTGTTGAATATTTGCCGCTAGTCAGGCATGGCATTTACAAGGCGGGGGAGTAACAGCTGTGTCACATTGATAGAGATAAGAGCAGGAATGGTGCATCACTCACCGAGGTGAGAGGTGGCTCCATCAAATGGAGAGGACTGATTGGTGAATGGCCCTCACTGTTACTTTGAAAAGAGCTTCGGAATAAATGCACTTTCCGAATCTGCACAGATCCATGTGTGCTTACTGGTGCGGATTCAGGGTTTATTTCTGAGTTAGCAAACAACTGACTAAAGGTATAATTTTCTCACCATGAGTGTACTTTGTTTTCACTTAACATTCAGTTGTTTAGGGTTGCATCTGCTATGATGCAAATTCAAAAAAGGAGAAAAAATGCACTATGCACGCTCATTTGAAAAGACCATTTATTTGTAAATGAAATAATTGCATGCAGCAACTAGGATGTTTATATAGTTGAAGAGTAGGCTAGTTCAAAGTAATTTGTAAAATATGTTAATGAATATACTGAAGGTTTGCAAATTCAGTGCTGCTCCTTTATTCACATATTTCTTTAACATAAATAATTTTTCATGCACTAATACAGCAGTCTAGTTAGTAGCCTAATCATTATGTAATTTTTGTCATTTTATAGTGAACCACTCAAAATTCTACTGTGTCATATCGCTCTTTCTGTATGTACATGTTGGAGAAAATATATAAAAAAAAACACTTTGTGAAAATTTGCGAATTAAGTAAAGTACGTACTTAGATCTTGTAACTTTAGCTCGAACCCTATTGCCAGAATTTTAATAACAATGAAGTAAAGAACTGTTCTCACATCTACAGTTTGCTAGGTGCTTCTCCGATTCTCTTTATTCACAGGCCCTCAATTGAATGGGTGATAATGAGTAGGTTGCTTGGTAACTACAATTTGTGTGACATCTCCCAAAGAACACCTCATAGTCATTAAGTCATTTATTTTGAGCACAAACAGTTTGGATTCCCTGTTCTCACTCTCCCTCACATAAAGCTGGCAATGGCTCAAATGTTACAGAATGTGAGAGGCTGCTCAAGTGACCATTTTGGGAACGCACTTACTGGGCCTTAGTGCACACAGTGACACGTCTGTGTTGGGGCTAGAATTCTAGAAAATAATAATAAATTAGGATCTGCAAGTGTTCAATGTTGAGTATTTTTTATACATATACAGTGGATACAAAAAGTATTCGGACACATAAATCAAACTTAAAAATGCATAAATGTATTACATTAGAAAACAAAATGTCAAACCAAGTGACGTCTGCAAGTAGATGATGCTACGTAGAGATTTTCTGAGAACTAACTTCACTTTTCTGAGTAATTTTTGCAATTACTTTTAACCAAGTGTTTTCAATGTGATTATATTAGATATAGGGTACAATGGGGCTTAACTTTCCAATAAGTGAAAGGATACATTATTTGAGGTAAAGAGCCCCCTTGTTGCAGGGGCTAAATGCCACACCCCAACATTTTTTATATTTTTAAATGGTTTCTATGGTAAATATTACTCTCATGTCCATTGAAAATAATATATCAAAAATATTTTTAAATACTGTTTTTAAGCAGGCAACTTTAGGTTCGACAGATTTTAAGTAACCAATAATTTAAAATCATAGTCCACAGTTAACTACAACAATACAAACAAGACTTTATTGACTAATCTACATAAAGGAACACACATAGGCACACATACAAAAGTGTTCCCTTTCAAAAAGCTAAACTTATGATGCTGCGCTGAAAAAGCACTTTGGGAACAATTTAGGTGCGACCAGCTGTGAATATGTGTGCAACACATCAATGAACATTGACCGTAATTTATAGCCTCTGCTGGTATCATCATTGGATGCACCTGTGGCAGGGCTATAAATAGATGTGTCACAGGCGCATCGTCAGATCTTTTGTCTTCAGATCACTCTGTGTGTTTATGCTTCATGAGCCTGTCAGAACTTTCTTTCCTCTGTTAGGAGTTACAATTTGTTAGGCAGTGCGCAGAAAACATTTCTCTTCTTTCTATTCTTTCCAAAAAAATAAGAAAAGAAAAAGAAAAAAAAAGGAAAAAAGAGAGAATGACTGAAAGTCAGAGCAAACGATGTGTGTTCCCTCGTCTATGCTCTATGGCTGAGAGGGACACACATCAGTTTTGCTTTGTTTGGGGGAAGAGCATGCTGCTCTCGTGTTGGGGCAGGGCATTTGCAAGCATTGCATTTCGGTCAAAATGCTTTGCGCTCGTCACGCTTACTTCCGAGAGTCAGCACCCACACTTCGTTCGAGGGGCTCTCGTATCAATCTGGCTGAAGAGCGAGAGATGGGTCCGTCCCTTTTGCTCACTCTCTCCCCAGACCCAGCTGGTCCTTCCCGTGATCCGGCACCTCTTCGGTTCATGAGAGGGACCTTTAATCTCTTGAGTCTGCAGACTTTGAGTTACTCACCTCCGAGCATTCCGGGCATGATAATACATCAATTTGAATCACTCGAGGTGATAACTTGTGCGGTGGCCAGGTTTCAATTAGACTGGCCACGTGAACAAGAGACCCCCAAACGCTCCAAGTTGGAGGACAGATTTATCTCTGGTGGCCAGGGAAGGAACGCCTCATCAGTCCCTTCCCTTCTTTTATGACCTCCATGACGAGCGCTCTCGTTCATGGAGGAAATCTTATACTGCAGGACTACCTCCACGCTAGTAGGGAAGGCTTATCAGGCAGCGGGTCAGGCTGGTGCTGCTCTGCACACTATAGCGGTGTTGCAGGCATACCAGGCTGATCTGCTGAAGGACCTGAGTGCGGGTACCATGCTCGACGAGGAAACTTTCTCTGAGCTTCGTTGAGCCACGGATCTATTACTCCGTACGACCAAGCAGACAGCCCGTGCCATTGTCCGGTCTATGTCTTCTTTGGTCAGCATGGAGAGACACCTATGGCTCAACCTATCGGGCATCAGAGATAAGGACAAAGTTTTCCTTCTTGATGCTCCAGTTTCGCCTTCTGGCCTATTTGGAGACGCTATGGATACAGTTATCTCCAGGTTCCAGGAGGTGAAATTTGGGCAGTTTCTTTCTCGCTGCACTCAGGGTGCGGGGTTGTCGGCCACCCAGACCCGCCCCGGTCATGCTAGAAAGGAGGATCAGAAACAAAGCATGGCAATTCGTGCTCCCCCTCGTAAAGACTGGGGACAGGCTCGTTGCCCTCGGCACAACCCAAAGCAAGACCTCAGGGGGGTCATTTCTAAAAGGAAGAAACCCTGAAGAAACAGTCTTGTGGGGGTAACCCCCTCGGGACGGGGAGTGTGTATCATCCAATTCGGCCCTCCTGTTACCCCCACAAAACCTCTCCATTCCCGCCGCCTCTGGTGTTTTGGGAGTTAGAGGCTTCCAATGAAAGTTGGATGTACCGTTGCTTCCTGCTTTAGTCCAGGATGTGGAACACTCGACATCCCCTCAACAGGAAGTGCCAAAAATAATACCCATCTCAGAGAACCTGGCAGCGTGGAAATTTCTGCCAGGTATTTCTATGTGGGTCCTGAGAACAGTAGAAAAGGGCTACAGAATTAAATTTGCTTGCCGCCCTCCGTGTTTCAACGGCGTGGTCCCCGCTACCGTAAAACCGGAGCAGGCATGTCTACTATGGAAAGAACTGCAAAATCCCTTGGTTCAAAGGGGCCATAGAATGTGTTCCCCTTCCAGAGAAAGAGTCAGTTTATTACAGCAAATACTTCCTGGTTCCCATTAAGGGTGGGGGGTTGCGTCCGATCTTAGATCTTCGAGGTTCAAATTCAAGATGTTAAATATCAACGCGGTCGTGCCACAGATCCAACATTGGCTGGTCACAATCAATCTCATGGATGCATATTTCATATAGAAATTCTGCCACAGCACAAGAAGTTCCTGAGGTTCGCATTTGGGGGTGAAGCCTTCCAGTATCGGGTTCTTCCATTCTGCCTAGCCCTATCACCCCGCACATTCACGAAATGCATGGATGCAACACTGGCACTTTGCGACTCCGGGGCATCCGCATTCTGAATTACATAGACGACTGGCTGATACTAGCACAGTCTCAAGAACTGGCAGTTCAGCACAGGATATTGTCTTAGCTCATTTGGTTTCTCTGGGTCTGAGACTCAACTTCAAAAAGAGCGTTCTCTCTCCCACCCAGGGAATTAACTATCTGGGAGTTATATGGAATTTGATCACGGTGGGGGCACAATTGTCTCCTGCTCGAATGACATCCATTCAGAACACCCTGAGCAAAGTCAGGATAGGTCAAGGTTGCACTGTTCATCAGTATCAACGAATACTAGATCTCATGGCGTCTGCATCCATGGTGATCACTTTGGGCCTTTTTACACATGAGACTGTTTCAGCTGTGGCTAAAATCCAGAGGATTTCATCCAAGTGCCAGTCCACCAAGGCAAATAAGGGTTACGAGCCGCACGCTCCGTTTCCCTTTGTATGTGGTTCAGACCCCGGTTTCTTACCTTGGGTCCCACTCTAGGTGTGTCTTGTCGTCGCAGGTTGCTAACGACAGACGCCTCCGTGACGGGCTGGGTAGCGGTCTTAAGTGGTTGTCCAGCTCAAGGGGAATGTGAGGTTTGTCAGCTCGATTGTCACATTAACTGTCTCGAGTTGATGGCTGTATTTCTGGCCTTGAAATAATTCCTCCAGAGGCTGCCATGTTTTGATGCGGGTGGACAATACAGCGGTAGTCTCTTACATAAACCATCAAGGAGGTTCACGTTCATGTCAGCTGAATTTTCTGGCATGTCGGATTCTCTTTGAGCCCAGGGCAAGCTCCTGTTACTCAGGGCAGTTTATAGTGGAAACTCCACCCCGAGGTAGTGGAACAAATCTGGGTTAGATTTTACAGGGCAGAAGTGGACCTCTACGCCTCTTAACAGACAGCATAATGTTCCCCCTACTTCTCTCTGAGTCACCCAGCCCCCCCCCCCCCCCGGGTCTGGATGCAATGGCGCATACATGGCCCAGAATGTGTCTGTTTGCGTTTCCCCCGGTTTCTCTGCTCCCGGAAGTCTTGGCCAGAGTTCGCCAGCAAGGGTCTTGCCTCTTACTAATAGCGCCGCGCTGGCCGAACAGGGAATGGTTCTCGGAGATAATATCTCTCCTCAATGTCCCGCCTTAAGCGATTCAGGACAGAAAGGACCTTCTTTCTCAGGCACAGGGGACAATATTTCATCCCCGGCCTGAATTGTGGAACCTTTTATGTTTGGCCCCGGAAGGGTACCAACTGAAGGACGCAGGGCTTTCTCCTGAGGTTATCGAGACCATTTGAAGTGCTAGGGCTCCCTCTACTTGGAAGAAATCTGGGTGAGATTTTACAGGGCAGAATTGGACCTCTCCACCTCAACAAACAGCGCAATGTCCCCTGTACTTCTCTCTGAGTCACCCATCCCCCCCTGGGGCTGGACGTGATGGCACATACATGTCCCAGAATGCGCCTGCATGCGTTTCCCACTACTAGAAGGTGTCTTTGAAAGATGGTGCAGTGCACATAATGCAGATCCAGTTAACTGCCATATTGCTTCAGTTCTGGACTTTCTACAGGAAAAACTGTCAGCAGGCATATGCCCCACTACTCTCAGGGACAATGGGGAGGTATCCTCTACCCGCTCACATCATTCGTGGAGCCATACGACTCTGGCCTCCTGCTAGGACCATGACCCCTTCATGGGACTTAGCAATAGTCCTTGAAGGTCTGGTTGAGACCCCATTCGAACCTCTAGAGTCAGCGTCTGACAGACTTCTGACTCTCAAGATGTTTTTTTCTCTTGGCGATTACCTCTCTAAAAGAGAATGGTGAATCTACAGGCTCTGTCTGTCTTGCCGGCCTGTTTAGAATTTGCCTAAGGAATGGCAAAAGCAATTTTGCACCCTCATCCTGACTACCTGCCTAAGGTACCTTTCTCAACCTTACATCCGGTCACTCTCGAAGCCTTCTGCTCCCTGCCATTGCAAAGCCGGAGCAGGAAAGACTTCACAGGCTTTGTCCTGTCCGTGCCCTTCAGACTCATGTCCACCGCATTAGCCAGTGGCGTAAGTCAGGGCAACTAATCGTTTGCTATGGGGGCCGCAACTGGGGGGCGGACACCACCAAGCAGACTATGTCGCATTGGGTGAGGGACGCTATTGCCCTGGCCTACGAGGCGTGCAGTCAGGCTTCGCCAGTAGGTATCGGGGCTCACTCTACCAGAGGGGTCGCCTCCTCTAAAGCCTTGGCTAGAGGTGTTCCTCTGCAGCATGTTTGTGATTAAGCAGGTTGGTCCTCTCCGCACACATTCATCAGTTTTATAGTTTGAATGTTCCTGCCACTTCGGGCTCTTATGTCCTGAGTCTACATCACAAGCTCATGTCTGAGACCTCTCACGCTCTAGTCAGCACACTTCACAATCGTAGGGGGTCCGGACAGCCACAGTCTGGCAAGTGTAGCTTTTTGAAAAGGAATGCCTCAGGTTACTTGAGTGTAACCCTTGTTCCCTGATAAAAGCGGAATGAGATGCTGTGCTTCATTGCCGCACTGGGATGCCCCAGGACTGCTCTTCAGACAAAATACCTGACGATGCGCCTGTGACGCATCTATTTATAGCCCTGCCACAGGTGCATCCAATGATTACACTGGCAGAGGCTATAAATTCCGGTCAATGTTCCTTGACGTGTTGCACACATTCACAGCTGGTCGTACCTAAAGTTGTTCCCAAAGTGCTTTTTCAGCACAGCATCTTGTTCCGGTTTTATCAGGGAAAAAGGGTTACACTCAAGTAACCCGAGACGTTAGTGAATGAGCATCAACAGAAACTGAATGGAAATTATCTGTTGCAGAGGAAAATTTCCTTATATGGAGTCTATAGACTGAAAAATGAGAACTTTAGTACACCTCGATTTGAGATTGGGTCACCCAAATTATAGTAAATAAAGCACCAAACATAACACTGTGTTTCTTGACTCGTAGAAGGCTTGGTATGCTGGTGGCCTAGTGGGCTAAAGCACAGAACTGGTAAGCAAACCTTCGCTGTCCTTTTCTGCATATCGTAGCACCATTTTTTGGTCCGTTCTGTATAATGTGGCAGTTTATTTTAGCTTATCGCATCCCATTTGGCCCATTTCGTTGCCGACCCACCAATCCATCAGTTCTCCCGATGGCCAGTCCGCTCCTAATTGGCCCCAAAATGCATTGGCACACCGGGAAAATGCCCGGTATGCCAGATTACCAGTCTTATTAATCGTTCTTTGTCCATATGTTCTCCAAGTTTCTTGCTCGAGAAGTATAACTATGAATTATATATCATGATACAATAGGAGATATCAGAAATTGATATTCTTTACCATTTGAGACAATGAAATTGATGTACTTATTATTCACATTTAACCTTTACAACTACATATGGCACATGGCTATTTATAATCACAATTAATTATACAACATTAATAATATGAAATTAAAATGATAAAAGTTAACTCGTTGGTTTTAAAACATCTGTAGTACATGATTATGAATTACAGTAACATAATTTCAGGGTTACCATCAGTTTAAACCTTGTGTGAGATAGTTTCAGGCACTTTGGCATAGATTATGTGCAGGGTAAAATTATGTTTTGCATGATGTTTTTCTGATATCACAGGATATGTGTAGATGCATTATAAGAATGACAAACACAGTTTAGTCTGTATAGCAAATTATTCTGGGTCTTGCACTTAAAAAGAGATGAAAGGTCTCATTCCAAAGGAAGTCTGTCTTGTTTCTCTGTCTTGGAGTAATAAATTATGTGAGAAATGTATGTTCCATGGCATACAAGCCTCGTTCTAGGGGTATATTTGATTTACACAAGCCAGATAGAAAAGGAAGCCTTGTGTTGTTCCCACAAATCTACCTCAGTTTGTATGCCGTTGAGTTTGTTCAATGACAATTTTAGAGGTCAGTAGTCCACTCGAGCCTTCTCCCATTACTTTCTTAACTCATTCTCACCAATTCTGGTGCAAAAAAGTGCTATGTTTTTAGAATCTTCTTTGCTTGATGAACTCAGAATCCTATGTTGCATTGTAATGTAAACAATATGGCGGCATGCATAGCCAGCAATTGCATTTGTGATCGCATGATCTATCATAGTAAATCATTATAAACATTAAAAAAATAAATAAATCACATTATATGTTTGATTATATATAATATGTCCTCCAGCGCATCTGCTGTTAAGTGTAAGGTGAGAATCTTTTTCTTTTTTTTTTTTACAGTGCACATTAAAGAACTCACGCTGGGGGATCCTTAACCTTTTCACTCATGAGTTTCTCCTGTACTTACTAACACACCAGCATGAGTTATTTATGCGCACTGTAATAAAAAAGTAAAATAAATCTTACTTTACGCGTCACAGCAGATACTCTGAAGAACAGATTATATATTATCAAACATATAATGAGGTTTTTAGATGTTTATAGTGATTGACTATGACAGTAAAGATGCACGCCACCATATTGTTTACATGCAGTGCACCATGGGATTCTGAGGTTGGGATAGAAGCATAGAAGGTTCTAAAAGCCTAGCCCTTCTACTTTCCCTATACTGGAAATGATTAGGAAGTGACTGATGGAAATGGTGAAGGTTCGTGTTGACTGACTAGTTTGTATTTTCTTTGTTTGTCATCAGCAACAAAGCAGTGTGTTCTGACGGTAAAGGCTTTAAACTTCTATCTAATGATTGTTTGAATGTTTGTAACATATTAAAATAAAGATATTGTGATGTTGAAAAGAATTTATCAGCAGCTGGTTCATTATGACAACCAATTCAGTCCCTCTTTTTCTGGTAAACAGCAGCATGAATGCAGATCACACTGGTTTGATCGTATGCCTCTGAGCCCAGCCTATTGTGATCACACCGGATTGATTATATGTGAAATAGTTAAGTACAGGAAAAACTGACATGCGAAAGGGTTAAAAAATCTTAATTATTAATAATTAATTTTCTGTTTGTTTGATTATCAGTAAGCCAAATACAGTATTTTGTCAGCAACATCTATGGTAATACCAACAGGGAAATTCAGCTAACAGTGACAGTGAGCAGAAAGCTTTTATATTACCGGTTATGACAGCGCTCATGATAAAAGTAAAAAAAAAAACAGTATCAGGATTGCTATTGGCCGGTCAACTGACTGGTTTCGGAAAAACCAGTCATTTGACCGGTTTTTCCGAAACCAGTCATTTGACCGGCCAATAGCAATCCTGATACTGGCCGGTCAAATGACTGGTTTCGGAAAAATCGGTTTCATCTGTTCATCCTAATCAGATCATCAATTAAAAAATGTATATATATATATATATATATATATTTATCTTGATACACTTTTTATCTTGATATTTTTTCTTTTTTTTTATATAGTACATTATACTAAATTATTACCAACATGGACTATCATTAAACATAATGAGATTTGGGAATAATCTATTTATTTTGTGTGATGCAGTACAATGTATACCATTATAAATCTCTTTAACACAAATCCTATTTGCACTATTCAGCAGTGATGAATAAAAATGTCCAGAGAAAGAATATTGTTTACTGCAGCTATAACGATAAAAATAAATGTGTTATGAAACAGTTGCTCACAGTACACCTGTCCAGTGTATTACGGCACACTGAGAAAAAGATGTGTGCACTTTGAATAGTACTCCTTCAGAATGTTCTTTCAAAGATAGATAGTTGGCATCGACCCTTATATGTAGGATGTTTTGAGTTTTCAACTTCACTTTGCTACTACAATCTCTGTGTTACTGCCTCTACAATTCATTGTAGACATAGGCATTTATGTTTTTTAGGGAGGACCGACTCCCTATTAATGTCATGGTTTTATTTTTTATTTAATAATATATATATATATATATATATATATATATATATATATATATATATATATATATATATATATATATATATATATATATATATATATAAACAGTAATAACTACAGTCTTGACCAACACAAAATAGGTATTGTTTTGTTTTTAAAGCTAAGCATCTGTATATTACTATGCATGTAGACATTATGACCAAAACTGAACAACTGCTTTGAAATTTGCAGACAAATCAGAAGTGTTCCGTTTAGATAATCTATTATAATTTTGCTCTGTAAATGTTATTGCAATTGGTAAAATCTTCAAACTGATCAAAAAGCCATGTGCCATATTTATTTGGAAAGCTCTCAATTACTCACAGACAAAAATATATTGAGTAATAGCTAAGTACAAGTGTTGCTAATAAGCCATGTTTTCCCTCATAACTTCACAAAATATAAACCAAACACAAAATATCACATGCCATTATTTATAGTAGGAGATTCCCATTAAAAGGAGCCCATACGCATTGTAATCGGATGCATAAATCATTTGATAATCTACACGACGAACAATGTGCAACAATTAGTTCTTATGTACAATTATTATGTTTTAATTGTTTGGACATGTTTGGACACAAAGATAAACAGTTTTGTTATGCTATAACTTTTGATTGATTTTTCATATCAACACAAATTTTACTCAGTTACAGGAGACATGATTAGGAACCAAAAAAAAAAAAGCAGTTTTCCAGGGGAAACTTTATATACACCCTGATATATCTAATCCAATCTATATAAAATAAAAATATAAAATAATTTTTTGTGATTTTTCTGCAGTTTCTTAGGCTGAGAGTCTAATAATTAATCATAAACTATATCATTGAAACATTGGAAAAGCTTTCTTTAAAATTATACCAAACAATTGACCCTCTTTGTTTTTGTTTTATGCACTGAAACCGTAAATCTTTAAAAACATCATAGTTTTTACAGTCATATTAGTGTTTAAGGTGTTATGTCATCATGGCAACAAAGTTATAAAATTGGATATAACTTTACACAGAAAAGGTTAGTAAGCAATTTTATCACACACACACACAAAAAAAATCATGTTAATAAATATCTTGTACTCCTAGCTATACTTTTAAAATGATGAGCATTTTAACATTCCTAGATTGGCCCCATTCACTTCTAATGAAAGTGGCTCACTTTAACCCAGATAATTGCTAATTTATTTATTTATTTTTTAAAGAAAATGAGCGAAGAGTGTAAACGAATTGTTGTGGTAATCAACATTATGCTGTCGATTGCGCTTAACTTGTATTGAACTGAGAATATCCCTTTAAATGTTCAAATAACACATTTGGCAAATACGGTTATCAACATACAATACATTTGGCCTTATGTACAGTGTACATGTATATGAAACAAAGGACTCTTTTCAGATAGTCTCTGCAAATTGTTTTCTCTCTTTATGTTGTAGGCAAAGCTTCATAACTGTTTGCCTCTTTCAAACTTCACCGAGTAAATAACTGTTTCTCTGTCACGCTGCTGCATTCTTGCTATTGTTGTATTGTTGTCACTGTTAGATTTCAAAGGTTCCTGTGGGCACAGAGCCTTGAAAAAACTTAGATTTGGCTGCCTCCATTGGCTGATCAAAGGACTAGCGATGTTGTGACAAGAGTGTCTGAGCCTGACAGCTCTTGGATCACAGACCCTCAAGGCCTGTATTCTCTCAATACCACAGCAATCACAATAACCACTGTGGGCTGTCGCCAATGGTACCTGAATGTCTGACACCCTCTGACTTCTTAAGAAGGGATACAGTCATATCTGGAGTAGCGTCTTGAGTCTCCCTGCTTTCTTTTGTTCATCATCACTCTTCATCTGGTTTCCTCTGTGGAAGCAGACAATGGCCTATTGTACCTTCTGAAGCTCTCCAGCTCTCTTTTGTCTAAAAACTAACAGCATCTGGCAAGCAGACTCCCTCGTGATTCTCTAGAAGATCCACCATTTATTGTATATTGAACACAGATGATATACTGTCTTTGAAGTTTTGACAATATCACACCAACGTGTCAAAACAGTGCAACCTTCGTTGCGTCAAAGCTTGTAAGTTTTGTTGATTTCTCAATGTGACATCTGCTAGAAATGTAGGTGGAGACAGATGAGGAGGAAACAAGGCCTCTGACTGAGAACAAAGACGACCTCGTGGAGATCTGCTGGCACTTAGTACTTCACTTTCAAGGCACACATAATTGTGCATAATGCAGTGGAAGATGCTCCCTGCAGTGGGCAACTGGTGATGTAGTGAAAGCAGGGGCTTGCTGGGAGGTAAATATTTCCTATGATCTGGATTTCTGATCTGTAAACGTTTGGCTTAATAAAATATATTTTTTTCCAACCTGCTGCATGGACTCCACAAATATGGTAAAAAATAGACTAATACTTTACGTCTATAAACACAATATTACAGCTTACATTATACAATATACAGTACTATATTATACAGTATAAAATGCAGTCATTTCTAAAAAGTAGTTAATATGTCAGTAAACTTGCTATTATTTTATCAGGTTTTCACACATTGCTTATGTTAATAAATATTTAATATATTTGAAAAACATTAAAATGATTAAATATACATTTTACAAAATGTTTGCATATTTGCTTAAGTTTTGGTCTGTTACAATTTGACACATTTATGTCATTTTGCACATTATTGCCAACTGTAATTTAGAACTGTCGATTTAACATGTAACTTCAGTGATATTATTCATAGAAGAAATAGCACGTTAAAAACATTAAAGCAATGTATATTCCCCAGGCCGTACTGTTGGGATATGTTCGCCTTCATATTTTTAAGAGCTGCATACAGCTGACTTATAGAGGGAGTCCTGGCCTGAGTGATAGTGTCTACCACCAAAGGAGGAGATGGCAGGCAAGTTGTGACATGCAATGTGAGCGTAAACTGCCTTGGCAATTTATATACGCTACTGCCGCCGTGTTGTCTGTCTGGACCAACACATGCTTGCCCTGGATCAATGGCCGAAGCCTCCGTAGTGCCAGCAAGTGAGTGCAGTCAGGAGGGCCATCTTCAACGAGAGGGCATTTAGCTCAACTGGCTTTAGCGGCACATACAGGGCCCAGCAGGACCACAGATATATCCCGCCAGTGATTGAGATTCAAAATCCTGGTGCCTCTAAGGAACCTGATGATCAGCTTGTGCTTCCCCAAGGACTTATCATCCACCACAAACACCTTCAAGGTGGAGGGGGACAGCCACCCCTACAACCTCTCCTGCAGGAAGGAAAGCACTGACCTGACTGCACATCTCTGTGGGTCTTCACCTCGGGAAGAACATCAATTCGAGCACAGATGCCACTTCAAGGCATACATCTGCCTAATAGAGGGACCACCACTGATGGTAGCCCACTTAGGTCTTCTGTGTTTCATCCAGGGGCCAGACATGGAGGTACCACAGGTCTGGGCGTGGGTGCCACATCGTGCCCTGTCCCTGAGAAAGGAGGTCCTTTCTCATTGAAATTCGCCAGGGAGGGGCTGTCACAAGGAGCGTGAGCTATGAGAACTAAGTATGGGTAGGCCAGTACGGCACAACCAACTTGACTTGTTCTTCATCCCCCTTGACTTTCCACAAAGTCTGTGCAAGCAGGCTCCCTGGTGGAAACGCATACTTGTGCAGATCCCGGGGCCAGCTGTGTGCCAACGCGTCCATACCGAGGGGGGCCTTGGTCAGGGAGTACCATAGCAGGCAATGGGAGGATTCCTGGGAAACAAACAGGTCTACCTGCGCTTCACTGAATCAACTCCAAATCAGTTGAACCACCTGGGGGTGGAGTCTCCACTCTTCCCTGAGCATCACATGTTGTGACTGCTTGTCCGCTGCACAATTGAGTTCACCTGGGATGTGAGTGGCCCGCAATGACTTCAGTCACTGCCGACTCCAAAGGAGGAGATGCGTGCAAGTTGTGACATTCAATGTGAGTGTAAACCGCCTTGGCGATTTATATCTGCTACTGTCGCCGTGTTGTCCATCTGGACCAATACATGCTTGCCCTGGATCAATGGCTGAAGCCTCTGTAGTGCCAGCAATAACCCCAGCATCTTGATGCAGTTGATTTGCCAAAGCAGTTGAGGTCCTGTCCAGGAGCCCAAGGCTGTGTGGTACTACAAACGGTGCCCCAGCCTGAATTTTATGCATCCGTTGTGATAACGACATGCCTGTACACTTGTTCTAGTGGAATCCCTGCCCATGGAAATGCAAAGTCCATCCAAGGGCTGAACGTATGGTGACAGATCGGCGTGATAGCCACGTGATGCCTACCGCGGCACCGTGCCAATCTTGGGACTTGGGTCTGAAGCCAGTCTCATATGCATCATCCTGAGAAGCGTAACTGCCACCGAGGATGCCATATGCTCCAGGAGTCTCTGAAATTGTTTCAGTGGGACCGTTGTTCTTCCCCTGAATGACTTCAGGCAATTCAGCACTGACTGAGCACACTCGCTCATGAGGCACGCTGTCATAGTGACCGTGTCCTGCACCATCCCGAGAAAAGAGATGATCTGCATTGGGGAGAGCTTGCTCTTTTCCCAGTTGACCTGAAGCTCCAATCGGCTGAGGTGTTTGAGCACCAGGTCCCTGTGCACTCACAATATATCTTCAGAGTGAGCTTGAATCAACCAGTCATCAAGATAATTGAGGATGCGGATGCCCACTTCCCTTCGAGGGGAAAGAGCTGCCTCTGCGACTTTGGTAAAGACGCAAGGTGACAGAGACAGACCGAAGGGGAGGACCTTGTTTTGGTATGCCTGGCCCTCGAATGTAAACCAAAGGAATGGCCTGTGTCGAGATAAAATCAAGACATGAAAGTACACGTCCTTCAGGTCAACCTCCATGAACCAATCTTGATGCCGGATAAATAACAGACTGTGTCAGAATTTTGAACGGGAGCTTTTGCAGGGACCGATTTAAAGCTTGCAGGTCCCAGTTTGGCCACAACCCACCACCTTTCTTCGGTATGATGAAGTAGGGCTGGTGAACCCCTTCTTCATCTCGGCAGGAGGGACAGGCTCTATCGCATCCTTCTGTAAAAGGACTATAATTTCCACACACTGAACAGCGGCATCCTCATGTCCTACCAAGGTGAAACTGATGGCGTTGAACCTGTGTGGGCGCCTGGCAAACTGAATCGCGTAGCCGAGTCAGATCATCCCAGCCAACCAACACGACGGGTTGGAGAGCACTAACCATGCCTCCAGACTCTGATGAAGGGGCACCAAGGGACAATTGCCTTTGATGAGCCTGCGGAAGGAGCCTCATCGCAGGGCCGAGCAGGAACTGCCAAATCATGAGGCCTCACGTCCCGAACACGTGGCGTTTGAGCAATTACCTTGCTCCGCATACCTACCATATGACCGATCAGCGATGGCGGAGGAGGCTGAGCATCCTTGTAGTGCGCCACAACTGATTGAGTGTGGGTGTGCCCCAGCCGGGTGTGCAAAGGCAGAGAACTCGCACCCTCGAGCGCATCTGCTGCGAGTGTTCGATGTACGGCTGTCATAACGGTTCTACCAGGTGGCAGCGTTTTGCTGTGGCAATGGCCTGCTCCACTTGAGGATCCTCCGTGTCCCCACTGGCTGCCACACCATCAAGTGTAATGAGAGAGAAGGAGCTTGGAAGCCTGGTCCGGGCAGTAAAAGTTTCCTGTCATGACTTTGTGAGTTCCACATGCACCTCCGGGAAGAATGGAACTGGGTTAGATCGCGGCTGTGAGTTGCGATCTGAGCCCAGGAACCAGTCATCCAGACAAGAGGGCTAAGGGCAGGGTGGAGGGCAAGCATGGCCACCAGCTCTGCATCGGCCTCAGACTGGGCAATCACATCCAAAGGCAGGAGCCCAGCCAAGTACTCTGTGTCTGACTGTAACAGCCTACTCTCTGATGCAGCGATCAAGAGCTCATCCTCCTCCCGAGCCCCAAATGAGAAATTAAACTCACCCTGGGGCGAGCCGCCTGACTTATCCATGAACTCGACTAGGGCAAACGAGCGTACTGGGAAATAGGAGGTCCGTGGGGGTATACCCGGCAGAACAACTCCCATTGGGGTCCCCAAATTGCCCCCAATGCTAACCGTCGCAGCCTTGTGCCAATAGCCAGAAGTACCAGGGCGGGGAGTGGCTGGTGTGGCTTTCCCTCTGAAGAAAGAAAGCCTCGACTGCAAAGTTGTCATGGTCATGCTCTCGCAATGAGAACATGAACCATCCACGAATGCTGCCTCAGCATGCCTATGACCATGCATGTGAGACAGCAATAGTGGCCATCAGAGGCGGAGAGAAAACGACCGCATCCAGAAACTGCACATAAACGGAAAGGCATCTTTAAAAAGACGCTCTCCATCAGTGCTATTCTTTTAGAATGCTCATGTGTGGCTTCTGAAGCGCCCAGGGGCGTTCTCTGGACTTATATGTGCGAGAGGGGGAGAACCCGCTGTAATGCACTGTATATCCAACAGCTGGCTTAACAATTCATTTAACAATTTAACAATTACTTTATTCAAGGCCAATGAGAATTGAGAATCTTTTAAGCTTTAGCCAGTGCTACACATACTCAAGAAAATTAATAAATGCTTCACTCAAAGTCAACAGAATTACATTTTTTTGTGTTGTTTAAAAAATAAAAATAATAAATATGTCCGGACCCCCCTACAAATTAGGAAAGTTATGCTTTAGTCAGATCTCTGTGCGTACCTTTAGATGAAGTCCTGCAGGCACCCATGGACGGCTGTGTCTAGTACCTCCTGGTCACTGTGACTAGTACCTACCGGTCAACTACTGTAAAGTCACACAAGTGCCGTATGTGACATTCACACACTGTGTTTTAGTCCTACAGTAATCCTAAACATACCCCTACCACAAAATCTAACTTTAAACCTAACATTAGTAACAGCATATGTGACTCTCGTAAGGCTTTGCCATTGGGATGGTTACCATCTAGCCACAGCCCTCACTGACAGCAGACAAAATACATTTAGGACACATTATAGCCGAAATACCAAATGCAGGGTTTCAAGATGTCTTTTTCTAAGTTTGACACAGCTATGCATAAAAATGCTGTGTTTATAACAGGACACAACCAAAGTGAGATGCTCCAAAAGCGTCTATCTGATGCATGTGTACATAGGTGGCCTATAGCAAAGCCCTTATAATAAATGCATTTCTGACAGATTGACAAATTCAACTGCAAAATTGATTGAAGTGGACTGAAGGCCAATTATATTTTTATGTGGAAATAAAAAATAAACACAATAATTATATGTATTTTATTCATCTAAATTATTATATTCATTATATGATGTTCTTGGCAAATATTGAAATGTGATTATTGCAATTTATTTACTTAATGTATTAATTAACTGTAATTGATTGTATTAAAAATTGTAACCAATTGAAAGCCCTGCTTAAATAATATGCCATTTTAATCAGAGTAAATGGACAAAAATTAATGAATTGGTCATGATTAAAGTATTACGAACATTTTCAATAAACGTTTTGTGAAAGGAGGTGCTACACCTTTTATAATGTTATGCTATATCAACTTTAGGTCAATTTATTTTCCTACATGGGTTACAGGGTTGCAAATTTAGCCTAAATTAAGCCATCATTAAATACTATAGTAGCTAGTGTGGGACACAATTTAATTTAGACAGTAGATACTGATACATTTATAATTCCCATTAATTAAAGAAGAATATGTGTTTCATATATTTTTTTTACCACACTAACTTAGGTAACAGGGTTGAGCTTTACAACAGCAGTGAACACAACATTATTTGTAAAAACATAGGAGGAAATAAAATAACATTATTTGATCGATGTGTTTAAAACTAGCTATATTTCATGCTAGGTTAATTTTATGTTATATATTAGTTTTTCTAACATATGAAATAGATCTCAAAATAAAAAAATGGTATTTGCACCTCTTATGCTTAAAAAAGACATGGGACACCAAAGTGTACTGTATACGTGAAAAGAATGCCTGTAGTTCATTACTGATCAGAACCAGAAAACCCTGAAGAAAAACTCAAGCTTGTTTAGGCATGAGTGCATCAATATCCTAATGATGAGATTGTTTTCCCTAGAGAGAAGAATAGGAGTAAGATGGCTGCTTCCAGCATACAGAAACAGAATGGTAGAGTTTTCTGTCCACATTGTATAAAGGGGTTTCCATTGGGGTTAAATGGTCCTATAGGCCTAAGACACATTGTCCCTGAGGGCCACATATGTAAGACCAGCAACAGTACAAGACTCACATACACTTAAAGCGCTTATAATGGAAGCAAGGGCAAGAAGTGGGCGGCAGTTCCCCTGGGACCTGCTGCCCCATGAATAAAAAAAAACAGTCTCTCTCTTACCAAGCCTACAAATTGAGAGAACAGCAATCCACTGATATGAGTTTTTTTTCTGTTTGTTTCTCTATTATTTGCAATCTCAATGTTGATGCAATGAGGAGGTAATTAGAGAGATTTGTTTAAAAGCATAATTTACTTGCTTTCAAGCTCCATCAGTGTGTTTTGCTAAAAGGTTTTTACAGAATGTGTGAGGACCTTATTACTCTTTCTAGGGCGCAACAATAACAAAATCCACTTTTAAGAAGGTTCCTGTGGGAACTGGACAGCAACTGTCGAATGTGTGCTTTTCATGGGTTTTCTCTTTGGAGATTCTCATCTGACCATCATCCCACACTTTCCACAGTGGCATGATTACATCCAGAGGCGATCTGTCAATCATATCTACCCTTGTGGAGGTGTCCTTGGGATTCTCTGCATTTTCATCAGCAATCCTCATCAGAATCTATGTAACATGCTATTAACAGCTGTGACCATCTAGAAGAAGTCACATTCATTACTTTCAACATGTGAATTATTCCCTCTCACTGTCATATCATCTCAGTTTTTTCCATTCCCACCACTAAAATCTTCACCTTGTATCTCCTTCTCTCAGACAAAAAAGCATATGTCAGTTCAGTACTTTAGTGCCCTGTGGGTAATTCTCTGTTGCATTACAAGGACGTAAAGGGTCAGTTGCTACTGAGTGCTAACTAGTAACCCTCCCCCAGAGGGCATGAGATAACATGTGAGATAAATGATTTATGGTGCAGAACAGAGTCCTGAATGTGAATGTGTCTTTTTTATTGTGGGGATTTAAACTTTTTTTTTTTCTTTAAACAAGAAACAATAATTTGCTAATGGGGTAAGAAAAATAAGATTGTTTCCCCTTTTAATCAAGTTTTATTTTTCTTACCCCATTGGCAAATCATTTTTCTCTTGTTATAAGCAAAAAAAAATAAAGAAAGAAAAATAAAAAATAATAAAAAAAAAACTACTAATACGATAAGCCTATTTATTTTGCTATTCCAACTATGCATGATTATATGGTTAGTTGCACTTTATTATTTGCATTTCACATTGGGTTTCCCTGCTGTCTGTGATCCTTTAGTGTGTCGCACACTAGACGAGAAGTGGCATGCCGTGTCACATCAAGGGTAGAATAAGGTACATGTCACACATAAATAGCATCGTTGGAAGTCTAAAACAGTGAATTTAATCACCACACAGACAAACGTTACATATAAAGGTTTGTGCAGTTCTTCAATTATGAACAGTTTTGTTGACTACTAAAAGCTGTAAGTGCAAAAACTGAAATAGAAAGAGCAGCATGTATTATACAATCTGTATAGAGGTCCTTGGCTTTATTCAAGCTTTCAAAAGATTGAATTAAAGAAAAGGATATAGACATTGTGTAGGCTCTATGCAAAATAGATATACACAATGCATCTTCTTGCCTAAGCTTAAGTCAATAATCTATGTCTATAAGTGGCACGGGAGAATTTGGAGCAGACTCCTAAAGTCGTAGCAAGGCACTGTCATTGGACTTCAAACAACAGTGGTGGTGTGTGTACATACATTTTTAATAAAGCTTTCAAATTTAAAGGGGTCATGACATACTATACCTTATAACAGTGTTTCCCAACCCTGCTCCTGGAGGCCACCCATCATTAGTCAGTCAGTCAGTCATATTTATTTATAAAGCACATTTAAAAACAATAGCTGTTGGCCAAAGTGCTGTAAAGAGTTTAAACAAATAGTGAAATAATTAAAATTAGGACACAAAACACAATCACAGACAATGCAAAAAATGTGTACCATTATGATATCTACATCACTGACCAAAAGGCCTAATGATACAATCAAATCAAGCATGTGCCCTTGTTTGTGAGTAGGGCCAAGGACAGTCTCTGTAAGATTGAACGTATCAATTAATAGTAGCTAAACCCCCACCACAACCAACTTACTGAGTCGTATTAAAATTGTTACAAATTTTAGAACAAACTTCAGAGAGTGGACCTAATTCGCCGGCATTCAGCCATGTCTCAGTCATAAAAAAAGGTCCAACCCATGAAATAAAATTTGTTAATTATAAATGTCTTATTTGAGATCGATCTTACGTTTACTAACGCCATCTTCACTTCAGTGCAGTCCGTTTCCTGGGCTGTAGATTGACAGTAGAATTATGTAAGATTATGTTGAGGCTCCGACAGCGGGGAATAATCCAATGGATGGAGGTTGCAGAGATTTGCTCCTCTGCTGTTATCACGCAATCCAGCAGATTAACTCCTTGATGAGAGCGCCGATCCTAGCCGTTCTGGATAAAATAATTTGATGAATATATGAAACAGGAATGTAATGTCTCTTTTTGGCATAAGCCCTGTCCGGCGGTCCAAAGATATTGCTACTCGAACCATCAGATACTGTTCGACATAGGAGGCAGGGGCGAGCAGCCTACCCCAAAAGGAGAACCAACATACTAACCCCAAAAAAGAGAAGATGGTCCGGGAGTGTTACAAACCAGGTCTCGTATCCAGAGTTTCAATCTGGAAAAGAGAAAATGAGAAGCAAAAACGTAGGATTTGACATTTGTGCATGAATTAAACAATATCCCTGGCATGGTTTGTACAATACATTTGCAATAGGATAAGCCATGCTTGCGTTTACAGATGACCCTTATCATAAAGGGGGCAGATTGGTTTGAGTGATATCCTTCCTTAAGGATAGCCATGCTTGTGTACAGGGCTGCCATCAAGATTTATGGACGTGGGACAACATTTTCCAAATTGAACCTCCCCCACCCCACCCCAATGGATTGTGGGGATGCGACAGACTTTGACTGTGCGGAGTGCTTGTATGCTGCTTGTACATGCTCATTGTCAACCTGAATATGAAAAACTAATATTCTAATAAAGAGCGTTTTCATACTCTTTTATGTTTATTTGTTTAAAAAAAAACAACAACAAAAAAAAACAGCAACAACCTACTTACTGCCCATATCCACACCCACTCCACCCATCCTTGTGTTACTCACTCACTCACTGTTTAGGGATGCTAGTCTTTCCCTCAGTGGACCTGCTCTGAATGGCGGAGATGCTCGTCTCTCCCTCAGTTTCTGATAGATGGTGATATTATAGGAAGAGTTTGATTATTTTCTTGCTGACTTCAGGCCTAAAAATTAGCTAATTGTAAGCTTTAGTAATTCCAGCAGGTTGCAATATAATTGCCTTTTATGTAGGGATGAGTATCGTTAGGATTTTATCAATACTATTACTCTGAACAATATTCCTTATCGGTTTGTTTTTTATCAATTAAATAATTCATAAAAATATATTATTTTTTAAAAGAAAAAGTCAATTTATATCTATCTATTAAATTGATATCTTATCTAGTTAAGTGAACATGCTAACGTTATTTAAAGGTTAAGCTAGCTAGCTGCAGTTTTATTTACTAGTCTACACTATCTCCTTGCTTTTGCAACATTTGCAAACACCTGGTGCTTCATGCTTGGCAAGAAATTTGGCCATCGTCTCTCTGCTTCTTTCGTTCACTTTTGCTCTGTTTGCTCGCATTTCTTTTTTGTGCCCCTGATTTTAGCCTTTGGTGAGGCATTTTGACTCTTTAGTCAGTCCCCGCTTTGCCCAATGCACATTGTGTGTCTTCCCCACATCTGACTGGCCTGATGTTTTGACTGAACCATTTTCACAATAACAGCTGGGGGATGGGTTATCAGAATCAGATGACAAGTTGAAATGTGTTTTATTGATAAAAATGTATGTATTTATCATGTAAATATATATACATTCTTCTTTTGGTGATTTAAGTCAGTAAGTAAATTGTTGTACTTGATCCCATTAAGGGTCAACTATAGACCTTTGCATGGGCCCCCCTGGGCCTTGGGCCATCTGTACCCTTTGACCCCCAGACGGCGGGCCTGCTTGCGTATAAATGTTATTTATGCTACATCTTTGTAAGAAGATGAACAACGTAGCAGAGCCCTAAGATATAGGCAACGTTGATGTGCAATACCCTCTACTGAAGTATACAATGTAAGCATTTGAAACCTGCATGGCTGCTGGATGCAATATCTTTGCCAAAGATTATCAACATAGTGTGAGGGCCCTATGATAAGGGAAATGTTGTTGTGCAATACCCTTTGTTGAAAGATATATAAAGTTTGATTATGAGCCCTCTGACAAGGGCGGCCATTATGCAGTATCTTTGCCAAAGGATGAGCAATGTAATGGGAGGCCCTACAATTTGGGCAATGTTGTTGTGCAATTCCCATCATTGAAAGATAAACAACATTTGATTTTGAGCCCTTCGACCAGGCACCCATTGACTGTGCACTATATTTGCCAAATGATAAACAAAGTAATGTGAGGCCCTACGGTAAGGGTGTTGTTGTTGTGCAATACCCTTTGTTGAAAGATGAACAATGTAACATAAAGCCCTATGATAAGGATGACATTGTTGTACAATACCTTTTGTTGAAAGATAAACAAAGTTTGCACATGAGCCCACCGATAAGGGTGAGCTAGGCTTGTGCATTACTCATGCAAAATAAAACCATGCTTTGGATTGTGGAAGCCCTGGTGAGGATATTTTTATACAGTATTCTTGCAGGACAATAGACCTGCTTGAAATTGATAATTTTTTTGAGGTAAGAGTGTGTGGATGAAGCACTTAGAGCTCCAGGCCACCAGCAGATAGGTATGAAAACTTATAGCTAATGGAGAGTTGAGCATGTGTGATGATTTGAGTGTTGGGTCAAATATATTTCTGGTAAGATGAAGAAGACTAGTGGCCAAGCACCTTGATTGTGGTCTTTGGTTGTCCTTGATGAGCAGAGGTTGTGGCAGCTCCAATATGGAATGAGATGAAGGAGTGGCCTTGAGGAATGATACACATAGCGAAACTGAGGTGAGCAAAAAGGGACAGAAGATTGTTTTTGGAAACTGAGAGGTAAATTGATGTGCAAAGTGACCTGATCCTGTCTATTTTGTTCTGATGCAAAGAAGCTTGCATGTTTAGGTAATCGAGCATGATGCCAAGAAATTCGAGGAACGTAGTAGGGTCTATGATTTTCACTGGAGAGGGGAATGCC